>CM060371.1:136325935-137545935 GCA_030545235.1 Helianthus tuberosus | reverse complement strand
GGGAAGGAAATCGGAAAGTAGTGGTTGGTTGACTAACAGCTGTTGAAACAACTGGTGTCTTAATCGTTGTTGTCATAACAACTGTTGAAGTGTCAACATTTGTTGTAGTGTTGGATGGTATTGGTGAGGATGGTTTCGTTTTCTGCTTTTTGGCAGGTTGTTTTTGTGGTGGTGGTGTTGGTTTGGGTGTAGCAGTGGATGGCCTTTTAATACCAGCAGTGGTTTTGAGACCATCAGTGGTTGGTTTTTGTGGTGAGGGTGATCTTGGATAGGTGGCAAGTGGTGGTTTGTTGTGTTTATGGGATTTTCTTCCTTCTGAAGTGCCAAGATCCTTTGTTTTGATTTCCAAATCCTTCATTGCTTTTTGTTCCTTTTTCCAATTCCTTTCCTTTGTTTCATTCTGATTTTGAACAGCCTTTTTATTTGCAGCCACTTCATCTGCTTGAATGTTCAGGGTTTCATCAATTCCTTTTTTCTTTTCTTTGGCAGATGTTTCATCAGTGGTTCCAGAAGACTTCTTATCAGGTTCTGGCTTTTGAGTTGGCTTTTGCCTTGGAGTAGGTCTGCCAAATTTCTTCATATCATGTTGCTCCCCCTTTTGGCATCATCTTGATCATCATCATCTTTAAAGATAGGTGCAGGGGCAGTGCCAGTCATTTTTGTCAAGGCCTCTTTGATAGCCTTGATTTCTGCCTGAGTGTCTTTATATCTTGCATCAACCATATTTCTGATCAGTGACATTTTTGTATTATGTTGAATTTATGCAAGTTCCCTTTGAGCAGTAATGATGGGCTGGACCGAGTTCCAGAGCTCTTGGGATAATTGTTGATGTGTTGGTTGACTTTTGGAAGCTTCTACCAAAGTTTGTATGGATTGATTCATGGTGAGAACAATGGTTTCAATGGAAGATAACGTCTCCGTTAAATCTTGGTATTTTAAACCATCACCCAAATGAATGGGATCTTCTGATTTCCCACCAGTGGTGGTTGTATCAGCTTTTGAACCAGGCGGAGTCTCCAATGGTTCATTAACTGATGCCCCTTTTTCTTGGTACAGGGGACTTCCCCCAGCAGTGGTTACCTTGGAAATCTCACCAGTGGTTAACTTAAACACACCAGTGGATACCTTGATAGCATCAGCAGTGGTTGCCTTCAAGGGAGTCTTACTTAAGAAACTACTGTCCAGATGTAGATCAGTGGATCCAACATCTGTAGTAGCTGCTCCACTTGAACTACCAACAGGAATTTCATGAAATTCCAGTGGTGTATCCTCCTCACCTGTTTGTGGGATAACCAATTGAGGTGGTTCAGACACAGCCATTGTTGAAGTTGTACTCTCTTTAATGTGTGATTGAGAGGGGTTGTTTTGAGTCTGAAGCTCATTGGCATCAAACAGAGGTACAAGAGATGGTGGAAGTTGAAATGAAGGTATTGGAGTTGAAAGAGAATTTACCCAGGGAGAAGGGCTGTTAAGCATACTCTCAAGTGAGGGTAATACTTCATATTGAGGTGTCCCTGTGGTTACAAGATGTTCCTTTTGTGAGGAAGCATGAAGAGTTGAGGCTTTGGGTGAAGATCTTTCCATCTGTTGTGAGGAAGTAGCAACAGTGGTTGTTGGTGACATTTGTGTTGTCACTGGGTTAACTTCTTGGATCTCATCTTCCAGAAGACCCTTTTTGGTGGGTTTGGTGGGCTCTGTGGATTTCTTTTTGGTCTTTTTGGAGGTTTTTAGTGGGGGTTGCACAACAGTGGTTATGCTGTTGTGTTCACCAAGAGGAGTGGGCTCAGCAGCTGAAGTCTGAGGAGCAATGTGGACTCATCTAAAATTTGCTCAGACTCCCCTACTTGTGTTTTGGAACCTTTTGACTCTTTAGCCATGAGGCGAGTAAAAGTTTTAGCAGATAAGCTATTTATTTGAAAAGGAGCACCTTGTACAAGTACTTGTGCATTTTCTTTTGGAATTTTCTGTTGCAAATAATAACTCAAAAACCTTGGAAACAATAAGAAAGCCTGTGGCTTCTTTTCTTTAATATTTTTTACATTTTTAACCAAATCATTAAAAAATTCTTGGGGGTAATTGAAATCAGTTTTTGACATGATTGTATACCCCAAGTATTGGATTTTCAGAGGAATTTCATTAAAAGCAGTTGTTTTATTAGACACACAGGTGAGCAGGGTATGGAACAGGAATTTCATGGGAGGTGGAAATTCTCCCTTTTGCATAGTATCTTTTGTCAATTGTCCTGCATACCCTCTTTCGATCAAATCAATTTGATACTCATCCTTTGGGAAAGAGGTTTTACCTGCTTGGTCATTCATCTGAAAGACTTCTGATATCGTCTGTGGTGTGATTGGGACCAAAATTCCACCTACTTCTGATGAGATTGCCCATGGCTTTTTATCTTAAATTTCAAGTTTGGCATGTGCCCAGAAATCTCGTAGGGTATCTTGGTAAATGGGAGCATTGCAAGTCAACAAATTTTTGTACTTTGATGATGAAAGGGCGTCGATGATGGAATGAAAATCTGTATTTTTGCTTGATTTTCAAGTGTACAGGGATAGTTGTTTGGGTGTTTGATGATGAGAGCTATGTTGATTGTGGAAAATCGCGAATGGAAGAGAAAGGATAAATATGAGATGAAAACCGCTTTTGAAGAATTTTTGAATTCGATACGGCAGTGAAAACTCTGTTTGGGGTTTTATCAGGGTTTTATGTGATTGAAAAGCGGTTTCAAAGATCAGACGGCTAAGATCTGACCACATGGTAACCTCTGATGGAAAAGTGGGAGACAGTTGTTTGGAAACCACTGATGGACAATATCAGTGGTTGACAGCAGTGAAAAATGAGAATAGTGTCTGATTTTAACTATCAGTGGATAGACATCAGTGGTTGAAGCACTGATGTTTGGTCAACAGTAGTCAACAAGAAATATAAAGAAACAGAGGTTGTCTTTCAGCAGTGGGTAAGTTTTCAGCAATCAGATGTTTGAATCAATCAGTGGATATGGACAGACTTTTAAGGATTAATGAAAAATTTCATTTTAACTATTTTTAAGGATGAATTTTTGATTTTCTGAAAACATTTGAATGCTTTTTATGCATAGTAAAACAAGATATTGCTTGTTATTCCATGTTAAGCATGCCAATTCTAGAGATCAAGCTTTCAAAGGTGGATGTGTCTAATGCTTTTGTTAGCACATCTGCCAGCTGATCCTTAGTTGGAAGATGATGCAGAGAAATCAAACTTTTTTCATAGGAATCCCTCACAAAGTGATGTCTGATGTCAATGTGCTTGGTGGTTGAATGAGAGACTGGATTTTTGATGATATTTTCTGCTGCTTGACTATCCAACATGAGAGGTGTCTTTAAAGTAGTTATACCAAAATCCAGCAATTGATTTTGAAGCCACAACAGTTGGGCAGTACAGCTTGCAGCAGCAATGCATTCTGCTTCAGAAGTGGATGTAGAAACAACTGCTTGCTTTTTGCTTTGCCAAGATACTAAGCAATCACCTAGAAATTGGCACCCTCCTGATGTAGACTTCCTGGTTGTGTTGCATCCAGCAAAATCAATGTCTGAAAAACCTGAAAGCTTAATATTCCCATTAGCAGGGTACCAGATACAAAGTGTGGGAGCACTTTTTATGTATCCGAATATCCTTTTTACAGCAATGAGGTTAGACTTCCTAGGTGTTGATTGGAATCTTGCACAAACACATGTTGCAAACATGATGTCTGCCTTAGATACAGTTAGGTACAATAAAGACCCAATCATGCTTCTTTATAATGTTTGATCAACCAAATCTTCCTTTTCATCAGACATGACCAGCTTTGTGGTTGCCATGGGTGTACTACATGGTTTGTAGTCATTCATCTCAAATTTGTTTAAAAGCTCTTTTGCATATTTGCTTTGATAAATGAAATTGTCATTTTGCAGTTGCTTAACTTGGAGACCAAGAAAGCATTGTAGTTCACCCATTGCACTCATCTCAAACTCAGCTGTCATGAGTTGTTTGAACTCTTCACACATTTTATTGCATGTGCTTCCAAAGATGATGTCATCCACATAAATTTGGACAATCATCAAATCTTTTCCTCTCCATTTTAAAACAATTTTTTTTTATCAATTTTACCTCCTGTGAAACCAATAGAGATTAGAAAAGTGGAAAGAGTTTCATACCAGGACCTTGGTGCTTGTTTCAAGCCATACAAAGCTTTGTTTAGCTTGTAGACATGATTTGGATTAAATGGATCCTCAAAACCAGGAGGTTGACAAACATATACCTCTTCTTGAATCTTACTATAGAGGAATGCACATTTGATATCCATTTGAAACACCTTGATGTTGTGGTTGACAGCAAAGGCTAAGAACAGTCTAATGGCTTCCAATCTTGCTATAGGGGCAAAAGTTTCATCATAGTCAATGCCCTCTTCCTGTCTAAAGCCTTGAACCACAAGCCTAGCTTTTTTTTTTTTACAACAATGCCCCTTTCATCAGTTTTGTTTTTGAAGACCCACTTTGTGCCAATAGGACTTACACCCTCTGGCAGTGGTACAAGTTCCCATACTTGTTGTCTCTGAAACTGTTGGAGCTCTTCATACATAGCTTCTACCCAACAGTTGTCTTTCAGTGCCTCTTCGTACTTGACTAGTTGATGGAGTGATAGAAAGCCAGCAAAAAGACAATTTTTTTGGGATTGACTTCTTGTGAGAACCCCTTCATTGATGTTGCCAATGATTTGATCTGGTGGATGAGATTTCAGGAAGATCAGATCTCCCTTGTATGGAACAATGGCATTAAAGGGTGAAGGCTACAGATCTGAATCATCTGAGCTAACAACTGTTGGTGACTTTGATGATCCAACAGCTGTTTGAAATGGAGGTGGAGGGATAGGAGGAATGGGTGTGGCACAAAGTTGATTTTTATCCACTGTTGGTAGATTTTTATCAACAGTGGTTGTGGATGATGTGGAAGCAGAGGTTGAAGGACTACTTTGATCAACAACTGTTGATGCAGCAGTGGTTGAGCTTTGACAACTGTTTTGAACATCTGCTACTCTGGTGGTGGATGTGAATTTGTGTTGTGTTGTGTTGTGGAATTACAACTTCATATCCATAATCTTGTGATGGAGATTGTGGTGTACCTGCAGGGTTAGTCTTGACAAACACATCTTCAAAAGTAAATTTATCAAGATCAAACAATTCAGCAGGGTTTGCTGGGATTTTCAGTGATGAAAGTTCATTGAACTTTACATTCAAAGTCTCTTCCACACACCTAGTCCTTGTGTTAAACCCTTTGTAGGCCTTGGCAGTGGTTGAGTATCCCAAGTGGTAACCACAATCTACTTTGGCTACAAATTTTGAAATTGAATCTTTTAGGTTTAATATAAAACATGGGCAGCCAAAGATTTTGAAGTATGAGATCAGTGGTTTGATTTTGAATAGAGTTTCATAGGCAGTCTTTTGATGTCTGGGGTTGATCAAAATTTTGTTCTGCACATAGCAAGCAGTGTTTACAGCCTCTGCCCAAAAGGTTAATGGTAAACCTGAGTCTGCAAGCATTATTCTGGCAGCTTAATCAAAGTTCTGTTTTTCCTTTCAACCACCCCATTTTTGCTCTGGTGTTCTTGGGATGATGTACTGCCTTACAATCCCTTTTGACACACAGAACTCATCCAACTCCTTGTTTCTAAACTCTGTTCCATTGTCACTCCTAAATATTTTTACTGGCAAGTCAAATTGCTTTTCAACCTGTTTGACAAAGTCTTGCAAAATGCCTGCAGTCTCATCTTTAGAATGTCAAAAGTAAGTCCATGTAAACCTAGAAAAATCATCTATAATAACCAAACAGTATCTTTTCTTTATCAAGCTCATGATTTTTACTGGGCCAAACAAATCCATGTGCAACATTTAAAAACACTTGGTTGTTTTTGACTTTTCAATGGACTTGTATGAGCTTTTATGTTGTTTACCTTTTAATCAGGAAACACAATGCTCAGGACAAGTGAACAATTTTTGTGGAAGACCTCTTACAAGGCCTTGTTTTGATAAAGTAGTGATTTTCTTGAGATTTGTGTGCCCCAATCTTTTGTGCCATAATTCTGTCTCTTTGTTAGAGGCAGCTGAGAACAGACAGGCATCAGTCATTGGGCTCTCTTTTGACAAACTGTCACACCCCGACCGCGTAAAACAACAAACCACGGCGGAAACGTCGGGGAGTGTCGTAACAAAATTATTGTTTCACAACACATGGTAATTAAAATTTTGTTTTATTAAGTTACAAGAGGTTACATTGTCATATAAACAAAGAAACATAACATAATTAACTAGTCTCGCATCTTTTAATGTCACTAAGACCCTCGTCCAATCCAATGTTTGCATCATAATCATCTAACAACAGCACCTGAAACACATGTGAAAATATGTACGTCAGCATAAAAATGCCTGTGAGATACATAGGTTTTATAAAAATAGGATTCATGACTTGTAAGTTTAAAGAAAATGTTTAACAAAAATAGTCATGAACCTTGTAAAATGTTTTTTTTTTTTTATAAATCATACAAAAATTGATAAGGAAACAGATGATATAAAAGAATAATGCATGGTTAAATAAATAACCAAGTAAAAATGAGTCTGTATAAAATATGTTGTTTGTAAAACAATGTTTTGTAAATATATGTTAATTGTGTAAAATGTAATATGTCAAAATTGAAATGGTTTAAATAACGCTACGATATGTAATATCATAAAAGCACTTATATATAGGAAGTACCAGCGGCGTATCCACCATGTTTTTATCATATTACACACGCCTCGTTACTTAAATCATTTACCAAACAAACCACCAATGTAAAAATGTTCATGTATAATCAAATGTCAAAATGTTTGTGTGAAAACCATGTCTATTGTCAAATGTAAATCATGTAATGTGTAAACAAATGTCATGTATGGCAAGTAAAAAGTGACTACTTAAACCATTTGTAAAATGCACAAAACAATGTATTGAAATAAATCAAAAGTTATGTTTTGTAAAAACCATGCATGCTTTACTGATACAAACATCTATGCGGTATTGTTTTAATGCATACACTCAAGCCTTGCGACTGTGGTGACAAACCCTTAAACGAAGTTAAAGGTTTATCTGAATTATGTATATCGAATTCGGCCATTCCTTCCATCCAAACAAACCTAGGATCTTAGGAACGGGAGTTGTCAATTCCTATGGTACCACTACCAACTAACGAACGGCCTGATCAATGTTAATGAATGTATTTTTGTCCCATTTAAACAAACCAAATGTCATACCAAAATGTAAGCATGTTTTATGAAAATAATGTACTAAGTATGCACTAAATGGACATACATAGCATGAAATGTAATGTAAAATAATGTACTAAGTATGCACAAAATGGACACACATAGCATTGAAATGTAATGTAAAATAATGTACTAAGTATGAAACAAATGGACATACATAGCAAAAACACGGACAAAATCATGTACTATACGTGTACTAATGAACTTAGCAAGTATGATATAAAAACATGGAAAGCACAAAAGTAACAAGTAGGCACATGTGTTCCACCCCAAAACAGTTTGAAAACAGTAAAAGAGGGGTCTATGTACTCACTTGAGGGTGCTTAGAAGTCTTGAATAACAACCAAGCAAAGTTAGAGGGATCACAGAAATCAAACGGCACCTAATATAGATAACTACGTTAATAACCGGGCCTAAATCGGAAGATCGGATAGAATGAGGTTTCGTAAACCAAATGAGTATAGGAACTCATGTAATATGGTTTAACAAAGCCTACATTCTAAAATGAAACCTATCCTAAGTGCTTACGACCGATTACGACCCGTTTAGGTAGCTTATGCTACTTTAACGCGTCGTTCACGTAAAACGCGTTCAGAATGCCTAACTAATCCTATGACAAGTATTATATGCCTTAACATGTCTAATAATGTTACCTAATCAGTTTAGATGTGAAAATTTAGGTTACATATGCTTAAAATGAATTTATGCGTAAAAAGGGCATTTTGGTCATTTACCTAAGGCATATAAACTACCTATCATACAACTAACTAAATGAAGTGATCCTAAGGTATAACCTTGGAAGGTTATTTCCTATACAACTATGGTCACAAAACATGTTTGGTCGGAACCTAATGATCGACCAAACGGGTCGGGGTCGAAAGTCTAAGCGGTTGTTTAGACCGCTTATCTTTACGACCATATATAAGCACTAAACCTAAAGTGACGAGTTAAACATGCTAAAACATGTTTAACGAGGTTTAAAACAAGTTTGATATCAAAACAAAGGGTCTTGATACCCAAAAGTAGTTTGGTTGCAAAATACGCAAGAATACGCATTTTGACCGAAACTACGACTCGTCACTACGCCTAAATAACGTGGTAATCAGTAGGTATAGTCACGAAGGACTATGACCATCGTGATTATGCTCACGTTGCGAAGTTCAAACGAACTTCGTGTTGACCATTGACTGGTCAAAGCTGAAAGTCAAATACTTGTTTGACTTTCACGCTTAAAACGCGTAAAAGAACGAAAGATTACTTACAAAAGGTCCAAGAAATGGAGGTTTGATCTAATAATTCTCAGGTATGAAGTGCAAGGACTTCAACTTAGAGAATTCAATCAGATCAAGTGAGTTGAAAATGAAATGGATGTGGGTTTATATAGTTTTCGGGTAACCGTTAAGATCGTTCATCGAAAACCGAGCCTTGATCTAAGCCGTACATGTGCACCCATGGTTTTGAAATACCATGGACACCCATAATAGCCCAAAGATTACCTAAAAAAACATTTGCAACTCACCAAAACAGCTGGAACAGGCTGGAAACAGCTGGAAAATGGATTCTGCAGACCTGGAGGTCGCTCGCGCCCCGCGTAAGAGTCAAGCAGGTCCTACGCGGCCCGCCACCGCCCTGCAGATCAGCAAACATCTTTCTGATTTACAGTTTTGGTCTCTGCAGTTGTTTGATCTCATTTTTGACACATTTAAGGCCCGTTAAGCCAATTTCAAGGCCCTACAATGATGCCTAAGCATAATGGACATGAAACATGCTCAAAAATATGTCGGATGTTGGTTCGTTTGGTCGTACGATCACGATATTCAGTTAATTACGACGAAACACGAACGGACGCGAAAAACGATCAAAATTACGCGACGAATGGAATTTTATCATGCCAATAACTAAAATAAAATATTTTAATGATTACATAAATTTTTGGATGTTCGATGTATTCAGAACGTAAGATATGCGCGAAATTGCAAACTTATGCACTTTTTGACGCTTTTAGTCCCTGTTGATCAAATAAGTTTATTTTTGCGCACCAAACACCTCTAAGCCTATTTTTAAGCTATGTAAAAGATATTTAGGGCATGTTTAACTTATGATCATATTCTGGAATGTACGTTACAGTATGAATCGGCATACTTTCGCAGTTTGTCGAAATTAGTCCCTGTAAGCGAATAAACTTGATTTCGACACACCAAACCTTCCAAAACTTATTTCTAAGTTATGTAAAGGTTATTTATGGTATGTTAAGCCCATGTCACTGTTCTGGAGTGTTTGTTGTGTTAAACTGATTACGTTTATGCATCAGCTCGCGTATAACTTTCCAGAAGCGATTTAGAGCTCGAAATCGAACAAGAATTGATATGTGCAAATGATACACATATTTATAAAAATCCCAAGTATGAAACACAATATTTCATTAATTTGGTATTTGTATGATGGCCGTGGAGGCACAGATGTCACAGTCTCCCCTACTTCAGGAAATTTCGTCCCGAAATTTATTTAGAGGAAACTTGTGAGAGCTTGAAACATGAAGTCGAAAAGATAAAACAACGCTGGTTAGGGTTCTGAACTTCTAGTAACTTTAAATAACATCACGCTTGCAATGTAAGAGGGACACTTATATACAAGTATATAAAGCGCCATTGGTGCGTCCACCGTACCTCCATTACATTGTTCACGTTTCGTTATTGTTGCCACTATAGGTTCTTACACATGATAAATCTTACTTGGGTTCTGGTGCACTGAATTTCATAATTATGTACGCGTCCATAATTACGTAATTCCTTGCATAGTCCGCACAGTGCATTTTATAATGTGTAGGGGAAAACCAAATGAACAAACATGTGATGAGTGTGACTAGACCATCCTAGGGTCCTTTTTAATTAAATCAATAAATGATCTCTTTAAATAGACCACCAAGGAGTCTTTTCAATAATATCATCACAAGCCATTCTTAACCAGATTCTGAATCTATCTTTTTTACTAGACCACTCAAGGGTCTCTTTTGAATCATGGAATGGTACTATATAATCCAAGGGTCTTAACTATTACATAGAAGTCCATTAAGGATTTAAGGTAGTACTTTTTGAATATCCTACTATGAATCCCTCATATGAAGATATGGAAGATTCTACGAGGATTTGGATAACGAATATCCAGATTAATCAAAAACACAAAAGAAAACACATAACACATAAACACATAATCACAAAATTGTTCAACTTGATTTTCAATTTGTTATCATTTTGTTAATTTGTTTGTTTAATTAGAACACGAGTATTTAAAGCACACCAGGAATCTAATCCGTGGATTTCATTTGGTACTTTAAACATTTTCAAGAATCTAACTATGAAGATAGGAAGATCTTAATAGGAATTCGGCTTTATCCTTATTGAATCGTAATGTACGTATTAAGGCATACAAATAATCCAATTAAGGGCTCCGATTATGAGCAATAAACATCCACAAGGATCCAATTGTGAAGATAAGAAGATCCCATATGGATTTTTAGATTTCGAAAAGCGGGAGATGTTTTGAAACCTTGCACTAGACGTGCTTAAGTCAAAACATGAGGTAGAATGCTCATGAAGTTGAGGCGCTAGATATGCCAAGGTGACATATGAAGCAGAATTTGAAGGTTAAGTCAATGTATGAGCAAAATGTTTTTGAAAACTATGCATGGGGTTCTTTTAGAAATGTGTTTAATGTTTTTGAAATCTTACATCATACTTTTGAAATCAAAAGGTAGATGTATTAGGTAAGTATATTTATAAAATGTTTTAAAATCATGCGAGATGAATTTTAAAATTATGTATAAGGTTTTTGAAAACATGAATGATGCTTTTGAAATCATGCACTTGATATATTAAATAAATATACTATGTTAAAAAAATGTTTTCAAACTACATAAAATGTTTTTGAAATCATGAAGGTTGTTTTTGAAAAGCATATATTATGTATGTTGTTATGAAAACCAGAATGTAATGATATGGGTATGAGATCGAAAATACCCTTAGTTATCTAACCAAGGATTTAAAGTGACTACTCAAAATGTCACTTATACTCTGTACTTTGTTTCTTAGAATGAAACGAGTACTTAAAATTTTTCGAGGAAATCATGAGCGATCATAAAATAGAAGAACTACAAGAGTAGTTTGTAAAGAATATAGTTCCTTGATGTAGGTATCATAGGGGAATGCCATACACACATATAACTATACTTGTACATCAGAATTACGAACAACGATTTATTTATAAACTAAACACATTGTTCCAGAGTTCAAGAAAAACAAAGAAACAAAAGCAACAGATACAAATTATCCAAAACAACAGCATTTTCAGATCAGCCAAGTACTCATCCGTGGGTCTGATTTGCATTGATAACCTTTGGGCATTGGTTCTTGAAATAACCTGTCTCACCGTAGTTGTACCAAGTACCATACGGGAAACGAGCTTGTGCTGGATCTGCTTGAAGTTGAACAGGATTCTGAAAAGCTAGGTTTAGCACAGTGATTGACCGACAAACTCTTGCCGTATGACCAAAAAGTCCACAATTGAAACATTTTCGGCATTTGACACTGGTATGGTGATGGAAGTTACATTGATTACACAAAGGGGTTGTTCCTTCGTATGGTGCTCGAGTAGCAGTAGGATCTGCAACAACTTTGTCTTGGATAGCAAAGTGGCACATGTTGACCACATGTCCCCATCGTCCACAGTAGGTACATTTGCGACATGGTAACTGATTCGGATGGTAAAGGTTGCATTGATTGCACCAAGGAGCAGTTCCCAAGTACAGCTTCTTGGCTGGTGGTGTTGCCACCTGGCTAGGTCCTACCTGTTTTGGTGCAACTGCTGGAGGATTCTTTGAAGCTTTACGCTTCTTTGGTTTTGGTGAAGGCTTGGCTTCTATTTCCTTCGGTGTCTCTTGAGTGGCTTCCTCCATGAGACGATACATGGCAGCAGCTAATTCAACAGTCTTCAGGACTACTTCGCCTATTCGCTGGGCAAATTGTCACACCCCGACCGCGTAAAACAACAAATCGCGGCGGAAACATCGGGGCGTGTTGCAACAGAATTAATGTTTCATAACCATGGATACCAAAGAGTGTTTCGTTTTATTAAACATTGAATAATTACATCGTCTTGAAATCTAAATACACTATTTAAACATAGTCTATCATTGTTATTGAGTCACTAAGGCCTTGTCCAGTCCTATGTGAGCATGCATCTTATCAATCGATATCATCCAACAATACCTGAAACATATGTGAAAACGAGGTCAGCAAAGAAATGCTGGCGAGTACATAGGTTTTGTGAAAATAAGATTCATGACTTCTGTTTAAGAAAATGTTTAGTCATGAACCTTGTAATTTGCTTTGTCTTTGTAAATCATTTGAAAAATAATAAGTTCGGATGATAAGTATAAATAAGAGAATAATGCATGATTAAATGAATAACCATGTAAAATGAGTTTGTATAAGATAAGTTGTTTGTAAATAAATGTCTTGTGAAAAGTATGTTACTTGTATAAAATGTTCTATGTCTCAAACTGAAATGATTCAAATAACGCTACAATATGTAATACCATACAAACACTTATATATAGGAAGTACCTGCGGCGTATCCACCATGCTTGTATCATATTACACACGCACCGTTACTCAAATCACTTACCCAAACCAAACCACCAAAGTAATGTTCATGCCCAATGTAAATCATGTAATATGTATAACCAAAATGATATGTATGGCTAGTGAAATGCATTAACTAAACCATAGGTGAAACGCACAAAACAAAGTATTGAAGTAAAACTTGGTTTAAACCAATACTATGTTTCGTGTAAATGCATGATCAAATGTAAATCATGTCCAAATGTAAATCATGTAATATGTATAACCAAAATGATATGTATGGCTAGTGAAATGCATCAACTAAACCATAGGTGAAACGCACAAAACAAAGTATTGAAGTAAAACTTGGTTTAAATCAATACTATGTTTCGTGGAAATGCATGATCAAATGTAAATCATGTCCAAATGTTTACCCAATCGTTAACCCATTTTGTAAAATCGTTCTATTCGTTCTTGTTATTGTAATCATTCAAAGCGTTCTTGTTTTAATTGTGAAACTACTTAATGGTCGATTCTCTAATAACATTCAAACCTTCTTGACGCGTTCCTCGTTCCATCTCGCTCTCGCTCTCGTTCTTAACAAACCCTTACCAAAGGATAAGTTAATAATTACAGATCCAGTCGCTACCCACAACCCCCACACATAACAATGGGTGCAGTAAATAACGGGATTTGTCAGATCCTATGGTACCATAACCTAATACTGGTCGGCTTGATCTTTGCTAATGAATGTCATCGGTCATGTAAACTACAACCAACAAGTTTGTTCACTTTTTGAAATTGTTATTAGTTTTTGAAATCATTGTATTCGTTCTTGAAATCATTGTTAGCGTTCTTGAAATAATTGTTATTGTTCTTGAAACCACATTGTAATTGTTCTTGAAACTATTGTAATTGTTATTGAAATCATTGATAAAACATTTAGCACATATGAGTCACCCCAAAACAGTTGAAAACAGTAAAAGAGGGGAATAATGTACTCGCCTGAGAGTGCTTAGGAGTCTTGAACAACTACCAAACAAATCTTGAGGGAGCACGGAATCAGTCGGCAATCTAAAACTATATAAATAAACCGGACTTAAATCGGGAGATCGGATAGGATGAGGCTTGGTAAACCAAATGAGTGTTGGAACTCATATGATATGGTTTAACAAGGCCTACATACTACAATGAAACCAAACCTAAGTGCTTTCGACCCATCTCGACCCATTAAGGTAGCTTATGCTACTTTAACGCGTCGTGCGCGTGAAACGCGTTCGGACCGTCTAACTAGTCCTATGACAAGTGTTATATGCCTAAACATGTTACATAATCAGTTATGTGACAAAAGTTTAGGTTACATATGCTTAATTACCAATTATACATGAAAAGGGTATTCTGGTAATTTACCTAAGGCATATAAACTACCTATCATACAACTACTTAAACGATGTGACCATAGGGTATAACCTCGGAAGGTTATTCCCTACCTACTATGGTCACCTAATGTATTTGGTCGGATCCTAATGATCGACCAAACTGGGTCGGGTTCGAGGGTATAGGCGATTTATTAGATCGCCTACCCTACGACCCTAGACAACGTGGTAATCAGTGGGCATAGTCCCAAGGGACTATGACCAACGTGATTACACTCACGTTGCGAAGTTCAAAAGAACTTCGCATTGACCATTACTGGTCAACGCTGAAAGTCAAACAAAGTTTGACTTTCGGACTCGAAAAGCAATAAAATAAGGAAAAGAACGAAAGAATACTTACGAAGGGTCCCCGAATGCTCATCCCGATTCAAGAATCTCAGGTATGAAACAATGGTTTCAACTTAGAGGTTCTCAAATCAGAATTCTAGTGATTTTAGCAATGGGGGGTATGGGGGTATTTATAGGAATACCCGAACCGTTAAGATCGTTTCATGGAAAACGTGCCTTAATCCCATCCGTACATGTGTTGCAAAGTTATGGTGCTTAGGTGCTTAAATTCCATCCATACATGTGTTGCAAAGTTATGGTGCCTAAATTCCATCCTTATCCGCTGACTAAGCAAGTTTAGAATGTGTGGTTGTGAATTAAACAACGGCTAATACATCGAATCTGGTCCCGAATGCGAAAAACGATCCAAATGACGTGACGAATGGATTTTTCTTATGGCGAACACTAAAATAAAATATTTTAGTGCTTACATAAATTTTTGGATGTCCGGATGTATTCAGAACGTAAGTTATGCGCGAAAATGCAAACTTGTGCACTTTTTGACACTTTTAGTCCCTGAATGACCCAAAAGTTTATTTTAGCACACCGAACCCCTCAAAGCCTATTTCTAAGCTATGTAAAGGATATTTATGGTATGTTTAACTTATGGTCATGTTCCGGAAGGTCTGTTACAGTTCAAATTGGCATACTTTCGCAGTTTGTCAACTTTAGTCCCTGTAAGCGAATTAACTTGTTTTCGGCATACCAAACCTTCCAAAACTTATTTCTAAGTTATGTAAAGGTTATTTAAGGTATGTTAAGCCTATTTCACTATTCCGGAGTGTTCGTTACATTAAACTGGTTATATTTACGCATCGATGCGCGTATAACCTTCCAGAAAGCGATTTAGAGTTTGAATTTGAACAAGAATTGATATGTGCAAATGATACACATATTTTTACAAATCCCAAGTATGAAATATAATATTTCATTGGTTCAGTATTTGTTTGATGGCCGTGAAGGCACAGGTGTTACACAAATTTGGCAGTCTGCTCGGATATTTGAGTATCGCTACGATGAAGGGACATTCTAGAGGAAATGGAATACATGGGAGGAAACAAGTGAGATATTATCGGATAATCAAAACCGAAAGACAACGCATAAAAACTGCGATCATTTGTCTGTTACCTAAGGCAAACAAATGAGATGGTGACTAATCAAAGTAAGTGGGTCATATTAATGTATCGCGAAGACATGCTTTAGCCTATAGGTGGACACTCACCCCAAGAGTTCCCAGGTAAGAATGACTGGTCCGATTATGTGGATTTGTACGAACACTCTTGCCTTAGACAGAAAACTCAGAGTACAGGCATCCACCCTTCCAGATTGCACGTGTTCACATTATAAGACCCAACTTTAATGAGATTTTGAAAACTTTGAAGGTTCAAAACCTTATAATAAATCATCCTTGAACAGATGATTGGTTTTCAAAGCGGATTATAAATTTATGTTCTTGTTGTGGTTGTCGCCTAAGGATAGGTGACGGTATTGTTTTAAGATCTAAACACAAGAATCTTGTGTTAGGGTCCTAGGAAGGTTATAGACTAGGTCAAAGCATTACTAGTAACCTAATTCCCTATAACCATGAGCTCTGATACCAACTCTTCTGTCACACCCCGACCGCGTAAAACAACAAACCGCGGCGGAAACGTCGGGGAGTGTCGTAACAGAATTATTGTTTCACAACACATGGTAATTAAAATTTTGTTTTATTAAGTTACAATAGGTTACATTGTCTTATAAACAAAGAAACATAACATAATTAACTAGTCTCGCATATTTTAATGTCACTAAGGCCCTCAACCAATCCTATGTTTGCATTATAATTATCTAACAACAGCACCTGAAACACATGTGAAAATAGGTACGTTAGCGTAAAAATGCCTGTGAGATACATAGGTTTTATAAAAATAGGATTCATGACTTGTAAGTTTAAAGAAAATGTTTAACAAAAATAATCATGAACCTTGTAAAATGTTTTTTTTATAAATCATACAAAAATTGATAAGGAAACAGATGATATAAAAGAATAATGCATGGTTAAATAAATAACCAAGTAAAAATGAGTTTGTATAAAATATGTTGTTTGTAAAACAATGTTTTGTAAAGATATGTTAATTGTGTAAAATGTAATATGCCAAAATTGAAATGATTTAAATAACGCTACGATATGTAATATCATAAAAGCACTTATATATAGGAAGTACCAGCGGCGTATCCACCATGCTTTTATCATATTACACACGCCTCGTTACTTAAATCATTTACCAAACAAACCACCAATGTAAAAATGTTCATGTATAATCAAATGTCAAAATGTTTGTGTGAAAACCATGTCTATTGTCAAATGTAAATCATGTAATGTGTAAACAAATGTCATGTATGGCAAGTAAAAAAGTGACTACTTAAACCATATGTAAAATGCACAAAACAATGTATTGAAATAAATCAAAAGTTATGTTTTGTAAAATCCATGCATGCTTTACTGATACAAACATCTATTTGGTATTGTTTTAATGCATACACTTAAGCCTTGCGACTATGGTGACAAACCCTTAAACGAAGTTAAAGGTTTATCTGAATTATGTATATCGAATTCGGTCATTCCTTTCATCCAAACAAACCTAGGATCTCAGGAACGGGAGTTGTCAATTCCTATGGTACCACTACCTACTAACGAACGGCGTGATCAATGTTAATGAATGTATTTTTGTCCCATTTAAACAAACCAAATGTCATACCAAAATGTAAGCATGTTTTATGGAAATAATGTACTAAGTATGCACTAAAAGGACATACATAGCATGAAATGTAATGTAAAATAATGTACTAAGAATGCACTAAATGGATATGCATAGCATTGAAATGTAATGTAAAATAATGTACTAAGTATGCAACAAATGGAAATACATAGCAAAAACACGGACAAAATCATGTACTATACGTGTACTAATGAACATAGCAAGTATGATATAAAAACATGGAAAGCACGAAAGTAACAAGTAGGCACATGTGTTCCACCCCAAAACAGTTTGAAAACAGTAAAAGAGGGGTCTATGTACTCACTTGAGGGTGCTTAGAAGTCTTGAATAACAACCAAGCAAAGCTAGAGTGATCATGGAAATCAAACGGCACCTAATATAGATAACTACGTTAATAACCGGACCTAAATCGGAAGATCGGATAGAATGAGGTTTCCTAAACCAAATGAGTATAGGAACTCATGTAAAATGATTTAACAAAGCCAACATTCTAAAATGAAACCTATCCTAAGTGCTTACGACCGATTACGACCCGTTTAGGTAGCTTATGCTACTTTAACGCGTCGTTCGCGTAAAACGCGTTCGGAACGCCTAACTAGTCCTATGACAAGTATTATATGCCTTAACATGTCTAATAATGTTACCTAATCAGTTTAGATGTGAAAATTTAGGTTGCATATGCTTAAAATGAATTTATGCGTCAAAAGGGCATTTTGGTCATTTACCTAAGACATATAAACTACCTTTCATACAACTAACTAAACGAAGTGATCATAAGGTATAACCTCGGAAGGTTATTCCCTATACAACTATGGTCACAAAACATGTTTGGTCGGATCCTAATGATCGACCAAACGGGTTGGGTTCGAAAGTCTAAGCGGTTGTTTAGACCGCTTATCTTTACGACCCTATATAAGCACTAAACCGAAAGTGACGAGTTAAACATGCTAAAACATGTTTAACGAGGTTTGAAAACAAGTTTGATATCAAAACAAAGGGTCTTGATACCCAAAAGTAGTTTGGTTGCAAAATACGCAAGAATACGCATTTTGACCGAAACTACGACTCGTCACTACGCCTAAATAACATGGTAATCAGTAGGTATAGTCACAAAGGACTATGACCATCGTGATTACGCTCACGTTGCGAAGTTCAAACGAACTTCATGTTGACCATTGACTGGTCAAAGCTGAAAGTCAAACACTTCTTTGACTTTCACGCTTAAAACGCATAAAAGAACGAAAGAATACTTACAAAAGGTCCAAGAAATGGAGGTTTGATCTAATAATTCTCATGTATGAAGTGCAAGGACTTCAACTTAGAGAATTCAATCAGATCAAGTGAGTTGCAAATGAAATGGATGTCGGTTTATATAGTTTTCGGGTAACCCTTAAGATCGTTCATCGAAAACCGGGCCTTGATCTAAGCCGTACATGTGCACCCATGGTTTTTAAATACCATGGACACCCATAATAGCCCATAGAATACCTGAAAAACCATTTGCAACTCAGCAAAACTGCTGGAACAGGCTGGAAACCGCTGGAAAATTGGATTCTGCAGACCTGGGGGTCGCTCGCGCCCCACGTAAGAGTCAAGCAGTTCCTACGCGGCCCGCCACCGCCCTGCAGATCAGCTAACATCTTTCTGATTTACAGTTTTGGTCCCTGCAGTTGTTTGAGCTCATTTTTGACACATTTAAGGCCTGTTAAGCCAATTTCAAAGCCCTAAAATGATGCCTAAGCATAATGGACATGAAACATGCTCAAAAATATGCCGGATGTCGGTTCATTTGGTCGTACGATCACGATATACGGTTAATTACGACGAAACAAGAACGGACGCGAAAAATGATCCAAATTACGCGACGAATGGAATTTTATCATCCCAATCACTAAAATAAAATATTTTAATGATTACATAAATTTTTGGATGTCCGGATGTATTCAGAACATAAGATATGCGCGAAAATGCAAACTTATGCACTTGTTGACGCTTTTAGTCCATGTTGATCAAATAAGTTTATTTTTGCGCACCAAACACCTCTAAGCCTATTTCTAAGCTATGTAGAGGATATTTAGGGCATGTTTAACTTATGATCGTATTCCGGAATGTTCGTTATAGTACGAATAGGCACACTTTCGTAGTTTGTCGAAATTAGTCCCTGTAAACGAATAAACTTGATTTCGACACACCAAACCTTCCAAAACTTATTTCTAAGTTATGTAAAGGTTATTTATGGTATGTTAAGCCCATGTCACTGTTCCAGAGTGTTTGTTGAATTAAACTAATCACGTTTATGCATCAGCTCGCGTATAACTTTCCAGAAAGCGATTTAGAGCTCGAAATCGAACACGAATTGATATGTGAAAATGATACACATATTTATACAAATCCCAAGTATGAAACACAATATTTCATTGATTTGGTATTTGTATGATGGTCGTGGAGGCATAGATGTCACACAAATCAACTACATATACATTGCCACTCCTTCGAGCAACAAGTTGTGTTTTTCCTTTGGCTATTATTTCTTCAATCTTTTTCACCATTCCTGGTCCAACAATCTTTCAACTCTCCTTAGTAAAGAATGACCCATAGCCTTTGTCACTCATTTGTGAGACACTAAGGAGGTTGAACTTTAGATTGTCAATAAGACTGACATTTTCAAACTTGATTTTTCCTGACTCAACTGTTCCAGACCCCAACACCTTTCCCTTAGAATTGTTACCAAAAGATATATCACCCCCTCCATGATTTTTGAATTCTTAGAGTAGGGCTCTACATCCAGTCATGTGCCTGGAGCCTCCACTATCTACATACCAAAGACTATCTAAGCATGCAGAAGCTCCCTGCACATCAAGTAATCAATTAGTTCAGGAGGGTCTCCAAAGCCAATAAGGCTTTGGATGGGGTCACAACAGAGTCAGTATCAAGTCCAGGAATATGGACAGTGGTTAGCTTAGGGGTTTGAAGAGTTTTTTAAGCATTTTTCTCTAACCACTGTTGTGGACCATTTCCTGTAAGGTGTTGAAATCCAAAAGGATGCCTGTTCACTTTTGGTTTAGAAGGTTTTTTGTAAGCCTCATAAACATGTGGGACCCTTTGGTATGGAGGTTGACCTTTTCCTCTTTGGAATTCGTTGGCAGGAGGTGCATCTATCACTTGAACATCTCTGGGAGCAGAGTTTTTGTTCAACTGTTTTGTAACAGCTATTTGGACATATATAAATGGTTGTTGTTTCTTGATGGAAGAATTTGATGAACTCACAAGTGTTTTTGATGTGTACTCCTTTCTTTTAACCTCACCTCAAAAGTTTTGAGGTACACACACTCATGAGTAAGATGGTTGGTTTTTCCACAGATGGTGCAACTTTGTGCAGGCTCAATTATGCTTGTTTTGTTAATGTCATAAGCTTTTAAGTGAAAACAATCCTTTGTGGAATGATTTTTCTTTTCATAAAAGTCACAAAAAAATTTTTAACCTTTTCTCTCTTCTTCCTCTTTTCAACTTCATTTGCAACAGAGTTTTGAACCACTGTTGGGATGTCTTTAAGAGGAATGAACTTGGCCTTAGGTGCTTTCACACCTTCAACTATGGAAAAATCCATTGGTTTGAAATTCTCAAGGATGTCAAACTCATCTGACCATGTGGGTTTGAATTGATATTTTTCAATCTCTTCAAAGGTTGATGACCCCTCTGGTTTTTCCAAAATGATTTAGTTACCATTTATATCAGTTATTTTAATTTCTTGACCATCCTTGTTTGTTGGTATTATCTCAACAAAACCAGACTCATTTACAGCAGTGTTTTCAACTTGGTCATTTTTCCTAAAACCTATGCCAAATTTCACATTGCTTTTGATATCTTTCTCTAACATCAGCTCATAACCTTTGTAGGATTCCACCCATTTTTCACAAGTGATTTGGGTTGATTCCAACTCCTTTTTGCAGGCTTGATATTTTTTATCAAGGCTTGGAGTTGGTCCTTGGTTATGTTGTGTTCATGTTTAAGACTGTAGATCTCATTATCCTTTTCATACAATTTGTTTTTCAGTTCTTTAACAGACTTTTCAAATTGTACTTCATCTTTCAAAATTTTATCCCTAATGTTTTCATTCACCTCTTTAACATTTCCAAATGCTATGATGCATTTGTCTGAACATAGGTTTTTCAAGACCTGAGGTGATACCTTAGCTGCAGCCATCATGACACAGTCACAAACATTTTCACAAGCACAGTAATTCTTCTCCACTTCATCAACACACCATGGGTCAGCAAGAGGTTCTAACAGTGATTCAGCAACTTCATCCACTGTTTCAGCACTGGATTCCATCTCTTCAGTTTCCAACCCTTCTAGAATTGACTCTAATGCTGCAAAACAAAATTCATCACAAGGAGCATCATTCTCAGCAAATAGAGCAAAATTTTCACCAGATAACTCATCAGGCATGCTTCTCCAATAAAAAAAGCCTTGGGTAAAGAAGCTTTGTTGACTGGCCTCTGCTGGAGTAGATGTTTGTGTAACATGTTGTGGTGCATATTTTTGCACTTAAACCGGAGAGACTAGGGCTTGGTCATACTGAATTTGTGGAACAGGGATTTGAACATATTGCACTGGAACAGTTGTTACAGGGTGTGCATAATGAGCAGTGTTTACATGAGCAGCAAGTGTATATTGGGAATAGTGCACAGTGTTTTGTGCGTTTTGAGGTCTAGGGCTAGGATGTGTGATGATTGGTCCATTATTATGACTTCTACATTCTCTAGCAAAGTATCCTAACCTGTTACACTTGTAGCACTTAATTTTTTATTTATCCAACCCCACTTTTAAGTTCCCGTGTAACCCTAGAAATTTTCTTCCTGTTCTCTTATAAAACTTGCTAGTTCTTACACTCAGCAGTGCCAGTTGGTGCAAAATGTCCATTTCCTCCAGATTAGTGGGATCAAAGTGCTGAAGGTCATTGAGCTCAAAGGATAAGTTTTCAGAATTCTGGTTTTCTCCACTTACTGTAAAAGCATAGTTGGGTGAGTAAGAATCAGAGTTGCTAAAAGCTCCACCAGCAGTTATGTCAATGTAATGATCATAACTCTGATCCTTACTACTACCAGATTCTTCTTGACCCAGAAGTGTAGTGTTACCAAATGTGTAATCATTAGCAACCTTCCCAGATTCTTGTAACTTCTTTTTCTGGTTCAACCCTCTCTCATGAGTGAGGAGTCTACCATAAAGTTGGGTCAACTTAATTCTTTGAATCCAACAAAATTTCTAGTGACGAAAGCAATTGTGTCCCATTTGTCAGGTAGTAATCTTAGAAACCTACTATTTAGAGTTGATTTAGCAAATTCAACATTAACAAGTTTAAGTTCACTAATGAGACAACTAAAGCGTTCAAACTGTTGTGTTAGTGATTCTCCTTTGACATGACAAAACGTTTCATACTGTTGATTTAAAACCTCCCTGTTATTTTCGATAACCTCTTTTGTTCCACCAAACTGCTCTTTTAGTATATCCCACAGCTCTTTGGCACTGTTACAATGTAACAGTCTAACATAAATGTCATTTAGAAGAGCTGAAGCCACTATGCTAAAAGCCTTTGCATCTAATTCAATTTTTTTGAAAATCTTGTTCTGGGTAATTTTCAAGGCTTTTAGGCACGTAGCCTTTGGGATCTTCAGTGCTAGGCACCATTGGAACATGTGGTCCAAAGATGAATGACTTCCAGCAGCCGGTGTTTTGCTGAGCTAGTACATGGCCCATCCTACGTTGCCAGATATTGTACTCGGATCTGACAAGCATAGGTGGCTTGAAAAGTGTTCCGGTGTTGTGAGGATCGTGTGAGTGTCATGTCATCTTGGTTGTTTTACAGATGTTTTTGAGTAATCAACTTTTATACGTGATTACCCTTTACTCTGTTTTTCAACTAAATACGAACAAATGTAGTATCAATGAATTTGAGCTGAACTTTTATGTCAAATTGATTGTTAGATCGAATTTGACTATCCTATGCTCTGATACCAATTGTTAGGATCTGAGTTTGTTTAGATTGTGTTGTTTAACTAAATGAAAGATGAATCAGAGAATAACTTGCAACGAAAATGAAAGTAAACTTTATAACACAATCACAGAAGAATAGTTTTCAGTAAACATCTTTTCATTAATCGAATGATTGTATGAATTACAAGATTCAACTATGCATGCATGCAACACTAAACTCCCCCTCAGCCTGAGCTCACAGTTAGTTCATACAAGATGATGGTGAAAAAGAGCTGATAGAAGAGTACATGTACTATTCTATTTATAGTACAATCCTAACCACTGAGCATTTAATGCTGACCTCACCTAGACAGTGACATCTAACAGACTAACAAACTCTAAACACTGATTTATACAAACACTGATATAATAAACAACCGAAACATAAACACTGATATAGCTTTCCACTGTTGTTGCCTAAGCACTGATGTTGCAGATCAGTGCTTTCTTCAAAGGGTGATCAGGCCTTGAGTCAGCAGTGCTTTGGTCTTCATCAGTACTTTGAGAAACAATAATTGTTAGGTCTTCAGTCTTTATACTCAGAAGTTCTTTGAATAACAGTTGTTGAGAGGAACAGTTCTTAGATTCATCAGCTTCTAGAAACAATGTCATTGGAGGGAACTTAGGACATGCACTGCTTATTGGTGATCAACTGTTGAGAACCAGTTTTGGCTTTCAGTATGATTTGTTCTTCTGGTTTGATTATATGGGCCAACAGTAAGCATACAATAAGATATGGTGTTATACAGCTATACCCAAATAAGCTATGGTGTTATTCACTGTGTTCACATACTATGGTGTTTTTACAGTTAATTAATTCCAGAACTTGGTTATTTAGAATAAACCATGGTGTTATCAAGTGAGTTAAGATAATATTGGGTGGTGTTATTAAAGTAAAAAAAAATAAACTATGGTGTTATTCAGTTACTTATCTCCAAATCTTGGTAAGCACAACATGTGTAACATACATTACGCTATGGTGTTATTTAAGCAAACCCAAATAAGCTATGGTGTTATTCACTATGCTCACATAATATGGTTTGTTTTCAGTTACTAATCTCCAACTTAGATTAAACCATGGTGTTATATAGTGAGTTCATATAATATTGGGTGGTGTTATATTAAGTACAGGAATAACTTACCAACATTCCTGCATTGTAGAATAATTTTGGGGTTGTCCCCATCCTCCTCTTTTTTTCTTCATAGTTCAAGACTGCGGCCCAGGCACTGATGACATTCACGTGTACAGTTACACCAGGCATCATGGACTCTGGTGTCTTTTCAGTTCGTACCTCTTCAACAACTCTATCGACTTCTACGACAAACGACGACGACATTGGTGAAAAGGGAGAAGTGCGTTGTCTTATACCATCTTTATTTTGCTCGTTCGTAGGAGTGTTATCTCCGATTAATGATACACTACCTTTTTGCAGATCAATGGGTTCAGCTGCTTCAGCCACATCATCTTCTTTAGTTGCAATGTTTTTATTTCCCTTTTCCACATTATCACCCTCGTTTTCTTTCTCATCATCAACTATAAGGTGTTTTTTGATTATCTCCTTCCACTCCATTGCTTTCCGTTTCAACAGATCACTCTCGGGGAAGATCACACACGATTCTGTTAAAGTGTTATTGATCTTGTTCACGCATATCTCAAATTCATTAAACAGGTTATCCAACAAATCTGACCAAACCTGTACGAAACCCCGGTTTAATAACATATCAACAGAAATAGCGTATAGTGTAAAATCTAGTACGAATCATAATATGTTTACCAACTCAAAATCGCCGTCAGATGTTCTTGATGGTGATGGAGTGTTCACGTACTGTGAGACCATCAGAATGCGTCATTCGCCATCCGCACCTACAAATAATGCACATGTTTGGGTGTCAGTTTGTGACAGTAAGTAATCTGCATAGTGTCTGTATATACCCAAGTGCGCATCATCATCTTCGATCTCTTCAGTACCTTCATCAATCAGCTTCGCCTTTTCCATTTCCTTTTTCCGTGTTGTTTTTTGGTTTTTGATTGGTTTTTCACCACACTCTACGTCGTCGGCTCGTTTGGTTTTATTCTCTTCCCTCGTCTTCTTCTCAT
Source organism: Helianthus tuberosus (assembly GCA_030545235.1). Lineage (NCBI taxonomy): Eukaryota > Viridiplantae > Streptophyta > Magnoliopsida > Asterales > Asteraceae > Helianthus > Helianthus tuberosus. The sequence goes on along the minus strand of CM060371.1, from coordinate 137,520,346 downwards.
GTTGTTCAGCGTGCATCCTCTCCATATCCCATTCAAGATTGTTCAAAAGATCATCATCTACAAGTTCAACAATATTTGAACTGTGTAATGAAGGTAACTTCTTTATCACAATTCCGTAAGCAATCTGCGACAATATTTTTCAATAAGTCTCAAAAGGTTTGTAAACAGCATAACATGAGTGGTGTTATTCAGTTACCTAGGGTGTTATTCAGTTATATATGATGTTATTTAGTTACCCCGGGTGTTATTCAGTTATATATGATGTTATTTAGTTATCTAGGGTGTTATTTAGCTATATATATTGTTATTTAGTTCACTATGGTGTTATTCAGTTATCTTTGTTGTTATTTAGTTAAGTATAGTGTTATTTAATCATTTGTGGTGTTATTCAGTTAGCTATAGTGTTATTCAGTTACTTATGGTGTTATTCAGTTAGATATGGTGTTATTTAAGTTATACATGGTCTTATTTACTATCCATGGTAGCTAATCAATTATTTAGCAAAAGATGTTACTCAATAATTTTTTAATACTAGAAGTTAAATACGATCAACTTACCGCCAGTAACAACATAGGCCCTCGAAAAGCATCATCACCATCATGCCATGCCGTTCTCGTTCTATTGAGACACGAGACCATGTACGAACACCAGTTGAAGCTTTTGATATCTACGTGCGGCTGAATACATGAAATGAATCGCACTTTCACCAAATTGTTCGTCGTGGTTTCACCTAGGAGTGATAAGTAAAGAATCAAGAAGTTCACGACAAACAGTCTTCCGTGATCAGCCTGCCAATCTAATATGTAATTCATCAGCTGCAATGCCGACAATCGGTTGGTATCCATATGCGAAAACTGATTTCTGAACTCTTGGACAAAAACATCCTTCTTTTTGTTCGTTTTCTTCTTCTCAACAAGATCTGTTGGTCCCATAGGTAGCCCGAAAACACTCTTCACCAGCTCCGATGTTATTTTTACAATGCGTCCACCGCCCACATTTAAAACACATGCATCTGGGTCATAATTTGAACCTAACCAGTTTGCCAAAGTAGTAGGCACACATGTCACCTTATAACCAAATATCAACCCAAACCCAATTTCATTCACTGTCTGGCGTTGTTCCTCATTGATGTCGGCTGCTAGTGTTATCAGATTGTCGATCCCTACCATTGGCCTGATCCATGCACTCATGAGTGGTTGATATGGTTGCGTCACTGTTTGATGCATTCCACGAGACGGTGGTCTTTTTGCAGCCGATTTCCGTCGCTTTCCCGGTGGGGTGTCGACAAAATCGTCATCCGGGTCTCGCAGCCGATCTACAATAATTTTTAATATTTGTTTTAGTAAACACGTACACCACAAGATAAACACTTCAATATAATACCTTTGTTGGATGTTATATGGACGGACGGGTGTACGACCAGTTGACTATCATTCCCAACTTGCTCCGCTACTTCACGCATATTTGTTGTGGTTCAAATCAATTGTTATCATGTCTTATATGCTAACAAATTATAATCACAAGAGCATTTTTACCTTCTGTACCTTCTGTGTTTTTTATCGATTGCGGAACATCTTCTCTTGTTTCTGCATTACCAGTATCATTCATCCCAGCATCACCATCAATTTAATACAAAGCATTTTTTGTCAAATACAAAACTCATCATCAACCATATATAATCACATATGGGCTACTTAGCATACTTTATTGTTTTTTGTTTGTTTATACTTTAAACTACATTGGGAATACCTTTGTCCTCATTATTTGATGTTTCTGAGTCACTACATACCAACGGTCTGTCAAATGTGTTTTTGAAACGTGATTTGTACATTTTCCCTCTTAGCCGATGGCTTGACCTGACTATAGAAGACATTCGAACACTATATTTAAAAGACTTCATCTAATACAACTTATCCTAAATCAGGTTTCAAACAAATTTAACAAAACTATGGCACAGGATGTTTACGACCCTACACGGACATCTAACAATATCATACAAAAAGCATAATATGACACCATATCTGCCAACAACAATATATGTAACACAATTTATAACAAAAAAATCACATGTTTAAATCAAGCTGTTAAAAACACCATGTAACAGTATACATAACACCATACATACAAACATAAATCATATCTTTAACTCAACCTATTTAATAACACCATAACTGGAAAGACCAATATACAGACAGCATATAACAGCATAACTGGAAAGATGAATATACATAACACCATGCGAATACTTAACTTAATATGCTTAAAAACACCATATAACACCATAACTGGGAAGACCAATATACATAACACCATACATATGCTTAACTCATTATGTTTAAAAAACACCATATAACACCATATCCAATTAAACATGAACTATATAACACCATATATAATAAAAAACACCGTACCCAACAACAACAAACACAATCTTCATAGCACAGTTAACTGATAAACATACATAAAACACCATTATAACACTCTTATTCTACCAAACCCTAGATTTAACACCATTAGACAATCGATCAGTCCCTTTTGTTCTTTGTTAACATTAACTATCTTAAATTATAAAAAAACACCATTAAACTTCATAAAAATCAAAGAAGAACGACGAACCTTTTCTAAAATCAGATGTTGTTTTCTTGATTTTTGGAAGTTTAAGCCGTCGGCTTGTAGTGTCTTTTCGATTTGAATCATCCATCTTCCTCTTCGTCCTTCGTTCGAAATTCTTAGACGATGAACTGTGCTTTTACTGCTTGTATACGTGTTCAATTTTAGGGCTCATTATCTTCTGATGAAGATTATAATCATTAGTGGGAAAGAACACCCTGTTTTTTCGAGCGGAAGGATCATAATGAGAGAGAAATCAGGAGTTATTAGATACAATTATTGATTTGAAATTGTGTGAATGGCCTATTTTACCCCTATGAAATCAAATCAGTATTAAAAAAAAACACTATTTTAATTACAATATTGCCATTTTAATACTAACCATTAGATCAATGATCTAATGGTTTAGATTTTTTTTCTTACCTTTCTCACACAAAACACCTTTTTTACAATGGGTGGGGTTCGGATACAAAGTCTTGTTAGGCCCTATAGGTTTATGGATTAGTAGGATTGTTGTTAAATGGACCAAGGCTTCTAGAAGACGGGTATTAGAGTGGGCTTTAGGTTAATGGGCCTAGGGTTTTGGGGGAAACCCCTTGCTATAAATACGAAGTGGTAATTAGGAGTTAATGGTTGGTTGATTTGTTTTAGAAACTTGCATTAGATAAAACCTATTTTGTATGCAAGTTTAAGCATTTAATTCAACAATCTTATTCACATCTTCATCTTGTTCTTGATTTCTTGAAGATCATCAAGTTTGGATTCCGCTCATCCTTGTTGATCGTTTGATATCGTTGTTTGATCCGGATTTTCGGGACTTACAATTGGTATCAGAGCCATTTAGATATCAAACATTCAAGAAAATTTTGATTTTTGGTTGAAGATCTTCATCGTGTTCTTTAAGGTCTTCATCGTGTTCTTCGCGTTCTTCAAAAAAAACCATCATATTTTGCTTCTTGATCTTTTTAAAAAGTGTTATTCTTCAAAATCTTTAAAACGTCTGACATGTTCCAAATCATCAAAAGTCATCATCAACAGCAGACATAGTCATCATCACGCATCAGTTCATCATCGTTTAAATCATTCGAGATTAACAACTTACTTATCCGACATCATCCGTGACGTCTTCATTCATAATTTATCATTTATCATATCAATCCGGAATCGTATCATCTAATCCGAAATCATCCGACTTCGTCAACTTCATCCATTCAAGATTAACATCAGCTTCAATCTCATCCGAGATACATCTTGTTTTCATCCTAGATAACCATCCTTCATAATCATCATCCATCTCAGATTAAACTCATCTTCAGCTCATCATCCGACTTCATTTCGAGATAACCATCTTCACAATCCGAAATCATCCACAATCAAACAACTTCACATCCGACATATTCATCATTTCATCACCTTAATCCTTTTCTGTCATCGTCATCATTCATAGTTTTCATTCACATTCACAGTTCATTTTCATCAATTTCTTTCACATTTCATCCTCAGTCAATCTCCATCCATCACACATCCTCCGTTCACACCTTCATCATTCTCTCTGTCAGAATATTACATCATTCCACCTGCAACCATAATATTACATCGACATCGTCATCTTCATCATATATGTTCATCACCATCATCACCTGCAACTTCTCCGGCCGTCATTCATCTCTGCCGTTAACACCGTCAACCTCCGTCTCCGGTCATCTTCTCCGGCGAGCTTCTCCATTTACGACCATTATCGTCTCTCATCTTCGTCATCTTTCACTCCGTACAAACACCGAACACCATACATGGTCTCCAACTGATGAGGATATGTCCTGACCGGGCCGAACACTAAATGGAATATAAGGTCGTATCGATAGCCCAAAGGATTGACCGGACCTAGCGCCCACAGTCGGAACGATTAAAGCCACAGGATCTTCCCTAACTAACTGGGGGCCCACAGCTTTAACTACCTGATAGCGACTGGTCCGACCCTAGCTAACTCGCCACGTCAGCATACCCTAAAAGTATAAATACCCCGCCAAGACTTCTCACAAAGGGTAATCACTACTTTCTCTCTCTCAAACTTCTCCCTCTCTCTCCCTGACTTATTTCTCCTCACAAATACTTATTCTCATGCCTGAGCTTGGTCACAGAGAGGCCCCCTCCCTGTGACGAGGCTAACGGTGTGCTTTCTTCCTTGTGATCTTACAGGTTCTGCTAAGGTCATCTGAGGCTCTGTTCTTACCAGCTCGGACCAACTGGTTTTTGAGTCTTCAGTGGCGCCATCCTCTCGAATTCACACAATCCACTTCGTTGATTCTTTTCATTCGAAATTATGGAATCCACAACAGTTGTCTCCACAAGTACTTTCCCATCTTATAATGATATTTGGTGTGACAACCCGAGATTTCAAGTTATTTCCCCTATGCATCACTTGTTTTGCAATCATGTTTGACAAATTGTTTTGTGTTTTGTAATGTGTGATTGTTTGAAAGATTAGTGGATTCAAATGTGTAATGTTCTGGTTTAGGAGTAATGGAATCCATGGCTAGGAACTCCATTTTTCGCCACAAACTCACTGGACGAAAATTGATATGTCGCCGCTTCCTATCATGACGAAAGATGGTCTTTCGTCTAGTCTTTCGTCGAGGAGGTTGTCCGCCAAAAGGGCCTCGGCCCAGATCAGTGAGCCCAGCCCAACTCTTCTTTTCTTTGTATGTGTAAATGGGTGTAGGGAGGCACATAGTTCTTTCAAAAATAGAAATTATGGCAAACCCTAGCACTCCCAAGCTTGACGGCAACCTTCTTCCTCTCTCCCTCAGGCGACGAAAGCTTGTATTAACCGGAGCTTCATGTTCTACGAAGCATTATCTTCTCCTCATTCTTGTGTATAATCCGAACCCTCGGTTAGTACAAAACTCATCGTTAAATTGATTGTATTCATTGTTAATCCTGATTATGTGTCTACATGATATTGTATGTAATTGATGAAAGTTCTATGATCTTGCGGAATACCATTTACTTGTATGATTGGATTAAGAATTAGGGTTTCGGTCATGGGTGGATTAATGTGGATTAAACGAATGTTTGTGTGATAATTGGCGTGGCATGATAATAAGAATTCACAATAAAACTACATATCTTTTGTTGATCTGATCTGAGTATTGGGTATATATACGTTAGTAATCTTGATCGGATATGGTGACTCTATGATTACGGGCATTTATTTGATATTGATATTAAGGTATTACTGGTTGATGATGAACAACAATTAGGGCTTATTGAACTTGGTTATATATTGTCATTTGATCCGATTAGAAACTGTCAACCAGGTTAGAATCTATTAACTGAACTCGGCGAAACATTGAAGATGTTTCGCCATGAGTAACCCGACGAAAGATGGGGGTTTTTCGTCACATGCGGTTCGACGAAACATATGGGATTTTCGTCATAGGGGTGGCCGACGAATAATGTCTTTCGTCGGAATGTTATGTGGGAACAAATTATTAGAACAGTACATATGTATATCGTGTATGATGTAAATGTTTTGGTTGCATGATGTCATTTGCTTCTTGATAACAACGCTATTTAGAAATGAGGGAACTTGTATTTAGAAAGGTGAATAACCACTTCAACTGTTGAATACAACTGTATGTAAACTGCATGAGTTATCGGTGTCGTATTAGTGCATAATTCATATGGAAACATGGGTGTTGTTAGAATGGGCCAAAGCCTTAGTGGGCTGTTACAATTTAAAGTTCTAAACTAGTATTAACATTGAGTTATGTTTATAACTTGAATCTGGGCCGATGAGTAGCAGTGGATCGCACAAAGCTTAAGTGGATTATTAACTTGATTGTTCACATATTCTTGTGTTGCTAGATTGACTGTATGGCTTGAACTACATGCTACGTGTACAATAATTGTGTGATATGTGAACATGGAGTACGTGAATTAATTGTACATGAGATATGTGGTTTAGGTGCACACAAAACTGAGCGTTACCGATAACCATGTTAGGACGTGTTTGATTAACTGGAAAACAAGTAACTAATCTTTCCGAGCAAATCAAAGGTGATTTCATTCCTCTTATGCATGTGTCCCGGTAGTTGGGACAGTCGTTGGGTATCCCTGAGAGGGATAGGCTTTTGGGTAAATCATGGGTATTCCTGAGAGGAATACGTCTTGTGGGTAAAATTTGGTATGTTGGATAATACACTCGTCCTATCACCTTTAAGTCCCATCTTTTTCTTACCGGAGAGGTAACGGGGTATTAGTTGGTAGTGCTACTTAGGTTTGGCACCCTCACCCCGTACCGGAGAGGACGGGTGTGAACTAATGACCCAGTCATGCCCAGTGCTTTGATAGGAGCATTGGGGAACGGGCAAAACATAAATCAGGAGCCATCTTGTATCCGAGGTATTATCAACATTGTAATCAATGAACGTAACAACACACTTGGTAATTGACGTTTTCGTAAAACTATGAACTCACCAGCGTTGTCTGATACACGTGTGTGCATGCTCGCATGTTATAGGTATGTGTGGATATGGAACTTGCTGTCTGGGAAGCTGGAGTGGTCATGGGTCAAGATACAAGGAAATCACGAGACGAGTCTAATGGTTATTATACATGTGGTTTATGAAACACTTAACTAATGATTTATGCTTCCGCTGAATATGATGATTTGTAATTACTTTTTGTAACACTTTATGTTAATGAATGAAAGTTTTATTTAAAATCTTGTATGAGTTCAATGTGATTTGTGGCTAGATCCTGGTACGTCACACGCCTCGCGGGGGTTTCCGCTTGGGGTATTTTTGGGGGTGTGACAGTTTGGTATCAGAGACTGGTTATAGTGAACTTGGTTTTAAAAATGTTTTTATAAAACCAGACTATAACCGAACAGTTCTAAAAACGAGGATACGACCATGACACTCAGCTCCAGATTGCAAGGTTCGTCTTTTCATCGGTGGTATACATTACATGAGTAGTGTACATTTGTTTATGATGTAGCGTACAAACACACCCTCGTCACTATAGCATGATTACATGAATTACTTTCTTACATTGTGATGCATTTATAGCATGTTATAGTCCTTAGATTCTTGTGATCTATCATTTTGATAACCTCTGTTTGGCATTCGAGTTTGAGGAACCAATTGACACGAGTTAGGAGGAACTGAGATGAGCATGCAAATCACAATATTATTGTGGGTGCACACATAATAATAATAATATGGGGTACATGCGAGTCCCAGTGAGGCTTAATAAGTGAAAAAATGGTTCCGATCCGTTATTTGATCGATGAGAAATATAACAAATCTATGGAAGTCATAGAAGTGATTGTCTTTTACTCGAACATGATCTTTTCACTCCTCTCTGAATTCTTTCAAATCTCGATGCTATCAAGTATTACCCGAACACCCATCTGAACGTCTAGCAAACTGGATAGAATGTTAGGTGCTTGTACGAACATCCCTGAGTTGGATGTCGCAGCGTCGAATGTTTGGTCGATACCCTTCTCACTCCTCTTCATTGGTTGGAATTCAGTGTGTTGGCGCCTTAGATCCCGAAGTGCGATCACTTTTGTAACACTCTAGAAACATACCGTGTATTACTCCATCAGCTTGGAAGATCGATGGACAAGAGGATGAGCGTAGTACTATACCGACTTCAATATTTGGACGACCCTGATTACCAGCAACGAACATCAACAATCTGACTATAATCGAATCTTTAACCCTAGTCAGTGACTTATGGGAGTTAACTCTTGCGAGTCAATCGGGACATAAACGATGACAATTGACTATGGTGTGGAATGGGTAACTGCAAGCACATTGAGGACACGACTCGGAATGTGAAAAGATGGACCCTGTGGGTGAAAGATCGTTGAGCTCCGTTTCAAGCAAAAACATTAGAGGCAATAGTCATGGCAACATCAAGGTACTTGTAATCATAACCTACAATATGGAAGATGGAGGTGCCTACGACATGGATCGGTCGTTGTTAATTCGAAAACGACACACAACCAAAGGAATGACGACAATACTGACAATGCTCGTAACACAAAAATGACAAACATTGGAAACGATGCTAGTGGAAGGGTATTTAGGATTGGCATGGGTGACGCCAGGATAATAGCATCATGGTAGCTTGTATGGGTAGCAAATCGCTTCGTCTCAGTTCTGTTTAACCCTGATGCTTATTGAAACCGAACCTGTTGTGGAACTGGCTGATGGCAAATCAATTGAAGCCTCGTATGTTTGTTGAGATGCAAACTCGACCTTGTGGGACAAGTGTTCGACATCGACCTTCCTTTTTGATTGGTTATCTAGATATCGCGTAGATATACCCTGTGGGAAGAAAATTTTGCATCACTTTATACTTTGAAGTGTCAGAGTGGTGTGAAGGTTAGCATCATATCAGCAATGAAGGCCTAGAAATGTCTACGGAGGGATTACCCCGCTATGTTAGCAACCGTTACCGATGTTAAGGTTAAGGAAAAGAGGATCGGGGATCCACCAATTGTTCGTGAATTCCTCTCGGTGTGCTACCCGGGGAACTTTCAGGTTTACTTCCACAACTGTTAGGCAGAATTTCAGTTTAATCTCACGTCAGAGGCAGCCTTGATTACTCGTACTCTACACCGTCTTGCACCAGGAAGGTTACAAGAACTGCCTAATCAATTACGAGAACTGTTAACCAGGAGTTTTATCGGACCTAGGTTTTTGCTTTGGGGAGCCCCAGTTATATCCGTGAAGATAAGCCTTTCCGTATATGTACTGATTATCGAGAACTCAACAAGGTGACAGTCAAGAACCGTTTGCCTCGACCATGTATTGATAACCTGTTGACCAGTTGCGAGGGTTAAGCCCTTATTCGAGGGATGTCTAACGAACGAACTATTATCAGATAGAAATACAAGGGGAGAATGTTCCCGGAACGGCATATCGAATGCAATGCGGCCATTGCAATCTTATATTCCATGACCTTTGGGTTAACCAACACACTGGCAGCTTTATGGATCACATGAATCGACGGTGTTTACTAGTGACGTTTTGAATCATTTCTAGGAGAAAGGAACATCATGGACATCATTTGTATCTTGTCTTAGAGCTCCTAAGAGAGGAGCCACTCCGCGCGAAGTCTTGTTAAATGTGACCTCTGGATTCGAGAGATACATTTTTGATCATGTAATCAACGAAGTGGAACACACGTGATCTCGCTAAGATCTATTTTGTTAGAAATTGATTGGCACCAAAGATTCTTTCAGGGATACAACAATTCCTTGGTTTCACTAGATACTATCACAGGTTCATCATGGGATTTCCGAAGATTGTGCCGCTGTAACCTCTTTAACATAGAGGAGTGCTGTGAATTCAGGGGAGACAAATCAGGGGGACGTCATTTCAGCTTCTGAAATTCAACCCTACAATGAACTGAGCATCGTCTTTGCCCGAGGGTGCGGGTGATCTAGTGGTATATCGTGATGGTTCGAATCAGAGCCCTAGTTACACGCCGATGCAACACAAGAAGGTGATGACTTACATAGTGGAAACACGAGAAGAATTGCATGAGTCACGACCTGCGGTGGAAGCCATGGACTTTGGATTTAAATTGGAGGCATTACTTGGACGGTACCAAATGCATTACTTAGACCGATCACAAGGGCCTCCCGTGTACCTTTGTTTCAAAAGTGCTAAAACATGCAATGACATCGCTGGATGGAAATCTTGAATGATTATGACTGGGAAACATGAACAAGCATGAGCTTTGCAACTCACTATCGACTCTAGCCTACCTGATCAGACTCGCTCTGTTCAAACTGGAGAATTGAAGGAAGGAAATTTTCAAGTTGAACCCATGCGAGGCATGGAGAAGCAACCTTTGACAGGTCGGACGATACTCGCTAACACATGAAACGGATGTGGGTCTCATCATACGGTAACTGTAGGGAACTCGTGTTGAGCAAAGCACACCGGCTTCGATAATCTAGTCGTCTAGATTTTGATGAGAGATGTTAGGATCTATCAATCTTGTACTGGTGGTCGGGCATGAAGGCCCACCTAACTATGTATGTGAATGACGGTTGACTTGTGGGAAAGTCAAGGTGAAGTATCAGCAACCATATGGAAATGAGAATAGACTGCCAGGGATTTTGTCACTAGTCTACTTACAACTCGAAACGGAAACAATATCACCTGAGTGATCGTTGATTGTCTCACGTGACCAGCATGCTTTATTGCAATCAAGGACACTGACGAGTCGTCACAGCTTGTGAATATTCCTCTGAGAGAGGCGGCTTTTAGGCATGGGGTGCTAACTTCTGATACCTCTGATTTTGATCTACACTCGACTCATATAGGCAATACAGAACACCCTTGGCTCACGTCTAGACATGAGCATTACTTGTCACCAAAGGGCAGATGATCAGAGTAAACGAACCATCCAGACCCTCGAAGACATGCTGCGAGCACGTGTGTGATGGGCTATAATGAAAATTTGAAGGACACTTACCTTTGGTAGAATACCACTGTAGCAGTTATCATTCTAGTATTCAGGCGGCTCCATTGGAGGCATTGCTTGGGCGACAATGCCGATCTCTTTGTTGGACTAAGGTGGGTGACAACCTTATCACAGATCCAGAATTTGTACGCGAACCTCTTGGGGAAGATTGTCAGGTCGGAAAATCGTTTGGCGGCAACACGTAACCGTCAGGAAAGCTGATAAGCTTAGGAAACACTGGGAATTCACTGTAGGCGAATGTTTCATAATCGAAAGTCTCACCTTGGGAGGGTGCGGTGCGCTACAGAAAACGTGACAAGCTTAGTTTGCAATGCATTGGGACATCTGGATTTCTGGAACGAATCGGTGGCATGGCTTAGAAATTTGAGTTAACTGACAAATTGGGTATGTTCGCGATAATACTTATGTCTCGAAACTAAAGAAGTGTTTGTCCGACGGAAAAACTAGTGATACCCTTACTAGAATCCAAGATTAACGACAAGTTACAGTTATCGAGGAATCTATCGAAGGCATGGGCCAGGAAGTCAAGGTTAGTTATCATAGTCAAAATTCAATCGTGAGATTTCGTTAGAACACAAGACGTGGACCGGAGTTCACGCGGGGAACGCAGTAATCAGAGGAAGCTCTAGTATCTTTAGTTGTCCAAATGGTTGAATCAACCTCTGATGTCATTGGTGAATTTCGGGACGAAATTCCCTTTCAAGTTGGGGATGATCTGGTACATGAGGAAAATCCACGGTCATCCTGATCTGACACTTCGCCGCTTTTCGATTACTCGTTAAATTTCGGGACGAAATTTCTTTCAAGTTGGGGATGATGTGACAACCCGAGATTTCAAGTTCTTTCCCCTATGCATCACTTGTTTTGCAATCATGTTTGACAAATTGTTTTGTGTTTGAAAGATTAGTGGATTCAAATGTGTAATGTTCTGGTTTACGAGTAATGGAATCCATGGCTAGGAACTCCATTTTTCGCCACAAACTCACTGGACGAAAATTGATATTTCGTCGCTTCCTATCATGACGAAAGATGGTCTTTCATCTAGTCTTTCGTCGAGGAGGTTGTCCGCCAAAAGGGCCTCGGCCCAGATCAGTGAGCCCAGCCCATCTCTTTTTTTCTTTGTATGCGTAAATGGGTGTAGGGAGGCACATAGTTCTTTCAAAAACAGAAACTGTGGCAAACCCTAGCACTCCCAAGCTTGACGGCAGCCTTCTTCCTCTCTCCCTCGGGCGACGGCAGCTTGTATTCACCGGAGCTTCATGTTCTGCGAAGCATTATCTTCTCCTCATTCTTGTGTATAATCCGAACCCTCGGTTAGTGCAAAACTCATCGTTAAATTGATTGTATTCATTGTTAATCCTGATTATGTGTCTACATGATATTGTATGTAATTGATGAAAGTTCTATGATCTTGCGGAATACCATTTACTTGTATGATTGGATTAAGAATTAGGGTTTCGGTCATGGGCGGATTAATGTGGATTAAAAGAATGTTTGTGTGATAATTGGCGTGGCATGATAATAAGAATTCACAATAAAACCACATATCTTTTGTTGATCTGATCTGAGTATTGGGTATATTTACGTTAGTAATCTTGATCGGATATGGTGACTCTATAATTACGGGCATTTATTTGATATTGATATTAAGGTATTACTGGTTGATGATGAACAACAATTAGGGCTTATTGAACTTGGATATATGTTGACATTTGATCCGATTAGAAACCGTTAACCTGGTTAGAATCTGTTAACTGAACTTGGCGAAACATTGAAGATGTTTCGCCATGAGTAACCCGACGAAAGATGGGGGGTTTTCGTCACATGCGGTTCGACGAAACATATGGGATTTTCGTCATAGGGGTGGCCGACGAATAATGTCTTTCGTCGGAATGTTATGTGGGAACAAATTATTAGAACAGTACATATGTATATCGTGTATGATGTAAATGTTTTGGTTGCATGATGTCGTTTGCTGCTTGATAACAACACTATTTAGAAATGAGGGAACTTGTATTTAGAAAGGTGAATAACCACTTCAACTGTTGAATACAACTGTATGTAAACTGCATGAGTTATCGGTGTCGTATTAGTGCATAATTCATATGGAAACATGGGTGTTGATAGAATGGGCCAAAGCCTTAGTGGGATATGTGGTTTATGTGTCGTATTAGTGCATAATTCATATGGAAACATGTAAACTGTATGTAAACTACATGAGATATGTGGTTTATGTGTACACAAAACTGATCGTTACCTGTCACACCCGCAAAATCCACATGCGGAGTATCACCGCTTGGAGGCGTGACTGACCAGGATCCAGCCACCAATCATATTGAACTATGCAATTAAGTAAATAAAACCAAACCCAATATAATTGGTGTTTAAAAGAAACCAAACATGTGTAAGCAATCAGCGGAAGCATAGTAATGTTTAAATAACCAAAACATAGTTTAAAGTTCAAATGTTAAGTACGGGACAGAACAGTCCATATCCCACAACGGCCTCCTCCTCGTGCAAGCTCCATAAGCATCTAACGACCTGCAAGGCATGTAACAACGAGTCAAGAACAAAGTTGAGCGAGTTCACAGTTGGTTGTTTAGTCGTACCAGTTTGTTTTGAAAACCACAAGGTGTTTCGTAAACCACGAGTTAACCAGTTCCTTTATTCCCCAAACCATATCCATAATCAGTGGGGGCTTCCCAATGTGAACCACTAGACTGTTACCATATCGACAACTGACGAACAATAGTTGTGCCCTACGTCAATGTCTATCATCATTGACAGTTTGCCATGATCCATTAGTACACGCCCGTTCGAACGACACGGAGTGAGGTTTGTCAAACCTAATAGCACTATTAACTAATGACCCGCTCGCCATCGGCCTTGGTGATTAAGTCGATATAAAATGAGGGACTTAATGATAGAGTTTTGTCTAGTAAGTTTAAGGTTGTTGTCCTACCCAAGGAGGACGAACGTACGTATTCTACCCAAGGGGAATACGCAGGATTAAGATTGGCCTCCTACCCATGGAGGATGGCCGTACATATCCTACCCAAGGAGGATATGCAGGTTCCGTTTTAATTCTTTAACCCATTCCCAACCACCGGGAATCCCATGCCTTAGAAAGTGTGTGAACTCACCTCAGTTTGCTTGGTTTGATTAGTTACTTGTTTCCAATAAAATCTGTCAAAGCCTAGTATATGCACGTACACAATCAGTTTGCATCCACAAAGTTCACGCATAGATACAATCATAGCACATAGCAGTTGTACAAGTCCATGCAAATCATACATCACATATTTGTTTCATGGCAGCACATAACTAACCTAGTTAACCCTAAACAGACTTAACTGAGTTTACTGCACAGTTTACCCACTAGACGAAACTCCTTGTTTCGTCATGACTCCCACTTGACGAAACCCTATGGTTTCGTCGTTATTACCCTTGGCAAAACCCCCAGGTTTTCATCGTGTTCCCTTTTGATGAAACTACCATGTTTCGTCGAAATTCCCCATCGACGAAACTCTCAGGTTTCGTCGACATGTGTTTCGTCGATGCACAGATTTCGTCGCATACCAACAGTTACAAAAATCACAGAAACCCTAATCTCCATTACCAGCCATTTACCACTATCATCGATCCTACAGTTATCACACAACACAGTAATCATTGAGCATCATACATGTAGCCCGTACCCTAAACATAACAGTTTACCAAACATTCATTCAACCTACACAATCATTACATATAACTTCATAATCATATAGATCTACCGGTTCTTTATTATCAAGCATCATCATATGATTATGATCTAAATAATATGATCAGACTCTATGCTAGCATTCGGTAGACATGAACAATCAATGGAAATATGTAAGATTCATGAAACCCTAAAGAACGCAATATGCTAACTCAGTATCCAACCCGACACTATATTCATCAAATCACCAAAATAAACCTCAACAAGGAATCGAGCAGGTTAAATCAGATAATCTAATCACATACTAACCGAGATAAGAGGAACAATGAATCAATCGATAAAGGGGCTTCGAGGGTTCAAGGCTGCCGTCGCACAGAGGAGAGTCTCTAGGGTTTTCAATTCTGCTAAAAGTGTGATGAATGAAGCCGTTTCACGTAATTTATACACACATAAGTGTACTGGGCTTAATGGGCTTCGGCGAATCCCTGGGCTGGCGAAACCCCAGGTTTCATCTAGTGAGGAAATGGCGAAACCACCCTAAGGTTTCGTCGAGCAGACTAGTGGCGAAACCCTCTAAGGTTTCGTCGAGCTTACAAGGAGTGAAACCCAAGTGTCATTAAGTTAGGGTTCTTAACAGATCATAAGTTTATAACACTAAACACATTAACACATTGATCACATATTAGCATGTACAAGTGAGAATGAAACAAGTATTGCATAGAGAAAAGACCTTGAAAACTCGAGTTGTCACATCATCTCCAACTTGAAAGAAATTTCATCCCGAAATTTAGCACGTGGTTACTGAGGAAGCTGGTTAAGTTTGCGTGGTTTCCTGGTTTTCCTGGGGCGTCACATTATCCCCCCGTTGGTTTGGAATTTCATCCCGAAATTCCGCAGTAGCTTCAGCC
The DNA here is from genome assembly GCA_030545235.1 of Helianthus tuberosus. Taxonomy (NCBI): domain Eukaryota; kingdom Viridiplantae; phylum Streptophyta; class Magnoliopsida; order Asterales; family Asteraceae; genus Helianthus; species Helianthus tuberosus. Next base: position 137,504,611 of record CM060371.1, on the reverse strand, counting down.
TCAGTAGTGGATGCACTTTTCTCGAACAACTAGGGATACTTGAGTTTCATCCGGTCTTCTCGTTCCCAGGTGAACTCTGGGCCACGACGGGAGTTCCAATGAACTCGAACAAGAGGTATTCTGGTGTGCTTGAGAATCTTAACGTCTTGATCTGTGATCTCCACAGGTTCCTCAATGAATTGCAACTGATCATCGATAGTAAGCTCCTTCAAAGGAACTATGAGGGTCTCATCTGACAGACACTTCTTCAGATTCGACACATGCAATACGTTGTGAACTCCACTGAGTTCTTCATGTAGATTCAACTTGTAAGCGACCTGGCCAATTTTCTCAATGATTTCAAACGGTCCGACATATCGCGGATTTAGTTTGCCTCGTTTTCCAAAACGAACAACACCCTTCCAGGGTGAGACTTTGAGTAGCACTCGATCCCTAACCTGGAACTCGAGTGGTTTCCTGCGCTTATCAGCGTAGCTATTCTGACGGTCACGAGCTGCCGCCATTCGTTGTCGTATCTGAGCAATCTTCTCAGTTGTGTCTACCACAAGTTCTGGGCCAGTGATTTGGCTGTCGCCAACCTCTGCCCAACAAATAACTGATCGGCATTTACGCCCGTACAATGCCTGAAATGGAGCGGCCTGGATGCTGGTGTGGTAACTGTTGTACGAAAACTCCACCAAAGGGAGGTGCTTTTCCCAACCATTGCCAAAATCGATTACACATGCTCGAAGCATGTCTTCAAGGGTTTGGATGGTGCGTTCAGACTGCGCATCCGTTTGCGGGTGATATACTGTGCTCATGTCTAATCGAGAGCCAAAAGACCTGTGCATTGCCTGCCACAGTTCAGAAGTAAAACGCGCATCACGATCAGAAATAATAGAGGTTGGCACTCCGTGCCTCGAAACAACTTCCTTGAGATAAACGTCTGCTAGAGTGGAGAACTTATCCATTTCCTTGATAGCCAAGAAGTGTGCAGACTTTGTGAGTCGATCCACGATCACCCAAATAGTGTCATTCCCGCGTTGAGATCTAGGTAGGCCAGTAACGAAATCCATGGAAATTTGCTCCCATTTCCATGTTGGGATCTCTGGTTGCTGGAGTAGGCCTGATGGTTTCTGATATTCAGTCTTGACTCTCGCACAGGTCAAACATTTGTTGACGTAAGTTGCTATGTGGGCTTTCATACTAGGCCACCAGTATGTAGTCTTTAAGTCGTGATACATCTTATCCGAACCAGGATGTACTGGTAACGAGACTTATGCGCTTCATCCATCACTAGTTCGCGTAAGTTTCAGTAAAGTGGGACCCAAATACGCCCTGTTACGTAATAGGCACCGTCTTCCTTTTGTTCTAACCGTTTCCTTGATCCTCGTAGGGACTCCGCCCTGATGTTCTCTACTTTCAATGCTTCAACCTGAGCATCTCGTATCTGAGTAGGGAGACTAGATTGGATAGTAAGTTGTAACGCTCGCACGCGTTTTGGTGTAGTATCCTTTCGACTGAGGGCATCGGCCACAACATTGGCTTTGCCTGGATGGTACTTGATCGCGCATTCGTAATCATTCAAGCGTTCGACCCATCGACGTTGCCGCATGTTTAACTCCTTTTGTTTGAAGATATGCTCGAGACTCCTGTGGTCGGTGTAAATGGTGCACTTGGTACCGTACAGCTAATGTTTCCATATCTTAAGTGTGAAAACAACTGCTCCCAGCTCCAGATCGTGAGTAGTGTAATTCTTCTCGTGAACCTTAAGTTGCCGCGATGCATAAGCAATGACCTTGTCACGTTGCATCAACACGCAACCAAGTCCTTGGATGGAAGCGTCGAAATAAACCACAAAATCGTCTGTGCCTTTAGGCAATGAGAGAATAGGTGCGCTACAGAGTCTCTCCTTCAAGTGTTGAAACGCTGATGCTTGTGCATCACCCCAACGATAGGTGATACCCTTCTGAGTTAGTGAAGTGAGTGGTTGCGCAATCTTTGAGAAATCTTTGATGAATCTTCTGTAGTAGCCCGCCAAACCCAAGAATTGGCGGATTTCTGTTGGCGTACGGGGTGTAGGCCAGTTCTTGATCGAGTCTACCTTGGATGGATCAACGTGAATCCCATCCTTGTTTACCACGTGGCCTAGGAAGTGGACTTCGCGAAGCCAGAAGTCACATTTCGAGAATTTGGCATACAACTGCTCTGTTCGAAGAAGTTCCAATATAAGTCTCAGGTGTTGTTCGTGTTCCTCCTGACTCTTTGAATAGATCAGGATGTCGTTGATGAAAACTATGACAAACTTATCCAAGTAGGGCTTGCACACTATGTTCATAAGATCCATGAAGACCGCAGGTGCATTCGTCAATCCAAATGGCATAACCAAAAACTCGTAATGCCCATACCGAGTCTTGAATGCTGTCTTAGAGATATCCTCATCTCGGACTCTCAGTTGATGGTAGCCTGACCTCAGGTCAATCTTGGAGTAGAAACTCAACCCTTGCAACTGGTCAAATAAGTCATCAATGCGTGGTAGAGGATAACGATTCTTCACAGTCACCTTGTTGTGTTCGCGGTAGTCAATACACATCCTGAAGGTACCGTCTTTCTTCTTCACAAATAACCCTAGAGCTCCCCAGGGCGAAGAGCTAGGACGTATGAAACCCTTTTCCAAGAGTTCTTGTAGTTGCGTAGAAAGTTCTTCAAGTTCTGATGGAGCTAAACGATACGGTGCGTGAGCTATGGGCGCTGCTCCAGGGGCTAACTCGATTTGAAATTCAACCTGGCGATGAGGCGGCAAACCAGGTAATTCCTCAGGGAACACTTGAGGAAAGTCACGTACGATCGGAATATCTTCTATCTTCTTCTCTTTCTTCGAGGTGTCAGTAACGAGGGCTAAAATAGCAGTGTGGCCCTTTCGCAAACACTTCTGGGCCTTAAGGAAAGAGATGATGCCCACAACAGCACCACTCTTGTCGCCATGTATCACTAGAGGTTCCTCACCCGAACGAGGAATACGGACGATTTTCTCCTTGCATATAATCTCCGCTTGATGTTGAGATAGCCAATCCATCCCAATAACGACGTCGAAACTACCAAGAACGATAGGAATAAGATCGATAGAGAAGGTCTGGCCAGCTAAGACGAGATTACAACCCTTAACTATGTGTGTGGCCTCGAGACTTTTACCGTTTGCTAGCTCTACCGTGTGTTTGGTGTTCAAAAGTGTTGGAGTGCGCTTAAGCATATGACTAACCTTTAGGGACACATAACTGGTATCGGCACCCGAATCAAATAAAATAGTAACATAAAAGTTGTCCAGTATGAACTTACCCATCACGACGTTGGGATCATTCCTCGCGTCACCCTGACCAAGCACAAAAACACGTCCCCTGGAACCAATGCCATCATTGTTACCCCCGTTATTGTTCCCGTTCCCCTGATTATTGTTGTTGTTCTGATTCTGGTTCAACTGGGGGCAGTTCCTCTTGAAGTGACCTTCAGCACCACACTGAAAGCATCCCCTGTTACCCTGCTGCTGCTGCGGCTGATTCTGTGGAGCTGGTGGCTGTTGTAGGCGATTCTGATTTGCAGGTCATGTGCCCCTGCAATCCCTTGCTTCAGGACCAAACTTGTTACACCTCAGACAACGACCCTTGTTGCACTGCCCACTATGATGCTTGTTGCATCGGTTGCACTTGGGGTGGTTTCCCCGGTATCTGACGGGTGGTCCATGGGACAACCCTTAAGTGTGTTAAAAGATGAGTTAATCCCTCATTTGATCATGTAATTGTCTTGAATTAGATAACTACGGTTGCTTGTGTTTCAGGTACATTTGGAGCTTAAAAGTATGGAAATTAAGCTTCGAATAGACACGACTGGATTGGAGATTGAAAGACGGAGGATAAATGAAAAAAATAAAATTTTTGAATTGAAGAATTAAGAAGATAACATGATAGAGGATGAAATTACGAGAACGTAGGCGAAAACGGTGAAGAAAACGGAGTTGAAACGAGAAAGTTATGAAGAAAACAAAATTAATTGCTGAAGCCTACCGTAAATTACAGTAGCTAGCGTAATTTACGGTAGACTCTGACAAAAATTGATGCCGTAAGATAGTTTAAATCCATCGTAAGCCATTTTAAGCCACCGTAAGCTACGGTGGCCACCGTAGCTTACGGTGGAGCCTGCGAAAAAAAGTGTAACTCCCCACTTTTAAGGTGTTTTATGGTGTCTTTTCATTGGCAATCATTGTGGGACGTTTTGGAGCAGTTCTTGGGGCGATTTTGGCGAGTTCTTTTTAGTTCTAAACAATTCTAAACAATTGGTTTGTGTTTTCAATTCATATGAACATTAATCCTTGTGTGATGATGATGTACCAAGTCATGAGTGGCTAAATTCGTGGTGATCATCCTAGATGTAAGGTTTACTTTTGAAACACTTTGTTTGTGCTTGAATTTCTAGAATAATGACTTTGAATGTTTTTTTTAAGTTATTATGGTGTTTGAATGTTTATTTGTAAAGTGTTGATTCTTGTTTGATGTTAGTCTAAACCATATGTTCTTGGTGCCGTTGGCAATCGAGATATCATGGGAGGGATTAGGGTGGATAATTGCCAATTGTTCATCGGGTAACAACCTCGCATTTTATAATCCGAGTACTTAGTTCCCTTTCATCACAAATAGATAATCAAACACGAGCCATGTCTATGTGGTTCTTTCTAGTTGGGCATAAACATTAGTGTGGATTAAAACCTGAAATCTAGGATGGTCGCTTGTTCCTAATCTGTTTTCAAAACCAACATTTGAATTGCAATCTAGTTTAGTTTAATCTAGTTAATTAAAACCAATCAATCCAAATTCTGAATTTACTTTTCTTGAAATTTAGTTAACTTTAGTACTATAGATAAACCATTTAGATAACACATATTCCACAAACTCCCTGTGTTCGATACCAACTTACCGCTAGCTAATTAGTTGTAATTGGATTAAATTTGATTGTGACCACGACATCACGTCAAATTTTGGCGCCGTTGCCGGGGAGTAGTGCGCAACGTGTGTTAGTTTAATAGTTTTGCTTTGTTATTTTCGGGTTTACGCTGGTTGTGTTTAGTGTGCAGGTACTACAGGTGTATGCATACTAGAGGCTCTCATAAGTCGTCACCACTATCGTTTGATCCGGAAATTGAAAGAACGTTGAGGCAAAACCGAGTCTTGTTAAGGGAAAACAGAATTATTGGTTCACCCACTTCACCCATCACACCACGAAACATCATGCAAGAATCCCAAATACCACCCACAACGGGTCAAATGACCTCATCATTCATACCTACTTCCACACAACCATCACCAAACACCACCATACCTAATACCACTACAAATCCTACTCCACCTCATGACACTATACCAACCAACACCACACAACCGATCACTACTCAAGTTGAACCCAATCATACCTTTAGCCCTTCTACCACCATTCCACCATTGTCACACTTTTTTCCCCCAACTACGGGTCAATCATCTTCTAATTATCCAATACCACCAAATTCAACCATTGTCCATACTACTTCTACATTTAGACCATCGAACCAATTGGGCTTTCAACTCATCCATTCCCTTCGGGCAATCTTCGGGTATTCAAGGGGATGGATATGATGATGGTTATGAAGAAGATTTTCGCGGGTATGAAGAAGAAGGCTTTTATTATGGGGGTGATGGAGGATATTTGAGACCTCAAGGAGGAGCGGGTCAACAAAGTCAAACGTTACAACGAATTCAAGACATGGGTAGGTTATCGACAGGGGTACAACATACTCGACCACAAGGGCCACAGTTGCAACGTCCTACGCCTTTACATCAAGTTCGTCCACAAAATACACAACCTCAATTTCAAAGACCGATTCAACAACCACCAATGCAACAATACCAATTTCAGCCACCATTTGCACGTCAAGGGCCTATGCAAGGGCAAATGGGTCAACCAAGAGTACCATTGGGTGCTCCACGAAGAAATCACCGAGAGGTAGTGCGGTGAATTGAAGCTCATTTCCGACCCGTTATCACTAACAATCCTTCTCCGGTAGTGATTCCTCATCACCCGGATGGAAGGACTTTTGAGGTGAGGACAACCGCACTCCAAAGTTTGCCAAAGTTTAAAGGGTTAGCAACGGAAGAACCTTATTTCCACTTGGATACATATGATTCCATATGCAACACTATTGGGGGTCAAGGTTTTTCGTCGGACGATGTCAAGTTGGTTCTCTTTCAATTTTCATTGGAAGACAAAGCAAAGAGGTGGTTTCATACTTTGCCCTCTGCATCGATTTATACATGGGCCGACATGCAACAAATTTTCTTAGAAGAATTCTACACGGCCCAAAAGACAAATGATGCTAGAAGGAGTTTGAGAAGTTTTCAACAACAACCGGGGGAGATGTTTCATGAGGCTTTTGAAAGGTTCAGCATGATGTTGAAAAATTGCCCGCATCATGGTATACAACTTTGGGAGTTGTTAAACGCTTTTCACGAAGGGTTGAGTTCGGAGGATGCTTGTGACTTAATGTCAATCACTAATGGTACATTCGGTACGAATTTTGAGCATGATGATTGGCAATTTTTAGAGCAAATGGCGGTTACTTCAAAAAGAAAGGCTCAATCTTCTAGACGGGCAAGGCATGTTATAACGAGACCACAAGTTCATGTGGTAGATGATGGTAGTGTTCAAACTTCGAATCAAATTTATGATGTTTGTGCGCTTTATAATGAGTTGGGGCATGCGGCCGAAAATTGCCAAGGAGGTGGAGGGCAATATGAAGAAGTGAATGTTATTGAAGGTCAAGGTGGGGGTGGTAGAAATTATAATATGAACTCGAACACATATCATCCCGGGTTACGAAACCACCCGAATTTTAGATATGGGAACCCGTCAAATCAACTTAACCCGAACTTTCAAGGAAACCAAGGAAATTATGCTCCTAGCCAACAATTTAATAATCAAGGTTTCCAAAGGCAATTTCAACAACCGGGTAATGAACACAGTGGGTTTTCAGGTCAAGGTTCTTCGGGTGGAAATGAGGTCATGGAGATGTTGAAAGAGATGCAAATGGAGATGCAACGAAGAAATCAGCTTGATGGGGTTAGTATGCAAAAAGATGAAATCCGTGACAAAGCTATTCAATCGTTGACCACTCAAATGGGTCAAGTTGCGAGTGAAGTGGCGACATTGAAGAAAGCAAAAGGCCAGCTACCGAGTGACACGGTGACAAATCCCAAGAACATAAAAAGCGTTAATATCAATGTGGTAAGCACCGTTCCTAGTACCGAATTTAATGAAAAATTTCCAACCTCTTCATGTCAAATAAATATAGGTATAGGGAAGGACGCCGATGGTGAGAATGATAAAGAACATGGAGCACCAATCGTGCCTATCAGTGTGGGAAAATTAAAAATCCCTCACGCATTGTTGGACTACGGGGCGAGCATGAGTGTGTTACCAGGTGATCTATATGACATGTATGATTTTGGTCTGCTCGACGATATAGACACCATGGTGAGTTTGGCGGATGAGAGTTGGAGGCGTCCGCGAGGAGTGGTTAGGAATGTCATGATTCGGTTGGGAGAATTCAACTATCCGGTGGATTTTCTGGTCTTAGATTATGCTTCTACCAAACTGGCATCACAACAAAGGGTAATTTTAGGTCGACCGTTTCTTTATACAGCAAATGCTCAAATCAACTGTAGAGACGGGATCATTACTATGACCGAAAAGAACCGTAAGTTGTACTTTGATGTTCATACTAGGGAGATTAGTTATGAATCAATTGAAGAGAAGGGTAGAGAGTCTAGTGACCATACGAAAAGTGTGCATCAAAGAATAAAAACAAACAAACCACCGGGGTGTGAAAAGAAGTATGAGGGTTCGAGCAGATATGTAGTTGACTATCCACCGAATGGACATTTGCTGGATGCATTTCAACCAATGACAAGCTACAGTGGGGGAGGTGATAGGAACCGATTCTTTGAGCCACCATAAATGGGGGTGGTACGGTCTGGCTGAAGACTCGAAACTTAGCGTTGCTCGGGAGGCAACCCGGGGTTTTATATTGATCTTGTTGTTTTTATCTTTCTATGTTTCAGGGCCATGGCGACATTCAAGTGTGGGGAAGATGTGCGGATATTTGGGTGAAGGTGGTGATATGAAGTCAGATTATCTACAACATCTGTTGTGGCAAACTTCACCAGGTCAATGTACTCTTTCCTTAGTCTTGTTATGTTCTTTTGCTTTGAAATATTGGTAGTTAGTTCATTTGCTTTATGTTAAAAAAAGAAATTTGGGGTTTGAGATTTTAAGCTTTTGGTTGATGTTGAATGGTTTAAGCGATCACTTCTTCCCAAAACCATACATTGGGGTCAATGTATCCCAAGTGTGGGGATGGAGGGGAAATTTTGATGGTTTTAAAAAAAATTTAAATCAAGTGAAACATTGTTAGAATTTGAACACCTTGTACTACCCCGAGTGACACACCGGCAACCCTTAATTACCCTTTTTTCTTGGTGAGAGTTGAAGCCACAATTGTAAATAAATAATGATTATCTTTGATGAGAGTGGCAAAGGATGAGGGTGCATTAGAACTTGTGCTTGAATTCGGTTTGAGGCCTTAGTTAAACATGAATGTAGAAAGGATAAGGGCATTTAGGTAGCCTCGTCTTAGTGTGTGCGAGTGTGGGATTTGGGTGGTTGGACCTCATAAATTATATATATGAGCTTGGTAGTGAGAGGGGTGGGGGTTTGGACATTTAGTTGCCCATTTTGTGCCGAAAGCCAATCATTTGTAAACCCTTACCTAGTTCCTAAAAAAAATTACCCGATTTGACCCGGTCTTGTAGTGTTAGTAGTTGTTATAGTTGTGTTTAGTTATGTTATGTTGGATGTTCCTCTATGTTAAGAAAAAAAAAAGAAGAAGAAAAGAAAAAAAAGGGTGAAAAAGCAAAAAAAAAATATGAAAAAATGATGTATGAGTTGTTTTGTATATAAAAGTCTTTGTTTTGTTTTGTTTGTTTCTTTGTGTAATAAAAAGACCGGGTTAAGTCCTTCGCTACTACATATATACTTCCATTTCCTACCCGTATGCCTAGCCACGTTACAACCTTAAAGTCCCTTTGATTTGCATTCATGTTTTGGCACTTGTTAGGCGGAGGACCGATTTAGGTACAAGCATATAGTTGTGCAATCACCCGTTTGCCTTTTGTGTGTCTAGCATATCTTTGCTAGTGTTTACTTGTCACCGAGAGGAGAGATATAGTGAGGGGTGTGTTGTTTGGGTGTTAGGGAAAGGCTAGTAGAAGGATGACATGTTTATGCTTGATTTATGTTGATCGCTTGTGCACTTGGAAATGATTTGTAATGGGTTGCTTGGGGAAAGCAACGGTTAAGTGTGGGGATGTGATGGGTGGTCCATGGGACAACCCTTAAGTGTGTTAAAAGATGAGTTAATCCCTCATTTGATCATGTAATTGTCTTGAATTAGATAACTACGGTTGCTTGTGTTTCAGGTACATTTGGAGCTTAAAAGTATAGAAATTAAGCTTCGAATAGACACGACTGGATTGGAGATTGAAAGACGGAGAATAAATGAAAAAAATAAAATTTTGGAATTGAAGAATTAAGAAGATAACATGATAGAGGATGAAATTACGAGAACATAGGCGAAAACGGTGAAGAAAACGGAGTTGAAACGAGAACGTTATGAAGAAAACAAAATTGATTGTTGAAGCCTACCGTAAATTACGGTATCTAGCGTAATTTACGGTAGACTCTGACAAAAATTGATGCCGTAAGACAGTTTAAATCCACCGTAAGCCATTTTAAGCCACCGTAAGCTACGGTGGCCACCGTAGCTTACGGTGGAGCCTGCGAAAAAAAGTGTAACTCCCCACTTTTAAGGTGTTTTATGGTGTCTTTTCATTGGCAATCATTGTGGGATGTTTTAGAGCAGTTCTTGGGGCGATTTTGGCGAGTTCTTCTTAGTTCTAAACAATTGGTTTGTGTTTTCGATTCATATGAACATTAATCCTTGTGTGATGATGATGTACCAAGTCATGAGTGGCTAAATTCGTGGTGATCATCCTAGATGTAAGGTTTACTTTTGAAACACTTTGTTTGTGCTTGAATTTCTAGAATAATGACTTTGAATGTTTTTTTTAAGTTATTATGGTGTTTGAATGTTTATTTGTAAAGTGTTGATTCTTGTTTGATGTTAGTCTAAACCATACGTTCTTGGTGCCGTTGGCAATCGAGATATCATGGGAGGGATTAGGGTTGGATAATTGTCAATTGATCATCGGGTAACAACCTCGCATTTTATAATCCGAGTACTTAGTTCCCTTTCATCACAAATAGATAATCAAACACGAGCCATGTCTATGTGGTTCTTTCTAGTTGGGCATAAACATTAGTGTGGATTAAAACCTGAAATCTAGGATGGTCGCTTGTTCCTAATCTGTTTTCAAAACCAACATTTGAGTTGCAATCTAGTTTAGTTTAATCTAGTTAATTAAAACCAATCAATCCAAATTCTGAATTTACTTTTCTTGAAATTTAGTTAACTTTAGTACTATAGATAAACCATTTAGATAACACATATTCCACAAACTCCCTGTGTTCGATACCCACTTACCGCTAGCTAATTAGTTGTAATTGAATTAAATTTGATTGTGACCACGACATCACGTCAGTATCCACCCTGCCCTTGACTACCAGAAGATTGCTGACCAGGACTCTGGTAGTCGTCAATCTTTCGCTGCTGAGATTGAGACTGGGCTGATGTTGAACCCTTGCTTGAGACTCCATCCCATTTGCGCTTGTTGTCACTGGGGGCATCAAGGGTAGTAGTAATAGTACCAATACACTTGGGCAGCCTGTTCTGCTCGACTGCCTGGTCAGTGAGTCGATAAGCCAAACGAATAACTTGCTGGATGGTGGCGAGGTTCGCTGCAGTCACATGGATTTGGATCTCTGGCACTAAACCTTTAAGGTACAGGTCGATACGCTTAATAGGAGGATCCACCATAGTAGGACACAAGATAGCCAGCTCGTTTGATCTTTTCGTGTACGCTTCAATTTCCGACCCCGTCATCTTTAAGTTGAAGAACTCTACCTCCAGCTTGTGGATGTCATCACGATTACAGTACTCTTCCTTGATTAATTCCTTGAAATCGTTCCATGGGGTGGCATTAGCAGCAACCAACCCTAGCATCTGGACCTGAGCGTTCCACCACGTGAGCGCTACCCCTTCAAGAGTACCAGTAGCATATTTCACCCTACGAGCCTCAGGGCATTCACACATCTCGAAGACAGACTCGAACTTCTCAAACCAGTGAAGGAGGCCTACAGCTCCCTCAGTGCCGTTGAAAGTAGTAGCTCGGCAGTCCATAAAAGTTTTGAAAGTACACACAGGAGGTTGAGCAGGTTGACCTGTCGTGCGAGTAAGAAGAGACAAGATTAAGCACAAGTGTTGGTTTACGAGTGTAGGATCTAAAGATCCTAGAGTAAGTTGCTATGGCAGGTTATACCTCCTGCTTGAGCGGCTACGAGTGTTGCAGTAACCTGTTCATTGATTAAAGCCGTCAGCTGGGCTTGAGTTAGGTTGATACGTCCACTCATGATCTTCATATCAAAGGAAACATGAGTGAGAAAGGTGTCGCGAAAGTGCGATGACAGAAGAGAGTAAGCATATATGTGTTTCAAATAATAGTTGCTACTTATCTAAGCATGCCATGAGCAATGTACTATGTTACTAACAAGTAGGTAATATATACATAAACCATATCACCTAGAATGTCGAGTCTTGCACGTGGAGCGAAGCGTCGTTATGGATCGTCGAGCACTGTACAGATTATAGTCTGGTTTTGTCAAAAAGTTTTTCCCTTTTTAAAACCAAGTTCACTATAACCAATGGCTCTGATACCAATCAGTCACACCCCCAAAATCCACAAGCGGAGTATCACCGCTTGGAGGCGTGACTGACCAGGATCCAGCCACCAATCATATTGAACTATGCAATTAAGTAAATAAAACCAAACCCAATATAATTGGTGTTTAAAAGAAAACAAACATGTTTAAGCAATCAGCGGAAGCATAGTAATGTTTAAATAACCAAAACATAGTTTAAAGTTCAAATGTTAAGTACGGGACATAACAGTCCATATCCCACAACGACCTCCTCCTCGTGCAAGCTCCATAAACATCTAACGACCTGCAAGGCATGTAACAACGAGTCAACAACAAAGTTGAGCGAGTTCACAGTTGGTTGTTTAGTCGTACCAGTTTCTTTTGAAAACCACAAATTGTTTCGTAAACCACGAGTTAACCAGTTCCTTTATTCCCCAAACCATATCCATAATCAGTGGGGGCTTCCCCATGTGAACCACTAGACCGTTACCATATCGACAACTGATGAACAATAGTCGTGCCCTACGTCAATGTCTATCATTATTGACAGTTTGCCATGATCCATTAGTACACGCCCGTTCGAACGACACGGTGTGAGGTTTGTCAAACCTAATAGCGCAATTAACTAATGACCCGCTCGCCATCGGCCTCGGCGATTAAGTCGATATAAAATGAAGGACTTAATGATAGAGTTTTGTCTAGTAAGTTTAAGGTTGTTGTCCTACCCAAGGAGGACGAACGTACGTATTCTACCTAAGGAGAATACGCAGGATTAAGATTGGCATCCTACCCATGGAGGATGGCCGTACATATCCTACCCAAGGACGATATGCAGGTTCCGTTTTAATTCTTTAACCCATTCCCAACCACTGGGAATCCCATGACTTAGAAAGTGTGTGAACTCACCTCGGGTTGCTCGGTTTGATTAGTTACTCGTTTCCAATAAAATCAGTCAAAGCCTAGTATATGCACGTACACAATCAGTTTGCATCCACAAAGTTCACGCATAGATACAATCATAGCACATAGCAGTTGTACAAGTCCATGCAAATCATACATCACATATTTGTTTCATGGCAGCACATAACTAACCTAGTTAACCCTTAACAGACTTAACTGAGTTTACTGCACAGTTTACCCACTAGACGAAACTCCTTGTTTCGTCATGACTCCCACTTGACGAAACCCTATGGTTTCGTCGTTATTACCCTTGGCGAAACCCCCCAGGTTTTCGTCGTGTTCCCTTTTGACGAAACTACCATGATTCGTCAAAATTCCCCATCAATGAAACTCTCAGGTTTCTTCGACACGTGTTTCGTCGATGCACAGATTTCGTCGCATACCAACAGTTACAAAAATCACAGAAACCCTAATATCCTTACCATCCGTTTACCACTATCATCGATCCTACAGTTATCACACAACACAGTAATCATTGAGCATCGTACATGTAACCCGTACCCTAAACATAACAGTTTACCAAACCTTCATTCAATCTACACAATCATTACATATAACTTCATGATCATATAGATCTACCGGTTCTTTATTATCAAGCATCATCATATGATTATGATCTAAATAATATGATCAGACTCTATGCTAGCATTCGGTAGACATGAACAATCAATGGAAATATGTAAGATTCATGAAACCCTAAACAACACAATATGTTAACTCAGTATCCAACCCGACACTATATTCATCAAATCACCATAATAAACCTCAACAAGGAATCGAGCAGGTTAAATTATATAATCTAATCACATACTAACCGAGATAAGAGGAACAATGAATCAATATACAAAGGGGCTTCGAGGGTTCAAGGCTGCCGTCGCACAGAGGAGAGTCTCTAGGGTTTTCAATTCTGCTAAAAGTGTGACGAATGAAGCCGTTTCACGTAATTTATACGCAAATAAGTGTACTGGGCTTAATGGGCTTCGGCGAATCACTGGGCAGGCGAAACCCCAGGTTTCGTCTAGTGAGGAAATGGCGAAACCCCCCTAAGGTTTCGTTGAGCAGACTAGTGGCGAAACCCTCTAAGGTTTCATCGAGCTTACAAGGAGTGAAACCCAAGTGTCATTAAGTTAGGGTTCTTAACATAACATAATTTTATAACACTAAACACATAAACACATTAACACATTGATCACATATTAGCATGTACAAGTGAGAAAGAAACAAGTATTGCATAGAGAAAAGACCTTGAAAACTCAAGTTGTCATATTACCGATAACCATGTTTGGACGTGTTTGATTAACTGGAAAACAAGTAACTAATCTTTCCGAGCAAATGAAAGGTTAGTCAATTCCTCTTTAGCATGCGTCCCGGTGGTTGGGACAGTCATTGGGTATCCCTGAGAGGGATAGGCTTTTGGGTAAATCATGGGTATTCCTGAGAGGAATACGTCTTGTGGGTAAAATCTGGTATGTTGGATAATACACTCGTCCTGTCACCTTTAAGTCCCATCTTTTTGTTACCGGAGAGGTAATGGGGTATTAGTTGGTAGCGCTACTTTGGTTTGGCACCCTCACCCCGTACCGGAGAGGACGGGTGTGAACTAATGACCCAGTCATGCCCAGTGCTTTGATAGGAGCATTGGGGAATGGGCAAAACATAAATCAGGAGCCATCTTGTATCCGAGGTATTATCAACATTGTAATCAATAAACGTAACAACACACTTGGTAATTGACGTTTTCGTAAAACTATGAACTCACCAGCGTTGTCTGATACACGTGTGTGCATGCTCGCAGGTTATTTGTATGTGTGGATATGGAACTTGCTGTATGGGAAGCTGGAGTGGTTATGGGTCAAGATACAAGGAAATCACGAGACGAGTCTAATGGTTATTATACATGTCGTTTATGAAAAACTTAACTAATGATTTATGCTTCCGCTGAATATGATGATTTCTAATTACTGTTTGTAACACTTTATGTTAATGAATGAAAGTTTTATTTAAAACCTTGTATGAGTTCAATGTGATTGGTGGCTAGATCCTGGTACGTCACACGCCTCGCGAGGGTTTCCGCTTGGGGTATTTTTGGGGGTGTGACATTTGGGAAGGAAGAGTTGCACCTGTAACAGTTGTCTCCACAACAGCTGCCACCTCGGCAGTTTCATTAGGATTGGCAACAATACCTCCACCTGCAAGTTCTGTAATCGCGAGCTCTATCACCACAGTCTTGGTTACTGCTCCAGTCTCCATGCCACTGCCTAATTTCGACAACGCCTTCCTGTTACGGAACGCTGATTTACTACGACCGCTCCAGCAGCAGCAGCAGCGGGAGGAAATGTTACAGAGTCTCCGCACAAACTTATTCAGCAGTGCTTATCCAGGGGCTAATCCCATCTCCGCTGGAACTTTCGCCTCTGGATCTATGGTAAGTCCTATAATCCCCACTCCCAAAACATGTGTTTCACAAGTTTCCACCCTTACGAACCCCCCCCCCCAATAAATAACGGTCTTTACGACCTGTTTCGCCAGGGATCTATGGGTCTAAACCCTCAGGATCAAGAGTTAATCATGCCATATCATCCTACGTCTATGACTTCTCATTCAAAGTTCACGTTAAGGATAGCTAATGCACCACTCCCGGCAAAACTGAAGATGCCTCCACGCTAAAATTTTACGATGGTATGTCCGACCCGGATGATCATATGTTTGCTTTTGCTGAGCAGCCAAGGTCGAACAGTGGCCCATGCCATCATGGTGTCACATGTTCGCTCAGACTCTCGCCGGGTCAGCACGGGTATGGTTCAATGGGTTACCGGAAGGTTCGATCGATCATTTTGAGGATTTCCAGCGTATGTTTTTGCAAAATTTATATCAGCAGCGACGCTGCAAGAAGGATATTACCGAAGTGCATCACAGAAAATGCCGCGACAGAGAATCCGTAGAAGATTTCATTGACCATTTTAATCGAGAGAGCTTGCAGATCAGTGGAGCAGTTGATCAACTCCGCGTTTCCGGGTTCTGTCACGGAGTTCAGAACAATCAGCTCGTAGAAAAACTCCACGAAGATCTCCCCAAAACCATGGAGGTACTTATGGAACGAGCCCGAGCCTTCGTTCGGGGAAAAGCGCCTGTGGACAACCGAATGAAACAGCGGCGAAGAATGCAAAGGCTCAAACCGCGTCATGGAGACGGAACGCATCACCACCAAAAGATAGAAACAACAATTGGAACCGAAGACATGGTCCGTATCAAAAGTCCGATCGAAACAGCTTCTGAACCGGTAACGTGCGTTTCAACACTTTCTTAGTACGGAAACCACGCGGTTTCCTACACCTTCGAAGTAGTGGCCTACATCAGATAAGCATTCCAATAAAGTATTGTGAATATCACCGAGACAAGGGGCATACGACCGATGAATGTTGGGAACCAAAATAGGAAATTGAGAAAGCTGTACGATCCGGAAAACTCTCCCACCGTGTAAAGGAAGTAAAAGATGACAAAAACTCAACGACCGCAGCTGACAATCCAAACACCGAGGCCGAAATCAATATGATTCGGTCTACCGAATCAAGGGGGTAAAGCCATCGCACCAGCACATGGCAGCTTGGATGCACCAACCTATATACTTCCCTCCAATCGACCCAGAAGATGCTCGGGACGAACCGAACAAAATATAAGCCGTGATCGCGGGACATCTGGTCCAGTGAATATACGTGGATGGAGGAAGTGCCTTTGAGATAATGTATTTACAGTGTTTTTAACAGCTAGCCCCCCAGACAAATAAGAGATTAATCAAGGTGTCTACTCCGTTAATAAGATTTTCGGGAGAGGTGGTTCGTCCGATAGGACAACTTACCCTCCCGGCCATGTTTAAAGATAATGATAGAAGCAGAACCGTTCAACTAACCTTGTTGGTTGTCGGTACTCATTCATCACACAAAGTAATACTTGGACGACCTGGGTTAAGAGCTCTCGGAGCAATCAGTTCCACAATACACGGTGCCATAAAATTCCCCACTGAGGCAGGGGTCGCCACTATCCTTTCGGAGTCGAATTCATTCGTCGCGGAAGTAAGGCACGCAGCAGAAACGAGTTCCAAAAAATCTGAAGTACCCACGGAACTCTGGGCGATTAATCTGGAGTTCCAAGAATAACAAGTGGCAATCGGGGCTCAGCTCCCAAAACGAACTAAAAAGCTCCTATGGAAATTGTTGAGCAACTCGATCGACGTTTTCTCCTGGAAGCATTCCGATATGCAAGGAGTTCCTAGATCCATGGCACAGCACCTTCTGAACGTGAAAGAATCAATCAATCCAATAGCACAAAGAAAGAGACATATGGCACCAGATCGAGCCAAGGCAATTGCTAAAGACATAAAGAGTCTCCTAGATGCTGGGATCATCCGAGAGGTCCGGTATCAAACCCAGTCATGGTACGAAAGAAGGACAACTCCTGGAGAATGTGTATCAATTTCACCGATTTGAACGACGCGTGCCCGAAAGATTGTTTTCCATTACCAGAAATCGATGAGAAGATCGACTCCGTCGCCACATTCAGGCTGAAATGCTTTTTAGATGCTTACAAAGGGTACCATCAGATACAAATGGCAGTCGAAGATGAGGACAAGACAGCCTTTGTTACCAATGAAGGAATTTACTGTTTTACAAAGATGCCCTTCGTCCTGAAAAAAGCCAGTGCTACGTACCAACGATTGATGAACAAAGCTTTCAAGGACCAGATCGGGTGAAATTTGGAAGTGTACGTTGATGATATCATGATCAAATGTCACGATGAAGAAGCCATGTTGAAAGATATACTTGAGATGTTCACCCAGCTCCGCATCATCAATATGAAATTAAACCCTAAAAAATGTACGTTCAGGGTAGAGGAAGGGAAGTTCTTAGGCGTCATGGTCGGATCGCAAGGCTTACGAGCCAACCCCGACAAAATAGATGTTATCCTTACCATGAAACCTCCAACCTCGGTTAAAGAAATTCAATCCTTAAATGGACGACTGGCCGCTCTCCACCGTTTCTTGTCAAAAGTAGCAGACAGATCACTCCCGTTTATGGACGTGCTCAGAAAAAGTTTTAAATCGGAATTTAAATGGACCAATGAAGCTACACGTGCTTTTGAAGAACTCAAAGTTTATTTGGGCACATTACCAACTCTCACTGTACCGGAAGAAGACGAGGTGCAAACAGTAAACTTGGTCGCATCACGTGGTACCATCAGTACATTTCTAGTCGCCCATCGGACCGGAGCTCAGGTCCCCATTTATTATGTAAGTCGAACGTTGAAGGATTACGAAACAAGGTATCCAAACTTGGAAAAATTAGCTCTGGCATTGGTCCATGCTTCAAGAAGGCTTCGCCGATATTTTTAAGCCCACCCAATTGAGGTCCGAACAGATCAAAGAATCCAGCACGTTCTCCGGCGACTCGAAGTATCGGGCCGCATGGAAAAATGGGCGATCGAGTTGGGTGCCTTCAACATTACCTTCAAAACCAAGGGCCCATTAAAAGGGCAGGTGATAGCCGATTTCTTAGTCGAAATGCCGGAGGACAAGTAATTAAAAGAAACGGAACAAGCTCCAAGCAAACCTTGATTCTTATATACGGATGGAGCTTCGAGCTCCGAAGGAGCAGGGGCAGGATTAGTACTCACCGATCCTGATGGCATGGATATGACATATGCACTCCATCTAGAATTCAAGAGTTCCAATAACGAAGCTAAATATGAGGCATTGTTGGCCGGCTTGCGTTTAGCAGCCAAATTTGGAGCAAAAATCGTCGTAGCCCATGTTGACTCGCTACTCATAGCAAATCAGGTAAACAGATAATATGAATCAAGGGAAACCAACATGATCGAGTATTTAGAACAAGTGAAGTAAGCGATGGCGTTATTCGATTCATGCAAGGTCGAACACATCCCTCGCAGCAAGAACAAAAAAGCCGATGCTTTAAGCAAGTTAGCATCAGTGTCATTCAGCCATCTCGCTAAAGAGGTGCGGGTGGAAATATTGATTGCACCTTCGATCGCCACTCCACATGTCATGCAAGTAGAAGCTCCATCACAAACTTGGATGACTCCGATCATCAGCTACTTAGTACACGATGTTCTACCAGTGGATAAGGCGGAGGCTAGAAAAAATCCAGATCAACTCGCTCCAATACCAAATGCAAGAGGGGGGTTTGTATCGAAAAACTTTTCTTGGCCCTCTACTCAAATGTCTCGATCCGGAGCAGGCTAGCTACATCATTAGAGAGATACATTATGGCATCTGCGGTATCCATGTCGGACCAAAAATGATCGTAACGAAAGTAAAAAACGCAGGGTATTACTGGCCAGGGATGCACGAAAGTGCGGTAAAAGAGCTCCAACAATGTGATGAGTGTCAGTAACACGCACCAATAAGCCTCCGAGCGAAGAATGAGATGATCCCGGTAACTGCTGCATGGCCCTTTCAAAAGTGGGGCGTTGATATAGTCGGGCCTTTCCCACGATCAAGCGGAAGCGCTCAGTATTTGCTAGTAGCAGTAGATTTATTTCACCAAGTGGGTGGAAGCAAGACCATTCACAGTTATCTCTGGCTATAATGTGACAAGGTTCTTCTGGGAGCAGATCGTCTGTCGCTTCGGTCTTCCACTATACATAGTAACTGATAATGCAAAACAATTTGTGGAGAACCCATTCAAACGGTGGTTTTAGAATCTGAAAATTAACCAAGTCTTCTCCTCAGTCGCTCACCCACAGGGGAACGGGCAGGTCGAGCAGATAACCCGCCGAATCATTGATGGGATAAAAAGAAGGCTTGGCTACGAAGGCAAAGGATGGGCAGACGAGCTACTGAATGTACTATGGGCTCACCGAACCTTACACGAGACCAGTAACGGAGAAACACCGTTCAGCCTTACATACGGTACTAAAGCAGTGATCCCCGCAGAGATTGGGCTCCCGAATCAAAGGTGCAGAAATTGGGAGGAAAACGAACAGGAGCTCCGATCCAATCTCGATTTATTGGAAGAATGTCGAAACATAGCTGCGATCAAAGAGGCCCGATACAAAAAGAAAATCGAAAAGTACTACAACGCTCGTACCAAGCTCTATAAATTTAAAATTGGAGACTATGTGCTCCGGAGCAACGACGCGAGTCGAGTTGAGGCTCCCGGGAAGCTGACCCCTAAGTGGGAAGGACCGTATCGCATAAAAGAAGCTAGAGATAAAGGGTCCTACGTGCTTGAAATGATTAATGGAACCTCCGTCCCAAGAACATGGAATGGGATTCTTCTGAAGAAATGCTTCATGTAGACGCTTGCCCGCTACGGGCCAAAAAAGATCGCTATTTTTATTTCAGTATTTCCTTTTTCATGTAAGTATCGGGAGGGTAATGCCCAGAGTATATTTCCATTTCCTTGTAAAATCCGGGAGGGTCTACCCCGGAAGACATAATTATCTATTGAATAAAGCGATCTACATTTCGATAAAATAAACTATAGCATATCTATGCAAAAGTTTGAACAATACAAAATGTGCACAAACGGGCCTCGACCCATGCCTCGTGCCGATCGAGAAGGCTTAAATAGTTCAAAAACAACAAAATCTATTAAGCAAAAGGATCTTATTCGATCAGACCATAAAAAGCATAAAGGATTGAAGCAAATAAAACAAACTTATAAAAGTTTTTAGCTACGATCCGGTCATCTAGATGGCCCAATAAAGATTTGGCTAAGTAGTGAAAGTTTGGACGCAAACTAAAACTAAAAAGCCAAATATAAATATCATAACCAAAGATACGATTCCATAAAATTAAGGAAACATGTCCAACAAAATCATAACAAGCCAAGATTGTACGGTTACATGCCATAGTAAAAATAAAAATATTGTACGATTACAGAAACACACACAAAGTTTCTTAATCCTCCTTGACAATGGGAAGTTCACTCTTCCGCTTTATAACCGACAGAGGTTCGTCCACCAGCTCCGAAACCTTGTCAAGAACTGAGCTATGAAAATTGTCGAAAGCTTTGATCGTGGCATCTAATGTATCTTTGGCCCCATCAACATATCCAAGAACTTCTTCGACAGACCGGGCCGAACCTTTGGCGGCTTGAAAGCCTTACTTAATGTCGTCGTTCACACCAACAGTATTAACACTATTCACCAAATCAGCAACCACTTTCTCCAACTCGGGGCTCTGATGAACCAATCTAACAACCCAAGCTACCCCATCAGTTAAGAACCACTGTTTGGTAAGCATAAGCTCCGATACAAGGCCGTACAACTCGACCATCTCGCCGTCATATCGAGTTAGCATATCTTTAGCATCGGCGATCATAGTCTGATGCGCTTCGACGGCTCTATCGCGGGCCCTCTCAAGTTCAAGCTTATCTAAAAGAAAAACAAAGGTTAGAAGCTAAATAAAAAAAATAAAAAACAACAAAGATGGCGATGAACGTACCGTTCACCAGACGAATATGATCAGCCAGTAATTGATCATAAGTGGATTGCATTTCTCTCTGCTCCACTTTCTCTCCTCAACCTCAGATAACTTCTTCTCTAACTCTTCAAACTTCAGTTTCACACTCTCCAAATCTCGGACAGCTTTGTTATGAGCCTCGTAAGCAGCCGCAGCCGAGGCCTGAGAGGCTTTGCTAACTTCTTTAGCCTTAGAAACCTGCTCCTTCAATCGATCTTCCTGGGTTCGAAGGATGAAAGTTCCTGCTTTGTTTTTGATCGGACATTCTCTTCGTTTTTCAGAAAGGCAACCTCACGCTCGAACCGACGAAAGTTTGATTCGGCCTCAACCCATCGTTTGTATGCTTCGACCACCAAGGAATTGGATTGGGCCTGGTTTAACATCAGAGCATTTCCAAGCTCAGGACCACTCATTTTCCTATAATACGCATGTTCAGCAGGAGTACCAAGGTGAAACAGCGCCATTTTCGCAGAGAGAGCATCCACGATCCTATCTTTATTAGCCAATGACTAGTCGGGGATATATTTCTCCAAAGCATGAACAGAATCCGCATCCACAGCCTCGCCCGAACCTAACTCCCAACATATAAAAACAGCTTCAGTTTCATACCACAAGGGGGACGAAGAGGCGCTATCCCCACCATCAATCTGCTGAGGACTTGGCCTTGAAACATTAGAGGCAACCCCGGTCGTAGGCTTACCCGAAGGAGAAAGTTTGATCTTCTTAAAAGCTTGAGGATCAGGCATGTTGGCGACATCAATCACCTTTGTAGCAGTTCCTCCAAAGGATAAAGGACTCGGTGGCAGATTAACCGGACGATCTCTAGGGGTTTTGCCACCATGGAGATGAGCATCCAGATTCTCCAACAAACCACCAGCAGCAGAAAACCCGGTGACTTGGTCGACTTCGTCTTCTAACACAACTGTTTTAAAATCCAACTTCGTTTTCTTAGGCTTCTTCGGGTTCGGGTCAGGTTTGGCAGAGGTGTTTCGTCCCCTCTTAAAGCTAACCTGAGGACGAACCTCAGCATCTTCGTCACCACCACTCCTTCGTCCTCCACCGACAGGTGCTCTGAACCATACAAAATAACTTTTGAACCAGATTCTTTCGCCCCGTTCGAACCTGTCTTTTTTTCCTTATCACCACCTGCCGCTACAGTCGCTTAAACCGGAGCCACATTCGTCGATCGCACTGATGGTGCCGAGCTCGAGCCTCCTTGATAAGTCGTGACAACAGGCTCCCTAATCGGATAAAGATTCTCCTTGACCACATAAATATATGGAGGATCCCCCTTCGGGGTCTTAGTAGCTCGGACATCAAGTTCGGTGGAATCAAATGATTTCAACCTCAAAGCTTCTTTCAATCCCATGGCTACAATGCACAAAAAGAAAAAGGGCAATCCGTAATATATATGTACTTACACGAAGAAAACATAAGAATAAAAGATATAATGACATATAAAAAATGGCGCTCGAACCAAGAACATAACTAACCCTCTCCGTTCCACTTTATGGTGGGATAATATTCAGGTTCGGACCAAATTATGCTTATCCTCCCCATGACTAGGATGTGTTCCGGAAATTTTTTAACACGGCCAGCTTCCTTGATCAGGGTTGCATACAAATCTCTATCAAACTCAAAATCTTCCGGAAGTGGATCGGGAAGTCGGGATCTCTTCAACCTCCAAGTCATATCGGATGGAACACACCGATCGTCCACTAAAAAGAAACGATCTTTCCAATCTTTCAAACTTGTGGTAATCCACGAGTAACAGCAAGCGTTCTTTTTCTGAGTTTCGAAAGTATACCAGTCGCCGAACCGTTTCAGTTTGTAAAATGCCCGGAACACATCTAAATCCGGGTCAGACGCCAAACCACGATAGGCAAGTTCAAACTGGCACACCTTGGCAAGGCCAAAGGGGTTCATCTGAGAAAGATGAACCTCATGGAACATCAGGACTTCGATTAAAAACTTCGTCAGGGGAAGACGATAGTTACAATAATCGAACATTCGGGTATAAACGCCTATTTTGCGCTGAACGAATGGATAGATGGTCGTATCCTTCGCGGGAAGAACAGGGTGTAAAGAAGAGGGAATCGAATATTGGTTCACATACCACTCCAGACCGTTTCGGTTTAAAATATTAAAACAACCAGACAGGTTACTCTTGTTAGCCATAACTGTGAAGAAGAAACTAACCTGACAAAGTTCTCTGATCCAGAAAAGAAGAAGAAGATAAAATGAGGTAAAAGTAAAAAGTGAAAGGATTTTTTCTCTATTTATAAAGGATCTTCTCTGCCGCCATAAGGCCACCTATGGGAAGGCGACACGTCACAGTGAGTGATGCAAGTCAAGCGTCACGTCAGTTAAGGGAAAGATAAAACGACCGCCGGTCACCTAATGAAGGTCACCGTCAAAATTCAAAATTCAAAAAAATAAATAAAACCGCCATAGAAAAAGCACCGAGTCTAAAGGCCCCACTGTCTAGTTCGAAGCTTTTACTAAACAAATGCCACGAACTAGGGGGACTTGATAAGGATACGTCCTGACTGGACCGAACACTAAATGGAATATAAGGTCGGATCGATAGCCCAAAGGATTGACCGGACCTAGCGCCCACAGTCGGAACGATTAAAGCCACAGGATCTTCCCTAACTAACTGGGGGCCCACAGCTTTAACTACCTCATAGCGACTGGTCCGACCCTAACTAACTCGCCACGTCAGCATAACCCAAAAGTATAAATACCCCACCAAGACTTCTCACAATGGGTAATCACTACTTTCTCTCTCTCTCAAACTTCTCCCTCTCCCTCCCTGACTTATTTCTCCTCACAAATACTTATTCTCACGCCTGAGCTTGGTCACAGAGAGGCCCCCCTCCCTGTGACGAGGCTAACGATGTGCTTTCTTCCTTGTGATCTTACAGGTTCTGCTAAGGTCATCTGAGGCTCTGTTCTTTCCAGCTCGGACCAACTGGTTTTTGAGTATTCACCGACAACCTTCCGTCTTAACCGTCGTTCACCGTCATCTTTCAACTCCATCTCCGGTGACCACCACGTCTCCAGCCATCTTTTCCGTTTCCGGCACACCTGCAACCTGCAACATCAACCTCCTTCTCCGACAATACCGTCTACACCACGTTCAACTTCGAGATCAACATTCATCATCTATGCCGACCACCGCCTGTGCTGACCACTGTCGTGCAACCTGCAACCCTTTTCCGTTCATCTTCTCCGGCGGCTCCTCCGGTCACCACGTCCACTCTCCGTTCTTCGACAATCCTCATTGTCACTCCGGTCATCTTCATTTTCCAACTCGATCCCCAGTCATCGTGAATCGTCATCTTCACCGTTGCAGCTGAATTTAAACTAGGGTTTGGTGTGTTTGAACGAAGAAGAAGGTCGTTGGCGGCTGAGATACATTCATTCAGGGTTTTGATCGAACAGGCAGATACGACATTTAAATTGTCGTTTAAGGTTTTTCTTAATATTAAATATAATAATAAACAATTATTAGGTAATCATTACATAATCATTAATTTTAATTAATAGTTTTTATTAATATATAATTATAATAATAGTTTATTTTAAAGTTAAATTAAATTAAAAAGGTTATATATATAGTATATTAAAAGTTAAAAATTACTATTTAAAAGGTTATAAAAATTAAAATATATTTATATAAAAAGGGGGGTTATTTAAAAATTAAAAAAGAGAGAGAGTTTGTTTTGTTTTGGTGACAAGTTTTGACAGGCTTTTGAGGTACGGTACATGAAGCGGGATCGTTCGATTGCAAAGTGTTCGAAGATGTCTACAATCCAAACTCAGTATCCGAACATCGTCTTTAGCCCAATATGTAATCCAAAGCCGAATGCAAATCCGAACATTGTCTTTAGCCCAATTATCAAACCTTCCGTTAACAGCACTAAACCCCAGGCTCAAAATCAAAACCGAAACGTGATGGATAGTGCTGACGATTCGCAGTTTGAAATTATTTTTTCTGAAGATGGAGCTGGAAGGTTGCGGGATCGAGTGAAAGGAAAGCTTAATGAGTTTATAGGAGAATACAGTGTTGATCCTGTCGTGGAATTTGTGATCCATTTGCTTAAAAGAGGGGGATGAAAAGAGGAAGTAAGGAATTGGATGAATACTTTTTTGGGTAATGATAAAGCTCCTTTGTTTCTTGGTTGTGGGATCTTTTACAATCAAACCAAGATCTATACGCACAGTCAAAAGAATCTCATCCTGATGAAGTGGCCAAACAGAAACCTCAAGCCCAGCAAGCTGCAGTCAATAGTCCAGCACCCCAAGCCCAAGCCCAAGCCCAAACTCAGCCAGACAAACCAAGATCGCTCATTGACACTGTCAACTATCTGTTGTGTACTGAACCTTGCGGGAATAGGGTTCACAACTCAGGGCACTCAATTCTAAAATGATGGATGATTACAACAGTATCACGGCAAAGTACATCAGTCTTCGAGAGAACAATAAAATTCTCTATGAAAAGATTGACGCACTTAAGAAGGATATAGCTCAGCTTCACAAAGACGTGAATCAACAGCAATGTTGGGTTCACGACTATAAGCACAAACTCACAGTAAAGACCTTAGAATGTGACTCTGTGAGAGCTGAGTTAGAACTTCTTACTAGGAAGTACAAACAAAACGAGTTGAACATAAAGAAGTTTGATACTTCCAGTGACACTGTCCGTAATCTATGCAATGTGCAGCTGGCATTCAAAGACAACAAGGGTAAGGGTTTAGGCTACAACAAGGTTCCACCGCCATATAATCATAATTACTCAAGATTACCCACTACTGAGCAAGAAATAGAAAATTATGATAAAATGATTTATGGCAAACCAAGTGATTATGTTCCATGGAAGCCTTTCAAACCAAAGAATGCCAGACCCACTGATTTTCAAAAGCCCATGAGTTTTGTTAAAAATGCGGATAAAAACTGCTCAAATGAATCAGCTGGGGAATCTAAAAAAGAAAATGAACCAGAACCCGTGAAAGCATCCGCAAATGAGCCCAAAGAAAATTTATCAAATTTTGATTCTGTAGAAAATAATAACTGTTCTAGTTCATGTGCAGAATCAATGGCAGTTGAAGAGCAATCTACAGTGGATGATGAACCACCTTCAACCGTTGCTGATGTCGCTGATGATTCGGATGCTGTCAAACCCTATCACTACGCTTGGAACTATGTTATGTCTTGGTATGCTGAGAGTCGGGGTATTCCTATTAAAACTGATGATTCAGGTGCTGTGGTTTAAGATTATGATCGTGGTGATAATGTTTTAACAGAGAAATCTGATGTGTTGACTGATGAACTTGAAACACCTGTTTCAAGTAACTCAGAAATCTGTTCTGGTGATTCAGACAACTATTCTAGTGTGCCTGAAACATCAGCTGATACATCAGAAACTCATGAACAGGGATCATCTGATGAACCTGGCATTCAAGTTGCAGATTCTGGTACATCAGATAATGAGCGTAGCCTTTCTGAAAATTCTGAATGTGACAAACACTCAGATTCAAGTAGTACAACACCCGAAGAGAGCCAAACAGTTTCAAACATAGATTGCTCTTCGTCTGAGAAACTAGAATCAACGGATGTCAGAAACTCAGAGGTTGATGAAGCTGAAGAAGAGATATTCGTATAAACCAATTTTGAGGAAACTCAAGAGATCTTGGAGCCTGAAGAAAAGGGATCCACGAAAATCAATTCAATAGTTGATTCAACTGATGAAACTGAAGAAGTGATATCTGTGGAAACCAATTCTGCAGAAACTCTTGAGAAGATAGTTTCTGAGGAAAAGGAATCTGTGGAAGTCAATTCAACATATAATTTAACTCTCGATCCCAAAGGATCAGATTCTGAAGAAAGTGTTTCAAATGAATCAAACTCTACTGAATCTGCTCCTTTAAAGAAAAGATGGTCACGTAGAAACAGAAAACCACGCACAAAGAAGACTCAAAAGGAAAACTCGACTCTCAAGCAAACTGAACCAAAACTTAAGGGTAAACTTGTCGACACTTGCTCTTGTGTTGATAACTGTAAGCAGGGTTCTTCCAAGATCACATATGCACACAAGCAATCTGCATTAAGAGGAACGAAGAAATCCAATCAGTTCCCTAGAATAACACAAGCAGAACTGAATGTATTTTTCTCAAAGAGACAAACCTGTTTTAATTGTGGAATTCCGGGGCACATTGCTAGAAACTGTGTTAACTGTCCCTACTACTCTGGTAACACACATCATCAGAAGGCTATGCATTATCAATTGGCCAGAAATCAATTTTCTCGAGCTAAGCCTTCTGATGGAGACTGGAATCTAGCAAAGAAGAAAAATCAAAGGTTTTCAAACACAAATGGGTTCCAAAGTCAGCAAATAGAGTCAAAAGTCTCAACTGTAAAGAAAAATACTTCAAACAACAACACCGACTCTAAGATTTGGAAGCCCACGGTTCTTGCTGGATCCCAGTCTCACTGTTCTAAACCGTCAACATCTACATCTTCACTTCAAACCTCAAATTCTACTAAAAGTCATATGATCTTTCGAGAGGTTTCATACAAAGATAACGATGGTCAACTCAGGTCAACAATGGCTTGGGTTCCAGTTTCTAATTGATCCCGTTCAGTGTGCAGGAACAGCTATGGAGGACGATCGTTAGACCTTGGTTTATCGATAGTAGTTGTTCCAGACACGAGACAGAAGACTTATCCCAGTTGAATAACAAAAAAAATATATTCGACGGTGGATTTGTCAACTTCGCGGGAGGGGAAACTGGAAGAATAACCATGAAGGGCACTCTCAAAAACGGAGTTCTCATTTTCTCAGACGTCAATTATGTCCTTGAACTGAAGCACTGCCTTATGAGCGTATCTCTGATGTGCGACAAAGGGATGGAGGTTCTATTCACCAAAAGAATACGTCCTCTTGGAACGCGTTGGGAATTTAGAAACAAACTGGATGGCCCTGGCGTGATCATGAGGAACAAGCCAGGATTGGCAGTTCAAGGTTTCGAACAAGTTGAAGGTATGGATCATGACGAGGTATACGCATCGGTGGCACGTCTGGAGGCCATTCGTATTTTCGGATGATGAGAAAGAAATTCGAAATGAGCTCGTTGAGAGAAGTGACAATGTTTCTAGGCTTGCAAGTTCGTTAAAACAGTCAAGGAATCTTGATTTGTCAAAGCAAATATGTTCACGACGTTCTTGCCAAATTCGATATGACAGATTCAAAGACAGACAGGATATCAAGTCTACATCGGCTGGATGCCAATTCTTAGGGGTCAGTCTCATCTCATGGCAGTGCATGAAGCAGCAGCTCACTTTTGTAGCGGAAGCAAAGTGCGTTGCAGCATCTGCGGCCTGCTGCTCTCAGGTTCTTTGGATACAACACCAGCTCAAGGATTACGGTTTGACTTATCTAAACTCTACTACTTATTTTGATAATGATGCCGCTTTCCAGATTTACAAAACCCTGTCTTTCACACTGTCTTTCACTCTAAAACCAAGCACATTGATATCAAGGTGCACTTTATACGAGATTGCTATGACAAAGGATTGTTTAAACTCAAACAGATCCACACTGATGCTAATTCAGCGGATCTTTTTACAAAACCTGTCAACATCTCGAGATTCAATGTGCTTGTGGATCTTTTAAAAATGATACGTTTTCACCGACTGAGTGACCAAAAAAAACGGGTTTCTATTCTAATGTAAATAAATAAGTAAATTTGCGCATAAAGTGTGATGCACAAATTTAGGGGGGAGAGGGACATATATGTACATATGCATAGTTTGAGGGGGAGAAAAGGTTACTCGGAAGTGAAATGAATTTTCGTGCTAAAGAACTTAATTAACACATGTAAGGTTTCGAAGCTGAATAGGCTAGGATCCACTGCGATGTGTTGATAGGTCTAACGCTCGAAAATCAAAAAGATGCCAAGTGATATAAACATAATGGACTGGACATCTTGTGGGTAACAAACCAACGACGTATGATTTCATGGTCTTAAATCCTGCGTTGATAGATAGCCAACGTCTGAGGTTTCGGGTCTTTATGCTGATAAATCATCCGGGATATCAGGGTTGTTCCTCTGTTGCATCCAGATTATATGCAGACCTGGGCACAGTCAGGATATCTTGAAAAAAAGCCACAAAAAGGCCAAAACCTGAAAACATAAGAAAATCTAACTAAAAAGAGAATTTCGTGTGCTATTAATGCCAAATCTGTACCGTTAAAGGTATCTGTCTCGCCCTTGTCAGAACTTCTCTGGTCTCTCTGTTGTACGGAAGTACTGACCTGTTCACTAGGAAGTCTGGCGTTGAAAATTTTAAGGATGATCTCAGTATACTCACCTATTACGATGAACTGTTGTGCTTATCTTGATCGCGGGGGTATGCCTTGGAATGGGACACAAGGATGTCATAGTATAAATCTACCTTAAGTGTATCACAAGGTTGAAAGTTGAAGGTTGAGCATTAGATTTAAGAGGACAAGTATATTAACAATCGCGTAGCATGTGCTGAAAAATGTTCCTTAATCAGTTCGAAAATGATTTGATCCCATGGCAGCTCCTCCTTATATTACCCCTTTATGATTATTTTATTATTATTTTATTTTGTTATTATTATTTTTCTTATTTCTATGTTTAAAAAGGTTGCTCGGTTGGTTGGATCGTTGATTTTGAGAAAGATGTTTTCTGTCTTGAAAAAGCAAAACAATAAAATAATAGTCTGGCCCACTGTTTTGGATTGGGACCCATTGTTTCAGATAATGTGAATCAGATCCGGCCCATTGCTCCAAATATAATTCGGACCATTGTTCCGAGTTGGGGCTTGGCTGTTTGATCTCAGGCCCAATCCAAAACACTATTAATTGGCAATCATTTTCTCTTTCGAGTCACATTTCGGACTAATCTCATCTCCTAATCATTTCGGAACCTCTCATTATCTTCTCGGACTAGTTATTCGAATTACGAGGTTTGCAGGTTCCTATACTTTTCAAACCAAAGCCTTTGAATGCCTCAGTTGCCGAAGAACATGACGTGCAATAAACACATGCTGCTGCTAAAGCTGAGATGTAAGCTGAAGTGTTAGAGATGGATGAAGAAGAATTTGTCGACGACAGTGATGTGGAAGTGATTGTCTCTGAGAAAGCTGAGGAACCCGTTTGAGAATCAACGTTAATGACTGCTGAAAATTTACAAGCCCTGATTGAATCATTGAAGATTAGTGTCAGAAACCCTCCTTCCGTATCTATTCCTGAAACTGAAGATGATTCGACAGATGATGCTGAAGAAGCATCCAACAAGAAACGAAGAACCGAAACAGCTCCTGATTTTCATTCTATTGGCCCAAGCTCAGAACCAAAGCCTACTATGCCCACCGATCCACAAGTTACTGCTGCTACTCAAGAAACAAGCACACAAGATCTCGATGTTGATTTTAATTTCGATTTCAATCTGCCTGAAACATCTCACTCGCAACCAGAAAGCTCAATCGGCATCAGGTTCAATGTAGGAAGTTCCAGTGGTGCCGGTTTCTCTGAGCATGATGAAGCAGCCATGCGTTTTGCCGCCAGCAAGATGAAATTTATTGCAGAAAGAGATAGTGATGATGATACGGCTGTTGATATAGCGAAGCTGCAAAGAAGAGTGATTGTGTTGGAACTAGACGATGCCTTGAAAGAAGCTAAGATCTCATCATTGCAAGCTCAAAAATCAAGCAAAGATCAGACGATCGAGCAACTACAAAGTAATGTGGGTATGCTGATATCTGTTGAAAGTTTAGCTAGAAAGGAAGTTCAAGAAAGTAATCAAGAATCATTTGTTTGATGATCCGGCTCAGTTGCAAGGTGGTCCTCCAAATGGATTCAGCAACTAATCCGGTAAACCTAAGGGGAGATTGTTAGGCCCTATAGGTTTATGGATTAGTAGGATTGTTGTTAAATGAACCAAGGCTTCTAGAAGAT
Organism: Helianthus tuberosus; assembly: GCA_030545235.1. Lineage (NCBI taxonomy): Eukaryota > Viridiplantae > Streptophyta > Magnoliopsida > Asterales > Asteraceae > Helianthus > Helianthus tuberosus. Next base: position 137,473,250 of record CM060371.1, on the reverse strand, counting down.
GGGTATTAGAGTGGGCTTTAGGTTAATGGGCCTAGGGTTTTGGGGGAAACCCCTTGCTATAAATAGGAAGTGATAATTAGGAGTTAAGGGTTGGTTGATTTGTTTTAGAAACTTGTATTAGACAAAACCTATTTTGTATGCAAGGTTAAGAATTCAATTCAACAATTTTATTCAAATCTTCGTCTTGTTCTTGATTTCTTGAAGATCATCAAGTTTGGATTCCGCTCATCCTTGTTGATCGTTTAATATCGTTGTTTGATCCGGATTTTCGGGACTTACAAGTCTATTTTTCCTACAAAGTATACAAAGTCATAAAACACCACAATTTCAGCCATAAAACACACTCAAAACACATAAATAACAGAATGAGGATCACTAAAACACAATATCCAAACCCTAAAAGTTCATAAAAACTTCAAACACACCATCATAGAACTATGAATATAAAACACAACATGATAATCAACATAAAACACACTAATGTTAGTCATTCGATAATCAAAGCCTTATCATCCAAAACACAACACAAAACCCACAAATATGGCGTTTTGGTAATCTACACTTTGTTATTTGTGAGTTTTGAGTGTGTTTTATGGTTAATTTTATGGTGTTTTATGACTTTTTACACTTTGTAGAAAAAATGGACTTTGTAGCCAACTCCCACCCTTTTACAATAACCTTACCCTATATATATATATATATAGGAGAAGGATCCGTTAGGAACCACCCTTTATTGCGAGAACCGCGAGAACCGGTGTGAATACAAACAGTAATTCCTAAAAAAATCTAAAAAACACCCAAAAATTTTTTTTTACTATTTTTTTGGAAAAATCGCTATATTTTGTTAATAAAAAAATTTTCGAGTAACAGTTATCCATGCACATGTGCATATGTATCATTTCTTTGTCAAATTCCGTAATTCATTACAAATATTAGTTAATTGCACTTTCATTTACACTACCACGTGTAATACACTACTTTTTACGTTAACAATATTAGAAATGCACATGTGCATCTATATGTATCAACATGAAATAAGGTGTTTTGGTACACTACTTTGAATACACTTTCTCTTTCATCTATCATTCCATCCATAATACACAAACATACACATGTGCATATGTATCATTTCTTTGACAAATTTCGTAACTCATTACAAATATTAGACAATTTCACTTTCATTTACACTACCATATGTAATACACTACTTTCTACATTACCAATATTAGAAATGCACATGTGCATCTATATGTATCAACATGAAATAAGGTGTTTTGGTACACTACTTTGAATACACTTTTCCTTTCATATATCATACCATCCATAATATACTACCATTACCTCCTACCATCCATAATACAATATCATTACCTCATACCATCCATAATACAATACCATTACTAATATTTTGACTTTATTACATGTATATCAACACCATTTATACCATCCAATCATCATATTACATCATAAAGTAACAACTATAGCCAAACCATCAACCACTAGATATAACTAACCAAAAAACATGTATATGGGCCTACTTCTCCATTCAAAATCACAAACTTTTTGTACCAAAACATGTTATATCATGGTTATACCTAATGATGCACATGTGCATTTTGAATATTAGTAATGTAAAAAGTAGTGTATTACAGATGGTATTGTAAATTAAAGTGTAATTGTCTATTACTGATAACGTATTACGGAATTTGTTGAAGTAATGATACATATGCACATGTGCATGGATAACTGTTGCTCGAAAAAAAACTTTTTTTTTGTAACTAAATATAGCAATTTTTGTTAAAGATATTAAAAAATAATTTTTTGAGTGTTTTTTTGATTTTTTTTTTTAGATTTTATTTTGTGTTCACATTGGTTCTCGTGGTTCTCGCAATAAGGGTGGTTCTCGCATGAAGTGGACGTTCTTGCGGATAAATATTTTAAGTTTACGTATTTCGTTTGTTATGTTTAGAGTTAAATGCTTGGTTGGTCCCCGTGATTTGCAAATATTATAGACTTGGTCCTAGTGGTTCACTAATTACAAAGTTGGTCCCGGTAGTTATAATTTTTGCACTCGGGTGGTCCTTATCACTAACCCATGTTAGATTTTTCAGTTAAATATGTGTAAAATGACATAAATGCCCTTGAACAATTAAGAAAATAAAAAATATATAAATTATAATTATTAATAAAACCAAAATGCTTTCTTATACTACACACTAACTTCTCCGGGAGTTGACTTCCAGGACACAACTGCGTCAAATCCCAGGTCAGGTCAAGATTCAACGAGTTCTGCAACAAAGCAATGGCTTCCTAAACATTGCGGCTGAGCTTCTGCAGCTTTTTCTGCATCACCGACCCATCTTTTCCGCCGCCTGCGACGGAGGCGGAATGGGAGGAGGAAGATTACGACGTTTCAAATGCGGCGTCGGTTGAAGATTCAGATTTGTCGGCGGTCTGCATGAGACCTTGCTCTAGGGTGTCTTCATCGTTGCTTGTATGGCTTAGACCAGCATTCGACGGCGGTTGTGGTGGGTTACCGGTGGGTGTTCGGTGCTGGATGGGAGACGGTGACACGGTGGTCGGAGTTGCAGGGTGAGGGTGCAGGTCGTGAGTGTGGGTTACCTCGTGGTGGTGAAGGGGGGTTTCAAGGGTGAATGCTGATGGTGATTTGGGTGTGACGTTGAGCAGTGGCGGTGGTAGAGATGTTGATGGTAGCGGAGGTGGAAATGTATGGTGGCGGGGTGGAAATTGATGGTGGTGGAGGTGGTTGTTATGGTAGGAGAGATAGGTAGATGGGGAAGATGAGTCTTTTTTGTTTTTTATAAATTGTTCAGGGGTAAATAAGTAAATTTGCACACACTTAACTGAGAAATTTAACTTAGGTTAGTGTTAAGGACCACCCGAGTGCGAAAATTGCAACCATTAGGACCAAGTGCGTAATTAGTGAACCCTTGGTACCAAGTCTGCAATTTTCGCAAACCACAGGGACCAACCAGGTATTTAACTCTTATGTTTAACGTTTGTATTTCCTTTGTTATGTAAAATCGTTTGTTCAAGTTTAAATGATATTATGTTTTAAGTTATATTTAAAAAATATGTTTTCTAAGCAAAAAAAGTTAAAAAAAATTGCATTCTCCAGTAAAAAAAACAGCAAAAAAAAGCCAGAAAAATGCATTCTACAGCTCAAATACTTGTTTCTGCAAAACCGATTTTTGACCGGTTATCCGGACCGATTTTTCATAACAGGTTAATCTCTCATCGGTTATAAAACCGATTACACCGGTTAGGATCGATTACCACTTTCAGACATAAAAACCGGACCGGTTTAAGAAAAAACCGGTTTAAGAAAAAACCGTTTTAAAACCGGTTTTCATTCGCTTCATAAATAACCCGTTCGGTTTTCCCAAAAAACCGATTTGTACATCTCTTCCTCTGACACACGAAAGATTTGAGGGTTATGGTTACGGTCCGCAAGAAACTATAGAAAACCAGAATTTTGGTTTTGTTTTTTTTTTAGATATAACCTCTCAATTTTATATATTTGCCCTTATATATCATTATGAGGTTCATTGAAGAACACTAAAAAAGTGGGGAACAGTGGGGAAACGACTCAAACAAACTCCGATTCGACTCATTCCAGCGGCGTTGGAAACGGCTCGTCGAACCCTAACTAGGATCTCTTAACCCTAAATCATAACCCCTAAACCGTAAATATATTAGGGTTTGGCTTTTAGGGTTTAGCTTTAGGGTTTAGGGTTTAGCTTTAGGTTTAGTCTTTAGGGTTTAGCTTTTAGGGTTTATTGTTTAGATTTTACGGTTTAGCTTAGATTTTAGCCTTATTTTTTAGCTTTACGGTTTAGAGTTTAGGAGTTAGGATTTAGGGTTTAGGGTTATGAGATTCTAGTTAGGGTTCGACGAGCCGATTCCAACGCTTCTGGAATTAGTCCAATCGAAGTTCGTTTGAGTTGATTCCCCGCTGTTTTAGTGTTCCCCAATTAACCTTTTTCCTTTAAAATCACAGTGAGTAGAATAAAGAGTTTTAAGTTTAAACATTTCTAAATTTGTCTAAAATGTAGACCACTAAAATCAATTCGTTATTCTAGAATGAGTGGAAGTTTTAAGTTTCTTGTATAAAACTTGCGGGTATTTTGTCTGAAACTTAGACCACTAAAACAAACATGATTAATAACTAAATACTTATATTCTTATGCCATCTGTGTTCTAGTGGGGGTATCATTGTATCAAACTCGAATTAAGGATTATTAATATTATGACACGTGTATACTTAGCAAACCACGTAAATAAATCCCTTCCCATTTTCTCTCAAAATTTTTAAATTTGAATTCGAATTCAAACGAAGACTTGGCGTTGAAGTTAACCCATTGCGTGTACTGAATGTGTCGGATAACATTCGAATTAATCAAAACAAATATTGAAAACATTTTTTCTATCCAAACAAATATGTTACACATGTATCTATCTACACTCTCTCTGTACACCCCACGGACCATTGTACCCCGTGCATTGTAACTTGTACTTTCAACATCGTAATCATAACTTGCACCGGATTCTGCATCTTCCCAACATTCCGACGTCGTTCCAGTCAATTCCTCTGTCACGTGCCTCACCGTCTCCCAACCTTCCGATTCCCAATTTACCCTTGTGTTTGATGCTAATTTACCAATCCTCTGTTTCGCGGTTGATGTGTTAATGTGGGGTTGGTAATTCTCGACCGTTGATTCGTTTGAAGAATTTGAATCTGGAAAGTCAAACACGCATCTGGGTGATAATTTACAGTCATTGATTGTGATCTGCGGTGGTGAATGAGAAGAACACGATAGCAGAAATGGATGTCGTAGCAGCTGATCGCAGCTCCATCTCTCACTCGGATTTCTTTTGAAACACTTGTTTAAAAAATCATGTAAATCGTCGGGTACCCGAGTTGGAAACTCGGGTACATCGTTGGAGTATCCGATTTGACGGAGTGTGTTGGCTCCCCGGTCTGGCCAAGGGGGCTTTCCGGTGAGCATCTCGATCACCGTACAACCTAGCGACCATACGTCGGACTCTGGTCCGACATACTCGCCTCGGATGACCTCTGGGGCCATCCACTGCGGCGTCCCGCGTGTTCCTGGGAACGGGACGCAGAATTTGATCGCCGACCCGAAGTCGGCAAGCTTTGCTGTATCGGGGGAGTCCCCGATCAGCACATTCGCGCCTTTCACGTCGCAGTGGACAATGTTTCGGGCATGAATGTAGCTCAATGCGGACGTTAAACACCGCGTGTAACTCCTAATATTTTCATTGTAACATCCTAGGCAAATCTCACTTTGTTCTTCCGTTCGGTTAACTTTTGCCACGTCAGCCAGAGTACCATTTGGCAAGTACTCCATGTGTAAGTTCCGATACACCGATGACGACTCACATGTCGTGTCGTCGCCGATGTACTGAACAACGTACGGCGACGACAACGATTTCAAAATCTCAATCTCGTTCTCCAAACACCGAACAAACTCCGTGGAGTTTTGCTCCACGGATTTGACAGCGAACCTAAAACCATCATCGGATTCGTTAACGGCGAGATGGACCACCCCAAATGACCCTTTTCCGATGCAATTCCGGCGAACCCAGTTGGGTGTACCACCACCAGTGTGACCAAATGTTCTCATATTTGTTGGGATATAAGTTATGTGGGTAGGGTGGGGTGTGTTTGTATATATAGTGATGAAAGGATGACGTAAGCAAGCGGCAATCAATGATATGTACTGGATTTATCTCGATCCGGTCCAGGTGGAAGATGCCAGTGAAGGTTACTTGGAAAAGTTGGGTTCATGCCTTGGAGATTTACAAACAAACCATCTCAACCTCTTCTTATTTTATAATGCTTTTTCTTTTCTTACACTAATCAACAAACTTTCTTACTTTATTTTCTTCATCAAGATGTATATCAAATTATTTATATTTATATTTATATTTTTGTATATAAGGGTGTTTATAAATCGTTAAAGTCTATTGAACTGTTTCAAGTCTATTATTGTGGTTGGTTTATAATTTACATGGTTTGAAAAAATTATCTGAGAAAAATGCCCGGATAGTCCCTGTGGTTTCACATTTTTTCACCTATAGTCCCTATCTTTCTAAAACTACTTGAATAGTCCCCAAGTTTTCAAGTTTTGTTCTCGGATAGTCCCTGGGTCTAACTTCAGTTTGTTTTCTCTGTTAAGTGACCCCATGTGCATATCACGTGAGGGGTATTTTGGTCAGTTTATTTGTTTCTTTCATTTAAAAGTATGTCTGCACCCCTACTCCCTAATTGTCAGTTGTTTTCCCTCCCTCCCTAAGGCGAATCCGGCTCATCATCTTCCCCTAATCTCTTCACACAATCTAAACCCTAAATCTGATCGATTGATCATCAGAATCTTCCCACGAAAATGAAGGACGACGATCCTCAACATCCAAACAACAACCGTCAGTGGAATTTCCGGTCCAATTCTGAGTATGTGAAGCAGTTTGTACCAGAGAGTGTTTACGGTATGTATCGTTAAAACCCTAGCTTCATTGTGCAAGAATGGTACAGGTTCAACAACATGCAATATAGACAAATAAAATGTTAAAACCCTAATGTGAGTTTAATGTATGTGCAGATGGTTTTGAGAACTTTTTCAGCATAAAACTTCTTTATGGTGGTGTGTTTACTCCGTCACCAGGAAGAAAATATGCTTTTGGTAAAGCTGCTTTTGTTGACTACTGCAACATTGAGGAATTTTCAGTGCATGAAATCTATTGGATGGTGAGAGATATTCAACTATATGTTCCTGATGTGAAGTTGTATTACCATTTTAAGATTCCTGATTTAGATTTAGATGTTGGATTATGTCCTTTAGGTAATGATGGTGATGTTAGGCTTTTGGCCAAATATGTTGCAAAAAACAAAGTTATTAAGGTGTTTATAGAACATGGTGAAACCAAGGTTAAAAATTACTTTAGTCCTACACAAGCGTCGAAGGTGGTTATTCAAGAATTAGAAAATGAGGGGGGTGCTGTTAATACCATTCAAAGGCCTAGAAGAAAGAAACTTGGGGTATCAAAAAATCTCTTACTTCAATGGAAAGATGTAACTGATGTATATGGTTTAGAGGCTGCTGATAATGCAGGTAATGCAGAGGGTAATGCAGGTAATGTAGGTGGTGTAGAGGCTAATGTAGGTGGTGTAGAGGCTAATGTAGGTGGTGTAGAGGCTAATGTAGTTGTGGAGAATGCATCGTTCACTAACAGTTTTAGCTATGATTTTGACAATGCAAATTTCTCAACTGATTTTCCAGTAGATGGTGAGTCTAGGCAAGCGGAGGGTGATGAGTCTGAGGTTGGTCAGTCTAAGCAAGCTGAGGGTGGTTTGTCTGGGCATGATGAGGGTGGTGAGGCTGAGCATGATCAGGGTGGTGAGTCTGAGCATGATGAGGGTGGTGAGGCAACTGATGGTGCTGAGGCTGATGATGATGAATCATCTGAGGGTGATGATTCAGATGATAGTGACTTTGTAGAGGGGTTAGAGAGTATGGATGAGGCTGAGTATGACATGCAGGACTACCATGCAAATGTTGACAGGGGTGTGGAGTTATGGGAGCTGAAGTAGAGTCTGTAGGCAACCATGATGTGGATACTAGTGTTGACTTATTAGATGATGAAAATCTAAGTTATGAGTCTTTTGACAGCTTGACTGATGAGGAAATGGAAGATTTCGAAACTAGGAGAAGTTTGAAATTAAGAGAGTTGAGGAGGAAAAAGAGGGATGGACAATCAACATCCCAAGTGACCTTTTATGTTGGTCAGTTGTTTCCAACAGCCAAAGTGGCAAAAGACAAGATAAACAAACATGCAATTGAAACAAGGAGGTCACTGTCTTTTCTGAGAAATGATAGAAAAAGAATCTGATGTGGTGCTGAACAACATGTGTGAAGTCTTGAATGCAAGGACAGTCAATGGTCGAGACAAGCCTATAATTTCTGCTTTGGATTTTGTCAGAGAGTATTTAATGCAGAGGATTGTGAATGTTCTCAGGAAGATTCGGCAGACAAATGGTCCACTTACTCCTAGAGTTGCAAAGATTTTTGAAAACACAAAGAAATTAGCTGCAAATTATAATGTTAAGTGGAGTGGTGGGACAAAGTATCAAGTCAATGGTAAGGTCACAGTGGATGGTGCTGCAACACATAAACAGTATGTTGTGGATGTTGTGGATAGGGTTTGCACTTGTAGAGAATGGGAAGTTTCAGGAATCCCTTGTAGGCATGCTGTGGCTGTCAATTGGGACATGGCAATGAATGGCCAAGAGGTTGGACCCCCGGAATCATGGGTTAATGAATGTTATTATCTTGAAACATGGAAGAGGGTTTACAGTCATACCATTGGTCCCATTAATGGCAGAGAATTGTGGCCAAAATCACAGGTTCCAACCAACCTAACCCCACCTCTGCACCACAGACCTATCGACAGACCTAAGAAGAAAAGAAGGAAGGATGCTGTGGAGTTGCAGGATGAAGTTGAAAGGGCTTCACAAGCAAGAAACAAGAGAAACAGGGCTGCTGAAGCTGATAACGAGCAGACCTAAGAAGAAAAGAAGGAAGGATGCTGAAGCTGGTCAGACAGGTCCAAGTGTTTAAGGTTTATGGTTCTTCGGGTTGTCGGGTTATGGTTTTTGGGTTGTCTTAAAACAATCATGCAGTCTTTTGTGTCTATTTAGCTTATTAAAACACTATGACAATTATCATGTATGGTTGGATGTTTAATTATCATGTATGGTTGGATGTTTAATGTTCAGTCATTTAAGGTTTGTGGTTTAGTATTTTCTGTTTTACTTTCATGTTTGTGGTTTAAAGTTTGGACAACTCATGTACAGGTTATTGTCTTCATTTGTAGGAACAGGTCATGCACAATTTCGTTTGTGCAATGTACATTTTGTAGGAACAGGTCATGCACAATTTCGTTTCGCGCATAAGATTCGACCAATATGTTTTGTACGATACACTTTGCACAATTCACTTTGCACAATACATAATTACTTCCAAACAACCTGCTGCTCATTGAATGCTAACCATATTTCACCAACCACATTTTTCCAACATTTAACACATAATTACTTCAAAACAACCAACTTCATTGAATGTTATCCATACATCATATTTTCAAAAACATTACAACATCCTTCACATTTAACACATTACAATATCCAATGCATTCAAGCCTTAACATACATCCAAAACACAAACCCTAAAACTATCAAAAGAACCGTAATGATCTTGTTCTTCAGCCGATTCTTTTCCCGCATCTTGGCTAACTCAACATCAACTTGGTTTCTGTGTCTTAGAAGCCCTGGAATAATTGCCACTGCACGACTGCACATTGGTGGGTCCAGCCACCCTATAAATCTTCCACAGTTGGGATTCTACAGAGATAGACGAACGGATCAAACTTTTTAAGCCCTAGACTATTAAAATCGGTAATAGTATACATTACCATGGTTGGACAGGAGTAGAATCGCCGACCAGGGTTGAGATCAGTCCATGACGTAACTATGATTGCATCTTGGCCACAATTGCAGAGAACCATGAGGATGATGGAATCGAGGCTGCTGAGGAAGACGACCTGAGGAAGACGAACAGTGGAGAAGATGATGGAATCGATGTTGTTGGTGGTTAGGTTTGTGGGAAAAAGGGTCTTATTTAATAGGCAGGAGAAAAGAAACAAATAAACTGACCAAAATACCCCTCACGTGATATGCACATGGGGTCACTTAACAGAGAAAACAAACTGAAGTTAGACCTAGGGACTATCCGAGAACAAAACTTGAAAACTTAGGGACTATTCAAGTAGTTTTAGAAAGATAGGGACTATAGGTGAAAAAAGGTGAAACCACAGGGACTATCCGGGCATTTTTCTCAAATTATTTTATGTGAAAATAGTTGTTATTAAAACCCTAAAAGAATATATATTAATGTAAAGGAGAGTTTTAAAACAAATGGAAATTTTTTTTTTTTTTTTAAAGTAAACTTTCATATAAGTACGAATATTTTTTGTGTCAAATAATGGGTTATTTCAAAATTTTGATAAGTTTAAAAAGCTTTTGGTTAAAATATTTAAGCTTTTGGAATGTGGCAAAGTAGGTTATGATTACTTTAACGTGATTAGCAAGATTCTAGAAGATACAAGGAAGATCACTAGAAATCACCATAACAACACTACACCGCCAATCTTATGGTATGAATATTTCAATTACTTTTTTTCTAGAGAGTATTTTCATTCCATTTTAATATTTCATACGTCTAATGTATCCAAATAGAAAGCAAACGAGCTATACATAAGTTGTACCGTTTGCTCTTTTTAATGTAATCGATTAGTCCGATTTCTTATCATAAAACGTTTGTGTGACTTCGTACAATGTATTGATCCGACTGTTTTAAATCTTATAAAATTTTACTAACATTTAAGTCGGTTTCATTATTTGGTTGTGCAAATATTAATACAAAACCATTGTTGTCCGTCCCACTATACATGATAACTTCAATGTACAACATATATTTTTTTTTTTGAACGGCAAAGATTACATAAACACTCCTAAATTACATCAATTCTACTCCATGTCAGGATTTGAACCATGGTCTCTCCCCAAGAGGCACAAAGCATCTACCATAGTAAATCCAGAAGCTATGTATGTAAATGAAATCTTGTACGAAAATTACAATTTGACGCGTACCCAATTTAAGAAAACCACGACATACTCACCCGACGTATCTATAAGGCTTGCCCACCGCTTGTCTTTGATAACATATACAACAATTACATTTGGTATATTAGTATTAGGGGACCCGGGGTAGAAGCAACTTTCACCGTGATAAGTGTATATAACGAGTGATAGAAAACAAAACACCCCCGCCATCTCCATCTATCACGCGTCGAATTTAAAACGCGTTGATTATATCACGCGTTGTTGGGTGTTGGGTGGTGAGGGAAATTGTTGGTTGTGAGAGAAATTGTTGGGTGTGGTGGTGAGTGATGGACATTTCCACTAAAATCCATCACTAGTGATGAAATAATGCTTGATGACATGGCGGAACTTGATTGGAAGTTGTGTTTGAAACATTGAATGCTGAAAAATTGGGAAAGTGACACCTTGTCTCACATAGGAGGAAATATGAAACTTAAAGGGGTATTTAAGTGGGTACACTCCATCCTTATTGTTTCATGGAAGCACACACTAGTGTACTCGTGAAGGGTGCGGGGCACCCTACCTCGCACGCGCATGCGTGGCGTTGGCGATGGGCGATGGGCGCAATGTGACGCTTTGATGGCGCACTTTGTACTTCGGCAGCTTGAGAGCCGCCTTTGTATTTTTGATCGCGCACGCGTGAGTAGACCTTGGAGGATGACGTGGCAGGCTGGCGCGCGAGTACACGGTGTAGGTTGGACTGTGTGGCGTGCTCGTATAGGGTCCCTGGTGGCTGGCGCACGCGCGCAAGGGTGGTGCAGGCCTCCTCGCGCACACGCACATGAGTTGTGCGAGTCTGCTCGCGCACGAAAGTGAGGCAAAATGGCGCACACGCGCATGAACTTGAGCCAAAATGGCACGCTCGCACCAGTGTGTCTTGCGTGCGCGCATAAGCTTTCAAACATTAATGACTGAGTGGTTTCATTCAGCATTTGAAACAGACGAGTCAACGGCTTTGACTGAGAATTAAATGACGAATTAAATTGTATTGAACACAGCATCATAATTCGTTTTGGCTGTTTCGACTCAGATGCTGTATAAATATAGCATCATTCTCACTGTAGAAACACACCAGCAACATTTGCAAACTTATGCAACTTTCTCTCTACATACCTCAGTTCTTTCTGCTGCTTGCTTCAAGGTATTCTTTGGGTCCTCGAGCCAGCTCCGGCAGTACACACTGCTTCGGCTGTTGTACCCTGGGAAACAAAACGAGTTCTCCTGAGAGAGTCGAGATTTGTTTTAAGGGCCCTGTGTTAAACACACCCCTCAGCCAATCGGAACTTCTGTTTCATCTTTTCATTCTTGTATTTTGCTTATTTCAGTTGTAAAAGTACTTTTATTTACTGCTTTCTTTTATCTCTGTATTGTAATTATTTAATAAAACTGTTTTATTTTATTTAATTACGTGAATGGTTTCAACACCTCCAACAAAAAAATACTAGGTCTCTATTGCCTATCTGGTAAAGCCCTCTAACGAGTCTTTACACTACTTAAAACCACATTAGTGTAGATGTCATACTGACCCACAACACTACATTCATCCTAAACCGGACCACACCCTTGACCCCAAATGATACTTACATTAAATGCTTTACCCAAATTAAAATGTGTACAACTTAAAAGTCCAAAACAAGCATGGTACTTTAACATTATTAAACTATATACTTCTAGAAGTTTATAAAACATGTCATCTACAAGCGTACACCTGTTAGACCATGCGTAGTGGGCAACTTGATACCCTTGGGCGTTTTGCATCATGTGACAGCCTAGTCAGCAATGAGGCATTATTGGGCGTTTTCTAAAATGGGTGTAGTGGGGATGAGACATTATTGGGCAATATGTTTTGTAGTAAAATAAAATTAAAAAAAAACACCTAAAAATCTTATTGGCCAAGCAAATGGAATCTCTAATGTGATTGGCCAACCTTTTCCCCATTCGGCGTTTTTCAAACCACGCCAAGGAGCATTTTTTGCAAGATAACGCCCAATAACGCCCAGGCGTAGTTGGGAAGGGGCGTTATTGGGCTTTTTTTTTAGAAAAAACGCCCCACTACGAATGATCTTATGCAAAACCATTAAAATTCTTAATATCACACGTTACATTTCAGTTTAATCAATGTTTATGGTGTATAAAAATTCTTTCATTTATTATAACTTTTTAATATTTATTCTTTTAGGCTGATTAATAAAACAAAATCACCAAACTTTTGTAATGTTAGTGATAGTTAGGCTTGGCCCGAATCAATGGTTAGAAGGATAAGTGAAGTACAAAATGGATTAATGATTTTGTTAATGACACTTGGAAAGTTGAACATGTTTAAATTTTAAATCATTTTTGTTGATTATTTTGCTAACCTCCTAGTTTAACAGGGCCGACTCAACTGTTTTAGAGACCCAAAGCGAACTAGAGATCTGGGGCCTACTAAATGAGGTTCTTTTTGCTGGGCTTGTAGCAATTGAATTTTGGGTTTTGTATTTAAAAATAACAAAAGAAAAAAACGGTTTAACAATGTCTTAAACCTATGCCTTATCTGTAAATAGAGAGGAAGTTTACCACTCAATCAACATACAATTTTATGTTTAACCGCCCTAATTTAAACATATACGCAAAAACTTGCGGTCTTTTTTAAATTTGGGGCATAATGGTGGCCCAAAGCCCTTCCTTGGGTTTACTTACCCTTAGCCGGCACTAGTTCAACAACTTATCAAAAGCCTTAAATGATGATTGTACATTATGCATAGTGAATGGTATATTAAGAAGATCAACTTGGGAGGTTGAAGCAGTTGACTTTAATAGTGTTAATTGACCTATTTCGGTGGTCAAAGAGACTCGACAAGAGGTCCAAGGGGTAGTCCAGAAGACCAGAACACATGTATATTTGGTTTTATTGTGGGGCCCGCATCTGCTAACCTGCGAATGTGATAAAGGTCGGTTACATGCTAGTGGAAAGCTTGTACGATCGGTAGGCGCCGACTAATTTTAAAATCGGATAAAGATATGAAACTAGCCAACCAATAATTTAATGACTCGTATTTTACCTTATACTTTTGTTGAGAGGAGTGTAAACGAGTTGAGTTCGAGCTCGTTTAAATTTGAGCTTGGTTTATTTAACTTAAGAGAGCTCAGCTTTGACACATTTAATTTAAAGGTGCTTTGGCTCAGCTCGTTAAAATTTTAAATATCTAAAGCTCGAGCTTGGTTCATGAGTAATCTTTCAAACTCGAGCTCGACTCGTTTATTTTAGCTGTGGAGGACATTTATGTGTCGATTAGTTGACGTCGGGATGTTTCGTGGTGCTCAGGTTGGGATAGATAAAAGAGAATTCGCATTTGTTTTATGTTAACAAGTATTTACACTAATCCTTATTTTAAATGATCTTTGTTTAACCTAAATTTATGTATTATTTTTGTAGTATGTCTTCTAATAAATGGATACTTCTCGTGTTGATTTATGTGATGAAGAGAGTTTTGATGAATTCACATATAAGGACGATGGAGTGCCGTAGGTGAAAGCGAAAGAATTCTTCTAATGTGCACCCACATTTTGGGAGGTAGATGGTCCGTATAAAGGAAAATGGTGAAACAGAACCTCCTGAATTCACCAAGAATTGCTACTCTCAACATTTTTTGGTTCATTACAAGTTGATCCTTTAGTCCCCATCATAACCTGGGGAACAAAAGACTGTGAAGCAATTGAAAACTTTTCTCCCCAAAACCGAGCGTTTAGAAAGAGAGGGTGAGAGAGTTTCTTTTTCATCATATATTTTTTACCTCAAATGCTTCCTCCTTACTTTTGATTAACATTTTTACTATACATGGTGACATGGGTATTAAATATCATGTGATTAACATTTTTCTATGTAAATTAAACTAAATAAAAATGAGTATAGTGTACTCAGGAAGTTCAGAAGGTTTTTTATAGGCGTATATCATAAGGATTTTAATATATTAGTTGCCAACAAATAATGTCTTTATAGTGAGGGGGTGGTTTTTGTACAATATTAGAGCATTCACATTCTCTATACTATACTATACTATACTATACTATACTATACTATACTAGGAGAACCAAATAATTAGTGATTTGCTATGATTTATGATTGGTTAACCAATCAGTGGATGTCACTTGTCATCCACTAGTTTCCTTTTTTTTTTCTTAGCATCCACTAACATGCATATATATATATATATATATATATATATAGGAGAAGGATCTGTTAGGAACCACCATTTATTGCGAGAACCGCGAGAACCAGTGTGAACACAAACAATAATACTTAAAAAAATCTAAAAAACACCAAAAAAAAAAAAAATTTTTACTATTTTTTTTGAAAAATTGCTATATTTTGTTTATAAAAAAAATTTTCATAAAAAAAAAAAAAATCGAGCAACAGTTATCCATTCACATGTGCATTTGTATCATTTCTTTGACAAATTCCGTATTTCCTTACAAATATTAGACAATTGCACTTTCATTTACACTACCACGTGTAATACACTACTTTTTACGTTAACAATATTAAAAATGCACATGTGCATCTATAAGTATTAACATGAAATAAGGTGTGTAGGTACACTACTTTCTCTTTCATCTATCATTCCATCCATAATACACAAACATGCACATGTGTATTTTTTTCATTTCTTTGACAAATTCCGTAATTCATTACAAATATTAGACAATTGTAGTTTCATTTACACTACCATATGTAATACACTACTTTTTACATTACAAATATTAGAAATGCACATTTGCATCTATATGTATCAACATGAAATAAAGTGTTTTGGTACACTATTTTGAATACACTTTCCCTTTCATCTATTATACCATCCATAATACACTACCATTACCTTCTACCATCCATAATACAATACCACTTCCTCCTACCATCCATAATACAATATCATTACCAATATTTTCACTTTATTACATGTATATCAACACCATTTATACCATCCAATCAACATATTACATAATAAATTGACAACTATAACCAAATCATCAACCACTAGATATAACTAACCAAAAAACATGTATATGGGCCTACTTCTCCATTCAAAATCTCAAACTTTTTGTAACAAAACACGTTATATCATGGTTATACATAATTATGCACATGTGCATTTTGAATATTGGTAATGTAAAAAGTAGTGTATTACTGATGGTATTGTAAATTAAAGTGCAATTGTCTATTACTGATAATGTATTACGGAATTTGTCGAAGTAATGATACATATGCACATGTGCATGGATAACTGTTACTCGAAAAAAAAAAGTTTTTTTTTTTGCTAACTAAATATAGCGATTTTTTTTAAATATTAAAAAAAAATTTGAGTGCTTTTTGATTTTTTTTTTTATATTTTATTTTGTGTTCACATTGGTTCTCGCGGTTCTCGCAATTAGGGTGGTTCTCGC
The DNA here is from genome assembly GCA_030545235.1 of Helianthus tuberosus. NCBI lineage: Eukaryota > Viridiplantae > Streptophyta > Magnoliopsida > Asterales > Asteraceae > Helianthus > Helianthus tuberosus. The sequence goes on along the minus strand of CM060371.1, from coordinate 137,457,067 downwards.
ATGAACCTTACCCTATATATATATATGGTGGGGTTCTAGAATGAACACCAGTGTATTTGCGAACTGAGTGAACAAATCCTGGCCATTGATTTACACACATGTATGGCTAGGATTTCATCATCAAATCGTAAAATACATTAGTGTATTTCAACATCAAATCCTGGCCATTGATCTACACACGTGTATGGCTAGAATTAGTTCACTCAGTTCGCAAGCTACACTAGTGTTCACTCTTAAACCTAATCCTATATATATATATATATATATATATATATATATATATATATATATATATATGGTCGGGATTTAGAGAAAACGGTAGAAAGTGTGAAAACAGTGAGAACGCTTATCGATCGTCCGATCAAAACAATCTATGGACTAGATTGGCGCGGTGACATTTTCGTAAATAACATCAATTTTATTACGTGGACGCGCTTCAGTAAAGGTAAAAGCGTCCTTTGACGACTCCAAACAAAACGCCATCTCATGAAAATAAAACGCCAAAACAAAAATCACATAGCATTCTGCTAAAACGCCATTAGATATAAAAGGCCAAACTTAATTATAGTAAAATCCCGCCTAAAAAAACCGCCAAAAAAATCCTATATATACAACAACTCAGACCTTCAATTAAAAAACACAAACAAAAACCCCAAACGCCATATTTAATATATACCATTCGACTGATAAACGCAAGAAAACACAAACATCAAATATATTGCTGTCAATAAAGTGTAGTTGTATGGTGTGGACAACATTGTCAGTTATCTTTCTTAACTGATGATTAACAATGTTATCCAACACCATACAACAACACTTTATTGATTTTAGCATGATCAAATTTACAGTTTTAAGATGATTTATTTTGTGGCGTTCTTTTTCTCGGTAAAACGCCAAATAAGATAACATTTTGGCTGAAAGGGTGTAAACTCAATAACATTTTGCTGTATGAGATGGAAAAAAATTATAGAAAAAGAGGCTGATTTCATACGAAAGTCGAAACAGCCATTGAAGATGCTTCAAAAAGAAGAAAGAGACTGTTGACAGTGAAGATTTGAATATCAATATTTATTTTGTTTAATTTTCTTTTTCAGTTGATTGTTATTTAATAAACAACGCCATATCTAATAAAAACGCCAAAAAGGCAAATGTCTTACACCTTTGGCGTTTATCAAACCATCATAAAATTACTTTGGATAAGTATTATAAAAAAACTTTTTTTATGTATTCTTTTTTTATTTTCCTTTTCAGTTGATTGTTGTATTATAAAAACGACATATATAATAAAAACGCCAAAACAGCCAAAATGATTGTTTAAACGATATCATCCCGTTAAACGCCCCCAAAAAACTCTCAAACTATAATAAAATTAGTTTGAAAAAGTATTATAAAAAACCCCCAAAAAAATAAAAAATAAAAAACAAACTTGAAAATGTAACTAGAAACAGTAACTTCAAATCAGAAAAACTGAAGATAGGGAATATTTATTATATTAGAATCAAAAACGCCAAACTTGAAAGATGGGACGTGTTACAGACTTCAGAGATAAAGCTTGTCAAAAACAATAATTACAAACAGTAACTGAAAAGACGAATACTTTATTATAATAACGCACCGCCTAACTTAGGCGCCAAAAAGAGATCCTATAAAATGATACATCTCAGCAACTTCCATTTGATCAAACAAAAAAAAAGCCAATACTATTAAATACCACTCACTGTAAAACGCCAAAAAAAAATCAAAGATGGCTAATATGCTTTCTTGGATATTCAGTATTGTTATTCGTCAAGTTTTACCGAATGAATTGTTAGCGGAGGCGAGTAACTCAGTAAGATTTTGCTGCATGAGATGGACAAAAATTCAAGAAAAAAATACTAATGCCAGTCATATGGCATTTTGTATTTTTTGTTCTTGAAGAAGGCTTGGATGAGGAGAAGAGATCAATGACACTGAAGAGTGAGATGATTATAAAGATGAAGATCAACATGAAGAAAAAGCGAAAAACCCACCCACACGTCATAGATCTATGTCCCCAAACATCCACAAAAAAGCCACTTCAACAGACGAACAGGCAAAATAATCAAACCGATGGGTTTGTTAAGTTTTACATAAAACGCCATATTTTGGTGTCAGTTCTTGTACTATTAAAGAACAAAGAGACTGATAACAGTGAATATTGTGAAGAGAGATCCGATTAGGATTTTTAATTTATTTTCTTTGCTTGTATTTTTTTTACTAGGGCTGAAATATAATCCAACAATTGTAAAACGCTAACATAACCCAAACGCCAAAATGTTTATAAAAAATAAAAGAACAATGGGCCAACTTGTTTAAAACGCCTTGAAAAACGTCATTCAAATATATTTCCTGACCCCTGGGTTACAATGGCATACGATTTGAATAAACGCCATAAACGCCAAAATGTTAATAAGATGAAACCATTAAACGCCATTAATTATTGAATTTGTTTAACGCCAAAAATCTTAAACCCCAAAAATTCAAACAATATTCGGAAAAGCGGAACTGGAAAAGCAGAAGATGAAAGGACAAAAAAGCCCCTCTACCCTTTTCTAAGCGACGTGACACGTGTTGGCCAGGAAGCGTTCTAACCGTTCTCACACTTTTGAGCGTTTTCTCCAGATCCCGTTTCTCTCTCTCTCTCTCTCTCTATATATATATATATATATATACACACACACACACATGGAAACGGAAACATAACACAAATGTGCATTTGATGCAATGGTTGAGCTACACGTATGGGATCCGGTTTAGCCAACTTCAATTCCCGGGGAGTGCATTTTTGGGGAACCTAATTGTTATTTTGTTAAAACCCAATAGTAAGGGTGCATACGAGCCGAGCCGCTCACGAGCTACTCGAGGTCAGCTTGAGAAAAAACTCGAAATGAGCCGAGCCTTATCGAGCCCAAACCAAGCTTGATTCTAAAATAAAGCTCGTTTGTTTATCGAGCCTCGCATGTGAAGCTCTTTAGGCTCGTCGAGCCTTATCGAGCCTTAGTGTAAACGAGCCGAGTCAAGCCGAGCTTATTTAAACTTCTTTATAAGCCGACCTAGAACTTAAAAATAAGCTTATTTAGTAAACGAGCCCGAGTCCGAGCTTCACTTATCGAGCTCGCGAGCCTAAAAAGTCTAATATTTACATAATTTTTATTTAATATATAAATTAATAGATAATAAACGAGCCGAGCTCGAGCTCTCATAATTTAATCGAGCTCGGGCTCGTTTGCACCCCTACCCAATAGTTTGGTTGCTTAGGTTGTTAATTCATTTGTTTCACAATAAGCTTTAAACAAAACCAAAGACTAATCACTATTGTTTAACTTGATTGATTTTTTTAGTTTATTGTTTTAGTTTATGTTTAAGTGAGTAAGTTATAATTCAACCTAAAAAAGAAATAACAAACCTAGATTTATAATTTTTTCCATAACAAAACAAACATGTGTATATATATCCTTTTTTGATATGATATGACTTTGTTTTTTGGGTTTTTTTTTCTTTCAATTGGTGTAGTGTGTTTGGGTATCGTAAACTGATATCGATTGAATTCCTCGCCACAACGTGTAAAGTATTAAATTTGAAAATTCTCCATCACAACGCGGGGAACCTGGTTAAAAAAACGTTTGTGTCTTATATTAAAATTAAACTTTTAAAATTTATCTCTCATTTAAAAAATCTCTCACATATCATTCTTATCTATCTCTATATTTTTTTATTCTTTTTTCTCTTTCTTTTTTATTATTTATTTCTCTTTATATATATATATATATATGTATGTTTGCATGTGCTTAGGACTCTCACTTCTTTTATCTAGTATCGGGATTGAAGATTAACTTTCATAAATCTAGTTTGTTTGGAGTGGGGTCGAGTTTAACGATGTTGTAATATTTGCTAAAGTTTCAAGTTGCCGACCTAAAAAAAATCAGTTTCTTATTTGGGGATACCGGTCGGGTCTTACATGGCTAGATTTCAAGGGTGGCAACTAGTATGTCTTGAAATGAAATTTGGTGATTACAGATAAAGGGAAGTGTGATATATATAACATGGAAAAAAAGTAGAACATACTTAGAGTGTATGTGTGTGAGTGGCGTGAATGAGAGAAGGAAGAGAGAAATTCTCTCTTCCACAAAAACTCAAGAATCTAACCAAAATCATGGTAAATTTGTGCAATTCTCTTGCATGTTTGAAGATTTCAAACCATCTACCCTTGCAAGACTAAGTTCGACTCTTGACAAGCTAGGTAGGAGCTTAAAAAATGATGGGTCAAACGGGTCAAAGACGCGAAGAAGCTCGAACGGACGTAAGGTAATTAAAGCTTACACCACCTAGAGTAGAACCACTACTTTGTGATGGAAAGTGTTTTTCTTATTAAACAAAGAATTGTACAAATGAGATTCTATAGTGTAAGCCACAACTAGTCAAACGGATAAGGTTGTAAGAGTTCACATGTTTGTGCTAAACAAAGAGTTATAGAAACATGACCCTATGGTGTCAACCATAACAGATCAAAAAGGGTAAAAATGATATTGAATCGCGTTTGGTGACAATAATAGTTTGTTAAGACAAGACCTTATGACGTAAGCCATAACAGGTAAAAATAATGTTAAATCATTTTGAAGATAAAACAATATTTTAGTAAGACGATAACCCATGGTGAAAACCATGAAACGGGTCAAAATGGGTAAAACTATGTTAAATCACATATTAGTGATAAACAAGAATTATGGAAAGGAGACCCTATGGTGTAATCCCTAACGGGTCAAATAGGTAAAATGATAACTAAACCATATGTTGGTGATTAAACAAAGGGTTGTAGAAGTAAGATCCCATGGTATAAACCGTAACAGGTCAAATGAGTAAATATGGAATTGAATCACCTTTGGTGACAATAATAACTTGTTAAAAACGAGACCTCATGGTGATAACTATGTACTAGTTCAAAATGGGTTAAATTCATGTTAAATCACCCTTTTAGTGATAAACCATATACAGATTGGTTGAGAAGCCTAAAGGGCGAACCAAGAATGGTCAAAAGGACAAATGGGTCATATGGGTCAAATGGTGACGATATCACCATTTGAACTCGGTATTTAATGCTTTGGCTTGTTAAGTGCCAAAGTTACACATAAGCTTAATGTACCGGCATGCATTCCCATGATTAGCGAAAGAATCGCAAGGTATTGAAAACGGCTCATTTCTTTGACCCGACCGGGTATGTGTGACGAGTCATGCTCTTTGTAAGGGCTCATGGCCCGACTAAATATGGGTAGGTCGGAATTGGTTAATAGACCACCTCGAGTGAGATATAACTATTATTCGGGTAAAATGGTTCTTAAAGCCAAGAATAAACCCATGATGTGAAATTTTGGCTATATGAGTTTTAAAACACTAAACCATTGAAAATCTTTATGTCCTTAGGGATATAGTTAATCTTGATGGGATATTAAACTAAACTTATATAAAAGTCCTCCAGTGTGGAAAAGGGGATTAAATTTGACTAAAATGTCCTTAGATAATGGGGTTGGGTATAACGTTGGACTGAAAGAATGGTTTGGGAACTAACAAGTCCGGACCTAGGCACTGCAGCAAATTGCACAAATCAATGCACAATGCATAATACAACAAAGTGCACAGATTAGTGCACAAAGTACAATTTAGCAAAGTGCAAGTTAGTGTACATTTTAGCAAAGTGCAGGGGTCAGTGCACAAATAAGTGCATAGTTTAGCAAAAGTTCACAGTTTAGCAAAGTGCATGAGTTAGTGCACAGTATAGCAAAGTGCACAGATCAGTGCACAATTTAGAAAAGGTACATAGGTCAGTGCAAAGTGCAGACGTAGGTTCAAAGTGCACAGGTAGGTACAAAGTTCATAGGTCAGTGCAAAGTGCATAGGTCAGCAAATGTGCACATGTTAGTGCACAATTTAGCAAAGTGCGCAAGTCAATGCACAGTGCATAGTTTAGCAAAGTGCACAGATCAGTGCATAGTTTAGCAAAAGTAAAAAGGTGCAAAGTGCATAGGTCAGTGCATAGTGTACAATTCAGCAAAGTGCACAGGGCAGTGCACAATTTAGAAAAGTGCATGGGTCATTGCACGGTTTAGCAAAGGGCATAGGTCAGTGCATAGTTTAGTAAAGTGCACAGGACAGTGCACAATTTAGTAAAGTTCACTGATCTTGAAGGAGGCATTTCTGATGCGATATGCGACAGAACCTCATTCATTCAAAACATTTTCTTTTTTTAGTTTTCGATCCGTTAACACAAAAGAAATATAAGCACTGATAGTTTTTGGTGTTTATGGGCTGGTACCGGACAGACGATCAATCACGCGAAGAACCTTATCCCAAAAAAAATCGGTAATTAAGCCAAATTAATCTGGGATGAGTGGGTAAAATACCATTAGTGGTAAAAGTTTTACCAAATAAACATTAGGATTTAAGTAAATAAACCTAATATTAAATAAAAAGTGAATAAATGTTTTACAACATAAAGTTATAAAAGGCCCGGGCTAGTAGGACTTAATCTAAGTAGGGTTGGAACATCCCCGAACTTAGTAAAGTGAATTACCATGTTCACTTGACAATTGACATGAAGTGTATAACTAGGAATATTAACCTAGTTAACATTTTTGGTTATTAATAAAGGTTAAGTGAATTATAAAGAAACAAAATACATAACAAATATGGAGGGGCTAAATTGCGCATTATTGGAAGTGTGAAATATATAAGATGGAAAAAATAGAACACAAATAGAGTGTGCATGTGTGAGTTGCGTGAATGAGAGGAGGAAGGGATAAATTCTCTCTTCCACAAGAACTCAAGAATCTAACCAAAATCAGAGTAAAATTGTGCAATTCCCTTGCATGTTTGAAGATTTCAAACCATCTACCCCTTGCAAGACTAAGTTTGACTCTTTGCAAGCTAGGTGGACTTGGAAAAGGATGGGTCAAACGAGTTAAAGGCGCGAAGAAGCTCGAACGGACACAAGGTAATTAAAACTTACACCTCCTAGAATAGAACCACAACTTGTGTGATGGAAAGTGTTTTTCTCAATAAACAAAGAATTGTATAAATGAGATCTACGGTGTAAGCCACAACGGGTCAAATGGATAAGGTTGTAAGACTTCATATGTTTGTGATAAACAAAAAGTTATAGAAATATGACCCTATGGTGCCAACCATAACGTGCCAAAAAGGGTAAAAATGGTATTGAATCGCTTTTGGTGAAAATAATAACTTGTTAAGACAAGACCCTATGGTGTAAACCATAACGGGTCAAACGGGTAAAAATGATGTTAAATTATTTTGATGACAAAATAATATTTTAGTAACACAACACCCCATGGTGAAAATCATGAAACAAATCAAAATGTGAATAACTAAGTTAAATCACATATTAGTGACAAACAAGAATTATGGAAAGGAGACCTTATGGCATAAGCCCTAGCATGTCAAATAGGTAAAATGATAAGTAAACCATATGCTGGTGATTAAACAAAGGGTTGTAGAAGTAAGTTCCCGTGGTATAAATCCTAACGGGTCAAATGAGTAAACATGGAATTAAATCACCTTTTGTGACAATAATAACTTATTAAAAACGAGACCTCATGGAGATACCTATGAACCAGGTCAAAAAGGGTAAAATTTATGTTAAATCACCATTTTGTTGATAAACCATATACGGATTGATTGAGACGCCTAAAGGGCGAACCAAGAATGGTCAAAAGGAAAAACGAGTCATATGGGTCAAATGGTGACGATATCACTATTTGAACTCGGTAATTAATGTTTGTCTTGTTAAGTGCCATATTTATAGTTAAGCTTAATGTACGGGCATGCGTTGCCATGATTAGCGAAAAGAATCGCAAGGTATTGAAAACAAGTCATTTCTTTGACCCCGCTATGTATGTGTAACGGGCCATGCTCTCAGTAAGGGCTTATGGTCCGACTAAATATGGGTGGGTCGGAATTGGATAATAGACCACCTCGAATGAGATATAACCACTATTCGGGTAAAATGGCTCTTAAATTAAAGAATAAATGCATAATGTGAAATTTTGGTTAAATGAGTTTTAAAACACTAAACCATTGTAAAACTTTATGTCCTTAGGGACATAATTATTCTTGATCGGATATCGAACTAAACTTTTATAACAGTCCTCTTGTTTGGAAAAGGGGATTAAGTTTGACTAAAATGCCTTTAAATAATGGGTTTGGGTATAACGTCAAACCGAAAAAATGGTTTGGGAACTAACAAGTCCAAACCCAGACACTTCAGCAAAGTGCACAGATTAGAGCATAGTGCACACGTTAGCAAATTGTATGGGTCAGTGCACAGTTTAGCAAAGTGCACGGGTTAGTTCACAATTCAGCAAAGTGCACAGGTTAGTGCACACTCTAGCAAAATCTACGGGTCAGTGCACAACTTAGCAAAGTGCACAGAACAATGCATAGTTTAGCAAAAGTGCACAGGTCAGTGCATAGTTTAGAAAAAGTGCAAAGGTCTGTGCACAGTTTAGCAAAGTGCATGGTTCGGTGCACAGTTTAGTAAATTGCACAGATTAGTGCACAGTGCACAGTTTAGCAAAAGTACACAAGTCAGTGCAAAGTGTACAGTTTAACAAAGTACATATGTCAGTGCAAAGTTTAGCAAAGTGCATGGGTCAGTGAATAGTTTAGCAAAGTGCACGAGTCAGTGCACAGTTTAGTAAAGTGCACTGATCTTACTGAAGGTGTTTCTTTTGTGATACGCAACAAAACCTCAGTTGGTAAAACATTTTCTTTTGTCTGTTTTCGATCTGGTAACACAAAAGAAATATAAAAACTAATATTTTTTATGTTTATGATTGGTTTATACAAGGGCTGGTACCGGGCGGACAATAGAACACATGAAGAACCGAACACTCTTAAACCACCACCTCCTTGGGAACATCTTCTCAAAAAGACAAATTATGATCACGCATGATAAAGTTTTCAAGTCCAAAATGATGCAATATATATGTAATAAACTATTGTCAGTCTGTCTAGGTTATTAGTTAACCAAGACCTGTATGTAAAAAAATCTGGAAAAAAATCACCCGTGTATTCAAGATATTCGGTATTAATTGGAACGAGTGTTACAATAGCTTAGAAGGCTTCAAAGTTGCTCTTCTTCTTAACTGAAGGTGCATGTTCATTAATAATCCTAATGCTATGTGAGTTCAAGTTATCAATGTAACACCCCGTGTTTCGAAGGTCAAAGTCAAAGTCAAGATTGAAGTCAAAGGGAGACAAGATTGCTAATTGCGATCTGTCACTCCTTGCTCAATTCCTGTTTTGACTTCTTTGACTTGTAGATAGTCTTTTTATGCTTTTACGTTAGTTGTATTATGTGGAGTATTTGTTAATAACCGAGGTTTAATCGCTATTTATCGATGTTTATCGCATGTTTTACCGCTTTATCGCTTATCGCAATCGCACTCGTAACTCGAATTACGCGTCTGGTTATGGTTCTTATGTGTGTGTGCCCTTTATGTGTTACGTGTGCATGTTATTTATGTTTTATGATGTGGTGATTAATCGAAACGCAATCGCAACTCAATCGCAATCGAATCAAAACGCTAAACGCAAGTTAAATAGGATGCTTGTATGTTGATATAGTAGTTGCGATTAAAAGTAATTTGATAAGTAAAACTATCGCATCGCCTTCTCGAATCGCATCACAACGCTCGACACACGAATCGAAACCGCAAAACTCGTCGCGCGAATCACTCCAATCGAGTGGTCAGCCGATCGAGCTGCCACCCGATCGGGCTGTCATCCGATCGAAGTGCCACTCGATCGAGCTGCCACCCGACCTAGGTGCCACCCGACTGAGTTGCCACTCAATCGAGCTGCCACCCGGACCGGCTGCCACTCGATCGACCAGCCACTTATTCCCCTTTCCATTTATGGAAACCCTATAAATACCCTCCTTTGTCACATCATATGATGTTGACAGCTCTCTCTCCCTCTCCACTCGCTCCAGCCGCTATTTCTTCATATTTCTCGTGATTCTTGTAAGTTTTCCACCTAAACCTTGTACTTTCTTGATCTACACGCACTCCTACACATTTCTATCTTTTGAATCTTAACTTTTAACCGTGAAATCACTAGATTTGAGGTGTTCAAGGATGATGTCATCATGGTGTTCATAAGAACTTTATGTTTTGGCTTCAACCCACCAAGAACAACTTAGATCTGAATGATTTCCACATGAATAAACAAAGATCTTTCATAGATCTGAACATATTCCCTGTGAAAAGGATTGAAAGATGGCTTTCAAGCTTTCTTTCAACTCTTTTACACTCAATGCACTCAAAACCGATAGAATCGAAGCTTGTTCTAATCTTCTATTCCTTCTTGTTGATGTGTTGGTTCAAGATCGGGATTCTATCCATGAGAACACTGATTTCAGGTTAAACATGAAACACCGTCTCGAACAGTTAAACTGGTCGGACTAGGGTGGTTCCTGTCCGACCGGGTCACTAATTCTTGACGAGGTTTTCATTGTTTAGCACGTTATCAAATAGCCTCGAGAAAACTTCAAACTGTCAAAACAACCAAGGAAGAAGACGATCAGGTCGACTGGGACGGATTGCCGTCCGATCGGATTGCCACCCGATCGGACTGCCACCCGATCGGATTGCACCTTGGGCCCCACACTTAACTTTTATTTCAACATTTGAGGTTTTGAACATTGAACGGATTGTCACCCGATCGGATTGCCACCCGACCATGTGATGTTTGACTTCAACACTTAAACAATTTTCAACATGTTCAGTACGTACGGATTGCCACCCGATCGGATAGCCATCCGATCAAGTGACCGTCCTGCTGTGAACTTGTTCTCACACTGAGAAGCCTCGCCAATCGGATCGCCGTTCGATCGACCTAGCTGAAGGATAGAGATACTTCTCTATTTTCAAAATGCTAAAACGAAAACTTCAAAAGACAAGCCATCATACACAAACACATCCATCCCAAACGAGGTAACAATCCACTCGCATGGTCATCCGATCGGATGACCATTCGAACAGATTGTCACCCGATCGACCGGCCACCTGATCGGATTGCCGCCCGATCGGATTACCGTCCGATCCATTGACACTTCACACCATTTTACGCGTCGCTTATCGTTATTGCTATCGTTCTGATCAGGCTAATCTCACTCTAAGCGCTCCCTTCAATCCATCATCGCTGTGAGTATACTTGAACCCTTTTTGCTTTACGCACCTTTGGGTGTTACATACGTTACTTATACTAAATCACATCGAACACACTACGCAATACTTTAACGCCAACCGTTACTGCATGTTATACGTGACTTAATGAATGCTTGTTTGTTATGTTTACACATGGAATGCTGTCTACCTGCCTTAGCAACGATAGTACTATAGTTTGGACTCACCACCTGTTCACTCAGGGGTTGTTAAGGACAATTAATTACATGGCTCACAGTGGTGAGTGTGTATTACAAACTGCCTTGGGCAGTCAACCCGCAGTCATTGGTATCGATAGGTTCTTGTCGATAACTAACGTGCTTCATTTCACACTGTGTACATGCTGGTTATGCGTAAACGATTTCGAACTCTATTATATCTATCAAACTTGTATGCTCACCTTTACACTATGTGTATTGACTTTTACTTTAACGTATGTGGCAGGTGCTTAAGATGTTTATATGCTTGGCTTGCTGTGAAATCGAGGCTAGGAAAGGTCAAGAAACAAATAAACGAATTGTTTGTATTTGAAATCTGAGTTGTCGGAACAGAACAATTTGACTAGATCTTGTCTGTAATAATTTTGTTACTTTTTATGTCATGGTATGGGACGTGATGCTGTAAATAATTGGTAATTATAGGTGTTATGGAAACTTCTGGACAATCTGTTTCGCTCAGTGCCACGCCCCGATGATTCCGCCATCGGTTGGGGTGTGACAGATTGGTATCAGAGCCATAACTATAGGAAGTTAGTCAAGACTCGACCTAGTCCGGGTCGATGTCTTAGAAACGACCTAGTCTATAGTTAGGTACCAACAGACCGACTTGTGCACACCCTGTAGGGGTTATGTACGAGCTTACTTGCTATTTCTCGCTATTCTCGCCTACGCTACACCATCACTGCACTCTAGTTTTCAAAAATGAACGAGCAATTAGGTCGAGATTAGGTGTGAAAACCGCAAAACTCTCGACTAAATTGCTTGTTCGACCCGCATTTTATCTACAAACAGGAGAATTTGCGCCGAATCAGGAGTGAAATCCATACTTTGACGCATAATTTCTCCTTTATTTTACCAAAACAGGAACGAGGCTGTTAAGTCAAGGGTGAAACCCGAACCTTGATGACTTGTTCCGATCTCTATTTTGTTTTACAAAACTCTCACCAAAGCCTCGATGAACTCTAACAACTTGAAGTCACACTAAAACTGGAAGGATGCGTGCCATTCGCCCAAATTCGAGGTGAGAGCACAGTCCCGAAGGTCAAAGTGCGTACTGAAAATCCTTGTGAATAGTCGAACCACTTTGGGTAGTCAATGTCTATCAGCCTAAGACAATCTACTTTCGATTTCAAGCTCACAATCGCCGATTTTATGTGTTTTCAATTTTGGAACGACAAATATCAGAGTCGCTTTTGTTGTTTTCATGTGGATTTTATGTGCTTTATGTGATTTTATCTGTTTATGTGTTACGATTTTTGGTGATTTATTCGCTTATCGCTTATCGCTTTGATCGACACACAACTCACACTGCACTTCTACCTCAAACCGCTAACAAATCGCTACTACATGAGGAACGACTTTACGCCATGTTGCTTGCTATATTATTCGCTTATGATATAGTACTCTCTATGCTATTCGCGTTCGCTATTCTCGAACGCTCGCGGACTTTGAACGATAGGTTTCTGTATTCCGACTGCCTCTTGTGCTTATGTGCTTCTGTGATTTTGTGCCTTATGTGCTTATGTGCTTCTGTGCTTATGTGATTCTGTGATTATGTGTCTATGTGTTTATATGATCGTATTCCTGAGCTTTAGTAGTACTAGACGTGTGAGGTGAGATTCAATTATGTTGTGTTTGAGCCCTATGGCGATGTCTGTTGCAGACAATGTCGTCATCTGGACCCACATCTGGACCCCGTCACCCACGAGTTACTCGTCAAGAACAGAGAGACAAACGCCTTGCTGCTCTCGTCGCTAAGCAAGTAGCAAAGGTGGTTCCTCAGATCGTGAGTGAACTATACGAGAACGTGAGCAAATCGTCTGAGGATCCCATGACCGAAGCTCCCAAAGCTACCCCTAAAGCTGCTTTTAGCTTCAAACAGTTCAAAGCTTGCAGACCGAAAGAATTCACTGGCGAAGATGGCCATACGGCTTTGTTTCAATGGTTCGATTCAATCGAGGTCACCCTGTGTCAGAGTGGATGTCCTGACAATCTCCGCACTTTGAATGCTACCGGCGTCTTCCAGTCCCGCGCCTTAGACTGGTGGACGACCGAGAGGAACAAACGCGGAAATGACGCAGCTTATGGTCTGTAATGGGATGAGTTGAAGAACGTTATGCTAGAAGAGTTCTGCCCTCCCCATGAGCGCCAAATGTTAGAGGACAAATTCTGGCATCTGAAGCAGAAGGATGGTGACAACGCTGCTTTAACTGCTCGCTTCAAGCAGCTCAGTATTATCTGTCCTGATCAAGTGAAGACTGCTGACATGACAATCAAGAAGTACATCCGCGCTCTGTCGGATTGTGTTGCAGATTTTGTGCATGCTTCAAAGCCAGCAACAATCGAAGAGACCTACCTGCTTGCCGCTGAAATCAAGGACAAGCGAGTCAAAGCTGGATTTTGGGATAAAGCTACCAAGAACCTGCACCAAGCCACCCCACACCAACCGCTGAAACCACCGCCGCTTCTCAATCATCAAAGTCCTCTCGTCGCAAGAGGAAGAACAACAACAACAACACCAGCAACAAGAACTCTGCTGTCACTACCACTGCTGCCCCGCTTCAAGCCGTACCGGCTCAGCAGCAATCTCAGCACCGATCAGCTCCAGCACCAGTTACCTATGCACTGTCTGCAAAGTGTGCATACACTGGCCCTCACACTGCTTTCCCGGCATGCACTTATCATCATTCGGTGGGTATTGCCTGCAGATTTTGTGTGCACTGCAACATGTACGGTCACTTCACTGCCAACTGCCGTACAGGTTCTCGACAAGCACCAGTCCAAGCTACTACTTATCAAGCTCTACTTCTAGCTCCTCAAGGCCAACAAGCGGCTCAGGCACCCGCGATCAACGCCAGAGTCTGCTTCGCGTGTGGTGATCCCATTTCGCGAACATGTGCCCGAACAGGGTTGTGAAACAAGAGCCTCAGCAGCAGCAGCCTCAGCAACAGCAGCAGCAACAGCCTCAGCAGCAACAGCAACAAGCCGCCCGTGCCAGAACTTTCAACATCAATGCACGCCAAGCCCAGGCTGACAACAATGTGGTTAATGGTACGTTTCTCGTGAATGGTTTATATGCTTCGTGTTTGTTTGATACTGGAGCCGATAACTGTTTTGTGTCATTTGAATTCGAGAAGCTCCTTAATCGTAAGTGCTCCCATCTCCCCTCGACGTTCGATGTCGAAGTTGCCACTGGAAGAACCGTCGCCGCCAATTCTATTCTTCGTGATTGTACTCATGAACTCAACAATCACATCTTTCCGATCGACCTTATTCTGATGCAACTCGGAAGTTTTGACATCATAGTAGGCATGGACTTTCTTCATGAAAACCATGCTGAAGTTGTGTGCTTCGATAAGATGATTCGATTCTCGCTCGCGAATGGTGATGTATTATGTGTTTATGGTGAAACTGCTTCGAAGGGTCTTAAACTCATGTCATGTGTCCAAGCTAGCAAGTATCTCCACAAGGAATACAGAGCTTTCTTGGCTAACATTGTAGTAGCGGAGAAGGAAAAGAAAGGTAGACCAGGAGTAAACGATGTTCCAGTGGTTCGAGAATTTCCTAACGTTTTTCCTGAGGATCTTCCCGGACTACCGCCAAGTCGTGATATCGATTTTCGTATCGACCTCATTCCTAGAGCAAACCCTATTGCCGGAGCTCCTTATCGAATCGCTCCGTTCGAAATGCGCGAACTCTCGAGTCAACTCCAAGAACTACTTGATAAAGGCTTCATTCGCCCGAGCACCTCTCCATAGGGCGCGCCAGTCCTTTTCATCAAAAAGAAGGATGTGACGTTCAGGACGTGCATCGACTATCGGGAATTGAATAAGTTGACTATCAAGAATCACTATCCCATGCCTTGAATTGATGATTTTTTTGACCAGCTACAAGGTGCTACGTGTTTCTCGAAGATCGATCTATGCTCAGGCTATCACCAACTACGCATTCAAGAAGAGGATATTCCCAAACCCGTTTTTCGCACTCGATACGGCCATTATGAATTCGTTGTTATGCCTTTTGGTTTAACCAACGCACCCACGGTTTTCATGGATCTGATGAATCGCGTGTGTAAACCTTATCTCGACCGCTTCATCATCGTGTTCATCCACGATGTCTTGATCTATTCAAAGTCGAAAATCGAACACGCGCAACATCTACGTTTGGTTCTCGAGCTACTCCAAGTGAATCGACTCTATTCCAAGTTCTCCAAGTGCGAATTTTGGCTAGAGGAGGTTCAATTTCTAGGTCACATTGTGTCACACCCCGATATTTCCACATATTACCGGTGGGCCCGGCGGGGAGTATCGTGACGTAGTTGATATCATCATTGTCAATACACACAATATAATAGCACAGCGGAAGGCTTGGTGAATTAAACTATTACAAACCAAAATGTCTGAGTGTTCGAACGAAAGAATATACAGACTGGATTGTAATAAGATCCACAGGCGGATCATAAATACAATACAAGAAACAGAAAATAACAGACTCCAGGTATCTAGGGATTTGCAAGATCCTCTTATATGACACCTAGTAGCTCCAGCCTATTTACGAGAAGTACCTGTCAATCAATCTTTAGAAAATACGTCAGTTTACACTGGTAAATACAATTAACTGACTCATTTGAAAATATTTAAGAAATTTGGTTTAAGTGCACAAGGCACAAATCCTTTATAACTTGGGACAATTATTTAAGATAATATTGTATACATATTTATATGTTTGTCATACAATTGGGGCCGGTTGGAAGCCGGTCTTGATTAAACGACTCACTACTTATAGAACCCACAAAGGAGTTATCCCCAACATGTGGGTTTATATTTTAGCATTTGCATCTGCATCTGTCAGGTGTATGCCTACACCCCGTGCATAGGTCGTGGCCATTTTCAAATGAAATGAGCCGAGGATATCCAGGACACGGTTGTTAACCCCCAATGCTTATGTTATCAAACAAAACAGATTAAAACAGGTTATTCAATTTATTAATCACAATCCGATTAAATGATTTCATACCCGACCAAGTGGTATTATTATACCGGATCCCAAGCCCGTATAGGAAAATAAGTTAAAAGTATTTACCTGAGCTAAACGTGAAAAGTAACTCAGCCGTATAATCCTAAAGATTTATGATGATACCTTCTACTAGATGCTACTTAATCTGTATAGAAGGTTTAATAACCTATTAGGATGCTAACGGGTCTTTAGTTAAGTCAAGGACTTAGACCGGCTAGCTAGAAAGAAACTTTACGGTTCTAAACGCTAGATTAAGCGGAGACCAGAATAGAATGTGGTTTAGACCTGACAAGCTTGGATACTTGTATAATATGGGTAAACTAAACACATTCTGGAATTTGAGGATTTAATGATAAGGTTAAACCCGTTTCGGCTATTTTACGTAAACTAGTAACATAAACCGATCCGAACGCATAAACGCGTGACGGGTAACCAAATGAATTATATACAGGTCTCAAATGTTATTATGCTTAAAATATGTTAATACATCAGTAGGATATTAACATATATGCCCAAAAAGTAATTAAAACCAAATTAAGTCCCGTAAGGGCATTTTGGTCATTTTAATAATTATAAAAGAGATTTTATAATAAACTGAAGTTTTGTTTTTTGATAATCAGTAAAAATATTTATTTTATCTCATTACATCAGTAAGATACCACATATATGTGAGTTTACCATTCATTGCCAAACTATGCCCCAAAAGGGCATTTTGGTCATTTCACATATGCTTTCAAGGACATTTTTGGAAATCTGAGTTCATAACTTATACCTAATGTAATAATATTTAAATTTGTTTAAAAAGTCAGTAGGTAACAAGTCTTAGGTGTTAAATATGGTTTTAAACCATACTATGCACCTTATTAGTGATAATCAAGATGTTAATATAAATCTGAGATTTTGATCAATTTTAAATGCTCAAAATAATTCATTTAATGTATAAAAACTGTAGGAAAATGTTTGGCTTTCAAATCATTTGTTAATCTCATTTTATGCATAAAAAGGGTATTATCGTCATTTACCGAATTACACAAGAACTCTATGATTTAAACAGATTACAATCTGAGAAAAAATCTTAATATTCCCTAAAAATAATATCTTAATAGTAGGTAATGAGTTTTGGTTCAAAAATCCAAATTTAAACATGTCTTATGCAAGATATCGCAATTTAATTAACAAAAAGCTTCTAATTACGATATCGAGCATAACTCCTATTTGAGACCAAGAACTGATGTAAATTTTTTTGGGACAAGCATATATATATCAGTAACAAAGGTTTTTGTCCTCTCACATTTCTAAAATCTCATTTATGTGTCAAAAGGGCATTTACGGCATTTTTAAGCATATTAACAAACAAGAACATATAATTCAAACTACTAAGGACCAAGCAATATAACTCCAGAGGGTTATACTACTGAATAATGTGGTCCTAATGGAAGCTTAAAACATGGGAGAAATAAGCTTAAACAGGTCAGAAATGAAAGTCAAAGCAAAAGTCAAGCTTTTGCGACTTTCGGTTATAAATTGACCTTAGACTGATAATTGTCGGGTTAGACCTGATTAAACCTTCTCTAATACTAATTACCAAGTCATTAGAATGTTAAAATATAATTTAGAACCTTTGTTTTATTAGTTTAAATCATTTTTAAACTTTCTGTCCAGTTTGACGTTTTGACTAACTAGTTTGACCCGACAATTAACTAGTCAAATGAAATAATTAGGAGGTGCCCTTTTAAGTGTTAATCACCTACCTTAATATGGTTCCATAACCACTTTCATTTTGGTTAGTGGCTGGACCATTTATGATTAAACCGAAAGTCAAAGCTTAATTACGATATGTTTGACTTTTCGGTTTTTAAGCTAATAAAATGGACTAAGCAGGGATTAAAACTCTTACACAAGGTCCTTGCTATCTTTTCTACACTTCTAAGTCTTCTCCTAATGCTTGCTATCTCCAGAGATGGGTTTTGAAGTTGTTGCAACCAAATGAGCAAATAATATGTTCAACGTAGAGGTTTATTTATACTAGAAATCCTTGATTCAAGATCATTCCAGGTGTAATAGGAGTGTTTAGGATCACCCCAAGTGTCCTAATGGTATCCTAAAACCGACAACAAGCCCCAAGTATCGAAATTCAGGCATCTAAGGCTGCAACCAGCAGCTGTCAATTTTTCGCAGACTTGGGCGTTTGTCGCGACCCACATAGGATCAGGGGAAGGTTTACGCGGCCCGCGTAAACCTGTTGTTCAGGTTAAAAATGTTTCAAAACTGGCAGATTCAGTCCCTAGTCATTTTAAACCTTATTTAACCTCATTTTTGGCATATAAGACCCTTGTAGTTAGTTTGTAGAGGTTCAAGGGAGTATAACCAAACTCCTTTAGGCCCGGTTTCGTTAAATACCACTATGAACACAAGTTTCATCACATTGACACTTTTCACCCAAAGTCTTGAAAACTTGCTTAACGATCTCGAAACCACTTGAAATTTATATCACTTATTCTTGAGAGTATATTTGAATATTTCGAAGCCTCGGGTTCGTTAAAAGGTCACTCAGAGGTAAGAATTTACATGTTGACACGTTTAACCCTTGTAGTTTATAATCTTCCGATTATTTTCATGAACGACTTCTTATATTCAATTAATCACTCGTTTAAGAATATATTCTTCATGTATGGTCATTAAGAGGCACAAGTTTGGCATGTTGACACTTTTAGTCCCTATGGTTTCATATTTTCATCGTTTGGCAACCTTAGTCCTTAAAACTCAATCTTTCACATATCTAGAATTTAGGACACGTGTCTTAACATAATTGGACACATTTTTATGTGGTGTTACATCCTCACCCCCTTAAAAGAAATCTTGACCCTGATATTTACTAGAATAAGTGAGGGTACTTCTGTCGCATAGTGGACTCAACTTCCCACGTATATTCGGGACCTCTACGAGCATCCCATTTAACCTTTACTATAGGCACATGCTTCCTTCAGAGCTTTTTAACCTGTCGATCCTTGATCGATATAGATCTTTCAACAAACCTCAAGCTTTCATCAATCTGTACGTCTTTATGAGACATAGCTAGCGATTTATCAACTAGACATTTCTTGAGATTACAGATGTGGAACACATTGTGGATTCGACTCTGCTCCTCAGGCAAGTTTTGCTTATAAGCTACACTGCCGACACATTCGATGATCTTGAATGGTCCAATATATCTAGGGCTTAATTTACCCTTCTTACCAAAACACATCACACCTTTCCAGGGTGATACTTTTAGTAAGACTTTATCGCCCACTTCAAACTTTAGGGGTTTTCTCTTCTTATCAGCATAACTTTTCTGCCTATCCCTGGCAACTTTAAGGCGATCACGAATCAGGACAATCTTGTCCGTCATTTCAAGGACTATATCAGGTCCTGACAATTGAGCTTCTCCCACTTCCGCCCAACAAACAGGCGTTCTACATTTCCTTCCATACAATGCCTCAAAAGGCGCAGCCTGAATGCTAGTATGGTAACTATTGTTATAGGAGAACTCGATCAAGGGTAGGTGGTCATCCCAACTACCTCCCAAATCAATAACACATGCTCGAAGCATGTCTTCCAAAGTTTGAATTGTACGTTCGCTCTGCCCATCCGTTTGAGGATGATAAGCAGTACGAAAATTCAAACGAGTGCCCAAGGATTGTTGGAAACTTTTCCAAAAGTGAGAGGTGTATCTAGTATCCCTATCAGAAATAATAGACACCGGCACTCCGTGGAGGGATACAATTTTCTCTACATACAACTGAGCTATCTTGTCAGAGCTATAAGTCTCCTTGATGGGTAAGAAATGTGCTGACTTAGTCAGTCTATCAATTATAACCCATATGGTATCATTTTCATGCCTTGTTTTTGGTAACTTGGTTATAAAATCCATGGTTACCATCTCCCACTTCTAAGTGGGTAGTTCTGGCTGTTGTAGCAAACCCGATGGATTTTGATGTTCAGCTTTAATCTGAGCGCAAGTCAGGCACTTAGCTACATGTGTGGCAATAGATTTCTTCAAACCTGTCCACCAATAGTTAGCTTTCAAATCCTGATACATCTTGTCACCTCCAGGGTGAACTGAGTATTTGGAATTGTGAGCTTCCTGGAGGATGATATCTCGAAGTCCTCCATGAATAGGAACCCAAATTCTTCCATTCATTCTAAGGATTCCATCCTTACCAGGTGCTAACTGTTCAGCAGTTACACTTAATTTTTCATTCGGAAGGTTAGCTTCCAAAACAGCTTCCTTCTGTGCAGCTAATAGCCTTTCATTCAGGCTATTCTTCAGTTCAATGCTCTTGGCATTGATTCTAATAGGTTTAACTCTTTCCTTTCGGCTTAGAGCATCGACGACCACATTCGCTTTACCTGGATGGTAGCGAATTTCGCAATCGTAATCATTTAAAGTTTCCATCCAGCGGCGCTGTCTCATATTGAGCTCTTTTTGATTGAATAAGTGTTGGAGACTTTTGTGATCCGAATAGATCACACATTTTGTTCCATATAAATAATGTCTCCATAACTTTAGTGCGAATACAACGGCACCCAACTCTAAGTCGTGGGTGGTGTAATTCTTTTCATGCACTTTAGTTGTCGTGATGCATAGGCAATCACCTTGCCTTTTTGCATAAGTACACAACCCATACCGGTGTGTGATGCATCACAGTAAATGACAAACTCTTCAATTCCTTTGGGCAATGTTAACACCGGAGCATTGCTCAATTTCTGCTTAAGAATCTCAAAGGATTCTTGTTGTTTTGGACCCCAAACATATTTCACATTCTTACGGGTCAAGGAAGTCAATGGTGCAGCTATCCTTGAAAATTTTTCAATGAATCTTCTGTAATAACCAGCTAAACCCGGAAAGCTGCGAATTTCTATAGGCGTCTTCGGTGCTTCCCAGTTCATGATGGCTTCTATTTTGGCGGGATCAACTTGGATACCACGCTTGCTAACAACGTGTCCAAGAAATTGGACTTCACGAAGCCAGAACTCGCACTTGGAGAATTTAGCATACAACTTCTCCTGTCGAAGCAATCCTAAAATACATCGAAGGTGCTTCTCGTGGTTAACTTGGTTACGAGAATAGATAAGTATGTCGTCTATAAAGACAATGATAAACTTATCTAAGTATGGTTTGCAGACTCTATTTATGAGGTCCATGAATGCTGCTGGTGCATTAGTGAGCCCGAAAGGCATCACTAAAAACTCATAATCTCCATACCTCGTCCTGAACACTGTCTTTGGAACATCTTCAGTTCTAACCTTGAGTTGATGATACCCAGATCTCAGATCAATCTTAGAGAAGAAGCTCGCTCCTTGGAGCTGATCAAATAAGTCGTCGATCCTGGGTAAGGGATAACGATTCTTGATCGTTATCTTGTTTAGCTCACAGTAATCGATGCATAAGCGCATTGATCGATCCTTCTTCTTTACAAACAATATTGGAGCTCCCCAAGGCGAAGAGCTAGGTTGAATAAAGCCTTTTCTAGTAAGTCATCCAATTGAGTCCTGAGTTCTTTCATTTCAGTAGGCGCTAGACGATAAGGAGCTCGTGCAATTGGTGCAGATCCTGGGAGAATGTCTATCCTGAATTCAACTTGCCTCTCAGGAGGTAATCCAGGTAATTCATCAGGAAAGACATCAGGATACTCGGAGATAATAGGGATATCTTCAATCTTGGGTTTCGGGTCATTCACTGTCACTTGAGCAATGTAAATGACACATCTGTTCTTTAGACACCTTGATACTTTGAGAATAGACACATTGTTGGGCAAACCATATTGTGTATCTCCTTGAATAGTGACGGATTCACCAGAAGGGGTTTTGATAACAACTAGCTTTTTATCACTGGCAATTTGGGCTTGGTTATGCGACAACCAATCCATGCCCAAAACTATATCAAACCCAGCCAATTTCATTGGCAAGAGGGATAGCGGGATAGAATGATTCTTAATGGATATGAAACATCCATCAAGAAGAGTTGAGGCTGTTTCTAAGGTACCATCAGCAAGCTCTACCTCATATTTTATGTCTAGAGTCTTAATAGGCAGATTCAGTAATTTACAAAACTTATGGTCTACAAAGGACTTATCAGCACCTGAATCAAATAAGATTCTAGCATAATTATTATTAATGAGGAAGGTACATGTTATGACGTTCTCGTCATTCACCGCTTCCCTTGCATTCATCTGAAAAACTCTCGCATTCGTTTTCTTCACCTCTTCGGGCTTCTTAGCATTCTTGGGGCAATTTGTCTTGATGTGCCCCTTTTCATTGCAACCGTAACAGGTTGCATCCTTGATGTTTCGGCACTCTACAGACTTGTGCCCTTTCTTCTTGCAAATCCCACATGGTTTAGCTTGTGGGTCTTGGTTGCACTTTCCAAAGTGCCTTTTGTTGCAAGTCTTGCACCTGGGCTTGTCACTTGACTGCCCTTTCTTAGAACCAAAGTTCCCTTTGTTCTTCTTGTTAGATTGAGGGGACTTGTCTTCCTCCCTCTTCCTCTTCCCTTCATCAGCAGTTTTCTTTGCCCTACTCCTCACAACATCAAGAGTAAGGGACAAAGATAGATCCACAACAGATCTATAAGTAGCAGGCTTAGAAGCCTTGACATTTCCTTTCACTTCAGGGGCTAAACCACTGATGAAACGCGTAATGCGTTTGGGTTCAGGAGTGACTAAATATGGTACAAGCCTTGGCATCGAGTTGAAACTGGTCACGTAGGACCTACAATCCAAATCCTTCATCACCAAAGTGAGGAAGTCAGTTTCAATCCTCTCAACTTCATGCTGAGGACAATATGTGTCTTCACAAGATCAACAAACTTGTTCCATATACAGAGGAACCTTTCCCGTGGATTGCACCAATGCTTTCCACCAAGTGAGGGTGTCGCCCTTGAAAGATTGAGACACAAACTTAACTATGTCTTCCTTAGCACATCCACTTATGTCAATCACAGTCTCCATTTCATCTAACCATTTCATGCAGTCGATTGCTCCCTTTTCTCCTGTGAAATCCCTCGGTTTACAGGAGACGAAATATTTATAGGTACACCCCTTGGTGTACCTGGGAGTCTGGTTTAACACAACCTTCTGAGATTCAGATCTTTGGTTGGATGAATGCGGAGATTCATCCCTTTTTGATGCATGCGAATGCGATAAGGGTTTTGTATAAGTTTTGGACCGAACATGACTCGGTTCTTTGAATATTTTATCCACCGCTTGAGCAACTGCGGTATCCATCATTGCTTGCAATTCAGCATTTGTAAGGCTTATTTTTGCTTCATTATTGTTCTCTTCCCGCAGATGACTGTTTGCTTCGTCAGATCCAGCCATCATTTGGGTACTAAAATTAAACAATAATGATTTATTTAAATTATATAATAAATCATCACATTGATGATTAGATGGTCATGGTATTATTAAACCATATAGACCATTTTATGTAATAAATAACAATCAATGGGATATAATTCTTTATATTTATTAGACAGGGGAATATAAATCACAACTATCAATGTTATAAAAGACATTTTTATTTACCACAAGGCTCGTCTCAAAGGACATTTAAATAGGCACAAAAGGCCTTGTCACAGGGACGATTAGAATATAACCAATGATCTCTAGGATCAGTGATCTTTTAAGGGTCGAACATAGTCCATCGCCTTATTGACAAGAAGTCTATAAAATAAACTATCATTGTCATTATTACACTTTTGCTTATAAGCATACATCTCAAATGGATGTTTTAGGTGTATACATCATATTGATGTTTATTAGCCATGATTCACATGGATCATATAGGCTTATGAAAATGATTTGGAAGAATCCAAGTACATTTGGAAGCTTGTGTGGTTTCTCGTACCGCACAACCAGGAATGTTAACATGTTCTCAGATGTTAATAGGAAGTTATTTTCTTAAAAAGGTTGTACCGTCATAGCCATTAATATTTTGGCTAGGTTATACCCTTAAGAATTTCTTTGGCAGATCAATTTAAAATTGAAATGATATAGTGTGATGATGTAATAAAATACATATTTAAAATACAAAAAGAAATTCCATTAAAACATTAAAAACTATTACAACGATGCTCTAAACGGGACTTGAAATAACACGCTGCCCACGCAGGGGCTACAGAAATAGAAATAAGTCCACGCAGGGACTCGGTACTGAAAATAAAAATGTCCTTGCAGGGACTTGATTAAAAAGACAATACAAGATAAAATAAACAACTTCCTACTTCTTTTTGCCTTTAATGAGACTCGCAAGACCCTTGAGGAAGCTGCTATGCTTCTTATTAGTTTCATTTGCTTTACGCTCAACTCTATCCAACCATTGCATAATTTCTTCAGTTTGCACCTGTTGAGAAGGAGGGGGTTGCTGGTAAGGTGGGTATTGATACCCTTGCACTGGATATCCCGTTGGGTAAACCGGAGGATAAGATGATGGATAGAGCCAGATGAACCTTGGTATGTTGGTATTGGGTATTCAAAACCCACTGGCGGTAAGATACGGATCTTGGGTTCCATAATTTGTTGGATATCCAGATGGGTTATACCCAGATGAACCTGGGTATGTTGGTATTGGATTGTCAAAACCCACTGGCGGTGGCGGTGGTGCATAAGAAACAGGCAGGGGATTGTCTTCCGGCACCGCATGCGAGGGTCCGCCCATTTGGGGCTCCTCGGGAATAGGAGGGTATGAGCTTGAACCATGAGGGGAACTGAACCGTGGTCCCCCACGCACAGACAATCATGCATTCCTCCTTCGCCTAGGTGGCTCGGGAGGTGGTTGAGGTGGTTCTCAACTGGTAGAGGTGGTGGGGTAACCGCTTGAAGATACAGTTCATTCAAAGGAGGTTGAGCAGGAGAGTTATGATATGAAGGAGTGAATTCCCATTCATACTTGGCCAACCTTTCAGAAAATGAATCGGGCCCTTGGTACGGCGATCCTTGGTATGGAGAACCGCTAAAGATGCTGATTGGGTGACCCGGTGTTCCGGTTTGCAGCTCTGGATCGGGGTCATCATCCATTTCCATCTCCTGGGAGAAGTGATCTTCGGGTCCTAAGGGATTGAAACCCAGAAGATTGTTGACATAATCGTTGGGATTGAACCGAGCTGGAGAATAGATGGAATCGGAGTTATGAAAAGAATGGGAGTGTAAAGAGTGGTAAGATTGGGGCGAATGGTGAGAATGGTGTGATTCCTAAGAGTGATGGGAATGCTGGGGCTCATCAGGAATGGGTAGCCCAAAGTATGGAGGATCTGAACGTGAGGATCCTAGCGAAACAGAATGCCTCGCCGGTTCAAAATTATGACTCCAATGGTCCCGAGAGTCGGAACTAGAGAAAGTCGCTGACGGAGTACACCTATGGGAGGGTCCCGCGTGGCCTGATGGCCCTCCTCTCATTGGTCCCTTTCCTTTGCCTCGTACACGTGGTGGCATTATTGGTAAAACCTGTCAAAACAAGTAAATATAACATAAACAATAAAAGGAAAGTTAAGAATTAATCCTAGGTCATTAGCCTAGACTCGGAAGTCTAAGAAATGTGCTTATTATGTCATTGAGATTAAACACAAAAGGTTAGTGTTTAATTCACTCAATGTTGGCTCTGATACCAACCTGTCACACCCCGATATTTCCACATATTACCGGTGGGCCCGGCGGGGAGTATTGTGACGTAGTTGATATCATCATTGTCAATACACACAACTTAATAGCACATCGGAAGGCTTGGTGAATTAAACTATTACAAACCAAAATGTATGAGTGTTCGAACGAAAGAATATACAGACTGGATTGTAATAAGATCCACAGGCGGATCATAAATACAATACAAGAAACGGAAAATAACAGACTTCAGGTATCTAGGGATTTGCAAGATCCTCTTATATGCCACTTAGTAGCTCCAGCCTATTTACGAGAAGTACCTGTCAATCAATCTTTAGAAAATATGTCAGTTTACACTGGTAAATACAATTAACTGACTCATTTGAAAATATTTAAGAAAATTGATTTAAGTGCACAAGGCACAAATCCTTTATAACTTGGGACAATTATTTAAGATAATCTTGTATACAGATTTATCTGTTTGTCATACAATTGGGGCCGGTTGGAAGCCGGTCTTGATTAACCGACTCACCACTTATAGAACCCACAAATGAGTTATCCCCAACATGTGGGTTTATATTTTAGCATTTGCATCTGTCAGGTGTATGCCTACACCCCGTGCATAGGTCGTGGCCATTTTCAAATGAAATGAGCCGAGGATATCCAGGACACGGTTGTTAACCCCCAATGCTTATGTTATCAAACAAAACAGATTAAAATGGGTTATGCAATTTATTAATCACATTCCGATTAAATGATTTCATACCTAACCAAGCGGTGTTATTATACCGTATCCCAATCCCGTATAGGAAAATAAGTTAAAAGTATTTACCTGAGCTAAACGTGAAAAGTAAATCAGCCGTATAATCCTAAAGCTTTATGATGATACCTTCTACTGGATGCTACTTAATCTGTATAGAAGGTTTAATAACCTATTAGGATGCTAACGGGTCTTTAGTTAAGTCAAGGACTTAGACCGGCTAGCTAGAAAGAAACTTTACGGTTCTAAACGCTAGATTAAGCAGAGACCAGAATAGAATGTGGTTTAGACCCGAAAAGCTTGGGCACTTGTATAATATGGGTAAACTAAACACATTCTGGAATTTGAGGATTTAATGATAAGGTTAAACCCGTTTCGCCTATTTTACATAAACTAGTTACCTAAACCGATCCGAACGCATAAACGCGTGACGGGTAACCAAATGAATTATATACATGTCTCAAATGTTATTATGCTTAAAATATGTTAATACATCAGTAGGATATTAACATATATGCCCAAAAAGTAATTAAAACCAAATTAAGTCCCTTAAGGGCATTTTTTAATAATTATAAAAGAGATTTTATAATAAACTGAAGTTCTGGTCTTTGATAATCAGTAAAAATATATATTTTATCTCATTACATCAGTAAGATACCACATATATGTGAGGTTTACCATTCATGGCCAAACTATGCCCCGAAAGGGCATTTTGGTCATTTCACATATGCTTTCAAGGACATTTTTGGAAATCTGAGTTCATAACTTATACCTACTTGTTAGAACTTGAAGGTTTATGCATGGATGGTTACAAAGTCTAGGGGTTGATTAGTATGTTTTGTTTATTAATCTTTTGGGTCGATATGTATGGGTTGGGTTTGTTAGATGGTTTCGAGTGGGCTTAAGGGTTTAAACCCATATGTTTTGTATTTAAGCAAACCTCAACCATTAGGTTGAGGTTGATCAGTCGATTAGAAGGAGAGGCAGCCGAAACCTTTTGGGAGTCTTATATCAGTCACAAGTTAATCAGTGAATGCAAGTTTCTGGTTTGTTTTGATTATATTGTTTTGGTTTCGATTACTAATATTCTTGAATCCACTTGTGTTTGATTTCCGCACTTACATAAGTTCTTGTTTGATATCATTGGAAGATCCTCAAGGGTTTTACAATTGGTATCAGAGCCAAGAAACCAATTTCTTGGTTCGGTTTTTTATATCATTCGGATTCAAGAAAAAACTTAGTTCACTGATCTTGTTTTGCTAGTGTTTGTTTTTGCAGTGGTACAGTTTCGATTGTGTTTTCTGTCTTCGGATCATACAATCTTCAAACTGTTCATCGCGAATATTGATAAATATTGCTGATTTTGGTTCGTGTAATTTCAGTGAATTGTTTGCTGATTTCTCGAAAGTTTGTTGAGGATAAAAATTCAAAGATTTCAAAATCTTGAATTTTAGAAGCTGCTGATAATCAGGGATATCGACTTCTTTTATCACATTATTTGTTTTGCAGGGTCTCGACTCGCAATCAGCTGTCTTGAGTTGTCTTCCTCTAGTTCTCGACTCGTAACAAGCCGTGCTCTCGAGTTGTCTACTTTTGGATCTCGACTCGCAACAAGCCGTGGTCTTGACTTGTCATCATCTTGTCTCGACTCGCAACCAGCTTCAGTCTCGAGTTTTCAATTGTTGATCTCGACTTGCAACCAGCATCAGTCTCGAGTTGTTAACTGTTGATCTCGACTCACAACCAGCTATTGTTTCGAGTTACCAATTCCCTTATCTCGACTCGGAACCAGCGTCGCGACTCACTGTCTCGAGTCGCAATGTCAATCAGTGACGTGTTTTTGAACTGCTTGGACTATGGACCTTTGGACTTAACAGTAATTAATTAATTAACTGATTAATCACCTTCAAGAAACATTTCTACAAGTAATCAGAATGGTGACATGGCTGTCACAAATGCCCAACAAGAATTGGACTCTAAAATTGGAACTAGTTCTCGTATTCCCGGGTTGATGGATGCAAATGACTTCCTGGAATGGAAGTGGCGTTTTGAACAGCATATAAAATTCAAGGATCCAAAAATCTGGAGATGTATTGAAAGAGGTCATAGGGAAATCTTGTATGAGAAGGAAACGAATCCAGGAGTTAAAGTCAAAAAGCCTCGTGGCGAGTATACTGAAGAGGATTATTCGATTATTGAGGAGGATAATAGGGCAACCTCATATCTGACAATGGCATGGGATCAGACATTGCTATGGGATTTCGCACTTACAAATCAGCCAAAGAAATGTGGGAAGCACTGATTGATGTATATGAAGGAAATGAAGACATGAGAGAAAGTCGGAGGAACTTGTTGAGGCAAAATTTTAAGAACTTCAATTATGTCTATGGAGAGACTATTGAGAATCAGATTCAGCGTTTCATGAAGATTGTTACTCAAATGGATTTGGAGGAAATCCTTTCTTCTAAAGCTGCATAGAATCGACAACTTCTAAATGCTTTGCCAAAAAGCTGGGACAATCACGTTGCAATGATCAAACAGACCAAAGATCTTGCAAGATGTTCTTTAACTGAGATGATTTCCCACATCAAGGCTTGTGAGCTGGATGACAAGCAAAGGGAAAATAATCATAAGTCTAGTATGCTGGCAGCAAGTTTCCCAGTTGCTTCTACTGCTTCAAACAACAACAATGCTGCACTGATTTCTCAAAGTGGATCTAAAAAGGCCACTCTTGCTTCCACAAATGTTCATTACTCTAATTCGACTGCTTCATCTACTGTACCGTCAATTGCTGCAGTTCCTTCAGCAAAAACCGAGTTGATTGCTTTCTTCACGCAACAGTCGAAAGAAAATCTGGAGATCGCAGCTTCTGTTGTCAACTGTTTAAATGCTTTTGTTGCAGGAAAGATACAACCTCCTAATTGGCCTTTGAATGATCTATACCAGTATCATCCTGATGGTGTGGAGGAAATGGATATTACATGGCAAATGGCTATGGCGGCATTCAAAGCACAAAAGTTTGCAAACAAGACCGGAAGAACTAGGTGGGGTACTCCTTATTCAAACTCTGCCAGTGTTCCATTCAAATTGCGCTGTTACAATTGCCATGAACCGGGACATTTGGCACGAAACTGCACTAAGCCGAATGTAAACAAAGAACAAAATCCTGCACAACCTGCTCCTCCAAACCCTGAAAGGGCACTTGTCACTACAAATGACTCTTCAACAGTTGCTGGTGAAAGCACTCAGAGCTCAGCACTAGTAGTTCAACAAAGTGCAAATTTTGATTGGAATGCTGAAATTCACCGCTTGAACATCTCTGCTCTAGAAAATCAGAGTGCCTCGGAAAACATCGCCTTCATGACTTCAGATTCGGAGGACAGGAATTCTGCACCTGATGATGAGACTCCAGCTGAAAATCTGGCTCTTATGACCAGGATTTTGTCAGCTCCCGTTCATGGACTTACTGCTGAAGTTGTACGTTCTATTTTCTGTACTCCTGAATGCAGAGAAAGAGTTGAAGCATATAGGTTACATAACGTTGATTTAATTCAAGATTACAAAGATATTAAAAATAAAAACTTTACTTTGGCTAAAAATGAAAAACTTTATAAAGAAAAAATTGAAGCCCAAAGGAAAGATATCATTCAGTTGAAAGAAGATCTCATCGCTAAGAATTGTAACTTTAAAGATGCTCTAGCAACAATTAATATCATTCAGTTGAAAGAAGATCTTATCGCTAAGAATTGTAACTTTAAAGATGCTCTAGCAACAATTAATGACTTGACCAAAGAGCTAGAAGACATAAAGTTGAAATATCAGGTAAATGAAATTAATATTAAAAAATATGACACTTCTAGTAAATTGGTCAAGGACATTTGTGACATTCAGCTAGAGTACAAAGAAAAGAAAGGGGCTGGTTTGGGATACACTAAAACTCCTCCTCCATATAATCATAACTATACTTATCTGCCTTGCACGGAAGAGGAGTTAATTAATGAGGGCAAGATGACTTATGGCCCAAAAACTGATAAGTCATCAGTCAACAACGGATTTGTTGGTAATAAACAGTCAGCCCCGTCAATTAATTTTGTCTCTAAAGGAAATGTTGATCCTAACAGATCGTTTACATGTGCAGAAGAAAAGGTAGACTTAAAATTTGAAGACACTCTTGGGGGAGAACAAGCTTTAAATTCTGATTTACCTAAAAATTGTTTTGAAGAAACTAATTCTGAACTTGTTTTGGGACAAAGTATTTTAGTATGTTTGCTTCTTTAGCGTCTAATGGGCCTGATGTTTTGTGCAAGACTGATGATGGTTGTGTTGAATCTGTGAACATTAAGTCTGGTGATGAATTTTCTTCAGTTAATGATTGTGAATGTGATGTTTCTAACCCCTTGGTTGATGATAGTGTTACAGGTGAGGTCCCTC
This sequence comes from Helianthus tuberosus, assembly GCA_030545235.1. Classification (NCBI taxonomy): domain Eukaryota; kingdom Viridiplantae; phylum Streptophyta; class Magnoliopsida; order Asterales; family Asteraceae; genus Helianthus; species Helianthus tuberosus. The sequence goes on along the minus strand of CM060371.1, from coordinate 137,425,749 downwards.
AGGATACATTCAGTGAAACCACTGAAACTACTTCTAATGAAAATCAAGAATATCCTGATTCTTCTTCTGAGTCGGTCTCAGTGGGTGTCCCTAGTGTTGAATCTTGTGGGACCCCATTGGAAACCGTTAATACATGTGTTGCAGAAACATGTGTTAATGAAATTTCAACTTCTTCTGAAACTAAAACCAAGTCAGAATCAATTGAAAAAGAAACAAATGTTGAAATAAACAAACAGTCATCAACAAATGTTTTTGAAAATAAAACTGAAACTGAACCACCGACTTTTCAACATGATGATGATCACAGTAAGAAGGATGAGTCTCATTCTCCATCTACATCTCATGCTTGTGCAAACTCTAATCAGCAGGGACCAAATTGCTCAAAACGAAAGCAAGCTAAACAGGCTAGACAAGTGAAGAAAATCAGAAATGATACTTTGAAAAATCAAAATACTCACACTTTGAAATGACAAACATGTTTCAACTGTGGTATTGCTGGTCACATCGCATGAAATTGTGTTCATCCCCCAAGAATGCAATCTAAGTATAAGAGTTTAAAAATCAGAAGCCTAAGCCAAATCGATCTTGCTATTCAGAGCCAGTGAAAGCTGCAAAGACTGAGGCAATGAAGAATAACAATCGTAAGGCCAAGCCCTCTTATTATGACTGGAATGCAGCCAAACAAAGAAATCAAAATTATCAAAGAAATAAATGTAAAGCTTTTGAAAATTATAACTACAAGTGGTCAAATCAATATTGGAAACCCAAAGGTAAGGCTGCTCCGTCAAACACGTGTTCACACAAGTCAGTCAACAAAGACAAATCAAAGTTTTTGAATAAAGAAAATTTAGTTTGGCAGAAAGTGACGTACATTGATGCATAAGGAAAACCCAGATCCACTATGGGCTGGGTTCCTAAATCTAACTGATCCCGCAAATCGTGCAGGAACAGCTGTGGAGGACTACCGTGCGACTTTGGTACATGGATAGTGGCTGTTCCAGGCACATGACAGGAGACTTGTCCCAACTTGAAAATGTCAGAGAATTTAATGGTGGATATGTCTCTTTTACGGGAGGAGAATCAGGCAAAATCACGTTAAAAGGAACAGTGAGAAATAGCGTCTTAAGGTTCGAAAATGTGAATTACGTTCCAGAATTGAAACACAATTTGCTGAGTATCTCACAAATTTGTGACAGAGGAAATTCGGTTCATTTCACCAAGAAAGGTTGTCATGTACTTAAACCAGGAATTGTGATCCCAGAAGATTGGTTTCTGATGACTGCTGAAAGACGTGGAAACACATATATTATCGATATGAACAAGAAACCATGTAAAGAAATTACTTGTCTCTTCTCGAAGATTTCAGAACATGACGGTCTGTTGTGGCATCGTCGTCTTGGTCATGTGAATATAAAAAATCTGAATCGTTTGGCTAAAGGTGAATTGGTCCGTGATCTACCTGTTAAAGATTTCATGTTGGTAGAGAAGTGTGTTGCTTGCGCCAAAGGAAAAGCCCATCGAAAGCCTTATAAGTCCAAGCCTACTCCAACAACAAAAGCTGTACTTGAGCTACTACACATGGATCTCTTTGGTCCAGTGAACGTTCTCAGTATTGGCAAGAAGGCGTATTGTCTTGTGATTGTTGATGACTACTCTCGTTACACATGGGTTTACTTTCTTGGTCATAAAAACAAGGCTGCAAGTTTGATCAAACAATTTGTCACTCTAGTGGAAAATCAGGCCAGTACCAGAGTGAAAGCAATTCGATCAGACAATGGAATGGAATTCAAAAATATCACCTTAGACACATTCGGTGCAGAAAAGGGAATTGAACGACAGTTTAGTGCACCACGAACTCCACAACAAAATGGAGTCACTGAGAGATGAAATCGTACTCTTATTGAGGCTGCACGAACGATGTTGGCCGACTCGAAGTTTCCAAGTTTCTTCTGGGCCGAAGTAGTTAACACGGCTTATTACATCCATAATCATGCTTTAGTTAACAATCGTCACATGAAAACTCCTTACGAGATTCTGAAAGGACGTAAACCCTCTGTTTCACACTTTCGTATCTTTGGTTGTCCGTGTGTTTTATTGCTCATGGATACTAATGGAAAGTTTGAAGTCAAAGGGAACAAATGTTTCTTTATTGGATACGCTAAAGGATCTTCCTACAAAGTATACAATAAAGTAACCAAGAAAGTTGTCGATTCGTGTAATGTTGAATGGCTAGAAGAAAACTCCACGGACACTAGAGTTGGTCCAGATTGGCTGTATGATTATGCTGACTTGTTCAAATCATTTAACATTTTGTCTAGTGTTGCTCCTGATGCAGGGGTGTTGAATATGAAAAAACCAGTTTTATTCGGTGATACGGAAGAAATAGAACACGACGAAGGAATCTTAAGAATTCACACTATTGATCCTCCTGGAATGCGATTTACTGAGAATCCAATGTCTCAAGAAACCCCTGAAGGTGCTCAATCTAGTGGCGTTTCCTCAAATGCATCTGGATCAGAACTATTTACTGATCCCATTCCTGAAGATTGTACTGTCACTATTCCTGTGGTTCACAGTCCGCCAGCACCTGATGAGGGGGAGCCAAGCAACATCAACACACTTCAAGACGAGACCGTACCTGAGTTTGCCATTCCAACAAGCGTTCAAAGAAATCATGCTATTGAGAATGTAATTGGTCCTGTTAATGCAGGAGTTCAGACCAGGAGCCAATCAGGAACCATTAATTTATGCTTATACTCCAGCTACTTTTCTCAAATTGAAACTAAAACCACTGATGTAGCTTTGCAGGAACCAGACTGGGTTGAGCTATGCATGAAGAGCTAAACCAGTTCGAGAAGCTAGGAGTATGGAAACTTGTGGAGTTGCCAAAAGGGAAACGCAAGCTTGGAACTCGCTGGGTTTTCATAAACAAGCAAGATTCTGCAGGAGTTATTGTTCGAAATAAAGCACGATTAGTGGTCCACGGATTCAGACAGATAGAGGGACTGGATTATGATGAAGTTTACGCCCCTGTTGCCCGACTTGAAGCAATCCGGATCTTCTTAGCATACGCATCCTACATGGGGTTCACTGTTTATCAGATGGACGTCAAGACTGCGTTTTTGTATGAAGATGTGAAGGAGGAAATCTTTGTTGAGCAACCACCGGGTTTTATTCATCCAGACCATCCAGAATATGCCTACAAGCTCGATAAGGCATTATATGGATTGCATCAAGCACCAAGGGCTTGGTATGCAACTCTTACCGAACATCTTCTGGCACATGGATATACTCGAGGCACGATAGACCAGACTCTGTTTATTAAGAGAGTGGGCAAGGATCTGATACTGGTTTAAATCTATGTCGATGATATCATTTTCGGATCAACAAGGGAAGCGCTTTGCAAGGAATTTGAGGGAGTTATGAAAAAGAAGTTCGAGATGAGTGCGCTAGGAGAAATGACACTGTTTTTGGGTTTACAAGTTAAACAAGATTCTCGAGGCATTCTAATTCATCAAGGGAAATATGTGGATGATGTGCTAAAGAAATTTAAGTTCACTGACGCTAAACCGGCCGAAACTCCAATGGCAGAAAAACCGTTGCTGACTGAAGATGCAGAAGGATCCCCTGTTGATCAACGACTTTATCGGTCGATGATCGGATCATTGATGTATCTAACAGCGAGTCGTCCAGACATTATGTTTGCTGTCTGCAACTGGGCGCGATATCAGGCTAATCCTAAAACTTCTCATCTTACTGTTGTTAAACGAATCTTTCGGTACCTTAAAGGCCGACCTCGGTTTGGTCTGTGGTATCCGAGGGATTCAAATTTTGACCTGTTTGTGTTTTCTGATAGTAATTTTGGAGGCACTAACAAGGACAACAAATCCACATCTGCTGGATGCCAATTTTTGGGTGACAGACTAATCTCTTGGCAATGCAAGAAACAGCAAACGGTGGCTATTTCCATAGCTGAAGCAGAGTACGTTGCAGCTTCAGCGTCTTGTTCCCAAGTGATGTGGATGCAGTATCAATTGCAGGATTACGGTTTGACTTATGTTAATACTACGATATACTGTGATAATGATGCTGCCATACAAATTGTGAAAAATCCTGTCTTCCACTAAAAAACCAAGCACATTGATATTAAAGTTCATTTTATACGAGACTGCTTTGACAGAGGTCTTATCAAACTGGAGCAAATCGACACAGATGCAAATGCTGCCGATTTGTTCACAAAACCTATCAGCAGTTCGAAATTTCAAGTGCTTGTGGATTTTCTGAAAATGATCCGTTTTACTGACTGACCATGTTTTTGGGGTTTCGTAGGTAAATTTGTTCATAAAGTTTTTCTATTCTCAGGTAGTTTTTATTTATGCTCAAATTTAGGGGGAGAAAATTATGAAAAATACAAAAACATTGAAAAATTAAAAAAATACAAAAAGAAGCATTGCATGACACGGGAAATGAAATAAATTTTCACATTATGGTGAAGGGCTGACTCATGTAAGACCAGTATCGAAACAGTTTGACTTTAGTATGATGTGTTGGTAGGCTGTATCCTTAAAGACTGGAAACATTGGCTATTTCTGTTCAGAACTAAATTAGCACATGACCTCAGGAAAGAAAATCACTTGGAATTAGCTCATTTCTATTTGAGTGTCTGTATGTGGTCTCGATATACACAATTTTGGTCTGGCTCTGATATCTACTCTGAAAAAGTCGTGTATCTCCTCTGTTTTGCGTGAGCAAAGACCTGGAGGTGCTAGGCAGCGTTTAGCTTCTGTTTTGCGTGAGCAAAGACCTAGCTGAGTGTCTGTCGTCTTATAGATCAATTAAAAACCCGAAAGAGGCCCACAAGTGCCCAAAAGAAACCCAAGAAACCTATATCAAACTGAGAAAAACTCATTTGATCTGTATATTATATCCTCTTTGCTAATGATCTATTCTGTTCTCTTCTCAGTCTATTCCCAGTTAAGATTTCAGAGGTCTGGATCGGACTTGTGAAATATGTGGTAGGGAAACTGCTTGCATGATAGAGTGTGCTGTCTATAATTCTGGGATTTGATTAGTATTTATTTGGGTGTTCATTGTTAAGAAATCAAAACATGATAAAATCGATTACAGACAGTTATATGGAAAAGGTATAGAGAGATGAGTTTAGGTGGACAAATATACTGGCAATCGTCTAGATCATTCGGTAGTAGATCAGTGTTGATAAATGAAGTCGAGCCCGAAACCTCGCGATTTGATTCATGAGCAATTATGATATTTCTTATTTTTATTTTTGTAAATAATTATTAGTATTATTTATTTTTATGTTTGTAGGTTTTTGTTCTAGTAAAAACGTGCTCGGGAAGTTAAATGGGTCATCACATAAAATAAAGATCTTATTCTGTTTTAAAGAAATTTTGAAAATGTAAAAGAAATTAAAGTAAAGAAAATGTGGTCTCGAGTGAATTGTTAAGTGATCTCGGCCCTAACTACTGGTCTCGACCCAGTACAGAAGCCCGGCCCACAGCCTTTGAATATAAAAGGTGGTCTCGAGTCGAGACCTCATTTGTACTCGAAATCACAAAAGGACAGTTCATATTCTCTCTCTCGTTTTCTGGCAAGTTCTTGTTTGATTCCGGCGAAGTTCACGTGTTTCAAAGCCTTTTCTGGTCTCGATTCATAAAGATTTAAAGGTATGGTGATGATTTGTATGGATTTTTGCAGGTTGTTTGAAGATTATATGAAGACTTGTTGAAGATTTGAATGTGATGAAGAACCCTAATTTGGGTTTATGTTGGTCTTCAAAGAAATCATAGGGTGTTTTTGGGTTTCTGATCCATAATTAAGCAAATTAAAGTTGTTTATGGGGTCTCGACTGGGATTGTGAGTGAACACATGTGAGGACTCGAGACGTCTAGTTGCGAGTCGCAACCTCGTCTGTCTCGATTGGGGTTTTGACTCAAACTTGTTGGTCTCGACTGAGGTCTCTGTTAATGTTTACTCAGTCTCGACTAAGGTCTCGACTCGAAACCTCATGGTCTCGACTTGATTCATGTGTGTTACCTGCAACCTATGTTGTTAGATGCTGATTCAAAATGACCTGTTTATTTTTTGAACTAAGTAGATTAAAAATTTCTTTTCATGTTTCTATGCTTAATGGTTTCGTTTTGTGTAGGATATGGATTTAAAATTTATCTCAATGCACAATCAAGCAGGTTATCTAGCTCCACCCCCAGAGAAGCACAAGAGAATGTTTACGTCATTAATCAAGGGCCTAAATAGTTGCAGGATAGTTCATGCACTTCGGGAAAACCCTATTGTCTACGAAAGCCTTATTCAAGATTTCTGGAAGACTGCAAGGTTCGATGCACTTGAAGCTGAAGGAAAGGGAGCCTTAATTACTGAGATTCAAAAGAAGACTATTACTGTGACCGAGCAGATGATACGGGAGGTGCTACAGTTCAACGATCAGAAAACTGATCCTATTGAGCTTCCAACAGGAACTTTGGAAGCGATTTTGCCGCGATTAAGCTATGAAGGAAAGTACCCATCGTTGGTGAAGAAATCTGTGCATCCTTATTGGCGTCTGTTAGTGCACATGTTCATTCTCTGCATGACAGAAAACTGAGGAGGCACTGATCAGTTAAACATTACACAGTCTGCTGCTCTTACTTGTCTGATAACAAATGAGCCTTTTAATTACTCGAAGTATATATTCGAAGGCATGAAGAGAAATGTGACAGGAGTTCAAAAGGACAAGTTTCTTATGTATCCAAGATTTTTGCAGATGATTTTTAATGCTCGTTATCCAGAGTTGGTGAGATCTGGAAATACTTTGGAGTTGAATCCCATGGGTCCTGCTTGTTTTGGTGCTCTCACTTCTAAAAAGGGTACTGAAAAGAGATTTGAAGGTTTAATTCCTCTGGAGAAGTTTGGTCAGTTTGCTGAGACTGAAGATGCAGTTGCTGAGCCAGTGCAAATTCAACCTGCTCCTGTAGATGCTGCACAAGTCAACGCACCCTTGAATGCTATGGTTGCTGAAGAGCATGATGTTCAAGGTGTGGCTGAAGATGAGCCTGAGAAAGAGGTTCTCACTATCACCTCTGACGATGAGGGCATAGAGATAATGTGTGATTCAGGAGATGATGAAGAACTTCCTCCTGAAAGTGAAGCTGATACTGCTATTTCTACTGTTCATCCTGTGATTTCTGCTGAAAATTTGGCTTTGTTGTTAAAATATGTGACTGATAAGATGGGAAATCCTCCTTCCAATCTTTCAGTATCTTATGAAGAGCCAAGTGAGAACCCAAAGGATCCTGATTCATTGCCTTTAAAGCGGAAAAGGAGGGATCCTCGACTTGGAATGTATATTGAACAAAACAAAGATCAACCCATGAATGTTGCTGAAGATGATGATGGCTTATATGACTTCGATTTTGAGAAAAATGTCACTGATACCACCACCGCTACTGAAGATATCTTTGATTTTAACGTTGATACTCAAAGAAGTGATTTGGAAACCACCACTGCAGATACACCAGCTACAAATGATGTTTCTGAGCCTGTCATTGGGCCAATGCCACCTGTTACCTCTGAAAATGCAGGTCCATCTGGAATTGTTCATGACGAGCTTGGTAGCTCAACTGGTAAGAAGCCTGAAGAGCCATTGATGATGCTATTTGATGATGATTCAAGTGACGATGATGAGTTTATCAGTATGAGAGAAATGAAGAAACGATTAGTTGTGCTTGAGCAAGATTCGATTCACAAAGACGCCAAGAGATTCAGCTTGAAGACACCATAGTTCAAAAGAATCAACAAATTGATCAGCATCAAGGCGACGTCAGTTTGTTGTTCAACATGGTTTATGATTTACGTGGTAAGTTGGAAAAGAAGTTTGGCAGAGAATTTTCTGATCCAACTGATGTGGAAAGTCGAAGAAAAGCTAATGAAGATAGAGCAAGAGCTTTTGCTAAGGATGATGCGGATAGGCATGCTGCTATGGAACAATACTTCAGAAGAGTTACGGATCCAACTGCTGACAAGGCAAAAGCTGAAAGAATCAAGAAGAAAAGAGAGTTTGTGATCCTAAAAAACAAGAATCTGAATCCAGAAGATGAAGATGCCAATGCTACTCATCATCTGATGGATGTGGTTGAAACTCTCTATGATAAAGTTGGAAATCGTTCTGGTGTGGTTAGCTGGGGTTTTGATCATGACCGACGAAGGTGGTGGATTAAGAGAAAGGTTGGTCCTGTTGAATGGTATAAAAATCCTGCTCAGTTTCAAACATTTACAAAGGTTGATTTGATAAATTTGTCAAAGTCACCTTATGTGTATGATAAACCTGGAGGTCGTGGATATTTGTTCTTTGAGAGACTGGAAAGGGAAGTTGCTCGCAATTTTCCTTCGATGCATACTGCTGATTCGATAGTTACACCAGCGGAAAGGGGAGTTAGAGATCCATACACCAACAAGCGAATGAAGATAGTACACTGGCCTCCAACTGACAAGGAAAAGATGATTCCTTTGGTTAAGAAAATTCCGAAAGGTGCTCTAAAGACCTTACATTTCTGGGCTTATGATGAGCGTCTGGGACAGGAAGTGATGGTGTGTGATGATGATGTGAGTTTTCGTATGGTTGATCAAGTTGATTTGTTAAATCTTGCTTATGAATATTTGAAAGTTCTAGCTCGTAATCAAATTAGAGCTACTGAAAAATACGAAGAAATAGAAAAAGGGTGGACTGCTGCTGTTGCATCAGCCATTCACATTCGCACAAAAGGATTTGGTGGGCTCAAGGATCGATTGGGTGGTAACAGTGAAAGTTGAAGTCTCAAGGACCTCCACGCATAAACCTAGGGGGAGATTGTTAGAACCTGATGGTTTATGCATGGATGGTTACAAAGTCTAGGGGTTGATTAGTATGTTTTGTTTATTAATCTTTTGGGTCGATATGTATGGGTTGGGTCTGTTAGATGGTTTCGAGTGGGCCTAAGGGTTTAAACCCATATGTTTTGTATTTAAGCAAACCTCAACCATTAGGTTGAGGTTGATCAGTCGATTAGAAGGAGAGGCAGCCGAAACCTTTTGGGAGTCTTGTATCAGTCACAAGTTAATCAGTGAATGCAAGTTTCCGGTTTGTTTTGATTATATTGTTTTGGTTTCGATTACTAATATTCTTGAATCCACTTGTGTTTGATTTCCGCACTTACATAAGTTCTTGTTTGATATCATTGGAAGATCCTCAAGGGTTTTACACTGCTGTAATAATATTTAAATTTGTTTAAAAAGTCAGTAGGTAATAAGTCTTAGGTGTTAAATATGGTTTTAAACCATACTATGCACCTTATTAGTGTAAAAACTAGCTAATTGACGATAATCAAGATGTTAATGTAAATCTGAGATTTTGATCAGTTTTAAATGCTCAAAATAATTCATTTAATGTATAAAATTAGTAGGAAAAGGTTTGGCATTCAAATCATTTGTTAATCTCATTTTATGCATAAAAAGGGTATTATCGTTATTTACCGAATTACACAAGAACTCTATGATTTAAACATATTATAATCTGACCAAAAATCTTAATATTCCCTAAAAATAATATCTTAACAGTAGGTAATGAGTTTTGGTTCAAAAATCCAAGTTTAAACATGTCTTATGCAAGATATCACAATTTAATTAACAAAAAAGCTTCTAATTACGATATCGAGCATAACTCTTATTTGAGACCAAGAACTGATGTCAAATTTTTTGGGACATGCATATATCAGTAACAAAGGTTTTTGTCCTCTCACATTTCTAAAAATCTCATTTATGTGTCAACAGGGCATTTACGGCATTTTTAAGCATATTAACAAACAAGAACATATAATTCAAACTACTAAGGACCAAGCAATATAACTCCAGAGGGTTATACTACTGAATAATGTGGTCCTAATGGAAGCTTAAAACATGGGAGAAATAAGCTTAAACGGGTCAGAACTGAAAGTCAAAGAAAAAGTCAAGCTTTTGCGACTTTCGGTTATAAATTGACCTTAGACTGATAATTGTCGGGTTAGACCTGATTAAACCTGCTCTAATACTAATTACCAAGTCATTAGAATGTTAAAATATAATTTAGAACCTTTGTTTTATTAGTTTAAATCATTTTTAAACTTTCTGTCCAGTTTGACTTTTTGACTAACTAGTTTGACCCGACAATTAACTAGTCAAACGAAATAATTAGGAGGTGCCCTTTTAAGGGTTAATCACCTACCTTAATATGGTTCCATAACCACTTTCATTTTGGTTAGTGGCTGGACCATTTATGATTAAACTGAAAGTCAAAGCTTAATTACGATATGTTTGACTTTTCGGTTTTTAAGCTAATAAAATGGACTAAGCAGGGATTAAAACTCTTACACAAGGTCCTTGCTATCTTTTTTACACTTCTAAGTCTTCTCCTAATGCTTGCTATCTCCAGAGATGGGTTTTGAAGTTGCTGCAACCAAATGAGCAAATAATATGTTAAACATAGAGGTTTATTTATACTAGAAATCCTTGATTCAAGATCATTCCAGGTGTAATGGGAGTGTTTAGGATCACCTCAAGTGTCCTAGTGGTATCCTAAAACCGACAACAAGCCCCAACTATCGAAATTCAGGCATCTAAGGCGGTGAAACAGGCTGCAACCAGCAGCTGTCAATTTTTCACAGACCTGGGCGTTTGTCGCGGCCCGCGTAGGATCAGGGGAAAGTTTACGCGGCCCGCGTAAACCTGTTGTTCAGGTTAAAAATGTTTCAAAACTGGCAGATTCAGTCCCTGGTCATTTTAAACCTTATGTAACCTCGTTTTTGGCATATAAGACCCTTGTAGTTAGTTTGTAGAGGTTTAAGGGAGTATAACCAAACTCCGTTAGGCCCGGTTTCGTTAAATACCACTATGAACACAAGTTTCATCACATTGACACTTTTCACCCAAAGTCTTGAAAACTTGCTTAACGATCTTGAAACCACTTGAAATTTATATCACTTATTCTTGAGAGTATATTTGAATATTTCGAAGCCTCGGGTTTGTTAAAAGGTCACTCAGAGGTAAGAATTTACATGTTAACACGTTTAACCCTTGTTGTTTATAATCTTCCGATTATTTTCATGAACGACTTCTTATATTCAATTAATGACTCGTTTAAGAATATATTCTTCATGTATGGTCATTCAGAGGGACAAGTTTGGCATGTTGACACTTTTAGTCCCTGTGGTTTCATATTTTCATCGTTTGGCAACCTTAGTCCTTAAAACTCAATCTTTCACATATCTAGAGTTTAGGACACGTGTCTTTACATAACTGGACACATTTTTACGTGGTGTTACACATTGTTAATAGTCAAGGTATTCACGACGATCCCGCGAAGATTGAAGCAGTTAAGAGTTGGGTTACGCCGAAGAACCCGTCTGAAGTCCGCTCTTTTCTCAGACTAGCGGGCTATTATCGTCGATTTATCGAAGGGTTATCTAAAATCGCTGTGCCGCTTACCGCTCTCACGCATAAAGACAAGTCTTTTGTTTGGGGAACTAAACAAGAGTCTGCTTTCCAAACCCTCAAGTACATGCTCTGTAATGCTCCTGTACTCACTTTACCCGACGAAAACGATGACTTCATTGTCTATTGTGATGCCTCAAACCTTGGTATTGGTTGTGTTCTCATGCAACGGGATAGGGTTATCACTAACGCATCTTGTCAGCTCAAGATCCACGAGAAGAACTATACAACCCACGACCTCGACCTAGGCTCAGTTGTTTATGCGTTAAATATTTGGCGACACTACCTTTATGGTACCAAGTGTACGATCTTCACCGATCATAGGAGCCTACAACACATCTTCCACCAGAAAGAACTTAATATGCGTCAACGCCGGTGGGTAGAACTTCTCAACGATTACGACTGTGAGATCCGTTACCACCCAGGCAAAGCAAATGTCATTGTCGATGCTCTCAGTAGACGGAGTTATTTACATAGCGCCCGTAATATTCAAGCCCGATATGACCTCAAAACCCTCATCCGCGAAGCTCAGCATGCATGTTTTACCGAACGCACATTAAAGAAGGAAAGGATTATCAACGAAGGAGCCCATCTTGTGAATAAGTCGAATGGGATATTCCACAATCTAGACCGAATTTGGATCCCTAAGCAGACCGATTTACGACAGATTTTGATGGACGAAGCCCACAAATCTCGGTATTCTATTCATCCCGGTGCTGATAAAATGTACCAGGACCTTCGCTACAAGTACTGGTGGCCGGGCATGAAGAGGGATATCGCCCTCTATGTTGGAAAGTGCCTGACTTGCTCGAAAGTCAAGGCTGAACACCAAAGACCCTCTGGCTTACTTGAATAACCCCCGATCCCTATGTGGAAGTGGGAAAGTATATCTATGGACTTCATAACAAAACTCCCACGTACGCCATTAAGTCACGACAGTATCTGGGTTGTCATTGACCGTTTGACCAAATCTGCTCATTTTCTGCCAATACGAGAAGACTATAAGGTAGAAAGATTAGCCCGAATCTACACCGATGAGATTATTTGTCGACATGGGACACCTCGCGACATCATCTTTGACCGTGATGCTCGGTTTACCTCATGTCTATGGGAAACGTTTCAAACGACTCTCGGTACTACGCTTAATCTAAGTACCGCATTCCACCCTCAAAGACATGCTCCGTTCGTGTGTCATAGATGTCGGTGGTAATTGGGACGCATACTTGCCTTTAGTCGAATTCTCGTACAATAACAGTTATCATTCCAGCATTCAAATGGCACCATTTGAGGCATTGTATGGGAGAAGATGTCGATCGCCTATTGTATGGCACAAGATCAGGCACTCGCAATTAATCGGTCCTGAGCTATTGCAAGAAACGACTGACAAAGTCCTCCAAATTTGAGATAATTTGCTGAAAGCTCGGATTCGTCAGAAAAGTTACGCCGATAGACGACGCAAGCCCCTTGAATTTGACTACGTACTCCTAAAGGTATCACCTTGGAAGTGTGTGGTCAGGTTCGGCAAGAAAGGGAAACTAGCGCCTCGATATGTTGGACCTTTTAAGATTCTGGAAAGGATCGAAAAAGTCGCCTACAGACTCGAACTACCGGAGGAACTTAGTAACGTCCACCCGACTTTCCACGTGTCTAACCTCAGAAAGTGCCTGGCTGAAAATGATCTGTTTGTACCTCTCGATGATCTCCAAGAAAATGAAACACTACACTTCGTGGAGAAGCTTGTCGAAATCATGGACCGTCAAACCAAGTAACTCTGACGCTCACGCATTCCCATTGTGAAAGTTCGCTGGGAAGGCAAACGAGGCGTAGAGTTCACTTGGGAACTCGAAAGCGACATGAAGGCGAAGTACCCGCAGTTGTTTGTTACGGCTTCAGTCTAATTTCGGGATGAAATTCCCTCAACTAGGGGAGGCTGTAACACCCCGTGTTTTGAAGGTCAAAGTCAAAGTCAAGATTGAAGTCAAAGGGAGACAAGATTGCTAATTGCGATCTGTCACTCCTTGCTCAATTCCTGTTTTGACTTCTTTGACTTGTAGATAGTCTTTTTATGCTTTTACGTTAGTTGTATTATGTGGAGTATTTGTCAATAACCGAGGTTTAATCGCTATTTATCGATGTTTATCGCATGTTTTACCGCTTTATTGCTTATCGCAATCACACTCGCAACTCGAATTACGCGTCTGGTTATGGTTCTTATGTGTGCGTGTGCCCTTTATGTGTTACGTGTGCATGTTATTTATGTTTTATGATGTGGTGATTAATCGAAACGCAATCGCAACTCAATCGCAATCGAATCGAAACGCTAAACGCAAGTTAAATAGGATGCTTGTATGTTGATATAGTAGTTGGGATTAAAAGTAATTTGATAAGTAAAACTATCGCATCGCCCTCTCGAATCGCATCGCAATGCTCGGCACACGAATCGAAACCGCAAAACTCGTCGCGCGAATCACTCCAATCGAGTGGTCAGCCAATCGAGCTGCCACCCGATCGGGCTGCCACCCGATCGAAGTGCCACTCGATCGAGCTGCCATCCGACCTAGGTGCCACCCGACCGAGTTGCCACTCGATCGAGCTGCCACCCGGACTGGCTACCACTCGATCGACCAGCCACTTATTCCCCTTTCCATTTATGGAAACCCTATAAATACCCTCCTTTGCCACATCATTTGATGTTGACAGCTCTCTCTCCCTCTCCACTCACTCCAGCCGCTATTTCTTCAGATTTCTCGCGATTCTTGTAAGTTTTCCACCTAAACCTTGTACTTTCTTGATCTACACGCACTCCTACACATTTATATCTTTTGAATCTTAACTTTTAACCGTGAAATCACTAGATTTGAGGTGTTCAAGGATGATGTCATCATGGTGTTCATAAGAACTTCATGTTTTGGATTCAACCCACCAAGAACAACTTAGATCTGAATGATTTCCAGATGAATAAACAAAGATCTTTCATAGATCCGAACATCTTCCCGGTGAAAAGGATTGAAAGATGGCTTTCAAGCTTTCTTTCAACTCTTTTACACTCAATGCACTCAAAACCGATAGAATCGGAGCTTGTTCTAATCTTCTACTCCTTCTTGTTGATGTGTTGGTTCAAGATCTGGATTCTATCCACAAGAACACTGATTTCGGGTTAAACATGAAACACCGTCTCGAACAGTTAAACTGGTTGGACTAGGGTGGTTCCTGTCCGATCGGGTCACTAAGTCTTGACGAGGTTTCTGTTGTTTAGCACGTTATCAAACAGCCTCGAGAAAACTTCAAACTGCCAAAACAACCAAGGAAGAAGACGATCAGGTCGACTGGGATAGATTGCCGTCCGATCGGATTGCCACTCGACTGGACTGCCAACCGATCGGTTTTGAACATTGAACGGATTGTCACCCGATCGGATTGCCACCCGACCATGTGATGTTTGACTTCAACACTTAAACAATTTTCAACATGTTCAGTACGTACGGATTGCCACCCGATCGGATAGCCATTCGATCAAGTGACCGTCCTGCTGTGAACTTGTTCTCACACTGAGAAGCCTCGCCAATTGGATCGTCGTTCGATCGAATGACCGTTCGATCGACCGAGCTGAAGGATAGAGATACTTCTTGTTGGTGCATCCGTCTATCGACTTCGTCTTGTATCGAGTCTTGTATTGTATAATATTGATCAGGGCATGTTATACGAGAAAAATGTCAAATATAGGGTGTGAGGCAGTTTCACACGGAATTAACAATTGTAATTCAGTTTGAAATATCCATCTCAAGTTCAAACGAAATTGCTAATTCTGTTTGAATGTGATTTCGCTTAAGACAGTTTCAAGCGGAATTACCACGCCTATATATATGTGCTTCCTGATTTCGTTTGAAACAGTTCTGAGATTCCGGTTTGAGCCACGAAGTGCTGCCGAAGTGTCTACTCGCTGTAAATCTTTTTCAAATCAATATATAGACAGTTTAAAGTGATATTCTTGCTGAATTGAACTCAATACGTCTGTTTCCGCCATTCGTATTGAGAAAAACTCTTCTGATCGACTCTTTTGGGTCTGAATACGATCCTACAAGTGGTATCAGAGCTCAGGAGGAAGAGTTCTTACCAATTCAGCGGCAATTTCTGATTTCTACACTTTCTTTTTCAAAATTAAAAAAATTTCACGGTTAAAATCGGCTAAATTTTTCACATTATGTGCGTAATTGTATTTTAACAAACCCTTGAAAGTTTCAGATCTTAAAACGGATTAAAACTTGATCAATTTGACAAAATTCAGCTCGAGATGATGACATCAGCATAATTTCACTTGAAATTGCATCCTGATTCCACCTGAAATCTGCTATTCCGTTCCAAAGTTATAATTCCTCTTGAGTGATTCCTTTTGAAATCACTGATTTTGCTCAAAACTATGATTCCGTTTGAGCATTTCACACGGAATTAGGTATTTCGTTTGAAAAGGGTGTTAGTTCACACGAAATTAGATATTTCGTTTGAAAGTGATTGATTTCGTTTGAAAGGGTATTCCGCTTCAAAGGGTAATCCGTGTGAAGTTGGAATTTCGCTTGAAGTTGTCTTGTAGTTGATTCCGTTTGAAAGAGATATTTCGTTTGAGAGTGTAATTCCGTTTGAACTTGACAGTTTGTGAAACTTGAATACCGAAACATGGAAGAGGAATTTTATAATGCATTTGCTACTACCCCGACTACTCCGGCTAGTGTTACTCAGAACTTGACCATGGAAAATGAAACGGGCACTATGCAAAAACCGCCAAAGCTCATGAACATTGAGGAGTATAAAGGATGGGAAGAACGTTTCGAAAATTGGGTGCAAGCAAATTATTTAGATGCTTGGGAATGTGTTGAAACAAAGTATGTTAGACCAACGAATGATGATGAAGAGGAGATTGCTATTAAAGATCTAATTACTGATGATAGAAAGAAATACAAAAATGAAAAGATGATGATTAGTCTATTGCATCAAGCTGTGAAGGAAGATATCTTGGTCTTACTGCAACACAATGGAAGTGCATATTCAATTTGGAGAGCATTAAAATCGAAGTTTGTTGGAAGCAAAGAAATGATAAAAAACAAGAAATCACTTTTGAAGAAAGAATTCGATCTATTTCGTGGTTTGAGAACTGAGAGCACCAAACAGATTATTGAAAGATACTACAATCTGTTAGTCCAAATGAAGAGAGTGAGCATCAAT
Source organism: Helianthus tuberosus (assembly GCA_030545235.1). Classification (NCBI taxonomy): domain Eukaryota; kingdom Viridiplantae; phylum Streptophyta; class Magnoliopsida; order Asterales; family Asteraceae; genus Helianthus; species Helianthus tuberosus. Next base: position 137,409,015 of record CM060371.1, on the reverse strand, counting down.
AAAGATAATGAAGAATTAATTGAAAAGTTAGCTGATGCTTTGCCACATGAAACTTGGGGCACTTATCTCATGATGTTGAGGAACAAGAAAGATTTTAGCAATCTAACACTGAATAAGTTCATTGAAAAGCTTGAAGCTCAAGAGATGGAACAAAGGAAAATATCAAGAATGAAAGATTTTGATGGTGAACAAGATATCGGTCTTTATTACAAAGGAGGTATCAGTGATAAGACGAACATGTCACCAAAGGTCGCGACTGCATTCAATGCTAAGAGTTCATCTGGAGGGTCATCTAAAGGATCAAACAGCAAAACAAGTTTTTCTTCATATCCATCGTATGATCCAAACTTCTCAACAACAAAGAATGGAAAGAAATTACAGTGCAACATGGTATTAGATCTTGAAAATGGTCAAAATTACACTTAGGAGGTTGCAAAAAGTCACATGTCTTTGTTGGTAACCGTGTTGGAATCATATGAGAGCTTAGTGGCAGGAAGGATCGGGAATCCAATGTTAACAAAAGAGGATTACGATCAGATTGATGCTGAGGAGATGGAATTAATGGATATAAAGTGGTGTTTGGCGAGTGTGTTGAGGAGAGCCGAAAATTTTAAACAAATTACGGGAATAGATGATTTCCGTGATGTAAATGTTTCTACTTTAGGTGTTGATAAATCTAAAATTACTTGTTTTCGTTGCAGGGAAAAAGGACATTTCAAGAGGGAGTGCAAAAACCGCGAAGCAAGTGGAGCTCAAAATCCGTTCAACAACAATGATTACTATCGGAAAGCAATTTATCATCAAGTTGCTCAACAATCACATCAACAAGAACCACAAACTGCACATGCCAGGAAAGCAATCGAGGAGTCATCAAAGAGAGCTTGTATGGCGAATCAAGATGATAAAAAATCAACAAAAGAATTCAGTTGGGATAAATATGTTTCAGCATATAGTAAAGCATGTTTGATAAACCAAGACGATGAAAAATTACCAGAAGGGTTTAGCTGGGCAAATTTTAGTTGGGATGATTATGATCCTAACAAGAAGTCAAATCATAAAGCATTTGTTGCTCGAGTTGCTGATGACAGTGATAATGATGATTATTAAGCAAGGAGAATGGAAAAGCATTTAAAAATGATGGAGGAGATTGACAGTGATGATGAAAAAGTGAAAAAGAAAAAGAAGAAAGTTAAAAAACCAGTCAGAAGTGATGATGAAGAAGTTCGTGTGATAAGGAAAAAGGTGAAAGACATTCCAGAATTCAAAGTTGAAGCAGAAACTGATGCACAAAAGGTTCCAGTGATATGTGAAAATTGTGAAGCAGTGAAAACGCAAAACAGTACTTTGATTCATAACATGAACAGATTGAAAGAATCATATGATGTTCTGAACAAAGCAATGAATCAGTACAATCTATCAAGTGATGAACAAGCAACAGCCATGAAGACACTTTAGGGAGGTTTCATGACAAAGCAGAAAGTTGTTAACAATTACATTGAGAAGTGTGCTGTGTTGGAACAAAAACTAGAAACTCAAAGAATTGAAACAGAAAGAGTAAACCGTTTGTTAAAAAGTTACTCATGTACTTCTTATGTTATTGACAGGATTTATCCAACAGTGGAAGGCATGAAGGCGTTTGAAGAGGAAGAATCTGAAGGAAAAGTTTCTGAAAAGAAGAAGGATACTGAAGTGAATGATTCTGGTAAGAAACAAAGTGCCGGTTACAACAAGTGTCCACCCCCACTTGAAAATGGATATTCTCCACGAAATCCAAATTCTGAAAGAGTAAAAAAGGCAACAAACTTACAATGGGAATCTGAGCCATCCGATAATTTGCCAGATAATATTGATGTCATTTTTACGTCATCTGACACTGATCATGAGTCCGAGTTAATAAAGAAAGTGGTCGATCAGGTGTTAGATAAAGATGAATCCGAGGAGTCAAAGTCAGAGTCAGAGTCAAAGTCTGGGTCTGAAAGTTCGAGTTCAACTGACAACAGTCCAAAATCTTCGGTTAAAAGAGTTTACAATAAAGAATTCTTGTTATCAAAATCTAATTTGAATGATGAACCAATCAAAGTGGCATATATTTTGAATGATTCAGACAAATTATATTCTGATGAGGAATTTCCAATAAGAGGTGTTAAAACTGAAATGATTAAAAAGGTTTTCAAATTAACAGAAATTAATATTTCTGAAATAAAAAATGTAAATCTTTCTGAAAAACCTAAATCTTACACCTCAAGAGTTCAACAAAAGTTAAACAAGAAAAAGGGTTACAGTTCTGGTTCTGGTTTTCGAATGAAACCAAACCATAACGGTAATTTCAAAAGAAAAGGTCTTGGTTTTATTCCATCAAAAATTCATAAAAACGAGAAAACTTATAAACCAAAAATTGTGTTTGTTTCAGGAACATCATCTGAAGAAGAAAAGGAGCAATTATTCAGAAAGCAAACAAACAAAGAATTCCTTGCTAAGAAGCAAGAAGAAATGAAGAAAGAAAGTGCTCAGAAGAAAGAGAAGAGAACCTGTTTTCAATGCAAAATCGCTGGTCATATTGCCAGGAATTGTCCTAAGGCAATACATACAAAACAGGGAGTTTCTGTTAAACAGAAAGAAAAGATGGTTGAGATTGAACCACCAACCAAACGATTCAAAGTTTTTAAAAATTCAAAGTTCGAGGTTGGTGAATGTTCAAAGAGGTTTTACAAGAGAAAAGCAAATCTTGACAACCAAAAGTGGGTTGTTAAGAAATCTGATGATAGTTCTAGCAATGATTTTGATTCGTCAAAATCAGAGGAGCTATTTTCAGGCAATGAATCTGATTCCACAAAATCAGAGGAGCCACAAGCTGAGTTAAAATTGGAAACATCAGTGCCGCCAATGGATGATGTCAATTTTCCACCATTGCGGGCTGAAAATTTTAAACAAAAGGTTGGTAAAATTGATATTTCAAATCAATTTTTCTCAGAAAAGAAAGAATTTCATATTGAAAAAGCTTTTAACCCCAAAGTGCAACATATTTTTGGAAAAATGGTTGACGGGAAGGTCAAAGGGGTAAAAGAATTCTATGAGAAGAAAATGAAGAAACCAGGTAAGGGTGTTTCATCTCAGGTTTGTAACTGGGATGGAACTTATTATGATGAATGAAAAACCCTGGACTTGCCGGAGCTTCCAGGTTGGTAAGAGTGGAGCAGGAATCGGCATCTTTCTTGAGAAATTCACGATTGTGATTTCGACTTACAAGTGGTAAATCAGGGACATTAAGTTGTACTTGATTTTCTACTAGTGGTTTGTGTTGATTGAATCTAAAATTGTTATATTTTTCAAAAGGTTGAAGTTGAAAGACAAAGTGATGAACAAAACCCCATTTTTACAAGTGGTTTCAACAAAACTAATTTTCTGGAAAAACTATTTGATTAAAACAAACTTAAGTGTTTTGAAATCATAATGGGAAAATAGTTTGTTGTAAGGGGGAGTTCTGATTGTTTATGCCAAGTGGATGGCGAATTGAAGTAATTCAATATCAGTTGTCACTTTACTTGTATAGTTTGTTTTCAAATTTCCTTTAAATGATTTTGAATTTTAGGGGGAGTAAGAAATTTCAGAAAATCCAAATCATTTGAAAATTTTGAAAAATCCAAAAACATGATAATATTCAAAAATGAGTTTTGTTGAAAAAAGAGGAAATTATAGTACATCAGTGGACTATCACAACATGCTAAAGAATTGAAAAGTTAAAATGTGATAAACGGTCTCACTGATGATGTGCCAGTAGGTTTTTACACATTTAGTAGATTGTGACGAGATATAAACCTAAATTTCAAACTTACTTATATCGTGGGGAACATCTCTCGGATATATGGGTAACCCCCGAAATCTTGTTTGAAAGGTCCTCTTTCTGAGATACTAGGTCTTTATGCTCAGTGATATCTGGGGTATTATCCCGAGACTTCTGATTTTGCGAAAGCAATGGCCTAGTCCCCGTATAATACTTTCTGCTTGCTTGAAATATAGCACCACCCTCAGCATAAAAAATGATGAAACATTGAAAAATGCTAATCATGTGCTGTTGAAGAAAAGATCCTCTAAAGGGGACACACCAAAAGTCGAAGCCGTCATGTCTTTGCTGAACGGAAGTTCTGACCTGACCTCTCACGGCCCTCGCATCTAACCCCTTACACATATCATCTATGGTATACTCACCTGTAAGACTGAATATTGGGATCTGGATACGGGAGTATATTCTGAGGTGGGACACGCGAATTAGTTTAAGTGCTTAAAACATTAAATCTCGTATCTCGAAACAGTTGAACTTTGTGTGAAAATTTAAGTGGATCAATATACTGACAGTCTAAGTGAATCGTTTAGAACTTAAAATGTTTAAAGCTTAACGGTGTTGGTGATTTGTCTCAAAAACTGATATGATCCTCTTACACAAACTCGCAAAAATATTGTTTGTATATATTTCTTTTCTGCATTTCATTTAAAAAAATCCAAAAAGATTTTCTGAGTGTTTTAGCATAAATTTTGAAAATATACAAAAAGATTTTTAACAACTGATGTTGAAGAGCTGATTTTCAAAATTCCAAGTGCTAAACATGATGACAACCGGGTTGGGAGAGTGTGTTTTTAAAAAGAAAAATGATATTTCCACAAGTGGTCATCAGAAACATTTTATATGTTAAATCATTTTTGAGATCAATATCTGCAAGTGGTAAATTCTAAATTTGTTAAATGTTAAAATTGTAAAATTTATTGTTAGGTAGAGTTTGTGCAGGTAAGTCAGGTTTCAATCCTGAGCAGGATGTGAGCCAGGTCAAGATTCTGTGAACCTGTAAAAGCCATATTACGATCCTAGCGCAGCTCAAGGAGGAGGTTGATAACAAAGGGAAGTTTGAAACTGCTGATGCTGATGAACTTAAGGAATCAGGAGATCTGATCAAGAGAATTAGAAGATTCGAGAGCCAGATTGTAATTCTGGAATTGAAGATTAGATCAACATTCGAGGGGGAGATAAGTTGATAAAGAGAAGAGAGAGATTGAAGGATGCTTTATATTGTTAGATACTTCGGAAGAGAGGTCGAGAAGACTGATAAAGACTGAAGATGTGAAGATTCAACACCGAAGACTTCGTCAACATCCGAGGGGGAGTCTGTTGGTGCATCCGTCTGTCGACTTCGTCTTGTATCGAGTCTTGTATTGTATAATATTGATCAGGGCACGTTATACGAGAAAAAATGTCAAATATAGGGTGTGAGGCAGTTTCACACAGAATTAACAATTGTAATTCCGTTTGAAATATCCATGTCAAGTTCAAATGAAATTGCTAATTCCGTTTGAATGTGATTTCGCTTGAGACAGTTTCAAGCGAAATTACCACGCCTATATATATGTGCTTCCTGATTTCGTTTGAAACAGTTCTGAGATTCCGGTTTGAGCCACGAAGTGCTGCCGAAGTGTCTACTCGCTGTAAATCTTTGTCAAATCAATATATAGACAATTTAAAGTGATATTCTTGCTGAATTGAACTCAATACGTCTGTTTCCGCCATTCGTATTGAGAAAAACTCTTTTGATCGACTCGTTTGGGTCTGAATACGATCCTACACTTCTCTATTTTCAAAATGCTACAACGAAAACTTCAAAAGACAAGCCATCATACATAAACACATCGTTCCCAAATGAGGTAATAATCCACTCGGATGGTCATCCGATCGGATGACCATTCGAACAGATTGTCACCCGATCGACCGGCCACCCGATCGGATTGCCGCCCGATCGGATTACCGTCCGATCCATTGACACTTCACACCATTTTACGTGTCCCTTATCGTTATTGCTTTCGTTCTGATCAGGCTAATCTCAATCTAAGCTCTCCCTTCAATCCATCATCGCTGTGAGTATACTCGAACCCTTTTTGCTTTACGCACCTTTGGGTGTTACATACTTTACTTATACTAAATCACATCGAACACACTACTCAATACTTTAACGCTAACCGTTACTGCATGTTATATGTGACTTAATGAATGCTTGTTTGTTATGTTTACACATGGAATGTTGTCTACCTGCCTGAGCAACGATAGTACTATAGTTTGGACTCAGCACCTGTTCACTCAGGGGTTGTTAAGGACAATTAATTACATGGCTCACAGCGGTGAGTGTGTATTACGAACTACCTTGGGCAGTCAACCCGCAGTCATTGGTATCGATAGGTTCATGTCGATAACTAACGTGCTTCATTTCACACTGTGTACGTGCTGGTTATGCGTAAACGATTTCGAACTCTATTATATCTATCAAACTTGTATGCTCACCTTTACACTATGTGTATTGACTTTTACTTTAACGTATGTGGCAGGTGCTTAAGATGTTTATATGCTTGGCTTGCTGTGAAATCGAGGCTAGGAAAGGTCTAGAAACAAATAAACGAATTGTTTGTATTTGAAATCCGAGTTGTCGAAACAGAACAATTTGGCTAGATCTTGTCTGTAATAATTATGTTACTTTTTATGTCATGGTATGGGACGTGATGCTTTAAATAATTAGTAATTATAGTTGTTATGGAAACTTCTGGACAATCTGTTTCGCTCAGTGCTACGCCCCGATGATTCCGCCATCGGTTGGGGTGTGACAATCAAAGGCATCTTTGGTGAGACAACAGGTATGTTTGTTGGTTCTCAGGCAGTAAAAGGTTATGTATTGTGGTCGAGGATTATAGAGTCTATTACCAAGCTCAATGCTTATGATGATTCCTTTTACTACTTCGATGAATAAAGTGAGAAATTATGAAATTGAGAAATTATGTCAATACTTTCTTTCTGGATTATTTTTAGGTTGAAAATTATACTCTTTCTTCTAAATTTCCTAGATTGTATAGTCAGGAAGTTCATAAGCATTGTTATGTTTGGGATCGTAGGTGCTTGGATGGGTGGAATGAGCAATGGCGCAAGCCTCTAAGAGGTGGTATCTTGTCTTCTAAGTTGTCTAAACTTTTGTGTGTTTTGCAATTTATTTTTTGGCCTGATTCTCCATATCACTGGGTTTTGGATTTGGTTGTGAAGATGTTTATATTGTAAAAGTTTTGAAAAACCACATTGAGCAGCTTAATCTTCTGGATGGTGACCATGTGACTAGATGGAACAAGTATATTAAGGATAGTAAACATTATATCATGGAGGGTTATGTTGGATCATTTTCCAACTAGACAAATCTTGAAGATTAAAGGTATTGATATCCCTTTCATATTGTATATTGAAGGGGTATGGTCCTAAATGTCACTCAAGTCACGAATCAGTAATGCGTGCCTAGGACTACACCCATACTTAAACCTCAAAACCCTCAACTAGTTCTGAAGTTCCCTTGTGGGCTATTCCTGCAGGCGCGCAACCATGTCAGCTCATAAAAGTACAAGCAATGCAAGTGACAGTAGCCTGGAACCAATCGGCATGTGCCAAGCTCTGTCCTAGACAATCCCCATGATGATAAATCGTGCAAGGGACAAACAGTACAAAGGACAATGACGTGTAGCCAATCAACATGCACCATTTTATAGTTCCTTATCTCCACTAATGGCTGATGATAAACGAGAGAACAAGTACATTTGGAAAGTGGCGTGTAGTCAATCACGACGCGCAATCGTACTCCCTCCTCTACGCACACTACCTATCATGCTAGAGGAGACCAAATGAATATTCCCTTGAAAGTGATGTCTGGCACATGAGCCTATCAAACCATTTCCTTCTCCAACCCTTCGGCTAAAAATACCAACCTCTACTGATTGGAGTGTCGCGCCCCAGTCAAAGATAATATATATAATACCCAAATTACCCATAATAATGTGTTAGTGGTAGTAAGGGTTCGAACCACGAAAAGTCAATTTGCTTGACTTTCGGCTAATAATTAGCTTAATAATGAAATAGACTAGAGAGAGCACTTACTAGTATTGAAGAACACTTTAAGAACTCAGAATAGTAGACTTCCAATAATGGAAACAAGCTCTAAGAAGTTTAGAGTGAAAGAAAGAATGCTGTGAGTGAAATTATGAACCAAAGTAGGCTATTTATACTTGTTCAAGAGTGTCCTTAAGAATGCTTAGGAGTTGATTAGTGGCACATTAGGTGTCAAGATATAACAACCCTCCTAAAATTATTAGAACACCCTTATACGTCCCAAAATACACCCCGTATACGAAAACTGGTCCCGAATACCTTTAGTTTTATAAAAATAAAAAAACAAAAATTAGGTGGTTCTGGCGAGGCTCGACAGACTCCCCTTAGTCTGTCGTGGGGCGCGAGAGAAGGGACGAGTGGCGCCGCCCAGTGCCACCACGTGTCACGTGCGTGTCATGGCTAGAGATCCGACTCAGCAAAGCTAGGTGCTACATCACCTAGCTCGCGGGCCGCGAAGGCTTAGCCTTCATCTCTCGCGGGGCACGAGAGAGTGGGCGATCAAAACTATAAATAGGGGCCTCAAGCATTCAGTTTCCTTCGTTCAAAAATATCGAATTCTCTCTCAATCTCTCAATTCTCTAAAGCTAAAGTTATACCCGGGAATTATACCCACTAAAATAACGAAGCTCTGCCTTGTTGTAAGTATTATAACTGATGTGCGTATCGTGTTATATATTTTTATGAATATTTTTAGCCATTTTTAACACTTTAGTTAAGTTTTAAATTTATAAAACATGATATTCTACTAACACTAAACACACATATGGGCAAGTGCACCCATCGTGAGCGTAGTATAGCGTTGGTAAGATACCGAGGTCGTCCAAGGACACAAGAGCTTTTCATACCGGTTTATCCTCAACGTCTAATCAAATCAAAAGTTTAGAAAAAGGTTTAAACATGAAAATAAACTAAAAATGCTGAAAATAAAAAATAAAAACAGATAGATAAGATGAATCACTTGGATCCGACTCACCTTTAGTGTTACCTTTGATTTTTCCGCACTTTTGCACTTTTTAAGAGATTATTTTAGTTATAGTAGTAGGCCCCTCTTCTGAAGGTGACGTTACCCTCAACCCAGTAGTTTGAGTCAGCAATGATATAATCCTAAAGGGTTGGATTATTGAAAGATATTAATTTAGTTATTAATGCGTAAAGTGGTAGGCCCCTCTTCTGAAGGTGACGTTACCCTTGGCTAAGTGGTTTGAGTCAGCGGGGATATAATCCCAAGTAGTCGGGTTAATATATTAATAGTAGTTTACATATGAGGGGATCAAGCCATTCACACCCCCGCCATCCAATACCAGCGGGTATTGAAGGAGGTCCTAGTAAGCTTGACCCAGGTAGTTTACATATGAGGGGATCAAGAACCTTACCAAACCATTCTTTTAACCCCCGACCAGGTAGCCAACATATCTCTATATAGACCGTAGAGATATGAATGGTGTAAATCTTTTATTTTATATATAGACAGTAAAATAACGCCAAGACACCACGAACAAATGATAAGGAAGTTTCACCTTCAACATAAGAAACTAGTTATTAAAGTCATTAATACAAAACCAAATAAAAGGTGCGAAAATATTAAAAAACAAAAGTAATACACTAAATGCTTGTCTTCACCAAGTGATGTAAGAGACTTAGGCAAACATGGCCTTTGATTGTCAAGAACTCTTACTATCAATCTTGGATCCCGAGACTACTACGCACACTCTATGATGGATGATGGTGGTGGATGTGGGTGTTGTGATGGTGGTGGAGTGTGGGTGAAGTGGGAGAGGGGTGGTTTGCCAAGGGATGCCTTTGAAGTGAACCAAGCACCTCTATTTATAGCCTGCACATAAGCCCGGACACGGCCCCGTGTCCATTGGACACGGCCCTGTGTCCATCCACTTTCTCTTTCTTCATTAATTGCAGTTTGTCTGCATTAGTTGACCATGCCCCCGTGTCCACTGGGCACGGCCCCGTGTGCAAAAGCGTATCTGTACTATCAAGATTTTCTTGGATTCTGCAAATCTTAGCCTTGACCACGGCCGTGTGGAGCTGGGGACGCCCCCATGTTGGGGAATAGAAGCTTCTACGCTTTTGTCTTTTCTGCAGACACTTGAGCACGCACCCGTGTCCGCTGGGCACGGGGCGTGTTCAGCCTTCTGGTGTCTTGTTTTTTGCTTGGGAAGATGATGCCGAGTGGTCGGGCATGCCACGTTTATTCCTTTTCTTGTATTCATGTTAGATTTAGTTGTATTTTTGCTTCTTTTGTCCATTTGAGCTCATTTAATCCTGAAAATACAAAAGGAAGACAAAACACACTTTTTCCAACATTTGTACTAAAAAAGGGTTAGTTTTATGCCTCTTTTGATGTAATTTATATGTTGCATTTTACACACGTCAAATACCCCCACACTTGAATCTTTGCTTGTCGTCAAGCAAAACTCTTTATAATGTGGCTTACACACCCAAATGGAATGGGTAGAAGAGAAGTTTTGGGCTTGTCTTGAGTGTCGGGATTCCAAGATCTTTATTAGGTTTTATTTTTATATTATTTACAATCCTATTCGTTATGATTTATTTAGAACATTACATAAGATAAATTACTTATTTGGGCATAACATGCCTCTTTAAAAGTCCATTTATATACAAGTTCACATACCTCACGGGAGATCACTCAACACTCGGCCGAAGATGTATCTTTGTGAAACACTCGAGACCGGCATGGAAAACACTCGAGACTGGCATGGAACTTACTTCTACCATATGCTTGCCAAGCAATCAATCCTCCTCCTTTTTAACTATAAACCGTTGTAAATATCAAGAGGACTTGGGGAAGGGTTAGGCTTGGGTTAAAGGTAGGTGGTTTTGGGTTAGTGGTTAGTAGAATAGGGCGAAAAGGCGTAAAAAGCGTCGGTTTTCGTAAAACTTTTTGTTTTTGTGACTTTTTATTCTAATGAAGCATTTTTCAAACAAAGTTTCTTTTGATGAACTTGTGTGTTTATTGCTAGACTTCATAATTTTTTTTTTGATAAGGAATATCACATGAAAACCGAGCTTTTTACTAAAATAAATGGTTTAGAATGAAAAAGGGTTTTGGTGGGTAAAGGGTGTTTGTTTTGTGCGTTTAGAAATGAAAAGGTTTTGGCTCAAAGGGGTTAACTAGGGGGGATTTTTGGGTAGGTGGTAAAAAAAAGAAAATAATGGTGTTGAAAGGAAAAGGGGTTAGTCCTAATGCCTCCATCATTTACTTACTTGGGTTTAAGTTTGTAAGGACCGGGAATGTAATGTCATGGCAAGTTCTAGAGTCGTAAGAAACCAAGCGGCTATTCACACAAGAAACGAAAAATGAGCATTTAGTTTAAAGATGTGTATTTATATGCTCAATTAAAGGCTCAAAACTCACTTTTTGTGGGAATGGGTTTTCAATGTGATCAAGTATATATAATCAAATTTTAACTAGATTTGTCATGCCGTTTCATAATTTTCTTATGTTGGTTCTTTTTATCACGACGCTATCTGTTGTAAATTCGTAAAAATATAACCTTTTTAGAACTTGTTATTCCCAAATTAACCCAAGACAAGTAAAAAAAATTGAAAAAAATTTGAAAAAAATTGGGGTGTTCAGCGGTTCCAATAGAGTTTTGTGTAAGGCTTGTAATTAGGACTTGCAAAATTCAAGGTTTTAGCATCCCCCCACACTTAAATTACACATTGTCCTCAATGTGTCCCAAAAATAAGTTTTTAGGTTGATTGAATGTGTAAAAGGTGTGTTAAAAACAAAAATTTATGTTTCTGGGCATCTAGACACGGGCCGTGGTGTCCGGGCACGGCCCCGTGTCCAGGTTGCCAGTAACAGAAAGTAACAGAAGGCTGGGCACGGGGGCATGTTCATCGAACACGCCCTGTGTCCAGTTACCTGAACTGGGTGTTTTTCTGCAGATCCTTGAGCACGAGGCGTGTTGGCTGAGCACGGCCCGTGCTGAACTTGCTGTAATGAAGAAAAAATGTCGGGAGGCTCTGTTTTCGTGTATGGGGTGTTGGTTCAAGCTTCCCTTAGTATCCTTCACCATCCCGAGTGTGTTTTACCCATTACAACATCATCCAAACACCATTTAATAATTTAGACAACCATCATTCATTAAAGAGAGAGATTACAATAAGTTCCTAATAAAAGCATAAACTAAAACTTAGATAAGTAGGTCAAGAAACACAAGTAATCTAAAACCGCAAAGAAGTCCTAGCCTATAATTTATTTTAAGAGCAAAATTTCCGACAAAGATAATTTTCTCAGTTGAATGAGGCTTGAAGAACTTCTTCTCCGGGTATAGTCCCTCACACGTCGTTGAGCCATTCTTCTGTCTCCCTAGGGAGAAGAAAGGCAGGCTCATTGGCATCATCATTTTGAGGGGGTGTAACTTCCACCGGAACTTCTTGCAAATTTTCAAGAGGAGGTTCTACGGGGATGTCATCCCACCCGGTGGGGTTATTGATTCCAAGTGCTAGGTTCGAATTCTCTTGGGGAAGGATTGGTTCCATGGGAGGTGTTACAAGAATGTTCAACCTCTGGTGCAAGAGGTTGATTTCTTGGAAACTATTTTCCAGCCCCACCATCAGATAATTTATACGGTCGATTAAGACCTCTTCTACGGATGTCATTTCGTCGAGAGCTTCTCGTAGTGCCATCACATAGCGTACAAGAGTTGCTTTGATTGAAGGCCTTCGTTCCCTTCGACTGTTTCTGGAATGTGCTAAAGAGGTTCCACTGTTTTGGCTTGACATTCTACGAAAATAAACTGAAAAGAGTTCATTTTTAATGAAACAGTACCTCGAACATGGCCCGTGCTCACTGAGCACGGCCCCGTGTTCATCTTTCTGCTGATTTTTGGAACAAGGAATCTTGGAGCTTTAAATTATTTTTCTAACTTTTGAGATATTTTTAAGCAGAAATAACTTAAAACAGTGTTGTAAAACTTATTTTTAACAAGATTTCTTAAATAAAAATCTAACAAATATCACAATAAAGCTTGAAAACATGGAGGTTTTAAGCTTTAATGGAGGTGTTGAGGAAAAATGAAGAAGAAGGCAATTGACAAAAGTAGAAAAGACAAGATGGTTATTGAGAACCTTCTTTAGAATATACCTAGTATGGTATGTGTGAAGATCCCACCAAATCTCTGTCTTTGGAATGGTTTAAATGTGCAGGAATCTTGCTGCATTTATAGAAAACGACAACACGCTGGACACGGCCCCGTGTCGGCTGGACACGGCCCCGTGTGCAGACAAGATTCTGACACATTTTGTCCGTATTCTGACCGAAAGTAAGACGAGAATCTTTTGGTGGACACGGGGGCGTGCTGACCTGGACACGGCCCCGTGTCTAGAACCTGTTTATGAAGTTTTGTCTATTTTTAAGGAATTTATCCGGCTCGGGTGGTTCCTTACTGGACGGAACAACACCGAAGTGCCTGAGATACCTTAGTTGCTCTAGATTTAGACGAGAACACAAGAGGTTATCGGAAAGGGTGATTCCTATGCTAAATGTAGGTGGACAAGTCCAACCCTTATCTGGGCTCTCGTTAAAGAAGGTGTATGTTGAATCGCTCAGGTCTATGTATGCATCGATGGGGAGTCCTTCACGGCACAATCGACACAGGGACGACTATCGCTCAAGTCTTCGCAAGAGTTAGAGGTGATTTCGGGAGCAACGATGTCGTTTTTATCCGAATGCGATCTCAATAATTCTTCTTGGGCGTTGTCTTGAGATTAATTAGTTATGTCCATCTCAAGCTCTTTTATCCAATTAAGAATTAGATCTTCCAATTGAAAAAAATCATCAATAATCATTTCATTTAGAATAGATGATTGAGAGCATTCGAGGGAGAGCTATGGATTATTTTTACTTTCACCCCTTTTAAGGCTACAGGAAAACAATGGGTCTATATAGTGGGGAGTATAATTTAAAAAATAACATTTTAAATCTTCATGATTTCCACCACATATTTGACACCACGTACCATAAGAGGAGCGGTAGTAAAAAAATCAGTATCGCTCATGGTTGTGTCAGAAATTACCAACCGTCGGGATCTTACGGTTCTGTTTTCAGTATCTGATACTTGGGCACGGGGCGTGTTGATTGGCCACGGCCCCTTGTTCAGCTACTGTCTGACTTAAAACAGGATTGCCAGTACCAAAGACTGGGCACGGGGCGTTTTCAACGGGCACGGCCCGTCCTGAGCTCTGCAGAAAAGTAAAAATTTAAGAAAAATCCTAAAAAAATAGAAAATTAAGAAAAACGATTAGGCTGTTGATTCCTAACTTTCTTAAAATCCTTGTGTCCCCGGCAACGGCGCCAAAAACTTGATGTGCGTGTCGTGTTATATATTTTTATGTATATTTTTCGCCCTTTTTAACACTTTAGTCAAGTTTTAAATTTATAAAACACGATATTCTACTAACACTAAACACACATATGGGCAAGTGCACCCATCGTGAGCATAGTATAGCGTTGGTAAGATACCAAGGTCGTCCAAGGACACAAGAGCTTTTAGTACTGGTTTATACTCAACGTCTAATCAAATCAAAAGTTTAGAAAAAGGTTTAAACATGAAAATAAACTAAAAATGCTGAAAAAAAATAAAAATAAAAACAGATAGACAAGATGAATCACTTGGATCCGACTCGCCTTTAGTGCAACCTTTGATGTTTTCCGCAGTTTTGCACTTTTTAAGAGATTATCTTAGTTATAGTTGTAGGCCCCTCTTCTGAAGGTGACGTTACCCTCAACCCAGTAGTTTGAGTCATCAAGGATACAATCCTAAAGGGTTGGATTATTGAAAGATAATTAATTTAGTTATTAATGCGTAAAGTGGTAGGCCCCTCTTCTGAAGGTGACGTTACCCTCGGCTAAGTGGTTTGAGTCAGCAAGGATACAATCCCAAGTAGCCGGATTAATATACTAATAGTATTTTACATATGAGGGGATCAAGCCATTCGCACCCCCGCCATCCAATACCAGCGGGTATTGAAGGAGGTCCTAGTAAGCTTGACCCAGGTTCTTGCAGGATCTATACACTGAACAAGGCAAGAACCTTACCAAACCATTTCCTTAACCCCCGACTAGGTAGCCAACATATCTCTATATAGACCGTAGAGATATGAAAGGTGTAAATCTTTTATTTTATATAGACAGTAAAATAACGCCAAGACACCACGGACAAATGATAAGGAAGTTTCACCTTCAACATAAGAAACTTGTTATTAAAGTCATTAATACAAAACCAACTAAAAAGTGCGAAAATATTAAAAAACAAAAGTATTACACTAAATGCTTGTCTTCTCCAAGTGATGTAAGAGACTTAGGCAAACATGGCCTTTGATTGTCAAGAACTCTTACTATCAATCTTGGATCCCGAGACTACTACACACACTCTATGATGGATGATGGTGGTGGTTGTGGGTGTGGGTGTTGTGATGGTGGTGGAGTGTGGGTGAACCAAGCACCTCTATTTATAGCATGCACATAAGCCCCGACACGGCCCCGTGTCCATTGGACACGGATCCCTGTCCATCCACTTTCTCTTTCTTCATTAATTGCAGTTTGTCTGCATTAGTTGACCACGCCCCCGTGTCCGCTAGGCACGGCCCCGTGTGCAGAAGCGTATCTGTACTATCAAGATTTGCTTTGATTCTGCGAATCTTAGCGTTGACCACGACCGTGTGGAGCTGGGCACGCCCCCATGTTGGGGAATAGAAGCTTCTACGCTTTTGTCTTTTCTGCAGAGACTTGAGCACGCCCCCGTGTCCGCTGGGCGCGGGGCGTGTTCAGCCTTCTGGTGTCTTGTTTTTGCTTGGGAAGTTGCTGTCGAGTGGTCGGGCATGCCACGTTTATTCTTTTTCTTGTATTTATGTTAGATTTAGCTGTATTTTTGCTTATTTTATCCATTTGAGCTCATTTAATCCTGAAAATACAAAAGGAAGACAAAAGCACACTTTTTCCGACATTAGTACTAAAAAGGGGTTAGCTTTATGCCTCTTTTGATGTAATTTATATGTTGCATTTTACACACATCAAATACCCCCACACTTGAATCTTTGCTTGTCCTCAAGCAAAACTCTTTATAATGTGGCTTACACACCCAAATGGAATGGGTAGAAGAGAAGTTTTGGGCTTGTCTTGAGTGTCGGGATTCCAAGATCTTTATTAGGTTTTATTTTTATATTATTTACAATCCTATTCGTTATGATTTATTTAGAACATTACATAAGATAAATGACTTATTTAGGCATAACATGCCTCTGTAAAATTCCATTTATATATAAGTTCACATACCTCACGGGAGATCACTCAACACTCGGCCGAAGATGTATTTTGTGAAACACTCGAGACCGGCATGAAACTTACTTCTACCATATGCTTGCCAAGCAATCAATCCTCCTCCATAAAATCTTAATAAGGTTATTATGAATTTTATGTCATTAAATGAATTTTGACATTAAATGAATTTTGAATAAGGTTATTATAAATTTTATGTCATTAAATGAATTTTGAATTCCCAATATGTGTTACTCCTGTCTAAATCTTACAGTTATTAATATGTTTAAATTCTATATATATATATATATAGGGAGAAGATCATGCGAGAACCACCTCTTATTGTGAGAACCGCGAGAACCAATGTGAACACACCAAAAATGCCTAAAAATAGCTAAAAATCACACAAAATTTTTTTTTTTGAATTTTTTAATATTTTTTATAAAAAAATGCTACTTTTCGAAGATATTAATATAAGATAACACAATTCAGGAATGCTACTTCAAAAATGTCAAGATAATATGTATTATACCTAAATAATTTTCTGTCATTTAAATTCTCAGTATATGTTACCCCTATTTGTTATGCTATAAATATAAAAAGGAATATATTCATAATATATTAAACTTTGTAATAGATATCATACCCATATATTTATGTGAATACAATTCAATATAAATTATAATCCTATTTTGATATTGACATTAATATCTTATTCAAAAATATAAGATAACACCCTTTAGATATAATATCACTAAAATATTATAATATTACTTGATGCAAGTAGTATTTTTATTAATTGTGATATAGCCCAAAATTTTACTCGATTATATTTTCGAGGTTTTGACAAAATATGTAATTATAATTATTTTGTTAAAATATAATATCTCAGCATACTTAAAACATGTTTATTGTTTAATACAATATTACAACAGAATTTTCATAATGATACTATGAAAATATTATATATATTATTACATATACTTTTGTTATATGACATCAGCACATGTACATTTACATACACATGAAAAATGTGCGAAAATTTTATAAGTATTCTATATTTTATAAATTATATTAGTGAAACAAATTATATTTCATACATAAAATAGAAATGTATACAAAATATATGGTACTGTATAATTGTATAACTTAAAATATATATACGTACTACGTATATATCACAAGGGAATAACTTTAGAATTTTATCATTTTATAGTTTAACTTATTTCTTAAACCATATTTGATTTATATGTATTTATATTCTGATATAAGAGTAATATTTCATTCCTTGATACAATAAGGATCAAATTTAGAAACGCCAAACTTTGTATTATCTACCATGATTCTTTAAATAAATAAAATTGATAATCTAAGAATTCAAGTCATAATATTTTCAACCAATACGGTTCAACCCTCTAGTTAAAATTATTTCAAGAAATACGTAAGGATTATATATTTTCATTTAATTTTATTATTCACCCTTTTATTTCAAAATAGTATGATCAACAGAAATTCATTCCAATTACTATTGTTAGTATAAGAAAATAAAGTTATGAAAATAAAAAGGATAATTAATACCCTTCGCTAAATAATTGGATTGTTATAAAAATAATTTAGTATTATATATTATTTTTAAAATCTTGTATACATATGCACATACAGGATATAATTTCTTGCTAATGTATACAATATAATAAGACAAATATCTTCTGTAGAAAAGCAAATTTTTGTATGTAACAGAAGAAGCAGATCTACCTGTTTACCTAGAAATTATCCAAATAATTTTTCAACCCCTTTACCACCATTAACCCAAAAGAAAACCTAAGTACACCCGGATTAGCCCCAAGGGAAAAATAGTAGAATCAATAACTGGAAATCTCAGGATTTTATATAAACCTTTAATTCTAGCCACAGTCATAACCACAGTTTCCAACAAACATCCCGAATATTTATCCAATCATGAACCCTGAGAATATAAGCTAAGTTGAGAAAATATAAAGTCATTCTTAGAAAAACACCGAGCCCATAATTTAGAATAAGAGCTCGTCTGTAAATACGATAACAGAATATAGCACATAATATATTATATATATACTTCCCTTATATTTTGATAAAATATATAGTGAAAAGAAACTGTTAAAATATAATGTATGTATATATATATATATATATAGGGGATGGATCATGAGAAAACTAGTTTAAATGAGAAAACAAAAAAACTAACTAAAAAAGCCTAAAAAACATACCAATTTTTTTTTCAAATTTTTATAAAAAAAAATCGCTAGTTTTTATGCATGGAAAAAAAATTCAAAAAATATATATATTTATATAATTTTTTTTGTTGTATTGCACATGTGCACTATTACGGATATAGTGCACATGTGTAGTACACATATAATGCACATGTGCAGTACAACAAATTTATCTATTTATTTATTTTTTGAAAAAAAAATTTATACATAAAAAATAGCGATTTTTTTATAAAAAATTGTAAAACAAAATTGGTATGTTTTTTAGCTTTTTTAGGCTTTTTTTTAGTTAATTTTCTAGTTTTCTCATTTAGATGTATTTTCTCATGATCTTCTCACTATATATATATATATATATATATATATATATATATATATATATATATCAATGCATCATACTGATAGGTATGATTATACTTGTGCTAAATGTAAAATGAGCGACAAAAATATGTTTGTATAAGTGCTTAGTTCTGTGATAATTATATCGGAATATGTTTGCAATTCAGATGTCAAACGAAATAACATGTAATCAAGAAATTCAGGCTAGTAATGAAAATTCTTTAGACAAGAGCACTATAGAAAACATAATAGCTCAAGCAATATCAAATGCCATACCTTCGATCATTGAATCTATTAAAATTTCTATGCCTATAAACGAAAGTCCTACTTTACGTTGTGAGCATACCCATCACTTCAAACCTAACCCTGTTAACAATGGAGGTCATGATGTTCGTATCAAAACTCCATCCTCCAAGCGAAAGAAAACCACAACGTATAGCTACTCTTATAAGAAATTCCGCTCTAACAAAACCGATGAGAACCAAGAAGTTGGATCGTCAATCACACGACCTACCTGCAACAACCATAACAAGAAGCACGTAAGAAAACGCCATTCTAAGAAGATACTTCGTTGTAACTTCTGTAAGAAGGATGGGCATACAGAGGAAGAATGTAGAAGGAGAAGAAAAACTAATGTATGTTACAAATGCGGAGATCCAGGCCACTTCCGTCTTTACAGCCCGAAACTATCTAATGCACCCAACAACGAGGATAGAAACCCAGATGAAGCTAAAGAAAATGCATAAATATTACAATACTGGAGACAACAGCAAAATAAGCACCCTTATGTTTTGACTATACTTAAGTTAGTTGACTTTTGATTCCGATCAAAACTTCATCAATAAAAGGTCTTTATTTTTCTTTTATAAGGCCAATTCTCATTTGCCTCATCTCTTGACAAATTCACATGTTGCACGAGCATTGCTTGTTACGCATGTGATTCCACTTCAAAAGATTTTCTATTCACGAGTTCGAATATTATGCTGTGACACTCATTTTAAATCTTGATAAATTGCATTGTTGCAAAAACGTTGACTTTTGGTATCAAGTCAACAGATTTCTTGGAAAACTCCTTTTCTTTTCAAAACCACTTATTGGGTTTTCATTGTAACCATTTTTGTCAATACATATATTCATTGTTGAAATATGTCTAAACCAAGCTCAAATTGTTTGAACTTGCTCCTATACATTTGATTCAAAATCCCATATGATGAATTGAGATCATCATATTCGAGGTAATTTCATTTGTTTAAATCATAGTAAACCTATTCAAAGTCTACGACTCCAATAAATCGTTTGTTAAACTACGACACCTTGTGGTGGCGATTTCTTTGAAAACTTGGACTCATTTCGTTTTCACACCTGAGGTACGAATTTATCTATATTCTGTTGATTCATTATCCTAAACCAGCTTTGTGTTAAGATAAAGGTACCTAAATTCTTATTTCAATGTGCCTCTAACATTTCTTTCATCTTTGATCAATCCTACGATATTAAATTGTTCCTTCATTTGAACATCCTATCTTTTGAATATCCAGATTCACTTCATTGAAACTTTCAGTTAATTTCGAAAACGGTGAATTCATTTGGTCTCCGTAATCATTGAATTCTTTCAATCACTACAAACACCTTGCGGTGTCTGTATAAATGTGTAGCTTGTGCTAATAGTAAACCCGAATCATATAAATTCATACGTCATTCGATTGACTTATCATTCAGATAATCTTGATACAATTATGTATTAAGACCATGATACAATAAATTCTATTGTATTGTCCGGTGTATCCTTGCCATTTAAATAAACGTCACTGATTTCTGGTTTGATTATTGACAAATCATTTTTCATACTTCTATCTTCAACTTGAGTTTATAGATTCAGAGTTCTTTTAAACGAACAAAGTAAGTTCTCTTTGGCATTGAATCCTATTGTCCCTAAAAGTCGTTTAACATTCGATTCATATGTCTCTATTTGATTTGTGAAACTTAACTATGTCACGTTCAGTTAATAATTCCTGGAACTAATCGAAACATTTATGTTCTCAATTTCTTCTATGTCCTTAGAAAAAATATCACTAAGGATTCATCTGCTAAACATTTTTGTAAGACTCATACATCATTTCTGTCAGTTGTAGCTGATAAGCTACGAGTCCTATTCGTTTAATAAATGATCCAACATACCTGGAACTTGACTTCCCTCTTTTAACAAATCTAACTACCCCTTTCATAGAGAAACTTTTAACCAAAATCACTTGAAAGGTTTTCATCTGTTCTAATAATCTCATATTGCTTTAACTTGAACTATCTTGTCTATTGTTTCTTGCACTATCTCGAGTCCAGATAAGTTTCTTTTCTCCAAGTTTTTGCCCAACAGACAATAGTTCGGAACTTTCTTCCATTAAATGCTTCCAAAAGACGCTTTGACACTGTTATTACTAAATAAAAGACTTGATATAACTCCAAGGGAATATAGTAGCTCAAATCTCGAGGACGAGATTTAAAACAAGGTGGGGAGGATATAACAACCCTCCTAAAATTATTAGAACACCCCTATACGTCCCAAAATACACCCCTTATACGAAAACCGGTCCCGGATACCTTTAATTTTATAAAAATAAAATAAAAACAAAAATTAGGTGGTTCTGGCGGGGCGCAACAGACTCCCCTTAGTCTGTCGCGGGGTGCGAGGGAAGGGACGAGTTGCGCAGCCCGGTGCCGCCACGTGTCAGATGCGTGTTGAGGCTAGAGATCTGACTCAGCAAAGCTAGGCCCTACATCACCTAGCTTGCGGGCCGCGAAGGCTTAGCCTTCATCTCTCGCGGGCCGTGAGAGAGTGGCCGATCAAAACTATAAATAGGTGCCTCAAGCATTCTGTTTCCTTCGTTCAAAAATATCGAATTCTCCCTCAATCTCTCAATTCTCTAAAGCTAAAATTATACCCCGGCATTATACCCACTAAAATAGCGAAGCTCTGCCTTGTAAGTATTATAACCCCGGTTACGTATTAGATATGCTGCCCGATTGATCTAGTGCTCCGTAACGGCTGTCGAGGCTCTGCCCGACGTATTCGTTAGAGTTCTGTCTCGGGGAGGGTATAACTAATGTAAATTGGGTTATTATACTAATGCGTGTGCATTGTTTAATTTATTAGATTATAACCGGGAAGTCACAGGGAAAAACCTAAATTAGTAATGTGAATAATCCTTTCTTTTTGTAAACTGTTTTTACAAAACCTCAATTAATTTACATAATAATTAACAGTGATTGAGTATTTGTAATTCTACAATTATCGTCGGTATGTTGGGGTTTTGTATACAAAATTTGTTACTACACTGTGAGTAGTAACATGACCACAAGTCGGGTTGACAGTACCGTGGGTGGTAATTAAGGTAGAAAAATAAACAAATGTAATTGCTGATTGCCCTCAATACTGTACAATGATAAAACTTGTTTCGATTAAACTGGGATTCACTCACCAGTATTTTTCTTGCTGATAAAATGTTTTAAACACGTGTTTCAGGTAACTTAGTGTGAAGCCATAAAAGCCAGCTGGTGAGCACTGAAGGCTTAGAAAAGTGGCTATAAAAGTTAACTAGTTAAAAAGGAGAATTGTTTTCAATAATTAGGGTTTATCCCTATAAACATATTACAAATTAAAATCGGGTTTTGTCCCACTTGTTTATTATAAATGTATTATCAGAAAAAAAAAAATTGGGTATTATCCCATTTATCTATTTTAAACATTTTGGTGTTTAAACTCTGATAAAAATATTTCCTAACTACGGCTCTGATGAAAATTTATGCTGCTAAATTAATAAACACCGATACCATCTGCTCTGAGTCTCGCGGCTCCCGCTCCCGAGGAGGGGTCGGGGGCTGTGACACAAGATGTGGTGAAGGGTGGAAAAAATGAAGGATAGGTGTAAAAAAATGGAGCAAAGCTGCTATGCAGCCAAGAGTTTGATGTCAGCGACTGCCTTCCGGACCGTATGCGTCATGGTCCGTAATGTAACAACTCTCATTAAAATTACCATTTCTTATCTTATACTACCCAATAGGAAACCCTAATTGAGACCCCCAAGTAATCCTGCATAACCCCTAAAATTTTCAGAACAATCAGAATCAGGATCAGGGCCCCTAAAACTCGGGGGGGGGGGGGGTATTTCCAATTTGGTATTATCTAAACAGTTTTTCATAGAAATCAAATTTTGAGAAACCGTCGACTCACCCAAGCTAAGCAGACACGGGGCTACCCTATGGTAGGGTTGTGCCCCTCGCGCCACGCGACGGCCCCTCGCGCCAGGCTAGGGAGCCGTTTTCCAGGTATAAATAGAGGGGAGTGGCACTTGATTTCTGGCGTTGGTTCGACGTTAAAAGTCATTTCGTACACTGAGATATCATCTAAACAGTTCAAAAACACACACATAACACGAAACGCTACCGCGACAACAGGGTAATAACTCGATCACTGCTATGATTTAATGTCCGATCGATAGAAACCAATCCAATGGATGTTTAAGTGCTGCTCAAACTTGGGTTATACTTTGTCATTCGTCGTAAATTCGATGGATGTTTAAGTATCGCACTTTGTCATTCATTGTGAAGGTTTTGATCTCGTGAGTTGTCGTAAAAGTTGGATTAAAGTTACTAACCTAGTTTTCGTGTGCATTGTTATTCGAATTAGGTTACATGGCTAATTTGTAGGCTAAACTCTGCCCGTTTAAAATCTGCAATGTGAGTCATTCTCTTTTTATCAAATTGCTTTGCAAAACCCTAATTGTCCTAAAAGTTATAAATACAGGGATTAAGTCTTTTTAGTCTTCAATTACAGCCGGTATGTGGGGTTTTGTATACATTACTTGATAACCGTCACCACTGGACATCGAGTTAGCCAATGGGTGATATGACCATAGTCACAGAAACAGGTCGAGTGACAAATACCGTTGGGTAATTGGTTGATATATAAACATTGTAATCGCTCTTAATACGGTATATTATAACAATATGTCGTTTTGTGCAACTTGAATGACTCACCAGTATTTCCCTGCTTATAAAACCTTTTTAAAACATGTTTCAGGTGATCTGTTTTGATCAAAGAAAAAGTGCCGCGTAGCACTACAAGCTTGAAGATTTGGCTCAATAAAATCAAGAAACATGTTTTTATAAAAACAAGGGATTTCCGTGAGAAATCACCTTTATTGTAAATTATGGGTAATATTCCCAATTTGTGAAATAGAATAAATTGGGTATTTTCAAGTTTTAAACGATCCTGTTAAAATTCCGCTGGCAACATAATAATTACCACGGATTTCTGTCTCGCGGCTCCTGCAATGGGTAATACCGGGTCGGTAGCCGTGACAGAAAAAGGTGGTATTAGAGCCACTGATTTAAGCCAATTAAGTATTTAGAAATACTTAATTTTTTTTTCTGATTGCCATTTTGTGATTTTGTGAAAATTTATTTGCAACATATTTATCCTAGAATTTTGTGTGTTTTTTCATATCTGCTAAGCAGCATGAATGAGTTGTCTGAAGCTCTTCAGAATCTCAATCTCTATTATGTTAATGTGGAAGTTTCTAGAGACTTTATCGGTTATTGTGCCGACACCGATGAACCTATGGAATTTCAAGCCCAACCTCCGGAGAAACCTAAACCGAAGAAGAGAAGAAGGTTCGTAGGCTGGAGGCGTGTGCGTAGGAGGAAACCAGCGGTATGAAAAGTGATAAAGACTGAAGATCCCAAAGATAAAGGCAAGGGAATAGAGATTGGAGAAAGTTCCAGGTAAGATCAGGAAATGCCATCTTGGGAAGAGCTGGATCATAAACTGGCACTGAGTGACCTCATCGGACCTGCCGGTGAAAACCTCTTTAATTTCCCAGCGGAAGCATAACTTCCAGTTGATCTAGAGCCTGAGATCCCAGACCCTATTATCCACACCCAACCGCTACCAGCAGAGTTAGAAGAGTGGTGGACCACCGGCTGGCAGTTTCAGAATCTCCTAAATAATCTTAATGCCTTTTTCCTCCAGTTTGACCCCGAGCCTCCACTACACCCACCTATGAGCTCTGAAAACTTGGCAGAACTCCGCCACTATGGCGAGGAGCTGGTGGACGCTGGGAATAGAATCTGGGAAGTAGGGGGGAGGATATCATGGAAATACTACGAGAGGGAACATCGTTTCTGAGATGCCAGCTGACTGGGATGGTGTGACTGTGGTTATGTGGTTGTAGGAATATGTGTTTAATGATAATAAAAATAAAACTATGTGAAATAACTTAAAAATAAAACTTTTGTAAGATAACGAGTATGTACGGACGCATAGTAATATATAAAAACGGAAGTCGAAAAATCCACAATTTTGGCTATATGTGTTAACTTGATTATGTGTTTTTATGTTATTTGACAATTTGTTAATCTACAGTATGGGCAAGCAAAGAATTTTGGACATCTATCGTCAATTAGATAGCTCACCAAAAGATAAGGGAACCTCATTTGAACCAAGTTCCTCAGGATACTCAGCAGATACCAAGGAAGGAATATTTGTTCGTAAGGCACAGTCTGAGAAACCACTTACCCCTAAGAAAAGAAGTTGGATTATTAGAAAAAGTCAAGAGAAAATAAAGAAGTCACAACCAAAAGGAGTGATGATTGATAAGGAAACCACTTACCTCATTGGCACTAACCCACCATGGGAAGATAAATTAGATGAACAATGGGGAAATCTCTACATGTTAGCTACTACAGCAGTAAATGCTAACTTATAGTTGAACCGCTAAACCAGTACTAGCACCCATACCACCTATGAGCCAGAAACCTTAAAGAAACTTCGCCCATTAGATAACAAGTTAGTAGAAGAAGGAGATAAAATAAACCTTACATAGAAGCATATTGTGCATAATATTAAAATAAATCATGGATGCACAACTATTAGTATAATTTGAATTCCAGTTGTAGTTTGAAATAGATGCATATATATAAAATCCGCTATGTTCGCCGTTTTAATCAATTTGTTTGTATAATCATACTTAAATAATTATATTAAATATTCGTCTGTGATAATTAATAATTGATAGATACAGATGGAAAACGTTGGTAATGAACAAGTTAACGAGGTACCAATCCGCGCAAAACCATGAAGATCAATTTCTGAATAGACAAGATATAGAAAACATCGTTGCTCAAGGAATAGCCAATGCTATTCCCGCAATTCTTGCTGCTGCCCGAAATCCAGTTGAACCTCAACAAATTATTCCCAGTAAACGCACTTACGGCGATAATTTCAGCAATAGCATAAATGGAGGCGGTAACATTAATAATAACGCTAACGATGATGTGATGCAGGCCCCAATTCCTAAGAAAATGAAAGCTGCAACACCTGGTTGCACTTACAAGGAATTTCTTGCTTGTAAACCTGTTGAATTTGCAGGAAATGAAGGGGCAACTGCGGCACTGCGTTGGTTGGAGAAAACCGAGGCAGTAATTAAAATAAGTAAATGTGCCGAGGAGGATAAGGTCATGTACGCTTCTCACCTTTTCAAGGAAGAAGCATTAGAATGGTGGAACACAGTATTACAAGCTAAGGGAAGTGACATGGCCTATGCCATGAGTTGGGAGGAGTTTAAACGTCTGGTGGAAAGAAAATTCTGCCCCAAATATGAAAAAGAGCAGATGGCGAATAAATTCCTGAGCCACCGGATGGTGGATGTTGACTGCAGAGGGTATACTTCGAAGTTTTTCGAATATGCTCGAATTGTGCCTACTCTGGCTTCGCCAGAACCGGTACTTATCTCTCGCTACATATGGGGTTTAATTAGCGAGATCCATGATATTGTCAAAGCTACGAGACCCCGCACGATCGATGATGTGGTGGAATTAGCCAACACTTTGACTGACGGACTGGTGCGTACGCGAGAAGAAAACAAGAAGAAGAATTTGGCTAAGAAAATTACCCAAGGATTTCGTGTGGGTAATAATAGCAATTTCAAAAAAAGAGGAACCGGGCAATCTTCCACTCCGCCGTTCTGCAGGAACTGTAGAAAGAAACATTTTGGAAAATGTAATGAAACCTGCAACTTCTGTAAAAATGTAGGACATCGTGAAGAAGATTGCAGAAGAAAAACAAAGATCTGCTTTAACTGTGGAGAAGCTGGGCATTTTAGACCAGAATGCCCTAAATTGGTCAAACAAGCAGATAACAAAGCTAAACCTGCTGAAGGGGCTGTAAAAAAAATGCAAGAGCCTTCCAATTGACCACGCAGGAAGCTGAACTGATTCCTGACGTAATAGCTAGTACGTTTCTGGTACACAATGTCTATGCGAAAGTATTATTTGACTCTGGTGCAAACCAAAGTTTTATCAATACTTCATTCTGCCAAGCTCTTAAGCTACCCTTAACAAAACTTAGGCAAGTTTTTACGGTTGAGACGGCAGACGGGAATTCTGTTAACATAGATACGGTTTTGCAAAAAGAAAATATAGAACTTTCAGGTCATAAATTTTCTGCAAACCTATTTCCTATGAATTTAGCTGGATTCGATGTCGTGTTAGGAATGGATTGGTTAGTAGCCAACCATGCTCGAATCCTTTGTGATAAAAATTCCATAGAAATTCATGCACCCACAGGGGAAGTAATCATGGTTACAGGAGATAAGCCGCGAAAACCCATGAAGTTCATTTCAGTAATGAAAGTTGCTAGTTATGAACGAAAGCAAGGAGTAGTGTATATGATTTCGGTAATCATTAGCACTAAGGGTAAGGAACTTAAAGAAATTCCTGTAGTATCAGGATACTCGGATGTATTCCCAGAAGAGTTACCAGGATTACCACCGGATAGGGAGGTAGAATTTAGAATTCATTTAATTCCTGGAACTACACCCGTAGCTAAAGCACCCTATCGATTAGCACCCACCAAAATGTTAGAACTCAAAAAGCAATTAGATGAATTGCTCAGTAAAGGATTCATACAACCTAGTTCATCCCCGTGGGGAGCTCCAGTGTTGTTTGTAAAAAAGAAGGATGGTTCGATGCGAATGTGTATCGATTATAGAGAATTGAATAAGGTTACAATTAAGAATCGATACCCATTACCTAGAATCAATGATCTTTTCGATCAACTCCAAGAAGCTAGGTATTTTTCTAAGATAGATTCACGCTCCGGATATCATCAGTTGAAGGTACAAGAAGAAGACATACCTAAAACCTCTTTCAGAACTAGGTATGGTCGTTACGAGTTTACAGTCATGCCCTTTGGACTAACAAATGCTCCTGCAACATTTATGGACATGATGAATAGGATTTGTAAACTGTACTTGGATAAATTCGTAATTGTCTTCATTGACGATATACTTAATTATTCCAAAAGCCAGGAGGAACATTGTGAGCACCTGCATGCACTCTTAACTTTGTTAAGAAAAGAAAAGCTTTATGCCAAATTCTCGAAGTGTGAATTTTGGTTACAGGAGGTGCAATTTTTAGGTCACATGGTGAATCACGAAGGTATTCACGTAGATCCTACTAAGATTGAAGCAATCACCAAATGGAAGGTCCCACAATCAGCTACAGAAGTTAGAAGTTTTCTAGGCTTGGCTGGATACTATAGGCGCTTTATTAAGGATTTTTCTAAAATAGCTGTACCACTAACTAAGCTAACCTATAAGTCAGTTAAGTTTGAATGGGGACCTAGACAGGAAGAAGCTTTTAGGATTTTGAATCAAAGGTTAACAAACACCCCAATCCTTGCCTTACCAGAAGGAACAAAAGATTTTGAAGTTTATTGTGATGCTTCTAAGCTAGGATTAGGATGTGTGTTAATGAAACGCAAGAAGGTAATTGCGTATGCTTCAAGGCAATTGAAAAAGCACGAGGAAAACTATACGACGCATGACTTAGAATTAGGGTCGATAATTTTTGCTCTTAAAATTTGGAGACATTATTTATATGGAAGTAAGTTTACTGTTTATACAGATCATAAGAGCTTAAAATACATATTTGGGCAGAAAGAATTGAACATGAGCCAAAGAAGATGGATGGAAATTCTAAGTGATACGACTGTAATATTCAATATCACGAAGGAAAGACAAATGTAGTTGCAGATGCCCTAAGTCGTAAGTATCATGAAAAGCAAAAGCGAGTTCGTGTTCTTAGATTAAGTTTACAATTAGACTTAATGGAACAATTGAAAAACATTCAAGAAACAGCACTCAAGGATGATGCTGAAGGAATGAAAGGAAGAATAAAGGAATTAGAGCAAGGAGCTGATGGAATTTGGAGATTCCACAAAAAGAGAATTTGGGTACCTAAACAAGGATATTTAAGAAATAAGATTTTAGAGGAAGCCCATAAATCTAGGTATACCATGCATCCGGGAAATAATAAGATGTACCAAGATTTAAGAAATAATTTCTAGTGGATAGGAATGAAAAAGGACATAGCTAGATATGTTTCTAAGTGTCTTACTTGTTCACAAGTTAAGGCAGAACACCAGAAACCTTCAGGATTACTCCAACAATTAGAAATGCTTGTTTGGAAATGGGAACTCATAACAATGGATTTTGTTACTAAGTTGCCCAAAACCAGAAAAGGTAATGATGCTATTTGGGTAATTGTGGATCGATTAACCAAATCAGCTCACTTTCTACCCATGAAGAAAACCTTTAGCATGGAAAGGTTAGCCAAATTATACGTAGACGAAGTAGTATCCTTACATGGAGTTCCACTCTCTATTGTATCGGATAGAGATAGTCGTTTCACTTCGCATTTCTGGACAAGTTTCCAAGAAGCCATGGGGACTAAACTGAACTTGAGCACTGCATATCATCCTCAAACAGACGGACAATGTGAAAGGACGATCCAAACCCTGGAAGACATGCTCAGGGCATGTGTGATAGATTTTGGTGGAAACTGGGATGACCACCTACCCTTAATTGAATTCTCCTATAATAATAGTTATCATTCAAGCATTGAAGCTGCCCCATTCGAAGCACTGTATGGACGAAAATGCAGAACTCCAGTCTGCTGGGCAGAAATAGGAGAAAGTCAGTTATCAGGACCCGAAATTGTACAAGAAACTACCGACAAGATCACTCAAATCAAGGAAAGACTAAAGACGGCTCGAGATCGTCAGAAAATTTATGCAGATAATAGACGCAAGCCGCTAGAATTTCAAGTGGGAGACAAGGTACTTTTGAAAGTTTCTCCTTGGAAAGGAGTAGTTCGGTTCGGTAAAAAGGGAAAGCTAAGTCCAAGGTACGTAGGACCATTCCCAATAATCCAGCGTATAGGACCAGTTGCCTATAGTTTACAACTACCAGAATAACTAGCTGGGGTACATGATGTCTTTCATGTATCCAATCTCAAGAAATTTCTATCCGACGAATCCCTGGTAGTACCTCTTCAAGATGTAGAGGTAAATGAAAAGTTAAAATTTGTTGAGAAGCCACTACAAATAGAAGACAGAAAAGTCAAGTTTCTCAAACACAAATGACTAGTGCTAGTCAAAGTCAAGTGGGATTCGAAGAGAGGACCTGAGTACACTTGGGAACTAAAATCGGAGATGAAGCGAAAGTATCCCTACTTGTTCCAGTAAATCTCGAGGATGAGATTTTTATAAGGTGGGGAGGATGTAACAAATCTCATTAAAATTACCATTTCTTATCTTATACTACCCAATAGGAAACCCTAATTGAGACCCCCAAGTAATCCTGCATAACCCCTAAAATTTTCAGAACAATCAGAATCAGGATCAGCGCCCCTAAAACTCAGGGGGGGAGGCATTTCCTATTCGGTATTATCTAAATAGTTTTTCGTAGAAATCGAATTTTGAGAAACCGTCGACTCACCCAAGCTAAGCAGACACGGGGCTACCCTATGGTAGGGTGGTGCCCCTCGCGCCACGCGACGGCCCCTCGCGCCACGCTAGGGATCCGTTTTCCGGGTATAAATAGAGGGGAGTGGCACTTGATTTCTGGCGTTGGTTCGACGTTAAAAGTCATTTCGTACACTGAGATATCGTCTAAACAGTTCAAAAACACACACTTAACACGAAACGATGCCGCGACAACAGGGTAATAACTCGATCACTGCTACGATTTAATGTCCGATCGATAGAAACCAATCCAATGGATGTTTAAATGTTGCTCAAACTTGGGTTATACTTTGTCATTCGTCGTAAATTCGATGGATGTTTAAGTATCGCACTTTGTCATTCATTGTGAAGGTTTTGATCTCGTGAGTTGTCGTAAAAGTTGGATTAAAGTTACTAACCTAGTTTTCGTGTGCATTGTTATTTGAATTAGCTTACAGAGCTAATCAGTAGGCTAAACTCTGCCTGTTTAAAATCTGCAATGTGAGTCATTCTCTTTTTATCAAATTGCTTTGCAAAACCCTAATTGTTCTAAAAGTTATAAATATAGGGATTAAGTCTTTGTAGTCTTCAATTACAGCCGGTATGTGGGGTTTTGTATACATTACTTGATAACCGTCACCATTGGACAACGAGTTAGCCAATGGGTGATATGACCATAGTCACAGAAACAGGTCGAGTGACAAATACCGTTGGGTAATTGGTTGATATATAAACATTGTAATCGCTCTTAATACTGTATATTATATCAATGTGTCGTTTTGTGCAACTTGAATGACTCGCCAGTATTTCCCTGCTGATAAAACCTTTTTAAAACATGTTTCAGGTGATCTGCTGTGATCAAAGATAAAGTGCCGCGTAGCACTACAAGCTTGAAGATGTGGCTCAATAAAATCAAGAAACATGTTTTTTATAAAAACAAGGGATTTCCGTGAGAAATCACCTTTATTGTAAATTATGCGTAATATTCCCAATTTGTGAAATAGAATAAATTGGGTATTTTCAAGTTTTAAACGATCCTGTTAAAATTCCGCTGCCAACATAATAATTACCACGGATTTCTGTCCTGCGGCTCCTGGAATGGGTAAAACCGGGCCGGGGGCCGTGACAGAAAAAGGTGGTATCAGAGGCACTGATTTAAGCCAATTAAGTATTTAGAAATACTTATTTTTTTTTTTCTGATTGCCATTTTGTGAAAATTTATTTTCAACATTTTTAACCTAGAATTTTGTGTGTTTCTTCATATATGCTAAACATCATGAATGAGTTGTCTGAAGCTCTTCAAAATATCAATCTATATTCTGTTAATGTGGAAGTTTCCATAGACTTTACCGGTTATTGTGCCGACACCGATGATCCTATGGAATTTCAAGCCCAACCTCCGGAGAAACCCAAACCGAAGAAGAGAAGAAGGTTCGTAGGCTGGAGGCGTGTGCGTAGGAGGAAACCAGCGGTACGAAAAGTGATAAAAACTGAAGATCCCAAAGATAAAGGCAAGGGAATAGAGATTGGAGAAAGTTCCAGGCAAGATTAGGAAATGCCATGTTGGGAAAAGCTGGATCATAAATTGGCACTGAGTGACCTCATCGGACCTGCCGGTGAAAACCTCTTTAATTACCCAGCGGAAGTACAACTTCCAGTTGATCTAGAGCCCGAGATCCCAGACCCTATTATCCACACCCAAACGCTACCAGCAGAGTTAGAATAGTGGTGGACCACCGACTGGCAGTTTCAGAATCTCCTAAATAATCCTAATACCTTTTTCCCCCAGTTTGACCCCGAGCCTCCACTACACCCACCTATGAGCTCCGAAAACTTGGCAGAACTCCGCCACTATGGCGAGGAGCTGGTGGACGCCGGGAATAGAATCCGGGAAGTAGGGGAGATGATATCATGGAAATATGATGAGAGGGAACGTCGTTTCTGAGATGCCAGCTGACTGAGATGGTGTGACTGTGGTTATGTGGTTGTAGGAATATGTGTTTAATAATAATAAAAATAAAACTATGTGAAATAACTTAAAAATAAAACTTTTGTAAGATAACGAGTATGTACGGACGCATAGTAATATATAAAACCGGAAGTAAAAAATCGACAATTTTGGCTATATGTGTTAACTTGATTATGTGTTTTTATGTTATTTGACTATTTGTTAATCTACAGTATGGGTAAGCAAAGAATTTCGGACATCTATCGTCAATTAGATTGCTCACCAAAAGATAAGGGAACCTCATTTCAACCAAGTTCCTCAGGATACTCAGCAGATACCAAGGAATGAATATTTGTTCGTAAGGCACAGTCTGAGAAACCACTTACCCCTACGAAAAGAAGTTGGATTATTAGAAAAAGTCAAGAGAAAATAAAGAAGTCACAACCAAAAGGAGTGATGATTGATAAGGAAACTCAAAAAATAGGCTCTAACCCACCATGGGAAGATAAATTAGATGAACAATGGGCAAATCTCTACATGTTAGCTACTATAGCAGTAAATGCTAACTTATAGTTGAACCGCTAAACCAGTACTAGCACCCATACCACCTATGAGCCAGAAACCTTAAAGAAACTTTGCCCATTAGATAACAAGTTAGTAGAAGATGGAGATAGAATAAACCTTACATAGAAGCATATTGTGCATAATATTAAAATAAATCATGTATGCACAACTATTAGTATAATTTGAATTCCAGTTGTAGTTTGTAATAGATGCATATATATAAAATTCGCTATGTTCGCCGTTTTAATCAATTTGTTTGTATAATCATACTTAAATAATTATACTAAATATTAGTCTGTGATAATTAATAATTGATAGATACAGATGGAAAACGCTGGTAATGAACAAGTTAACGAGGGTAATCAATCCGCGCAAAACCATGAAGATCAATTTCTGAATAGACAAGATATAGAAAACATCGTTGCTCAAGGAATAGCCAATGCTATTCCCGCAATTCTTGCTGCTGCCCGAAATCCAGTTGAACCTCAACAAATTATTCCAAGTAAACGCACTCACGGCGATAATTTCAGTAATAGCATAAATGGAGGCGGTAACATTAATAATAACGATAACGATGATGTGATGCAGGCCCCAATTCCTAAGAAAATGAAAGCTGCAACACCTGGTTGCACTTACAAGGAATTTCTTGCTTATAAACCTGTTGAATTTGCAGGAAATGAAGGGGCAACTGCGGCACTGCGTTGGTTGGAGAAAACCGAGGCAGTAATTAAAATAAGTAAATGTGCCGAGGAGGATGAGGTCATGTACGCTTCTCACCTTTTCAAGGAAGAAGCATTAGAATGGTGGAACACAGTATTACAAGCTAAGGGAAGTGACATGGCCTATGCCATGAGTTGGGAGGAGTTTAAACGTCTGGTGGAAAGACTAAAGACGGCTCGAGATCGTCAGAAAAGTTATGCAGATAATAGACGCAAGCCGCTAGAATTTCAAGTGAGAGACAAGGTACTTTTGAAAGTTTCTCCTTGGAAAGGAGTAGTTTGGTTCGGTAAAAAGGGAAAGCTAAGTCCAAGGTACGTAGGACCATTCCCAATAATCCAGCGTATAGGACCAGTTGCCTATCGTTTACAACTACCAGAAGAACTAGCTAGGGTACATGATGTCTTTCATGTATCCAATCTCAAGAAATGTCTATCCGACGAATCCCTGGTTGTACCTCTTCAAGATGTAGAGGTAAATGAAAAGTTAAAATTTGTTGAGAAGCCACTGCAAATAGAAGACAGAAAAGTCAAGTTTCTCAAACACAAACGACTAGTGCTAGTCAAAGTCAAGTGGGATTCGAAGAGAGGACCTGAGTACACTTGGGAGCTGAAATCGGAGATGAAGCGAAAGTATCCCTACTTGTTCCAGTAAATCTCGAGGATGAGATTTTTATAAGGTGGGGAGGATGTAACAACTCTCATTAAAATTACCATTTCTTATCTTATACTACCCAATAGGAAACCCTAATTGAGACCCCCAAGTAATCCTGCATAACCCCTAAAATTTTCAGAACAATCAGAATCAGGGCCCCTAAAACTCAGGGGGGGGGGGGTATTTCCTATTCGGTATTATCTAAATAGTTTTTCGTAGAAATCGAATTTTGAGAAACCGTCGACTCACCCAAGCTAAGCAGACACGGGGCTACCCTATGGTAGGGTGGTGCCCCTCGCGCCACGCTAGGGAGCTGTTTTCCAGGTATAAATAGAGGGGAGTGGCACTTGATTTCTGGCGTTGGTTTGACGTTAAAAGTTATTTCGTACACTGAGATATCGTCTAAACAGTTCAGAAACACACACTTAACACGAAACGCTGCCGCGACAACAGGGTATTAACTCGATCACTGCTACGATTTAATGTCCGATCGATAGAAACCAATCCAATGGATGTTTAAGTGCTGCTCAAACTTGGGTTATACTTTGTCATTCGTCGTAAATTCTATGGATGTTTAAGTATCGCACTTTGTCATTCATTGTGAAGGTTTTGATCTCGTGAGTTGTCGTAAAAGTTGGATTAAAGTTACTAACCTAGTTTTCGTGTGCATTGTTATTTGAATTAGGTTACAAGGCTAATCTGTAGGCTAAACTCTGCCAATTTAAAATCTGCAATGTGAGTCATTCTCTTTTTATCAAATTGCTTTGCAAAACCCTAATTGTTCTAAAAGTTATAAATACAGGGATTAAGTCTTTGTAGTCTTCAATTACAGCCGGTATGTGGGGTTTGTATACATTACTTGATAATCGTCACCATTGGACAACGAGTTAGCCAATGGGTGATATGACCATAGTCACAGAAACAGGTCGAGTGACAAATACCGTTGGGTAATTGGTTGATATATAAACATTGTAATCGCTCTTTAAACTGCATATTATAACAATGTGTCATTTTGTGCAACTTGAATGACTCGCCAGTATTTCCCTGCTGATAAAACCTTTTTAAAACATGTTTCAGGTGATCTGATATGATCAAAGAAAAAGTGCCGCGTAGCACTACAAGCTTGAAGATGTGGCTCAATAAAATCAAGAAACATGTTTTTATAAAAACAAGGGATTTCTGTGAGAAATCACCTTTATTGTAAATTATGGGTAATATTCCCAATTTGTGAAATAGAACAAATTGGGTATTTTCAAGTTTTAAACGATCCTGTTAAAATTCCGCTTCCCACATAATAATTACCACGGATTTCTGTCCCGCGGCTCCTGGAACGGGTAAAACCGGGCCGGGGGTCGTGACACGTAAGCAGTCTGGTTCCATCCTCGTATATCCTTACGTACCATAAGGATATATGGTTATGGTCCGTAAGGGACCTTGGCGCCTTATAAATATTTAAATCCCCTTCCGGACCAGAAGGGGTAGTTCTTACGGTCCGTACCGTAAGGGGACCTAAGAACTTATATTTTATTATTATTATTATTATATTTTTAGTGCTGGGACTTTAATCTATTCCCATTTGGGCAGTTTTAGTCTCTCTCCTTCCACATAGTCGGGATTAGTTGGAGATTTCAAGACATGTTCTAGTCAACGTATTTAATGTAGATCCCTCCTTCCACATAGTCGGGATTAGTTGGAGATTTGAGGACACGCTATAGTCAACTTATTTAATGTAGGTCCCTATCCTTCCACATAGTCAGGATTAGTTGGAGATTTGGGATACGTGTTGTTACATAGTTGACCGAAAAATTCCATCTCCTTCCACACAGTCGGGATTAGTTGGAGATTCGGGATACATGTCGTCACATAATTGGACGAAAATTTTCGGGGTGTTACAGTATCAGAGCCAATGGTTATAGTGAATTAGGTTTGCATTAGAGAGTAGACTTAGTCTATAGCCTTAGACACTGCATTAGTCATACACCAACACAGACACTCATACATGACATACAAGAACACTCATACATGATATGTCTATGCACATAGGATCGAAACCTACATTAAAATTTCGAGTATGTTGACATCATCCACTACACTCTCTACTGACGAGGAACACATCAATCTCCTTGTATCTTCATCCCTAGTAGCGACATTCGTGGGATCACCAACAACTACAATCTTCTCCTGTCCGAGGGCCGTAAGACGGAGCCTCTAGAGGAGCTTTTCACATAACAATCATCTGCACCTCTTCCTACACCACAAAGTTGAACAAAACACCGGTTTGAGCCTACCGATAGTACTATCGAGTGTGGCGAGCTGATATGCACCAAAAGCAACATATAAATTATATCAAATAAGGTATAAAAATAACCCTTTTTAGTACTAATGTTGGAAAAAGTGTGTTTCTTTGTATACTTTTGATATTAAAAGAGCTTAAATGTACAAAAGGAACAAATTAACAGCAAAAACCAGCATGAATACAACGGAAGGGAAGTTGATACAATATACCAACCCTCCGAGCTTCACCCCAAGACCAAGAACAACAAATTAGAAGCCAAGTACAGATCGTGACCCACCCAATATTCCATGGAGAAGAAAATAAATAGAAGCAGACAAGGGACACGGGGCCATGTCTCATGGACACGAGTCGTGGTCAACTCTCAGATTCGCAAATCTTGGATCGTACAGCAAGTACAATGGCCACGGGGCCATGCCGTTGACACACGGGGCCATGTGAGCATCTGGACTGACAAGCTCACTAAATGAAGACAGAGAAGGAGAAGGGCACGGGGTCGTGCCTATCATGCACAGGGTCGTGTAAACCTTCTGTTTTCAGTTATAAATAGAGGAGCTTGGTTCACTTGCAACTTATCCCTTGGCAAAGCACTTCTCTCACACCTGCCACCACTCCACCACCACAATACCACTATCATCCACCACATTCATCCATCATCTATCCTTAGAGTGTATGTAGTAGTCTTAGGATTCAAGATTGATCGTAAGAGTTTTTGTCAAACAAAGGCCATGCTTGGATAATCTCTTACATCACTTAGTGAAGACAAATCATTTATGTATTACTTTTGATTTCCAATCTTTGGTAAACTTTTTAATTGGGTATGTATTAATGACTTTAATAGCTAGTTTTTTATATTGAAAGTGAACTTTATTCTATCATCTCTTCATGTTTATTGATTCACTCATTCGTGTCTTTCCGGTCTATATAAAGCTTGTCAACTGCCTGGAAGGGGGTTAGAAGAGTGGTTTGGGTAAAGTTCTTGCCTCGTTCAATGTATAGATCCTGCGAGGACTTGATTCAAGCTTGTTAGGACTTCCTTTTAGGCAGATAACATCAAATTGGGGGAAGTAAGAACGACTTTAATCCCTTATAAATAAATTACTATTAAAACTTTAAATCGGCCTTGCGGGACTGTATCCCTGCTGAGTCAGACCAATATGGCCGAGGGTAGCGTTGCCTCCAAAAGAGCGACATGCCACATTTTGCATTAATAACTTAGTTAATTATCTTTCAATAT
The DNA here is from genome assembly GCA_030545235.1 of Helianthus tuberosus. Classification (NCBI taxonomy): domain Eukaryota; kingdom Viridiplantae; phylum Streptophyta; class Magnoliopsida; order Asterales; family Asteraceae; genus Helianthus; species Helianthus tuberosus. The sequence continues at coordinate 137,370,922 of CM060371.1, read as the reverse complement.
TCCGGCCTTGCGGGACTGTATCCCTGTTGACTCAAACCAATATGGCTGAGGGTAGCGTTGCCTCTAAAAGAGGGACATGCTACTATAACTAAGATAATCTCTTAAAAAACCCAAAGTGCGGAAATCATCAAAGGATACATAAAGGATGAGTCGGAACCAAGTTATTCTATCAGGTCTGTTTGTTTCTTTCTTTATTTATTTTTTTCTACTTATTAAAAATCTTTGCTAAAAATTTGATTAGATTAGACGTCGATGATATTCTGGTATTAAAAGCTCTTGTGTCCTTGGACGACATCGGTATCTTACCATCACTATACTACGCCAACGATGGAGAGTGATAGTGTTATATCGTGTATTATAAATTTAAAACTTGATAAAAGAGTGAACAATACTAAATAAAATATAAAAATTATACTCACTTCGACGCCACATCAAGTTTTTGGCGTCGCTGCCGGGGACACAAGGATTTTAAGAAAGTTTAAAATCGGCGACTTAATCATTTTTATGCTTTTCTAATTTTTCTTTTTAGGTTTTCTTCTTTTTCTCCTAATTTTCTACTTTCTGCACTAATAACACGGGGCCGTGTTTAATCAACACGGGGCCGTGTCAAATCCCCAATAACAAAAACTGTTTTCTGCCAGATACAAGCTACAGCACGGGGTCGTTTGATAACCACACGGGACCATGTGACAACAACAGTTCCTAAGAAAACAATATCGTTTAATCCCGATGGTTAAAACTTATCTGGCAACCATGGATGTCAATGATTGTTTTTACTCCCGCCACTCTTACGATGAATGGTGTCAGTTATGTGGAAGAATGAAAAAAGATTTAAAATGTCCCTTTCTAAAATTTAATCCCCACTACTTAGACCAATTGTTTTCCTGTGGCGATCACCTTAAGATGGGCGGGAGTAAAAACAATAACTACCATTCACCTGAATTCCATCAAACCTCTTCCATAGGAGACATAAGGTCGGAGGAACTATGTCAAATAGAAAAGAGGATTCTCCAAAAACCCAAAGAAATAGAATCCATGATGAAGGCACGATATTTATCAAGGAATAGAAATGAAGGAGATTCGATGGAGTCACATTCAGGAATAAACAATGCGGAGGCCAACAAATCTGCCCTAGCCTCGTGCGAAAATGAAGGCGATAGTCTCCCCTGTATCGACCTCACAAAGAAAGACTCCTTTACAACGTGTGAATTTCACACCGACGGTTTAGATCAGAGTGATTCAACTCACACCTTCTTTAACAAGAGCCAGTATAAGGTAAATAAAAGAAGGTTTCGCCCTCTTACATTTAGCTTAGGTTTCCACCTTTCTGATAACCTCTTGCATTTTCGTACCTCTCGCCGGAACCTAAGGTACATTAGGCATTTCAGTGTTCCTCCAACCAGTAAGGAACCCCCCGAGAAAACACGGTTCCTTAAAAACTCCAAGAAAACATCATAAAAACCCTTAGACACAGGGTCGTGTTCCTCGAACACGGGGTCGTGTCCCATCTACTTCCATACATGAGGGCGTGTCAAAAGAACATGAGGTCGTGCCTCCTGTAATTTTCAACACGAGGTCGTGTTGACCTTGACATGGCTCGTGTGTCACTAACGGACAACATTCTCTGACTCATGCAGACGACACGGGGCCGTGTCAACATACTGTCACTTTCTATAAAGTTAGCCGTGAGAAGAATGTTTGGACCCATTCCTAGAAGACAAAGATCCTTCCTGATCTTGCACACATACCTAAAAGGTAGGTTCTTAAAAAGGTTTACTTCAACCTTCTTGTCTTTACCACTTTTACTCATTTCTTCCTCTTCAACCTTCAATAACCTCCATTGAAGCTTCAAGCTTCTAAGCTTCAATTGACAGGTTGAAAGTATGATATTTTGCCCAAATTTTTGCAAAACTACTATTTTATAACACTATTTTAAGTTATTTACGTTCAAAAATGCAAGAAAACAAACAGTTTTAACTTAAAATAAAGGTTCTTGGGCTAAAATATCAGAGCAGTTGAGAGAACACGGGGCAGTGCCTCACAAGCACGGGGCCGTGTGACTTGTTTGTTACTCCAAAACTTTAATGGTTTGTCATGTTTAACTATCATGTCGAGCCAGCAGAGCGGTACGTCTTCAACAAGCTCATGAAACAACCGAAGGGGGATGAGACTCTCTCTTGAAGCCACTCTAGTCCGCTATGTTTACGCTTTAAGAGAGTCCATTGAAGAAATGACAACGGTTGAGGATGTCGCAACCCCCGATCCCACATCCCCGGGAACGGGTGGCCGCGAGCCAGTTTCGGTGGTATCGCGTATTGTCTAATTTGGCAGCGGATATTTTCATCAGGACCGTAGTTAGGAAATATTGATTAGAGTAAAATACCACCTTTTCATAACATTAAACAAATGGGATAAACCCAAGTTCTTAGTACACACATTTTTATAGGAATAAATCCTATTTTATTAACAAAAACATCTATTTTATTTTAGATAACTTTATTGCCACTTTTCCAAGCCTTCAGTGCTGTCCAGCTGGCTTCTATTTGGCTTTCACAGTTTGTTACCTGAAACGCGTTTTAAAAACATTTGTCAGTGGGAAATACTAGTGAGTGAATCCCAGTTTAATCGAGTTTAAGTAAAACCCAGTGTACAGTATTGAGGGCGATCCCGCAATTATATTTGTTTCCAAAACATATCAATTAACATCCATGGTACCGTCAAACCCGAATTGTGGAAATGTTACTCCTTGACCAGGTGGTAACAAATTTTGTATACAAAACCCCAACATACTCATGATAATTGTATTCTTACAAATACTCAATAATTTTTATTCGCATGGAAAAGTATTTAAGGTTTTATAAAATAGTTAACAAAAGATTTACAAAAAGTGGATCAACTCACATTGTTGTCTTAGATTTTTCGTAAGAGTTTCCTGGTGACAATCTATAATTTACACATAAGCACACGTGTTAGTATAATAACCCATTTTAACATTAGTAATACCCTCCCCGAGACGGCATTCCAACGACTACGTCGGGCAGAACCACGACAGCCGTTACGGAACCCTAGATCAATCGGGCAGCGTATCTAATACGTATCCAGGGGTTATAATACTTACAACGGAGCAGAACTTCGCTATTTAGGGGGGTATAATACCCGTATAATAAATCCTATATTCAGAATTTTGAGATTGAGAAACGTTTGTGAGCGAATTCGAATGAAACCCGATGGCCTTCTTATATAGTTGCTGAGTCTGGTTCTCTCGCGGCCCGCGTAACACAAGCACAGGGCCTACACGGCCCGCGTCAACCCTGGTCAACAGGGTAGCTTGTCCGGGTCATCTACTAGGCTCGCCACGATGATGACACGTGTCATCACCGGGCTGCGCCACTATCTTGATCTCACGCGGCCCGCGTAAACCTAACGGAGGTCTTACGCGGGCCGCCTAAACTTAAAAATCAAAGAAATCAGGTTTTAACCTTTAAACCGTCCGCGTAAGGGTTGGGGTGGGGTCTACGCGGCCCGCCTCAACTTAATAATCAGATTATTAATTATTTTTATTAATATTTAGGGTATTCGGGGCTCGTTTCACGTATTGGGTGTATTTTGGGACATATTGGGATATTTTAAAATATACTAAGTTGTCGGAAATATTTATAAGGGTGTCGGTTTATTGAGGATTGTTACATCCTCCCCACCTTGTTTTAGAGCTCGTCCTCGAGATCTACTGGAACAAGTGCGGATATTTCTTTTGCATTTCAGATTCAAGCTCCCATGTGTACTCAGGTCCTCTTTTGGAGTCCCATTTCAGTTTGACCAGAACTAGTCTCTTATGGTTGAGATTCTTGACTTTCCTGTCTTCAATCTGTAGAGGCTTTTCTACAAACTTGAGTTGTTCATTTACCTCTATATCTTTAAGAGGTACCATTAGCGATTCATCAGCTAAGCATTTCTTGAGATTAGATACATGAAACACATCATGTATTCCTGCCATTTCCTCTGGCAGTTGTAGCTGATAGGCTACAGGTCCTATTCTTCTAATAATCTCAAAAGGTCCAACATACTTGGGACTTATCTTTCCTCTTTTGATGAATCTTACTACTCCTTTCCAAGGAGAGACTTTCAACAATACTTTATCTCCTACTTGAAATTCCAATGGATTGCGTCGGTTATCAGCATAACTCTTCTGTCGATCACGTGCTGCTTTCAGTCGTTCCTTGACTTGAATGATCTTATCAGTTGTTTCTTGCACTATCTCGGGTCCAGATAGATGCTTTTCCCCAATTTCTGCCCAATAGACTGGGGTTCGGCACTTTCGTCCATAAAGTGCTTCGAATGGTGCAACATTTAAACTTGTGTGATAACTATTATTATAAGAAAATTCTATTAAAGGTAAGTGATCATCCCAATTACCTCCGAAATCAATTACACAAGCTCTATGCATGTCCTCTATTGTCTGAATTGTCCTTTCGCTTTGTCCGTCTGTTTGAGGATGATAAGCTGTGCTCAGATTTAACTTGGTTCCCATTGCCTTTTGGAAACTTGACCAAAAATGAGAGGTAAATCGGCTATCCCTATCAGAAATGATTGATAAAGGAATTCCATGTAATGAAACAATTTCATTTACATACAATTTAGCTAACTGTTCCATACTGAAAGTTTCTTTCATTGGTAGGAAATGAGCTGACTTGGTTAGTCTATCTACAATCACCCAGATTGTATCATTACCTTTCTTTGTTTTGGGTAATTTAGTAACAAAATCCATTGTTATTAATTCCCATTTCCACACTGGCATTTCTAACTGTTGCAACAAACCTGAGGGTTTCTGGTGTTCAGCTTTAACTTGTGAATAAGTTAAACATTTAGAAACATAGGCTGCTATGTCCTTTTTCATTCCTATCCACCAGAAATTTTTCCTTAAATCCTGGTACATTTTATCATTTCCTGGATGCATCGTATACTTAGACTTATGGGCTTCTTCTAATATATGATGACGTAGGTTTCCTAATTTAGGAATCCACATTCTCTTTTTATGGAATCTCCAAATTCTATCTGTTCCTTGTTCTAATTCTTTTAACATACCTTTTAATTTTTCAGTATCATCCTTGATTACTGATTCTTGTGCATTTCTGATTTGTTCATTTAAATCTACTTGTATATTTAATTTAAGAGAACGTACCCTTTTTGGCTTATCGTGATACTTTCGGCTTAAAGCATCAGCCACTACATTTGCTTTCCCTTCATGATACTGGATATCACAATCATAGTCACTAAGCATCTCCATCCAGCGTCTTTGTCTCATATTCAATTCCTTTTGTCCGAAAACATACCTTAAACTCTTATGATCAGTGAATATGGTAATGTCTCCAAATCTTAAGGGCAAAAATTATAGCTCCTAGTTCTAAATCATGGGTTGAATAACTCTCTTCATGATTCTTAAGTTGTCTAGATGCATATGCTATAACCTTTTGGCGTTGCATTAACACACATCCATAACCTAATTTAGAAGCATCACAATAGACTATAAAGTCTTCAGTTCCTTCTGGTAATGCTAGTATAGGTGTATGGGTTAATTTATGCTTAAGAATTCTAAATGCTTCTTCTTGTTTTGGTCCCCATTCAAATTTAATGGATTTACAGGTTAACTTAGTTAAAGGAATGGCTATTCTAGAAAAAATCTTGAATAAATCTCCTATAATAACCGGCCAACCCTAAGAAACTTCTAACCTCTGTTGGTGACTCAGGGGTTTTCCATTTGATAATCACCTCGATCTTTGTTGGATCCACATGAATTCCTTCATGATTGACTAAGTGTCCAAGAAATTGTACCTGTTCTAGCCAAAACTCGCACTTTAAAAAATTAGCATAAAGCTTTTCCTTTCTTAATAGACTTAACAGTGCATGCAAATGCTTTGCATGATCCTCTTTACTATTAGAGTAAATTAGAATATCATCTATGAAGACGATTACAAATTTATCCAAATATGGCTGACATATTCGGTTCATCATGTCCATAAATGCGGCTGGGGCATTGGTTAAACCAAATGGCATGACAGTAAATTCATAATGGCCATACCTTGTTCTGAATGCGGTCTTAGGAATGTCCTCTTCCTGTACCTTTAATTGATGATATCCTGACCTTAAATCAATTTTAGAGAAAAATCGAACTCCTTGCAGTTGGTCAAACAGATCATCGATCCTTGGTAATGGGTACCGGTTCTTGATCGTGACCTTGTTTAATTCACGGTAATCAATGCACATACGCATTGATCCGTCTTTCTTTTTGACAAATAAAATCGGTGCTCCCCAAGGCGACGAACTTGGTTGTATAAATCCTTTTTTCCAGCAATTCATCTAATTGTTTCTTCAATTCCTGCATTTCGGCGGGTGCCAAACGGTAAGGTGCTTTGGCAATTAGGGCTGTTCTAGGCAGTAGGTGAATTCTAAATTCAATTTCTCTGCCTGGTGGTAGTCCTGGTAATTCTTCTGGAAATACATCTGAAAACTGAGATACTACTGGAATGTCTTTTAGTTCTTTTCCTTTAGTGTTAGTGATTATGGAAATCAAATACACTATAGAACCTTTTCTTATATAACTTGCAGTTTTCATCACAGAGATGAATTTAGTGGACCTAGAGGGCTTATCTCCTTTTATTGTGATCTTTTCACCTTTTGGTGAATCTACTTGAATTGACTTTTGATCACACAAAATACTGCTTTATTGGCTATTAACCAATCCATTCCTAATACAATATCAAATCCTGCTAAATTCATAGGATAAAGGTTTGCAATAAACTTTTGATTTAAAATTTCTACTCTTGCTCCCTGCAAGAATTCAGAAATCCTAACTGTTTCTCCATTAGTTGTCCCTACTAAACATTCTTGTGGTAGTTTAGTTAATGACTGATTTAGAAGTTTGCAAAAAGAAGTATTAATGAAACTTTGGTTTGCACCAGAGTCAAATAATACCTTAGCAAAAACATCATTAACTAAAAACGTACTAGCTATCACGTCTGGAATCATCTTGGCTTCATCTGCAGTCAGAACGAATGCTCTAGCATTTTTAGTGTTCCTATTATTCATAGCTGGAGCCAATTTTGGACAATTCAGCTTGATGTGACCTTTTTCTCCACAATTGTAGCATAGTCCGTTACTGGATTTTCTCCTGCAATCTTCTTCTTTGTGTCCTGGCATCTTGCAAAAATTGCAAAGAGTGGAGCATTTTCCTGAATGCTTTTTCTTGCAGACCTTGCAGAATGGTGCAGAGGTAGAACCTATATTCCTACGGTTGTAGTTCCCAGAACGGAATTATTGAGTAAGCCTTTGGGTTAGGTTTCTCCTCTGGTCTTCTTCCCTAGTACGGATTAACTCATCTGTCAAGGTATTGGCTAGTTCTACAACTTCTTCTATAGTTTGAGGTCTAGCTGCCTTGACTACCTGTCTAATCTCCCCAATTAATCCCCATATATAACGGGAGATTAATACTGGTTCGGGTGATGCAAGGGTTGGTACTATTCTAGCATATTCAAATAATGTAGTAGTATAACCCTTACTATCTACTCCGGTCATTCTTAAGTTTAGGAATTTATTAGCTATCTGTTCCTTTTCATTAGGAGGGTAAAATTTCCTTTCTACCTTATTTTTAAATTCCTCCCATTCCATGTTGTATACCCTATCACTTCCTCTTGACTGGAGGATAGTGTTCCACCATTCTAAGGTTGAGTTCTTAAATAGATTGGAAGCAAACATTATTTTGTCTTCTTCAGCACACTTGCTTATTTTTAAAACAACCTCAGTCTTCTCTATCCAGCGTAGAGCTGCAATGGGTCCTTCATTGCCCGAGAATTCTATTGGTTTGCAGGACCAGAATTCCTTATAAGAACAACCGTAAGACACGGTTCTTCTTCTTTTGGGAATGGGCACTTGAAGTACAGGTCCATTGTTCACGCTGTGTTCTGGTTCAATTGGTCGCTTACTGCTATGTTTACTTTTATTATTCGCTTCTTGAATCGTTTGAATAATAAATGGCATTGCATCTATGATTCCTTGTACCACTATGTGTTGAACGGCACTATTATCCATTTGGTTTCCATTGTTATTGATGCTCGGATTCTCATAAACCACGTTAATGTTACTCTGGTTATCATTATTCAGATTTCCTTGATTTCCTTCATCGGCCATCTGAATTTTAAACATTTACCCCGTATTAATATCACATAATAATAGCTAATATAGTCAATCACATGACATGCAATTTAGCCAAAAACGTCGATCATTACGACTTTACTCTATTCATCTACTATATATCTATTACATACCAGTACTGAAATAAAATTACAATACCAACAGAAAGAAAATTAAACTAATAGTAGTAGGCATCCATACACACATATTTTATTTTATTATTTTATTATTACTACTACTGTTTCACCATCCTCACATTCACGGATATGGATTCATCCAAAAATCCATATTGCGCTCGTCGTACTTCCAGACGAGTCGCTCTCCCACCTGTCTCATTCTCTCACTGCTCTCTAAAATTTCCTCCCCAAAAGTCCTAAGTTCTTGTACGTTTTCTACACTCATTGGGGGTGCAGGTTCTAGGACTGGGTTCGGAATCTGGGGTACGGGTTCCTGGTGTGGGGGTGTAGGTTCCTGGAATTGGTAAGGATCTTCTAAAATCTCCCTAACGTATTCATCGTGGAAATAGGGATCTAAAGGGTCCAAACCTAGGTAGGCTCCTACGTTCTGCATGGGTGTGTCTTCATGTATCGGGTAGCGTTGCACATAGTCCCTAACGTCATCCCACCAGGGATCGTAATTTGGGTCTAGGGGGTTTGGTGCTGGTACCCTAGGGATTTCTTCTGGATTGAAGTCATGCTTCTTTACTTGGTTTTCAGGATTTTCTATCCCCATTGGTTGGTCAGGGATTGGCAGTTGTGGTTAGGGTGCTATTATCTGCTCCAAATTAGGGTCAGCTGCAGTGGTTGCTAAGATGTGAATATTGGCTATACCCCTATTTATCATATCCTGGGTATAGGCATCTGTCTCTCTCTTGGCTGCTAGTAGTACCCTCTGGTCTTGTAACTTTTTCATACGCTTTCTACGCTCGTGTGCCCCTCGACTGAACCATCCCCTCTTTTTCTGAGGAAATGGCTCTTCTGACTGAGCCTTAAACACAAAGATTCCCTCTTCCGTATCAGCAGAGTACCCTGAGAGGGCAGGCTGAGAAGAGGAGGTGCCTTCGCTTCTAGGCGAACTAGACAATTGACGGTATGCGTCAGATGGTCCTCGGTCGCTCATACTGTAAACTAACAAATAGTCAAATAACACATAACAATAAATACAGTTATGCACGTATTCCCGTAATTTATTTCCTAACAGATTGAATTTTGATGTCAGCAGAACACCTCTGTGGCTGAATCAGTGGCTTAGCTCTGATACCACCTTCTATCGCAACCCCCGATCCCACATCCCAGGGAACGGGCGGCCGCGAGCCAGTTTCGGTGGTATCGCGTATTGTCTAATTTGGCAGCGGAAATTTTCATCAGGACCGTAGTTAGGAAATATTGATCAGAGTAAAATACCACCTTTTCATAACATTAAACAAATGGGATAAACCCAAGTTCTTAGTACACACATTTTTATAGGAATAAATCCTATTTTATTAACAAAAACATCTATTTTATTTTAGTTAACTTTATTGCCGCTTTTCCAAGTCTTCAGTGCTGTCCAGCTGGCTTCTATTTGGCTTTCACAGTTTGTTACCTGAAACGCGTTTTAAAAACATTTGTCAGTGGGAAATACTGGTGAGTGAATCCCAGTTTAATCAAGTTTAAGTAAAACCCAGTGTACAGTATTGAGGGCGATCCCGCAATTATATTTGTTTCTAAGACATATCAATTAACATCCATGGTACTGTCAAACCCGACTTGTGGAAATGTTACTCCTTGACCAGGTGGTAACAAATTTTGTATACAAAACCCCAACATACTCATGATAATTGTATTCTTACAAATACTCAATAATTTTTATTCGCATGGAAAAGTATTTAAGGTTTTGTAAAATAGTTAACAAAAGATTTACAAAAAGTGGATCAACTCACATTGTTGTCTTAGATTTTTCGTAAGAGTTTCCTAGTGACAATCTATAATTTACACATAAGCACACGTGTTAGTATAATAACCCATTTTAACATTAGTAATACCCTCCCCGAGACGGCATTCCAACGACTACGTCGGGCAGAACCACGACAGCCGTTACGGAACCCTAGATCAATCGGGCAGCGTATCTAATACGTATCCAGGGGTTATAATACTTACAACGGAGCAGAACTTCGCTATTTAGGGGGGTATAATACCCGTATAATAAATCCTATATTCAGAATTTTGAGATTGAGAAACGTTTGTGAGCGAATTCGAATGAAACCCGATGGCCTTCTTATATAGTTGCTGAGTCTGGTTCTCTCGCGGCCCGCGTAACACAAGCACAGGGCCTACACGGCCCGCGTCAACCCTGGTCAACAGGGTAGCTTGTCCGGGTCATCTACTAGGCTCGCCACGATGATGACACGTGTCATCACCGGGCTGCGCCACTATCTTGATCTCACGCGGCCCGCGTAAACCTAACGGAGGTCTTACGCGGGCCGCCTAAACTTAAAAATCACAGAAATCAGGTTTTAACCTTTAAACCGCCCGCGTAAGGGTTGGGGTGGGGTTTACGTGGCCCGTCTCAACTTAATAATCAGATTATTAATTATTTTTATTAATATTTAGGGTATTCGGGGCTCGTCTTCACGTATTGGGTGTATTTTGGGACATATTAGGATATTTTAAAATATACTAAGGTGTCGGAAATATTTATAAGGGTGTCGGTTTATTGAGGATTGTTACAGAGGAGGTCCTCATAGACCGTGTGAACTACCTCACTTTATCCCTGGAGTCTAACTTAAGGGAAATCAACCTTCTTCATCAAAGGTTGAACATCTTGGTGATGCCCCCGATGGAGCCAATCATACCTCAAGACGATTGGAACATCCCTCACGAGGAGATTAATCCCACCGGGTGGGACGAGATACCCCCGGAACCTCCAATCAACGCCCACTTTGAGGTTCCGATAAACCCCGCTCCTCTCCCACAAGAGGAGGTCGATGATGAACCCTTTATCTTCCTACCAAGGGAGATTGAGGAGATGCTCAACGACCTTTGAAAGAGCATTCCTAGAGAATAGCTTAAAGCCCTCATTTTCCAAAAACTAGTTTCGGTTTTTTCTAATCTTTCATAGATTTATTTAGGGGAAAGCTATTTGGGTTAAAAAAATTCCCGTAAGGTATCTACCAATTATCTATCTATTTTAGGATTTAAATTTCTCTTGTATTTTTATCTTTCTTTTTAGGTGTAATGATGGATGAATGGAATGAAATTCAATGTGATAAAAACAAAGTGTGCAAAAATGTGGAAAATGGCCAAAGGACGTTGAAACAACACCCCATGCACGAAAACAGATGCCTTCCAACGCAAAATCTTCAAAACAGTGAGTGTAGCACGGGGCCGTGTGAGGTAAGCACGCCCCCGTGCCTCCAGTCTGCAAAATTAATATTGCTTCTGGAACCTTCACACGAGGCCGTGTCACATAGGCACGCCCCCGTGTTTGTATTCTGAAAATTTTCGTTACTGGCACTTTTAACAAGGGGCCGTATACCCCAAACACGCCCTCGTGTCTAGTGTCTGATTTTTGAAAAAAAAATTGTTGTTTTAACCAACATTTACACATTTAATCAAATCTAATCAATTTTAGACACATTGAGAACAATGTGTAATTTAAGTATGGGGGGACTTGAATTTGTTTGTCCTAAAACAAGCATTTAACAAAACTATACTTGGAACCGCTAGAACACCCCAAATCTTTTTGAATTTTTAAAGTTTGTTTTGTCTTGTTTATAGTTTAAGTTAGAAAACCAAGTTCTGAAAGTTCAAGTTTTTACAAATTTACAACCGATAGCGTTGTGATAAAAAAGAACCATATAAGAAAAATTCATACAAAGGCATGGCAAAAAATTTTAAAATTTGATTGTGTATATTTTCACACTTTTACCCCTTTTTTCACAAAATTGTGGGTTTTGAGCCTTTACCGAGCATTCAATATCATATCCTTAATAAATGCTCATTTTTCATTTCTTGTGTGAATAGCCCGTACGGTTCTTATAAATCTAGAACTTGACAAGACAATATATTCCCGGTCCTTACCGACTAATCCAAGTAAGTATATGATTGAGGCATTAGGAACATAAACCCTTTTTCTTTTTCAACCTTATTTTCTCTTTTATCTCCCACAAACAAAAATCTCCCTTAGTCAACCCCTTTGAGCATAAATCTTTTATTTCAAAACCCACAAAACACCATCACCCAAAAACCATCTTTTACTTTTACACCTCTTTATTTTAGTAAAATTCGGTTCTTTTGAAATACGCAAAAGCATGTGACATTGCTACATACTACTTTTGGATATAACATGCACCCTAAGGTGAGTTCACGGCCCCTACTCTTTAAACGTTTTAAAACACAGGTGGAGAAAAATTGTACACATTACGGTAATGTAATGCGTTAACGTTATGGTAATATATTGTCTTTAATTTGGTAAACTTTATGTTATATCATTATGGTCACAAAGTAGCAATTATCATATAAAGTCTTTGTAAACCTCAGACCGTTAGTATTGGGTGGATAGCGGGGGAATTTTGAGTATTACTACTGGGCCCGACAAGCCCCACTCGAGCTAGTCGCGCTACCTAGACCGGTATTGGTCAATGGGTGTAGAATTGGCCTAACTTATCACCATGGCCAGTGAGAGGCCTGGCAAACAAATGCAACAACAATCAACTTCGGTTTCGAATTCTTTCGTGACGTAACTTAGGTTAGCTACCTACAAATATGACAAGTAACTGCGCTAATCACTACAAATTACTGTTTCGGGTTTGAAACAATGGAAAACATTTGGGAAACAACAACTTTTTTATACTGATAATCAAAAACCTGTGAACTCACTCTTCATTATTTGTTGACACTTGTTCTTGCATGTTTTTCTCAGGTTGCTAAGGTAGCACACATCAGGACTAAGATGCATTATAGAGTCACATTAATTTCATAAAAAAAATAGACTCAGTTTTAAATAACACTAGCATGCGTCACGCACGGAGAATGTGATTCCTTACAAATTGCAACTTGAGGGGGAGCTATAGATTGTACTCTTTTTCTCTTAGCTAAGGTTTTTTCCTACTGGGTTTTTCTTTAGCAAGGTTTTTAATGAGACAGTACTTAAAGACCCCGAAGTTTGCAAAGTGTCATCCAAGGTGGAATGTTATGAATATTATATAAAGTTACCATGAAGATCAAGATTTACCTCTAGATTTACCAAGCAAGTGGATGAACTCTTTGTCAAACTTACGGATAACTTTGTCTACTAAATAGTTAATCTTGTCTACCAAATAGTTAACCTTGTCTACCAAATAGTTAATCTTTTTATAGTATAAATACTAGCTCAAGGTAGAAAAGAAAATGCACCTCATGTATACACTTTCATAAGTTATACAATTCTCTTCTTCTTGCTCTTATAACATTTCTAAGGTTCTTAAAGTTTTAGCACTAATATTATGTTAATTCTTGTTATATTATAACAATAAGAAAATTATTAAATAATTGTTTTCCTACGCTTGGTACCTTTATAGTAATATCATTTTTTACTTTAATAGTCATGACGCACAACGATACCTTAGCTGCATATATGTTTTTGCTTCATTTTTCTTGAACCGCAAATTTCTTTTTTTTTTTTTTCTGTCGCCTATGTGACTTGAACTCAAGACCTCACTCTTACAAGGTGTTTAAAGATTTTGCCTTTTCCAACGGACCACCACCTCATTGGTTGCTTCATACCAACTTTGTACTCGCGTATGTTATCAAATAGCTCATTCATGATTGAAGTTCGTTATACATTGTGTACCTTGTATTTTACATAATTTAATGTTGTTTATATTCTAGCTATTGTTTTTAGTATGAGTTTGTTTGCTGGAATTGCGATATCCAAAAAAATAAATAAATGTGAATAATAAAGATAAATTAAATAATTAACACGTAAAAAAACATTATTTAGTCAATATAGTGATTACATGAGATATACGAAGACAACACTCATCATGTTTCTCTACGACAACAATTAAATAAAGACAATGTCTATCAATTATTAGTCAATATTATGGTTACCATTCTAAGTTTCTAATCATGTTTCTCTACCATCATCAATTAAATAAAGACAGTAATGATTAGTATTATGACTTTGTATCTATTTCCGGTGTAGAGGAGACATATATGTGATGGTTCCTCTTGGTTGGAAAGAAAGTGTTCATCGAATCGAATATCGAATTTTCGAATTATTCGAATAATTTTTATTTTTCCTGGAATTCGAATTCGATTCGTATTCGATTAAAACCTACCCAATTCGATTCGAATTCGTATTCGAATAAAAAACCCAATTCGTATTCGATTCGTATTCGATTAAAAATACGAATTCGAATAAATTTGATTTGATTCAGTTTCTTTTAAAACGTGTAAATAACTATTAAAATGAAACATAAGTTTTAAAGCAGCTGTAAAACAATCCAAATAAAGTACCATAAGTCTAACATTCAAAACGAGAATTCGGGAATAACCACTACAACTTAATATTTTTAGAGTTAGAAATCTACTGATAGATTTGCTACTTAGGTTTTAGTTATGGGCCATGTAGTGTGTTTGATAATGGGTAATTTTAATACGTGGAATAAATTTTGAAAATAATTTATAGTATAGTCAAATAAAAGTTATATATGTATTATATATAAAAATAAAAAATGAAATGTATAATTTTTATTCGAATTTCGAATCGAATCGAATTTGAAATTATAAATTCGAATTCGATTTACTTGACTCGAATTCGAATTCGAATTCTTATAATCGAAACGAATTCCTGATAATCGAATCGAATTTAATCGAATTTCGAATTTTTCGAATTCGAAACGAATTTTGAACACCCCTAAAGAACACCTGGACATCTTCTTTGCATCGTATATGTGATGCAATTTCTAAGTAATTGTAAAAGATTAGGCAACCACAACCTTTCAAATATGAGCACTAAACTAGGCGTTGGCGCCACCCTTATCTGTGAGGCATCATGCATATATGTCGCTACCACGTTGCGCTAGTCGTGCTATCATCTTTTGATAACTTCAAAAAGATTCGTAACATGACTTCCACGAGCACTTGACCCGTACATATGAACCAACCAAGAGCGACAATTCATCTTGTAAATCTAAAGATCTCCTATATGTTTGGTTCACCATCCTTGCTAGAAAACCCTCCTAATACGCGTTATGCAACTTTATAGACAACAAGTGAATAATTATGCACAAGAAAATTCTTTCCTACTTGATCGTTGTGTTGGGGTTCCGTGGTGATCAGTCAAAATTTTATTTATCAAAAACCCGGTTCAATAAATAATAGTTAATTAATTAAATGAGTTAATTAATAAAACGCAGCGGAAAAATAAACTAATGATCAACAAACGAAACCCGACAGGATCCGGTTACATGCAAATACGAGCACAGTAAAAAAATATTTAACTACCGATGAGAAAGATTATACCTCGGTTAATGACTAACCGGTCGAGACACCGAGGTTCAACGAACAAGTGCAAGTACACGAACCAACGAAACGCGACGAAGGGGCGGCACCGAGCGGCGGCTGACAGCGGCAAACAGCGGCGGCAGTGGCAGCAGGCGGCGGCAGCCGCATCATCCAAGTCCAGCGGCGGCTGGCTGGCTGGCGGCGTGCGGCAGGGCGGTGGCGGTGGCGGTCAGCGGTGGGACGGCGGAGGCGGGGCGACGATGGCGGCCCGCGGCGGCAGATGGTGGCCGGTTGTTTGGTGGGTCTAGTTGAGAGCATTTCATCTCTTGTTGCAACCATGTTCATCCACTCACACACTCTCAAAAATGCAAGACCCAAAGACCCTTTATATAGATCATGAAGGCCCATGCATTTTCGCCAAGTGTCAAACATGCAAAATTGCATGTGCTTTGATTGGCCACAATATAGGTGCATGACAAGTGGCCAGAAGATCCCTTGCATGTGATGCCATTGGCTGCGATGTAGGTGCGCGACAAGTGGCGATGCAAGAGTGTTCTTGTCCCACTCGGTCCATATCCCCGTCTCTCAGTTCAATACCCGCTTATGATCATAAAAATAATTATGATTTGTCTCGTATATGGTTCGTAATTACCAGTTAAACGGGTTAAGTGGATTTTTAGTTCGTTGCCCAAGGTGTAACTCTTACGGGTCAAGACCCGGTCGGCAGCGTTGACTTATCAAACCGGACATAATATCCAACAGCTCCCACTTGGACGGTCATTGATAAGATCTCAACGCAGACAGCCAGCGGTGTTCTAGCTACACATAGCTGCCCCCAACAGGTCATGACACTTTAAAGTTATTAACCAAGGTATCTTCTTTTTAGCAACGGCTTGCAACACGAAGACAGCAGACTTATGGCAATTCTCGTCATCTATCCTTTCTGTATAAGACATCAATTGAACAATGAGACATGGATCAGATTCAATCTCACATGGCGTTTAATCATTATCGTTCTCGTTCACAGAATCAAAGTGGTCCAATCAAACACACAGTAAGTTTGGGTAAGGCCTTACACTTCACCAGTTTGAATCAACGAGGGCGCCCAAATGTCTAACTGTTACATATAATGTAAGAGTACATAATCCCATCTTGACTACATACAACTCCCACTGAACTTCAGAACCACTCCCAACCAATGCCTTTATGACTGGCAGTTACGCGACAGCGTTGGACACTGATCAAAGAATCGTCTTTAGTAAACGAGAGTTCTAGTATGTATCTCAGGTCAGAGGATACTAAATGAGTATACCTAAATCAAATACATCTTATGACCATGATCCATGAAGATGATTTGATGCGAGTTACATCCAACGTCATTCATAATGAGGTTTGTGAGTTTGGAAGTCAACTCCTTGAGTCCAAAGTCAGAATAGTCTTAATTCAGAGTCGTTCCCACGAGTCTGACCGACTACGGATAATTTAGAATACAAGATTCATGGATTAAACATACAAAAATCGAAAACAGTTGTAAGATTCAAACTTTGTATTTAGCCAGTAAATCAAAGGTGAATTCAAAAGGTACAACTGTTTGAATGTTCGTACATCCAAATACTAAATCAAAACAAATGGTTATCCAATCTAAGACCGATAGCTTGTCCTGAGTCATCGGTTTAGAGAACGGGTCTGCTAGGTTTTGATCTGTGTCTATTTCGCTTATTAAGATGTCTCCTCATTCCAGTATTTCCCGTATATAGTGGAACTTTCTTAGAATGTGCTTAACCCTGTGATCTGGGCTCCTTGGTTTGAGCAATGGTTCCTGTGTTATCACAGAACACCTTGATTGGTTTCTGAATACTTGAAACCACATCGATGTCGTTGATGAACTATTTCATCCAAGCAGATTCTTCCGCAGCATCTGATGCAACTATACATTCGGATTCGGTGGCTGAATCCGCCACTATACTCTTTTTGGTGCTTTTCCAATAGACAGCACCTCCATTGAGAGTGAATACGAATCCTAATCGTGAGCGAGAATCATCTCGGTCACTTTGGAAGTCAGCATCAGTGTAACACCTAACAGTGAGCTCCTCTTCCACTCCTCCAAACACCAAGAACATATCTTTAGTTCTTCTCAAGTACGTCAGAATGTTCTTTACTGCAGTCCAATGGGCAATGCCAGGACTGTACTGAAAACGACTGGTCATGCTTAAAGCATACGAGACGTTAAGTCTAGTACATAGCATACATGATTGAACCAATCGCTGAAGCATATGGAACTACTTCCATTTGCTTAACTTCAATGTCCGTTGAAGGAGATTGCGATTTGTTCAACACGGTTTCTTTAGTCAAAGGAACACCTCCATTCTTGGAGTTTTCCATCTTAAAGCGTGTCATCAATTTTGTGTATGTACGTTCTTTGACTTAGCCCTAGAAGCCGCTTAGATCTATCTCTATAGATCTTCATTTCCAGAATGTAAGCAACTTCTCCAAGATCTTTCATTGAGAAGCAAGATCCCAAAAGGTGTTTAACTTCATTAAGCATAGGGATGTTTATTTCCAATGATTAGTATATCATTCACATACAGGATGAGGAATGATATGGTGCTCCCACTAACCTTTCTGTAAACACAAGGCTCATCTTCATTCTTGACAAAACCAAACTCTTTGATCTTCTGGTCAAAATGAAGATTCCAGCTACGAGATGCTTCCTTGAGTCCATAAATGGACTTATTGGGTTTGCACACCTCAGTTGGATATTTAGGATCGACGAAACCTTCAGGCCGAACCTTATAGACATTTTCAGAGAGATGTCTATTAAGAAGGGTGGTTTTGACATCCATTTGCCATATTTTGTAATCACAGTACGCAATTATGGCAAGCAATATCCTGATTGATTTAATCATAACAACGGGCGAGAAGGTCTCATCATAGTCAATACTTTGAGTTTGAGTGAAACCTTTCGCAACTAGCCGTGCTTTATAGGCGTGTATATTTCCATGCATATCGGTTTTTCTCTTGAAAATCTATTTGCTCCCTACTGCCCGAGATTCGAGGGGTAGCTCAACCAAGTACCATACTTGATTGTCATGCATAGATTGCATCTCGACGTTCATGGCTTCTTGCCATTTCTCAGATTCTGAGTCTAAGATTGCAGATTTGTAGTTAGCAGGTTCGTCATTAGACTCAGCTACTAATAAGACTTCGGGACCTTTTAGACGCCATAGACATCTATCAGATTCTTGCGAGTTCTACTACTTCTGCAAACGCTTGTGTTTTATGTCTGATTCATTAGCAACAACTACTTGTTGATCAGACAGTCCGACTACCTTAGCGGTTGTTTGTGGTTCTTGAATTTCTTCAAGATCAACCACATTATTTCCAGTTTCTCGATTAAGAAGTTCTTCCTCGAGAAAGTGTCCCTTCCGTTTGATGGAAATCACATTTGCATCAGGATGGTAGAAATAATATCCGCTTCTTTATAGTATCCGACGAAAACAACCTTTTCGCCTCGAGGATTGAGCTTATCATCAGAATCACTTGTGATGTATGCATCACTTCCCCATACTCTAAGGTATTCCAAATCCGGTTTACCCTTATGCCATATCTCATATGGCGGTTTTGTTTACCTTTTAGTCGGAGTCAAATTGACAATGCGGGTAGCGGTCATAAGAGCATGATCTAAAAGGAGTGAGGCAAGTTAGTTCTACATATCATCGATCGAACCATATCAAGTAGAGTTCGATTTCACCTTTCACTCACGCCATTAAGTTGGGGTGTGTTAGGTGGAGAGGGTTGTGAAACTATTCCACACCTTTTGATGATTGAGAAATTCAAAGCTGAGATATTCACTACCTCGATCTGATCGAAGTACTTTTATCTTTCTATCAAGCTGGTTTTAGTCATGGTTTCTAGTCATGGTTCTGAAAGGGCCATATAAATCATGTGAATGAGTTCTAGAAGACCATTGATCTGCTCCCCAACTTCGGTGAAGGGGTGCTTTGTGAGTTTGCCAGCTAAGTAAGATTCGCAATCATCAAAGGAGTCCTGTCTAGTGGATTCAAGAATCCCCTCGGACTGGAGCCATTTTAGGCATGCCTTACTTATGTGGCCAAGTCAACAACGCTTTAAATGCGTTTCATTCATACCGGCTTTGTTACGCTTAGAAAGATGATATATGTTATTACTTGTTTGAACATCAATATCATAAATACCATTTCGAGGTTTAGCCTCAAAATGAAGGACATCATTCAAGTAGGCTTAAAATAGGAAATCCATTAAACGTACTTGAATCCTTGTTCAAACAGTGAAGAAACTGAAATAATGTTTCTGGTCAAACCAGGTGCATATAAATAGTTATTTAAAGTAACTACAAGGCCTGGGGAACATGAAAAACAAAATGTTCCAGTTGCATGAACTGGAACTCTCCTTTTATTACCAACTATGAGTTTCCAGGTGGCCTAGTTTCAGTTTCTTTCACTTTTCAGGCTCTTGCAAGACATTAATGATGTGGTAACCACATCAGGTATCAAATACCCATGTGTTGCTAGAAACAGTGAAAAGTTCGATAACATAAATGAGAATATCAGAAGAAGTGCCAATGTTATTGGCCTTGTTTATCCTCAGCTTGACTAGATACAGTGGGCAGTTTCCTTTCCAGTGCCCATTTGGTTGCATTCAAAGCACTGACGCTCCTAGGAGGGTGTGGTTTTGCAACATGCTTGTTGTTGGTGGTATTTCTGGCAACAACAACTTTTCTCTTGCCTTTGCTCTTATGTTTCCTTTTCTTGTTATTGGGCTTCTTAACACCACTAGGCTTGACCATTAGAACTTGGTTGATTTTGTGGAATAACCAAGTTTGTTCATTTGGTCAATGTATCCTTCCGTCTTTAGCACATAAGTACTGATACATGATCCTTCCAGCATTTTACAGCTTGTGAACTGTTTCATGGTGTCATATCGCCCCTGTCGGGCGTGTTTCTGAAACATGCCTTTTAGTTGCTGGATCATGTCATAAGCATCCATATCTTCCATGTTCTTCTGAAGTTCAGGAGACATGGTGGCTTTCATAAGGCAGGCTACCTCAACGGCATCATCGTTATGTTTCTCCAGTGCCTTGCGAGCAGTAGTAGAATTACTTTCAGGCTCGGTAGGGACTGGGCCATCTAAGATATACAACTTTTCCTCCATCTTGAGAACTATTCTCAGATTGCGGTGCCATTCGAGAAGGTTGGTGTTATTCAAATTTTATTTCTTTTCCTTTTCAGGCATAGACTTGAAAATGAAGGAGTTTGTTCTTCATTAGACATCTGTTATATAAGCAAGGTGATATTAATTAGTATTTTCGATGTATATCTCCTTATTTCGTGAGGTGAGACGATAAGGAATGAGAATCCGGTTAGAAGCCATTTCTAAAGGCGGCTGGGGCACGCAACATTAGCAAGAGGTTCAAGCGAACTGACAACGATTGTCAATTGTGAGAAAGGCACAACTCCCGAGGTTTATGAGGCTGCGAGGATAATCTATTGTCCTTGCATTGATACGTTTGGCCTCATCTATGCCACTTTTGTTCTCGAGACAGCCGGGGCACGTAACACGAGAAGAAAAGTAATAGTCGTCCTAAAACGGTCACATGTGGAAGGGTCGGATGTGTCGACGAAGCCCTTGCACCTTGGAAGGATAAACTAGACACCAAGTGTTGTGTTGTGGCTCCAACACTGATGGTTCGCATTATGCCCCAAGTGTTACTAGTAGTAGGATGGCATAGACTATTGATTTTAATTTTTACCAAATAGGGTCGTTATAGTCGGTTTTAATTTAGATATTAAATTTGCGACATAACCAAAAGGACCCTTTCACCTCTCGGGACAATTAGTTTTAGATAACCTATAAAACTAAGTTTGTCGCGACTTGGAATAACCAATTTTTAGTTAATAGAAAACTATTAAGTTGGTCGTTTTGGAAAATAAAATTAATTTAATTTGCAAAACTCAATTGGTTATTATTTGTTTCAAAAACAACCTTTGTTTTATAACAAAAACTTTAACAAGTTGTAAAAACAATTTAGAACTTGTTTTAATGTGATTGTTTTAATATTTTAAAACTCCTTTTAAAAACATGTTGGTATTTAGGTTGGTTACATTATAATAATTTCTACGATAAAAACAACCACAATAGCAAGATAAATATGTAAATCCATATGGCCAAAATTGTTCGATCTTGCTAGAGCCTAATAGCAAGATCAAACGGGTCATGGGGTCACAACACACAAACAACCACAAGGATGGACTTGAATGCATCTTGTTGTCTTGAGCAACTCCCACTAACTCCAAGACTCCTCTTGGCATTCGGTTTTGCTTCGGCTTTGCTTCGGGTCTTCGTATCAACAATATATAACAAGTAAATACAACAAAGACAAAAAAACCTATCTATTACAACTTTGAACCACAAGACGGGCCAAAACCATAAACTAATCTATTACAACTTTGAACCATCTCGGTGGCCAAAAATAATAATTACAAAACCGAATAAAATATACAACCACAAAAATAAGATCGGGCCGGATTTACACATCGCACAACAATCACAAAATAAATCGGGCAATGTTTTGGTCAAGCAAAACAAGTAAAATATTGACCAAAATAAAAGTGCCCTTAAAAATACTTAAATCATAAACTTTAAATAGATAAAGTCTGTGCTCTAACTTTGGTTAAAAGACCGGTACCGACTCGTATGTTGTAACCAAGGCTCTGATACCACTGTTGGGGTTCCGTGGTGATCAGTCAAAATTTTATTTATCAAAAACCCGGTTCAATAAATAATAGTTAATTAATTAAACGAGTTAATTAATAAAACGCAGCGGAAAAATAAACTAATGATCAACAAACGAAACCCGACAGGATCCGGTTACATGCAAATACGAGCACAGTAAAAAAATATTTAACTACCGATGAGAAAGATTATACCTCGGTTAATGACTAACCGGTCGAGACACCGAGGTTCAACGAACAAGTGCTAGTACACGAACCAACGAAACGCGACGAAGGGGCGACACCGAGCGGCGGCTGACAGCGGCAAACAGCGGCGGCAGCCGCGGCGTCAGTGGCAGCAGGCGGCGGCAGCCGCAGCATCCAAGTCCAGCGGCGGCTGGCTGGCTGGCGGCGTGCGGCAGGGCGGTGGCGGTGGCGGTCAGTGGTGGGATGGCGGAGGCGGGGCGACGATGGCGGCCCGCGGCGGCAGATGGTGGTCGGTTGTTTGGTGGGTCTAGTTGAGAGCATTTCATCTCTTGTTGCAACCATGTTCATCCACTCACACACTCTCAAAAATGCAAGACCCAAAAACCCTTTATATAGATCATGAAGGCCCATGCATTTTCGCCAAGTGTCAAACATGCAAAATTGCATGTGCTTTGATTGGCCACAATATAGGTGCATGACAAGTGGCCAGAAGATCCTTTGCATGTGATGCCATTGGCTGCGATGTAGGTGCGCGACAAGTGGCGATGTAAGAGTGTTCTTGTCCCACTCGGTCCATATCCCCGTCTCTCAGTTCAATACCCGCTTATGATCATAAAAATAATTATGATCTGTCTCGTATATGGTTCGTAATTACCAGTTAAACGGGTTAAGTGGATTTTTAGTTCGTTGCCCAAGGTGTAATTCTTACGGGTCAAGACCCGGTCGGCAGCGTTGACTTATCGAACCGGACATAATATCCAACACATTGTTCCTTTCTTTCTCTCTTTATGTATATACTAGGTTATATACCCGTGAGCTTCACGGGTTATGGATTGTGTTAAAAAAAATCTATATCTATAAAAGTATTTTTTTTGTATGATTTATAACATGATATCTCTTCATGCTATGACCCTTATTTGGCAAACCTTACCAAGAAAAAAAAAACAGAAATTGAATTACTTAGGGCATTTACTTCGATATGGAAATAAGTAATAGAAATTGCTTATCCAAATATGGGTTGTCACTAATAACGGACCCATAATTTATTTTACGAGGGGCGATCAGGATCTTTGCCTAAAAATCATACGAAATTTTTTTAGCCCCCACCCACTCTTTTGTATGCAGGACCATAATTGATTGTTATTACCAGCATCTTTAACCTCCATGCTTATTGTATATGAGTTATGTGACTCTTTTGTAGGCATGAAATTGCTTTTGATATCATTTGGTTTAGTTTTCTAAAACCAACCCCAATAGATCAACCGATTTAGCGGTTTTTAAACCATTGCACAACACTATGACGTTGACACCATTCATCAGACAATCATTTGAATGTTTTTATATAGATACAAAATCATATATCAAAGTAAATTCATCAACAAAAGAAATGCGTTACCAACCTTTGGATAAACTCATAAACATGCATAAACTGTGGTAGATTTTAAACTTTTAATGTTTGTTTACTAATTGGAAGGAATTTTACAAATAAAATCGGAAATATAAATTAAAAAGATGACATAATGCAGTTTCGTTCCAACTACAGGCATAAGATAAGAAACTAATCCTCATTTGAGTAAAAAAAACACACATGTTACAGAAGATGAAAAAAAAGAGATGCATTGAAGTGTCTTTGATCTATCTTTGCTTGCCACAAACCAGTCAAAACTGGTATGTCACTTGAATAGTCCAGAATTCAACCAATCCATGCACACAAACACACACAAAAAAGTTTTAATTATTTCCAGATTAATATTTTTTATCTCAATGATTATTTGAAAGAAGACACGGGCCCTTACTTGCTTATGTCATCAAGGTGGTCATCAAAGGCGACGACATCATTCCATTTTTCGGATGAAATAAAATCCAACAAGACGATGTTGGCAGATGGCTCCTTGATGGTCAACCTATTCGGTCCGTTTGACTCAACTTGCTTCCAGCTTTTAGATGAATCTTGCGTATAAAGCTGACATAAACAAAAACCATACGTTTGCAAGGCATTTGGTATTCAAAAAATACTAACTTATTTATAGATGTAGGTCAAATGTGAATTAACATATCCAGAACAGAAGTGGCATCAGTTTCTTATCACAAATTATAAGTATATACTCGGCCATCAAAGAAACTATTATTCAATCATAGCAATTGAGATTTCCTGTTTATTATACCTGCATTAGAGGAGCTGCATCCTTCTTGTTTTGTAAAGCTCCAAGCTTTCTGTTATCTAGCTGTCACCATAAAAACATATGTGAAAAGATTGATGACAAGTTATTTATGCAAGTTAAATGATCAATATATAACATTGAGGATCGATAACAAAACAAAATCAGCCCGAGTACAAATTTATAAAAGAAAGTGAAACCCGGCATAAACAACTTCCCGCCATGTTTTCCACTGAATTGGAAACAGTAACACCCTAGGCAACTTAACAAAATCAGCATGAGTTCTTTTTATTATCCAAACACGCTCGACAAGAATTCGGGCTTAAAGTCATCCAACACTCCGCCAACACGTAAACCGACTCATTCCTACTACCCACCAGCATCTGCACCCAACCAAAATACTCACTACTTCTCGACGCATCCGTTACAACATCCAACACCGCCTCATTTACCGTTTCAATACGATACACTCTTCCTTGTATTACCGCAAACAAAACTATCATCAGGCTCTATATACTAAAGGTAAAAACTGTAGTTTTGCACTCGCGTAGAATTAATTCAAGAGCTAATATATCTTTTGTTTCAGCTTGTGTTCGGTACACCTATTTTAGTATTTACATAATTGCCCCTGTTTTGGATTCACAAGTAGAGATGAGCTCAGTAACGGTACCGGTATTGAAAATACCGGTACCGAAATTTGCCAAATATGGGTACTGGTACCGAAAATGTTCGGTACCTGTACCAAGTCACATATGCTCATCCTTATTCACAAGCTAAAAAAAGGTTGAAATAGCATAACCAATCAGATAGCTCTAAATAATTGTGATAAGGATAAATATTCAAGAACCTCAGATGTTGAACTTCGAATCGCCGGCTTCGTGATTCCCTGAATGTTGTCGCGAAGAACCTTCCTATGTCGTTTTGCTCCTCCCTTTCCCAATCCCTTTCATCCCTTCCCACAACCCAATATTGTTGGATTGAAATCGAGATTTGATTTGAATTCTGGTTAGGAATGAAGTTGGATTATAAGGAGTTGTGTGATGATTGATTTGGATGGTGTTGTGGGAATTGGATGAAGGCGGTATATAAAAGTTTCTGATGATACTGGAGAGTAACATGTACCTTTTATTAATCAAAGAGCTCCCGGACCAGACCTGAATTTTAGGAACATAATGAGCTCAAGTTTAATCAATAGATGAGAAAACATGGAAATTAGTCAGACTACCACACTTGAAGATGCCAAAGAAATGCAAAATCAAGCCTAAATTACTATCATTAGCATACCTGCAAATACCTGCACAGTTGGGATAAAATATGAACCAGAAAGAAAACCATGATCAAGTTTAGTTCTGCTAAACAAAGAAAACCATCAACAAGTTTAGTCCTCCTTAATCAACATTTTCAGCCAACCCATTCTATCAAAAATTAACTAAAGAACAATAACTTTTTAAACATAATAGCTAAGCATAAACGTCAACAGCAGATAAATACAGCAATCTCTCTCTAGAAGACGGTTTTAAAAACATATCATCAAATCCTAAACCGAAAAAACCTGAAATGTAAACACTTAAACCTTGAATTTATACAAGTTACATCAACTTCATAGCTACCAAACAATACAAACACTCACAACACAACCTCCTACTCCTTTTTAACAGAGTATAAACAATAAACAGACACACACACACCAGAAAAATTATTTTAAGCATATCCAGAGTAATGTACAGTAGGCAAAATCAATAAAAATACAAAAAAAGTATATAAACGATAACAAACCTCGTCTTCAAGCACCAACGTCGGAGAAACTGCTAATGGTTCTTAAGTTGCTTCATTTTTTCAGCACCATCTCTCACACAAAACCCTAGAAGAAAAACAATTAAACCTTTAAATACAGATTACATAAAAGGTATGAAATAAAATTACAGCCTAAAAGGCTGAAACTACAAACACAACGTACAAACAGTTTTGAAGCGAAAAAACTATGGAATAGGAAGGGTTTTGAGAAATATTCAGGGTGTAGGTATCTCCGATATGAACATATACTGCATCGGATCATACCTAATCGGAGTTTTTTGGTTCCGACTGGCATGGAAGCCCTGGATTTTGACTCGAACAGACCCGACCACCCTTTCCACCGCCGCCATTAAGTTTAGGGTTTATAGGAAGAATATATTGTGTAGCAGATGTAAGATCCTTCTGAGTAGCAACCGTATCACCAAGGTTGAAGGGTTGGACTAATTCCAGAAAGCTTCATTTTTCTTGTTTCTGGTCTCGTAAAGAAGAAAGAGAGAGTAACTCTAGGGTTTTTGCAATTTTGAAGAGAGAGAGACCTTTTGACCGCCAAAATTCTTTTGTGGTGTTTAGACATACGCGGAGGATGAAAGTGGTGATTCAAAATTCAAAACCATTTCATTCCCGCTTCAACCATCATGCATATAAGACTTGTACCTATGATATAAAATATTAAAAAAAAGGATTTAATGAGGGAGGGCTTGTGAAGGTGACACGTGGCGAAAAATGTTTTGCTTTATTATAGTAGAGATATGTTTGTGTGTCCGCACACGTGTGTCTTCAAAATGAGTAAGTTTTAGTGATACCCAACACTCACTATATAAATATTTGCCCTTAAAAGGAAAATAGAAGTATCGTATTTACATGTCCTTCTACAATATGGAAAGAAAACCAACTGGGGTAGCCCAGTTGGCCACCGACACCCACCTCTTACCAAGAGGTACCGGGTTCGAGTCCTGTGGAATACACGGAAGTGCCCAGGGTGAGAGCTCGGCAAGGGGAATTCACCGCCAGGGCGCTTGGTCGGGTAGCAACCTGGGGAGGGTTAACCCTCCCGCGGTCAGGGGTACCGTGCATTTACCCCCCTACAATATGGAAAGAAAATGGGTGATACTCGACTCGAACTCATGTATTTATGGAATAAATTTCAATAAAATACTACAAAAAGTCAGTTAATGTGGGAAATAATCCTGACTTTTGCTTTGTTCTGATGGGAAAAAACCCGATTCCCGGGAAAGAATCGTTTATCTAATATATTAGATACAACACATATGAGAAAATGGTTACTTATATGATTTTCTCATAATAAATTATAAAGTTTTCAACTATATTTAGTACTTTTCGTCACGCTATC
Organism: Helianthus tuberosus; assembly: GCA_030545235.1. Taxonomy (NCBI): domain Eukaryota; kingdom Viridiplantae; phylum Streptophyta; class Magnoliopsida; order Asterales; family Asteraceae; genus Helianthus; species Helianthus tuberosus. Next base: position 137,343,009 of record CM060371.1, on the reverse strand, counting down.
TATCTCTCTCAAATCTTTTTGTTCTATGTTTTTCATATTAATTCAATTCTTCGCTCGTTCAACTTTTCTTTCGACATCCTAGTATCCACTGTACTTTCTCTGTGGACCACCAATAATAATGGATGACCCGAACCCTCTCTAGTTCCGTCCATGATAAAAATTTCAAACCCATAACCCAATGGCTCACGAGATGCTAAGTATTAGTGGTTTTGCTACTAGTCCAACTCCATATAGCTAACAGCCTAATCCAAGTACAAATGTTATGCCAAGCAAGTCATGTGGACAGGGTTAATATGTCATATAGCTTATAAATGTGGTAGTTGGGTACCAAAAAATTTGGTGCAAGAGATGCGACAAGACCACAAGGCATGTGGTGAGGAGTTTGGGTGCATGCACACTCGGACGAATTTTATAAGTGTTTTATTCTAACTAATTATGTCATGCATCTTTTAACATTATTTTAGTCATAATCTTATCTTATTTCTCTACATTACGCCACTAATACGTAACTTTCAATTATATGCAACTTTTGATTTTGGTTTATTTTGTCAATATTCTTCTTTGAATAGGTAAAAATTAAAAATGTTTGCATGTTAATCAAATATATGATAACTTTAGGTGATGTTCATTTCACATAATCGAGTGGATTCTGAATGCAATTGAAATTGAATCTAAATCGCTGGTTCACCTCATTTTTTCTGAATACAAGGTAGGTAGTTATGTCGTTTTACATTCGAATTCTATTGATAATAATATCAACTTAACTAAATACTTAGGGTTCGTTTGATTTATAGAATTTGAAGGAATTCGAAAGGAATTGGAAAACATTCCATCAACAATTGTGTTTGGTTAACAATGAAAGAAATTGAAATTGGAGAAGATTCATCCACTTATTGGAATTCAACTTTCTTTCTTATAACTCATGGAATTTGAAAAATTCCATTGGAATATTAAAAAATTACAAAAGAGCCCAACTTTTTCTTAATAATTATAAATAAAAATATGTGAAACCAAATTATTTTATTGTTTTTGGTTTTCACGTTGAATGTGTAGCTTTTGGAATTCAATTTTTTTTTCTCCAAAAAAAATTCATGGGATTCAATATATATATATATATATATATATATATATATATATATATATATATATATATATATTTTGTTTATTTCTTCCACTGCTTCTATTTAACATAAATTAGAGATGGAATAGTTTTTTACTTTTTCTTTCAAAAACATTATCACATTTGTGTGTGTGTGTGTGTGGGGGGGGGGGGGGGGGGGGGTTTGATTTCTGGTAGTTAATGTTATTTGAAAGAGAGTTAGGGAAGGAGAGGAGGATTGAACGAAGGTTGAAGGAGGAGGAGTTTTATTAAGGGTAATTGTGTCATTTTAATTTTTTTACATTCTAATTTCTTTTACTAAATTTACCAACCAAACATCTTAGGGTAAATTACACTTTTCGTCCTATGTTTATATCCGATTGCCAGTAGATAGCCTTTAACTTCAATAATTACAGTCATAATCCTTTATTTAAAAAACTCATTACACCTATCGTCCTTTAATACTAACCTGGTTAACTTTAAACGATAAGTAAGGTCACATGCACCTCATGTGAGGGCAAAAATGTCATTTGCCTTATATATAAAAACCCCATACATACTCACTCACTCTCTCTCTCTCTCTCAACACACACCATCTCTCTCTAATCCCCTGGTCATGCCTCACCACCACAACTCCAGCCACCATGACTCCGGCAACTAATCCGAGCACCGCCACGCGCATACGGTCAGCACCACTCTAGCGACCACTCCGTTCTTCGGATTTCGTCAACGAATTTGATGGTGGGAGTCAAATGTGCAGCGATTTACAGATCTGCACTCATACACACGGGGGATGGGCACCTTACAGATCTGCACTCTTCTAGACCTCCGACGACCTTGATTTGGCTGAAAATAGTGGTGTTCCAACGACCTTGATTTGGCAGTTTGTATGGTTCAACTACGTGTACGCATCATATCTCTAACCGATCTATGGTTCCGTCACGAAACCCTCGACGACTCTGGTATTATCTCCCCTTTTGGTTTCGTGTTCCAGATTTGCATATTGATCGATCGTTTTGTATAGATTTGGTTTTTGTAGGCTTTGGATTGAGTTTGGTATGCTATAGATGTTGGATACTTGTTTGTATGACTTTGGAAAGTCAACTCTCATGTTTTTTTTTCTTCAGGAATCCGATTATGTAATTTCATTATTTAGCTTTAATTTGGTTTATCTTTGCTTAAAATCCATTCAATATTTATCTTTAAATTGGTTCATCTGTGTATAAAATCCATAGTTTATCTCATCAGTTGATGGTTGTAAGGTTGTTAATGGTGGTTTGGTCGAGGCTTGTGGTGACAGGGTTTGATCGGCAGTGGTGGTTGCCTGAGAGAGAACATAGTAGAGTGTGTGTTTATTCATTATTATATTTTTAATATATGGGTAAAAAGACGATTGTACCCTCATGTGTAACGCACATGACTAGATTTAACCATGAAAAATAACCAGGTTAGTGCTAAAGGACGGATGGTGTAATGAGTTTTACAAATAAAGGATTGTGACTGTAATTATTGAAGTTAAAGGTCATCCATTGCAATCCAATGCAAACATAAATGACGAAAAGTGTAATTTACCCAACATCTTAATTTTTTTTCGATAGAATTAATTCCAATTTCATTGAATTTCAATTCCTTTGAAACATGAAAATTCCTTCAAAAATATTATGCAAACCAAACGCTCCCTTATGGGATTTCAAAGGAATTTTTTTAAAATCCATTTCCAATTCCATTACGTTCCATTACGTTCCATGAAACGGACACTGCTTTAAACCCTAAACTTTAAATGTTAATCTCCGGAAAACCTTAGATCTTTTAAAGATAACCTATTAGTACAAGCTACAGTATCTAGTGTTAGAAGGGTTTTGGTATACTCAAGTAATTGTTTGCTTTTGAGCAGGGCCAGCCCAAGCCCAAGTCAAATGAGGCTTGGGCCTTGGGTCAACAAAACTATAGGGCCTCCACGATTTGATGAAACCACAGTCCATTTATAAAAGCTTTAGGGTGTAGGTTATCAATAGATTGATGGTTGGTAGTGTAGTTGTTTTGTGTATGTATGGATGTTGGCTGTAAACGAACCGAACGTCCAGCGAACAGTTCGTGAACCATTCGGCGGGAAGTTCGTTTATGTTCGTTCGTTTAATAAACGAACGAACATGAACAAGAAATTGCGTTCGATTAGTTAAATGAACGAACATGAACAGAAGTCTCGTTTGTTCGATTGTGTTCGTGAACGTTCGGTAAGGTATTCGTGAACGTGTTTGTGAACATTCGTTGATTTGAGTTCGTTTATGTTCGTATGTTTGTGTTTTAATTGAAGATCTTTGTACTTTCTTATATTTTATTTGTACTTTTTATATTATTAAGCTTTTATTTATTTTATTTCCCTAACAATTAAACTAGGAAACACACTTTCACCTTGTTTATGTATCATTTCCCTTTTATTTATTTTATTTCCCGTTTGGTAAGTGTTCATGAACCGTTCGTGAACACATTTATATCCTTAACGAACGAACACGAACAACGCCTTGTTCGTGTTCGTTCGGTTCGTTTACAGCCCTAGATGTTGGTGAGACCCGGGTTCGAATCCTTGGTTCACCATTTTCTTCCATTTTTTTTTCTTGTTTTTAAATTTTAACGCAATCTTTCAAATAATTACATTTGGGCTATTCAAGTTTAACTTTCAATTACATACGTTTTCTGGGCAAAAAGGCCACAGGCTTTTACTTCGCCTTAGGCCACCAAAATGGTTGAGCCGGCCCTGCTTTTGAGCGAAGAAACCGTCAAATCATGAAGCCAATAAGTTTATTGGAACTTGGGTTTTTATTTTCTAAGTGGTTCTCTAGTTTATTTCAAGATGAACATAATACGTATAAGCAATACTTGTTTATGACATCATATAAAAACGACAAATTGCAGTACCTTATGATGGAATGGGGGGACATCATCTAGAAGTTTTGTAAGGAAAGGTTGCTCTTGGCCACATGAACAACCTAACGTTTGGCCATAAATATTTGAGGTTGGTAAAACACCCAAATTCAATCAAAAGTTGTCATTTAGTGGTCAACCAAGGTATGTCTTGAAACATGTCAATATCCAAGGTAAACTATCTAAATCGAACTTAATGTGTTTTACGTAATAAATACTCAAATAGATACTCAAGATATTCGTTTTGCATCATCCCTTTATAGCTTGCATAGGAAATACGATTGCTAACCGTCGATCAAATACGTACAAGCTTATACAAGTGTTGTGTGTGAGAACAAACACAATGTAGCGTGAAAGAGTTATTTGACGAGTGACGACGTCTTTGTAATGTGAAAATATCAAGGCTATGGATGTCTCTATAAATGTGATATATTCGCAGAAGACGATTGTAATACAACACTATCACGTTATGAGCTATAGAAAGGATAGATGGCAATGACACCCACAATGATCAAGATTTTGGAATTTATATCAAATTCGATATATATGGTTTTAGAGGTAATTAACCGACATGGTATGTCATTATTCTTTGCCGAAATAGATTCATTTTTGTGATCTAGTGACTTAAATTATAAGCACCAAATATTAAACGAAATTTTAAATACCCATTTTGCCATTGAACTTATGCATATAATCGCCAACAAAATAGTATTTATTATAACTTTTAGATAACGTGAATCATCTTTCTAACACATGCACTCAACCAAACACCACATAAATGTATTAAATTAAGGGTACGATACCATTATCCATGGGTGATGATATTATAAAAGGCTGCACACTTGCGTTGTCATCGGGCACTCATGGTGGTGTGATGTCAAACCACAAACATGCATGATTCCCACCATATCCTTAACCCCACGACTTATTTAAAAACTAAGGGGCTGTTTGTTTAACTCTTAATGAGACTCTTAATGGTTCAGACCTCTTACTGGTTCAGCACTTAATGATTCAGACTGTTTGTTTGGTGAGCAGATGTCTGAATGGTTCAAACATTTGCCTCTGAATGGTTAAGTTTTCTACAGAGTCTGAATGGTTAAGACTTCTAATCTGAATTGGCTAGACATTTGCCTCTAAAGGGTTAAGCATTATACTGCCTCTTAATGGTTCAGACCTCTTACTGGTTCAGCACTTAACCATTCAGAAGTTGCCAAACAGCAAATACAATACATAGGTGGTATGCCAGCTTGAGACAAAGGGATTTTCATATCTCCTACGTTCGAGGTAAAAATAAGTTACCATGATCAGTAGAAAGTGTGAGAACCAGTGCAACACGATGATCCAACAAGCTTAACAACCGATCATTTTGGTCACTAAATGACCATGTATAGTTCATTAAAGAGCCCTAAGAAGTTTAAATCATGAAAATGAATTAGTTTTAGTTAACTATGTTTAATAAGGTAGTTTAGTGTAATGACCTCATTTGATTTTATAAAACTACGTTTAATCCAAATTGTTAAAACTCTGTTTAATCCAAATTGTTAGGTAATTCTATTAATATATCCATCCAAATCCCTTTCCAATACCAACATCGAACCATATGTTGGAGACTCACTCGGCATTTATTTTTAATCTCAAGGGTGGGGATTTACAACATGAGCCCATCATTGACCATCGGCCGTCATGAGGAAGAAATATAGCCATTGCGAAACTTTCTTGTTTTATGTGACAACATGCAGTTACCTCATGCCGTTATGGTAATGGTAGAAACTCTATCTATCTTGTGACCCATATATATGTCCGCTACCCAGGACCGACACATACAACTTAAAAAATAAGCTAGGGATTTAGGCCCCCAGTTTATCTTTAGAGTTTATATGATATTTGTATTTGGCCCAAATAACCGAATAATAGGGTTGTGACCTGTTGATTGGTGAGTGGGAGGAGATAGACCGATGATTCTAAGGGTAACGACCAATCAATTTACGTAATTCTTCACACGTTGTTTGTCTTACAACAAATGCAGGGGCTTCATGTCAAAACATCAGTTATATGGTTTTAACAGTGTATTACATTGATCAAGATTGTAATTTACAAAAAAAAAAAAAAAAGTTTTATAGTTTGAAGTTATTTCTAACCATAGGGGTGACACAATTGGAAAAATGATTGAGAGTTGTTTAATTATATGGGGGTATTGAGAGGGTTTTACAATCTTGGTGGGTAATGAATGTTGGGTTTCAGTGGTGATCATGTATACTTTTATCAAAATGGGTTGGCATATATTTATTAATCAGAGTGATAATTAATAAAACGCAGTGGAATAATAGAATTAAAATCAACACCAAAACAAGTCGAATATGATTATGATTATAGACATGCAAATACGGTACACTAGTTAATCTACCAATAAGATAGATATACCTTAGTGGTTAAATAACAACCGTTTGAGACACCGAGATACTGATCGGTGCATTTTAGGCACACGTTATTGATTATTAATTTTAGTAAAAATGCATCGATATTAGTTAAAAATATGTTAGTTTCTTTTAATTATATTATTTGATAGATTGAATATAACATCAGCTTAATTGATGTATTTGTAACTAATATTTAGTCTAAATTTGAATTGTCTAATTTTATGTGTGATAAATCAAATTGACAAAGAAAGAAAAGAACTTTATATGGTGTCAGTTAAACTTTGAATCAAATAACAAGGGTGGTATTAATTGAATTATTCTTTTGATTCAATCGTAGATGAGGATTATTAGAAAGGCAATTATGAAGATTCAACATCTACGTGTTTATATAAGCTGGAAAATGAGATGGATTTTACTTGTGGATGGAATTAATTGAAAGAGAAAAGGTACACATGGAGTTGGGCTTTAATGAAAGACAAAATAAATGGGTTGTGTGAGGACTGTTATGGACCGAAAGAAAGAAAATAAATAAATAATTCAGCCCATGACAACAGGTTAAAGGGATTGGAATCGCAAAGAGTTAGACGACAGCTTTTGGGGGAAGTGGGACGCACGGAGAAGGCAGAGCCGCCTTTTCGCGGCTGTGCATGTACTGGCTGCCTTACACGGTTTAAGGCCCACAATAAGCATGAGCGACTAGGCTTTCAGTGGTTTTCTCCAGGGTGACGGTTCGTAGGGTTTAGTACTTTCCTCAATTATTCATGTTTGAAATTGTTTTTGACATTGACAACGTTTTATAAACAATCTGACGAGTTAGTTTTTTTTTTTTAAACTATTTGCACGTGTTTGAGTTCTTGCTTTACAACTTGCTCGGTTGATGACAAAACCTTGTAACTTATTGGGTGACATAGAGTAGGTTGACTCACATTAGTAAATAGGGTGATTGAACTGTAAAAGATCTGATAACAAAGATCTGTTTTTTATTACCAGTTAAATTAATGACTTTTCAGCACCATGTCTATGTGGTGTTCAATTAATGATTAAATTGAGTTTTGTGTAAACCTAGACTATGAAACTTGGAGGATGTTACCTTTATCTTTTCTCTTGTGACTTTCCTCTGATAATTGATTTCTAGAGTTTTCACATTAAACACTGTTTTTTTTTAATTCTTATAACTGGTGCTCTTGACCATTTGTGTTGATTTCTTGGTAAACATTTATTATATTTGAACTATTTGTCTTTTATCAATCATATTGGCGATTTCCTTGCATCGTTAGTGGGTTGGTAAATTGATAGATAGTTGGTATAGTGTAACAGATTGTTAGGTTGTTATAGTTTAAATAAAAACCGTCTCTGTGACAACCCTCACAATTACATGTATCCGTACGACTCATTAATGTTAATTAAAGTGCTTGATGTCTGTGCTGAATTCCTTAACTACTTTCTGATTACTGTGTCATACTTACATGTGCTTGTTAACATACTAGTCTTGTGAAGAAAAAGTTACTAAATAGTCCTGTATGCTTCCCTAAGTGTTGGGAATTAAAAGTGTTACAAAAAGATATATAAAAGACACTTAACGACATAACTTAGCACTTTAACGGGACAATATCAAACCGAACAACCGGACATTACCCGGAACACCAAAATAATGCTAGAAGCATTGTTTTTATTTTACTGAGCTAGTTAGGGTCCCCGAACACCCTAACACACTATATATTACTTAAGACACTTATAAAGCACTAACTAACCAATTGTTTCCAACCAAATCACTAACTAATAGTTGAAACCCAACCCTATACCCCCCCCCCCCCTCCCAAAACCGGTTACAAGGGTGGAGACCCACCCTTGATTATCTTGAATAGTTTATTATATATGTAGAGTACTTAGGGGACATTTTATCTAATGGGTAATTAAGTGTTGGAAGGATTATAAATTAAACCACAAGACCATCATTATCTTCATATCATCTTCCTCAACACCCTAACTCTCTCCCTCCCTTCTTGATCTCAGCCGACCCCAAGAGCACCACCACCACCACCATCACTTGATCACTTTCAAGCATTCTAAGAGCATACATAGGTGTTAGAAGGCATACAACGAAGCTCTGTGTGTTCGGAAGTTGAAGGACCACTCTCATCTTCTTTTATCCACCACCCCTAGTCTTGAACTACTGGTAAGAACTTAGATCCGTTCATTTTTCATGTTATTTAAGTGGTTAATGATGTATCATGATCAAAATATTAAGAACACTAATGAATCTTATGAAGAAGGCATGAACATAAACTTGCTAGATGAATATATCATGATAAATACAAGTTGATATGCATGTTGATCATTGTTTGTTAGTAGAAATGATGTGAATCATCATGTAGTCTTGCTAGATCATGATTAAAAACATGATCTAGCAAGATGAGAAAAGTAAGAATGTTGAAGGATGATGGATCATCCACTCATAAACCATGAACTTGAAGGAATGAATGGTTTCTTGAAAAATAAAGAATCAAAGTAGGTGATAATCATGTAGATCTAAAGATCCATGGGTGGTTCTTCAAAAGAAACAAGTTAAGAATATGAGTTTTATAAAAATCTTGGATCTTACATAAACTAATCACATTTTTGGTGGATAAACAAGTGTAGGAACACTTGTGTAATAAGAAAAGTTCACAAAGAAATATTTTTAGAAAATACGGTTGGAAGTTGTAAACACTTAAACTCTTTAAAAATAAAGTTTTTAAAGAACTAATCACATTTCAAAAGGTAACAAGACTTACTAAGTATGCTAGTAAGTTACTACATATTTTATAAATTTTCAAGTTCATGAGTTTATAGTTTATGCTTGTTTTTTTTGCAAACTTCGGTAAGTAGAGGTTGTATATTGTTGATTGAGAATTGTTTGAATGAATTTTTGAAAAGAAAATGATATGCTAGTAAGCATGGACACCTCCGTTTACAAAGGAAACTCTGGCGAAATTTTCTACAATTCCAAAACTTAGAGAATATTTTTCTAAAACAAGTGTTACAAGTATATTTTTAGCTTTGTTTTCAAAATGAACTTCGCCAAAGATTTTGTTACAAAATACAAAGTATCGGAGGTTGACTTTTACAAGTAAAATGGATAAATAAATATATATTTAGAATATATATTTTATATTAAGAGCACTTGTATGGATACTTGTTTATTTTGTGTGATAGTTATATTTCTTTAGGGTAAAATAATATAACTTAACAAAGTACCTTGATGGTTGAATTATGTGGTACGTGATAGAAGTAATGAGTAGATAAACCGTACGTAGGATACGTGTCGTGCATGAGAAACTGATTGATATATGTACCTTATTAGGACGTGCTTGATTTCCTGATTACTAGAGTAATTAATCTAACCGAGCAAACCGATGTGAGTTCACACACTTTCTAAGGCATGGGATTCCCGGTGGTTTGGGAATGGGTTAAGAATCAAAACGGAACCTACATATCCTCCTTGGGTAGGATATGTACGGCCATCCTCCATAGGTAGGATGCCAATATTAATCCTGCATGTTCTTCTTGGGTAGAATGCGTACGTTCGTCCTCCTTGGGTAGGACAATAACCTTAAAACTTACTAGACAAAACTCTATCATGAAGTCCCTCATTTTATATCGACTTAATCGCCGAGGCCAATGGCGAGCGGGTCATTAGTTAATAGCGCTATTAGGTTTAACAAACCTCACACCGTGCCAATCGGACGGGCGTGTACTAATGGACTATGGCAAACTGTCAGTGATGATAGACACTGATGTAGGGCACAACTTATTTTCGTTAGTAGTCGATATGGTACGGTCTAGTGGTTCACATGGGGAAGCCCCACTGATTATGGATATGGTTTGGGTAATAAAAAGGAACTTGTTAAACATACTTTCAACTATGGGGTAACCCCCACGGCAAATAAGCCAACGAAAGTCAAACCACGTTTTCAGAAACAACTTAAAACTAATCAACCAACCGTGAACTCACTCAACTTTGTTGTTGACTCGTTGTTACATGCCTTACAGGTCGCTAGATGCTTATGGAGCTTGCACGAGGAGGAGGTTGTTGTGGGATATGGATTGTTATGTCCCGTGCTTAATAATTAATCCTTATGAATCTATTAAAGTTACGTTTTGAACTTTAAACTTATGAACTATGGAACTTATGTTTTAGCTTTACGTTCTATGCTTCCGCTGTTAACTTAAAGTTGGTTACTGTCTTATGGTCACCAATTGTATTGTGGTTGGTTTTACTTACTTATTTACGTTGTTCAATATGATTGGTGGCTCGATCCTGGTCATGTCACGCCTCCAAGCGGTGATACTCCGCGTGGTGGATTTTTGGGGGTGTGACAGATTGGTATCAGAGTCATTGGTTATAGTGAACTTGGTTTTAAAAAGGGAAAAACTTTTTGACAAAACCAGACTATAACCTGTACAGTGCTCAACGATCCACAACGACGCTTCGCTCCACGTGCAAGACTCGACACAATAGGTGGTATGGTTTATGTTTATATTGTCGGTTAGATAGTTCACACTGTGCACAGTTAACTTGATGACTGCTACTTGAACCTTGTGTGCTTACTCTCTTCTGTCGTCCCACACTTACGCACTTTCGCGACACTTTTCTCACTTACGTTGCTTCGTTGTGAAGATCATGAACGGACGCGGAGGACGTATCAACCTAACTCAAGCCCAGTTGACGGCTTTGATCAATGAACGGGTTGCTGAGGCACTCGCAGGTATCCCTGCAGGAGGTATAACATGCCATATCAACCCACCTTAGGACGTTTAGATCCTACCTTCGCAAACCAACCCTCGTGCTTAACCTTGTCCTTTATTTTCGCGCAACAGGTCAACATGCTCAGCCTCCCGTAAGTACGTTCAAAACGTTCATGGATTGCCGACCTAGTACTTTCAGCGGCACAGAAGGAGCTGTAGGCCTTCTTCACTGGTTCGAGAAGCTCGAGTCTGTTTTTGAGATGTGTGAATGCCCTGAAGATCGTAGACTGAAATATGCTACTAGAACACTCGAAGGTGTTGCGCTAACCTGGTGGAAAGCACAGGTTCAACTGCTAGGGCTGGCGGTTGCTAATGCCACCTCATGGAACGGTTTCAAAGAACTGATCAAAGAAGAGTACTGTAGTCGTGACGACATCCACAAGCTAGAGGTAGAATTTTTCAATCTAAAGATGACGGGGTCTGAAATCGAGGCATACATAAAGAGGTCGAACGGATTAGCTATCATGTGTCCCACTATGGTGGATCCTCCTATCAAGCGTATCGAGTTGTACCTTAAGGGTTTGGTGCCAGAAATTCAAAGCCACGTGACCTCAGCTAATCTTGGCACCATTCAGCAAATCATCAAGTTGGCTCATCGCCTCACTGATCAGGCAGTTGAGCAGAACAAGCTGCCCAAGCGCATTTGCACTACTACTGATGCTCCCAGTGATAACAAGCGCAAGTGGGATGGAAATTCGGGCAAGGGTTCTACTCCAGTTCAGACTCAGCAACGTAAGACATATGAGTACAGGAGCCCCAGTCAGCAGTCTTCTGGGAATCAAGGTCAGGGTGGATACAAGGGAAATCACCCTAAGTGCAATCGATGTAATTTGCACCACAGCGGGCAGTGCCACAAGGGTCGTTGCCTGAGGTGTAACAAGTTTGGTCATGAAGCAAAGGATTGCAGGAGCGCACGACCAGCAAATCAGAATCGCCAACAACAAAAACAAGCTCCACAGAACCAGCAGCAGCAGCAACAGCAGGGCAATAAAGGATGCTTTCAGTGTGGTGCTGAAGGCCACTTTAAGAGGAACTGTCCTCAGCTGAACCAGAATCAGAACAACAACAACCAAGGAAACGGGAACAACAATGGAGGCAACAACGGGGGTAACAATAATGGCAATGGTTCCAGGGGACGTGTTTTCGTGCTGGGTCAGGGTGATCCAAGGAACGATCCCAACGTTGTGATGGGTAAGTTTCTTCTGGACGACTTCTTTGTTACTGTTTTATTTGATTCGGGTGCCTCTACTAGTTATGTGTCCTTAAAAGTTAGCCAAATGCTTAAGCGCACTCCAACACGTCTGAACACCAAACACACGGTAGAATTAGCAAACGGTAAAAGTCTTGAAGCCACACACATAGTTAAGGATTGTAACCTCGTCTTAGCTGGTCAGACCTTCCCTATCGATCTTATTCCTATCGTTCTGGGTAGTTTCGACGTTGTTATTGGGATGGATTGGTTATCTCATCAGCAAGCGGAAATTCTTTGCAACGAGAAGATTGTCCGCATCCCTCGTTCTGGTGAGGAACCCCTCGTGATTCATGGCGACAAGAGTGGTGCTGTTGTGGGCATCATCTCTTTCCTTAAGGCCCAGAAGTGTTTGCGAAAGGGCCACACTGCCATCCTAGCCCTTGTTTCTGATACATCCCCGGAAGAAAGGAAGATAGAAGACATACCCATAGTACGTGATTTTCCTGAGGTATTTCCTGAGGAATTACCTGGTCTTCCACCTCATCGTCAAGTTGAGTTTCAAATCGAGCTAGCTCCTGGAGCAGCGCCCATAGCTCGAGCACCTTATCGTCTAGCTCCATCAGAACTTGAAGAACTGTCCACACAACTACAAGAACTCTTGGAAAAGGGTTTCATACGTCCTAGCTCTTCGCCTTAGGGAGCTCCGGTGTTATTCGTGAAGAAGAAGGACGGTACCTTCAGAATGTGTATTGACTACCACGAACTCAACAAGGTGACCGTGAAGAATTGTTATCCTCTCCCACACATTGATGACTTATTCGACCAATTACAAGGGTCGAGTTGTTACTCTAAGATTGATTTGAGATCAGGCTACCATCAACGGAGAGTCCGAGAAGAGGATGTCCCTAAGACAGCATTCAGGACTCGGTATGGGCATTACGAGTTCCTGGTTATGCCCTTTGGATTAACGAATGCACCTGCAGTTTTCATGGATCTCATGAACAGGGTGTGCAAGCCTTACCTGGATAAGTTTGTCATTGTATTCATCGACGACATCCTGATCTATTCTAAGAGTCAGGAGGAACACGAGCAACACCTGAGGCTTATTCTGGGACTTCTTCGAAAAGAGCAGTTGTATGCCAAGTTTTCGAAATGTGACTTTTGGCTTCGCGAAGTCCACTTTCTAGGCCACGTGGTGAACAAGGATGGAATTCATGTTGATCCATCCAAGGTTGAATCGATCAAGAACTGGCCTGCACCCCGTACACCAACAGAAATCCGCCAATTCTTGGGTTTGGCAGGATATTACAGAAGGTTTATCAAGGATTTCTCAAATATTGCGCAACCTCTCACTTCATTAACTCAAAAGGGTGTCACCTATCGTTGGGGTGATGCACAGGAATCTGCATTTCAGCACTTAAAAGATAGACTTTGTAGCGCGCCTATCCTCTCATTGCCTGAAGGCACATATGATTTTGTGGTTTATTGCGACGCTTCCATCCAAGGACTTGGTTGCGTATTGATGCAACGTGACAAGGTCATTGCCTACGCATCGCGCCAACTTAAAGTTCACGAAAGGAACTACACTACGCACGACTTGGAGCTGGGAGCAGTTGTTTTCGCACTTAAGATATAGAGACATTACCTGTACGGTACCAAGTGCACCATTTACACCGATCACAGGAGTCTCGAGCATATCTTCAAGCAAAAGGAGTTAAACATGCGACAACGTCGATGGGTCGAACTCTTGAATGATTACGAATGTGCGATCAAGTACCATCCGGGCAAAGCCAATGTTGTGGCCGACGCCCTCAGTTGAAAGGATACAATACCTAAACGTGTGCGAGCATTACAACTTACCATCCAATCTAGTCTTCCTACCCAGATACGAGATGCTCAGGTTGAAGCGTTGAAAGCAGAGAACATCATGGCTAAGTCCTTACGAGGATCGAGGCAACAGTTAGAACAAAAGGAAGACGGCGCCTACTACGTAACAGGGCGCATCTGGGTCCCGCTTTATGGAAACTTACGCGAGCTTGTGATGGATGAAGCACATAAGTCTCGTTATTCAGTACATCCTGGTTCGGATAAGATGTACCATGATCTCAAGACTACATACTGGTGGCCTATTATGAAAGCCCACATAACAACCTACGTTTTTTGCTTGACTTGTGCGAGAGTCAAGACTGAATATCAGAAACCATCAGGCCTACTTCAACAACCAGAGATACCTAAATGGAAATGGGAGCAAATTTCCATGGATTTAGTTACTGGTCTGCCTAGATCTCAACGCGAAAATGTTACAATTTGGGTAATCGTGGATCGATTGACCAAGTCTGCACATTTTCTGGCTATCAAGGAAACGGATAAGTTTTCTACACTAGCAGACATCTACCTAAAGGAAGTGGTATCAAGGCACGGAGTGCCAACCTCCATCATTTCTGATCGTGACCCACGTTTTACGTCTGAATTGTGGCAAGCTATGCACAAGTCCTTTGGTTCTCGATTAGACATGAGCACGGCATATCATCCACAGAAGGATGAGCAATCTGAACGCACCATCCAAACCCTTGAAGACATGCTTAGGGCATGTGTAATTGATCTTGGTAATGGCTGGGAAAAACACCTCCCGTTAGTGGAGTTTTCGTATAACAATAGTTACCACACCAGTATCCAGGCCGCTCCGTTTGAGGCATTGTATGGACGGAAGTGCCGATCACCTCTTTGTTGGGCAGAGATTGGCGACAGTCAAATCACTGGCCTAGAACTGGTAGTAGATACAACCGAGAAGATTGCTCAAATACGACAACGAATGGCGGCAGCTCGTGACCGTCAGTAAAGCTATGCTGATAAGCGAAGAAAGCCACTCGAGTTCCAGGTTGGGGATCGGGTGCTACTCAAAGTCTCACCTTGGAAAGGTGTAGTTCGTTTTGGAAAATGAGGCAAACTCAATCCGTGTTATGTCGGACCGTTCGAAATCATTGAGAAAATTGGCAAAGTCGCTTATAAGCTGAATCTACCGGCAGAACTCAGCGGAGTTCACAATGTTTTCCATGTGTCGAATCTGAAGAAGTGTCTGTCAGATGAGACCCTCATAGTTCCTCTTAAGGAGCTCACTATCGACGACCAGCTATGATTCGTCGAGGAACCAGTAAAAATTACTGATCGAGAAGTTAAGATTCTTAAGCGTACCAGGATACCTCTTGTTCGAGTTCGTTGGGATTCCCATCGTGGCCCAGAGTATACATAGGAACGAGAAGACCAAATGAAACTCAAGTATCCCCAGTTGTTTAAGAAAAGTGCAACCACTACTATGGCTGAAGCTACTGCAGAATTTCGGGACGAAATTCCAAACCAACGGGGGGATGATGTGACACCCCAGGAAAACTAGGGAATCACACAACTTAACTAGCTTCCTCAGTAACCACGTGCTAAATTTCGGGACGAAATTCTCTTAACAGGGGGAGAATGTGACAACCCTCACAATTACATGTATCCGTACGACTCATTAATGTTAATTAAACTGCTTGATGTCTGTGCTGAATTACTTAACTACTTTCTGATTACTGTGTCATACTTACATGTGCTTTTTAACATACTAGTCTTGTGCAGAAAAAGTTACTAAATAGTCCTGTATGCTTCCCTAAGTGTTGGGAATTAAAAGTGTTACAAAAAGATATATAAAAGACACTTTACGACATAACTTAGCACTTTAACGGGACAGTATCAAACGGAACAACCGGACATTACCCGGAACACCAAAATAACGCTAGAAGCATTGTTTTTATTTTACTGAGCTAGTTAGGGTCCCCGAACACCCTAACACACTATATATTACTTAACACACTTATAAAGCACTAACTAACCAATGGTTTCCAACCAAATCACTAACTAATAGTTGAAACCCAACCCTATACCCCCCTCCCAAAACCGGTTACAAGGGTGGAGACCCACCCTTGATTATCTTGAATAGTTTATTATATATTTAGAGTACTTAGGGGACATTTTATCTAATGGGTAATTAAGTGTTGGAAGGATTATAAATTAAACCACAAGACCATCATTATCTTCATATCATCTTCCTCAACACCCTAACTCTCTCCCTCCCTTCTTGATCTCGGCCGACCCCAAGAGCACCACCACGACCATCACTTAATCACTTTCAAGCATTCTAAGAGCATGCATAGGTGTTAGAAGGCATACAACGAAGCTCGGTGTGTTCGGAAGTTGAAGGACCACTCTCATATTCTTTTATCCACCACATTCCTTCACTTAAATTTCCCTAGTCTTGAACTAGTGGTAAGAACTTAGATCCGTTCATTTTTCATGTTATTTAAGTGGTTAATGATGTATCATGATCAAAATATTAAGAACACTAATGAATCTTATGAAGAAGGCATGAACATAAACTTGCTAGATGAAGATATCATGATAAATACAACTTGATATGCATGTTGATCATTGTTTGTTAGTAGAAATGATGTGAATCATCATGTAGTCTTGCTAGATCATGATTAAAAACATGATCTAGCAAGATGAGAAAAGTAAGAATGTTGAAGGATGATGGATCATCCACTCATAAACCATGAACTTGAAGGAATGAATGGTTTCTTGAAAAATAAAGAATCAAAGTAGGTGATAATCATGTAGATCTAAAGATCCATGGGTGGTTCTTCAAAAGAACCAAGTTAAGAATATGAGTTTCATAAAAATCTTGGATCTTACATAAACTAATCACATTTTTGGTGGATAAACAAGTGTAGGAACACTTGTGTAATAAGAAAAGTTCACAAAGAAATATTTTTAGAAAATACGGTTGGAAGTTGTAAACACTTAAACTCTTTAAAAATAAAGTTTTTAAAGAACTAATCACATTTCAAAATGTAACAAGACTTACTAAGTATGCTAGTAAGTTACTACGTATTTTATAAATTTTCAAGTTCATGAGTTTATAGTTTATGCTTGTTTTTTTTTTTTTTTTTTTTTTTTTGCAAAGTTCGGTAAGTAGAGGTTGCATATTGTTGATTGAGAATTGTTTGAATGAATTTTTGAAAAGAAAATGATATGCTAGTAAGCATGGACACCTCCGTTTACAAAGGAAACTCTGGCGAAATTTTCTACAATTCCAACACTTAGAGAATATTTTTCTAAAACAAGTGTTACAAGTATATTTTTAGCTTTGTTTTCAAAATGAACTTCGCCAAAGATTTTGTTACAAAATACAAAGTATCGGAGGTTGACTTTTACAAGTAAAATGGATAAATAAATATATATTTAGAATATATATTTTATATTAAGAGCACTTGTATGGATACTTGTTTATTTTGTGTGATAGTTATATTACTTTAGGGTAAAATAATATAACTTAACAAAGTACCTTGACGGTTGAATTATGTGGTACGTGATAGAAGTAATGAGTAGATAAACCGTACGTAGAATACGTGTCGTGCATGAGAAACAGATTGATATCTGTACCTTCTTAGGACATGCTTGATTTCCTGATTACTAGAGTAATTAATCTAACTGAGCAAACCGAGGTGAGTTCACACACTTTCTAAGGCATGGGATTCCCGGTGGTTTGGGAATGGGTTAAAGAATCAAAACGGAACCTACATATCCTCCTTGGGTTGGATATGTACGGCCATCCTCCATAGGTAGGATGCCAATATTAATCCTGCGTGTTCTCCTTGGGTAGAATGCGTACGTTCGTCCTCCTTGGGTAGGACAACAACCTTAAAACTTACTAGACAAAACTCTATCATGAAGTCCCTCATTTTATATCGACTTAATCGCCGAGGCCAATGGTGAGCGGGTCATTAGTTAATAGCGCTATTAGGTTTAACAAACCTCACACCGTGCCAGTCGGACGGGCGTGTACTAATGGACTATGGCAAACTGTCAGTGATGATAGACACTGATGTAGGGCACAACTTTTTTTCGTTAGCACTCGATATGGTACGGTCTAGTGGTTCACATGGGGAATCCCCCACTGATTATGGATATGGTTTGGGTAATAAAAACTTACTGGTTAAACATACTTTCAACTATGGGGTAACCCCCACGGCAAATAAGCCAACGAAAGTCAAACCACGTTTTCAGAAACAACTTAAAACTAATCAACCAACCGTGAACTCACTCAACTTTGTTGTTTACTCGTTGTTACATGCCTTACAGGTCGCTAGATGCTTATGGAGCTTGCACGAGGAGGAGGTTGTTGTGGGATATGGATTGTTATGTCCCGTGCTTAATAATTAATCCTTATGAATCTATTAAACTTACGTTTTGAACTTTAAACTTATGAACTATGGAACTTATGTTTTAGCTTTACGTTCTATGCTTCCGCTGTTAACTTAAAGTTGGTTACTGTCTTATGGTCACCAATTGTATTGTGGTTGGTTTTACTTACTTATTTACGTTGTTCAATATGATTGGTGGCTCGATCCTGGTCATGTCACGCCTCCAAGCGGTGATACTCCGCGTGGTGGATTTTGGGGGTGTGACAGTCTCTAACTATTAATCAAAGTCATTAATTACAAGGCCATGTTTATGTGATGTTTGAACCAGTAAACGGGTTTTTGTGTTAAACTAGCAATCGGGATTCTGGGTGGTGGTTACTTCTTTTTGATCTGATAACTCTTTTCTTAGTTAATTAGTTAGATAATCCAGATAAACACTAACCACAAATTCCCCGTGAATACGATACCCTACTTACGCTATCTATTTAGTTTAATTAAGTTTTTGCATGACCCTTACGAGATAGTCATCAGATACAACGAATGCGCACTAGAAAAACGAACATGTATGGAGACAGGAGGTGGCTTGCGGCGTGGGTCGGGGAGTCGGATAACGACGACATTTTCCTTTGGCCGGTTGGTCTCGCAAAGCAAAAAGGGGGCTACCCTTTTTGGAGTTTAAGACTTGGAAAAAAGGGTGGGATATTAGGGTAGTTGTTGTGATTTGTGTATTATATAATTATAGGTTAATAATTAACCCTCTAATCATATGTTAAATCACCTCTCGGGCCCAAAAGCCCAATATGATTGAGTCCAAAACGCAATATGAAACTCGAAAAACGAAATTAAAGAATATAAATACTTAAACGTTATATTATTGATATGCGTAAAATCCAACATATAAATTATATTAAATGTTATATTATTGATATGCGTAAAATCCAACATATAAATTATATCAACTCTTTTTCAGTCTAATGTTGGAAAAAACATGTTTCTTTGTTTCATTATAATTTACAGGGTCAAAAGAGCTTAAATGCACAAAATAAGCAAAATAACGGCAAAAACCAACATAAATACAAAAGAAGAGAAGAGAAGTTGACACTTCATACCGACCGTCCAAGCTTCACCCAAGGACCAAAAATAACAAGTCAGAAGGCTGACACGGGGCTGTGCCACTTTGGCACAGTATAACAACCCTCCTAAAATATTTAGAACACCCCTATACGGCCTAAAATACACCCCGTATACGAAAACCGGTCCCGAATACCTTTAATTTAAAAAACAAAAATTTAGAACACCCCAGGCCACCAGGCCGCCCCCAGAGCCGCCACGTGTCATGTGCGTGTCAAGCCTAGCCGGTGATTGGCCAAGGCTAGGGTCTACCCTGCCTAGCTTGCGGGCCGCGAAGGCTTAGCCTTCATCTCTCGCGGGCCGCCAGAGAGTGGCCGATCACAACTATAAATAGGGGCCTCAGGCCTTCTGTCCAACTCGTTCATTTCCCTCGATCTCTCTCTCAATTTTCTACATAGCAATTATAATTTCGGGTGTTATACCCACTAAATTAGCGAAGCTCTACCTCGTTGTAAGTATTTTAACCCCCGGTTACGTATTAGATACGCTGCCTGATTGATCTAGTGCTCCGTAACGACTGTCGAGGCTCTGCCCGACGTAGTCGTTGGAGTTTTGTCTCGGGGAGGGTATAACTAATGTAAATTGGGTTATTATACTAACGCGTGTGCATTGCTTAATTAATAGATTATAACCAGGAAGTCACAAAGGGAAAACCTAAAGTAGCAATGTGAGTAATCCTCCTTTTTGCAAACTGTTTTTACAAAACCTCAATTGTTTTAAATTATATCCAACTCCAGGTTCCCAGCAAAAAAAGACACTAGGAAAAGACAAACCAACACGGGGCCGTGGCCAACTCCCAGATTTGCAGAATCTTGTATAGTACAACAAGTATAAGCAAGTTCAATGGGCACGGGGTCGTGTCGTTGACACACGGGGCCGTGTTAGTACAAGACCTGACACTACAGTTAATGAAAAAAAAGATAGAGAATGACCAACACAGGGTCGTGTCAGGTGGGCACGGGGCCATGTTGACAGTCTGTTTTCAGCTATAAATAGGGGTGCTTGGTTTCATTCCAATCCATCTCTCGGCAAACCACTTCTCTCTCACTTGCCACCACTCCACCACCACTACAACACCATTATCCATTTTCCCATCATTTAGAATGTGTAGTAGTCTCGGGATCCAATATCGATCGTAAGAGTCTTTGTCGAACAAAGGCCATGCTTGGCTAAACTCTTACATCACTTGGTAAAGATAAATCTTTTATGTATTACTTTTTGATTTCCAATCTTTGGCTCATTTTTAATTGGGTATGTATTAATGACTTTAATAACTAGTTTTTTATATTGAAGGCGAATTTATCTAATCATTCTTCATATGTTATTGATTCACATATTCGTGTCTTTACGGTCTATATAAAGCGCGTAAATTGCCTGAAAGAACCTGGTTCAAGCTTAGTAGGACTTCACGAGCAGACGGTCCTTGAATCCCTTATTTATAAACTACCATTAAAACTTTAAACCGACATTGTGGGACTGTATCCTTGCTGACTCAGACCAATAGGTTGAGGGTAACATCGTTGTTGGCTCATGAAATCCTTCCTTGAAGAACAGATGATACAAAGCCAAAAACTGGTTCTCAACAGATGATCACCAATAACAGTGTTTGAACATTAATTCCCTCCAATGGCAGTGACACTCAACAACTGATGATCTCTAAAGACTGTTGTGTATAAAGACTATTAAAGCAAAGCTCTGTTGGTTGCAAAGACTGCTGAAGACCAATTAACTGCTGGTATCAAAGTGCTTTTGATGTCAAACTAATGCTGGAATCAAAGGCCTGATCAACCTTAGTGGAAAGCACTGTTAAGCCTCATTAGTGTTTGAGCATCCCCAGTGGATAGCTTCATCAGTATTTAGCTATTCAGTGTCTTAATGTAACAGTGTCTGTAATGCATCAGTGTTTAGAGGTTGTTAGGATGGTTAGATGTCACTGTCTAGGTGACGTCGGCAAAAATGCCACAGTGTTTAGGATTGTACTATAAATAGACAGTGCCTGTATTGTTCTATTAGCTCTTTGCACACACTCATCTTGTACGGACAAACATTGTGAGCTTAGGCTGAGGGGGAGTTAGTGTTCATGCATGCATAAGTCTAAACATTGTATTTTCAATCTTTTGACTAATGAAAGCTTGTATGATGAAAACTAATCTTTCCTTGATTGTGTTATAAAGTTTTACATTCATTCCGCTCCAATTATTACTCTGTTTTATCTTCTTCCATTTCCATCTTTTAAAACAACACAATCAAGTCAAACTCAGATCCTAACAATTGGTATCAGAGCATAGGTCAGTCAAATTCGATCTAACAATCAATTTGACATAAAAGATCAGCTTAATTTCATTGACACTGTGTTGTTCGTGTTTGTTGAAAAAAAGAGTACAAGTGTAATCATGTTCAAAGTTGATTATTCAAAAACTTCTGTAAAATAACCAAGATGTCTTCACAATCACAGGACCCTCACAACACTAGCACACTCTACAAGCCACCTATGCTTGTCAGATCTAATACAATATCTGGCAACGTAGGATGGGCCATGTGTTAGCACAACAAAACATCAGTTGCTGGAAGTCTGTCATCTTTAGACCTCATGTTCCAATGGTGCCATGTGCAGAAGATCCAAAGGTCCAAGTACCTAAAAGTCTTGAAAATTACTATGAGGAGGATTTTCAAAATATTGAGCTAGATGCTAAGGCATTCAATATAGTGGCCACAACAATACTCAATGACATATATGCTGGCCTGTTACACTGTAACAATGCTAAAGACCTATAGGATGCACTTAAAGAGCAATTTGGTGGGACAGAAGAGGTTATTGAAAAAAACAGAGATGCCTTAAACCAGCAATATGAAACATTCTGTCATGTTAAGGGAGAGTCATTGGTCCAACGGTTTGAAAGGTTTAGCTGTCTCATTAGTGTACTAAAACTGGTTAATGTTGAATATGCTAAATCCACTTTAAATAGTAGGTTTCTTAGATCATTACCAGAAAAGTGGGACACTATAGCTTTTGTGACCATAAATTCTGTGGGGTTCAAAGAATTAAGCCTGACCCAACTTCATGGTAGGCTTCTCACATATGAGAGAGAGAGCTGAACCAGAAAAAGAAGTTGCAGGAATCTGGAAAAGTGGCTGATGATTACTCTTTTGGTAACACAACACTTTTGGGTCAAGAAGAGTCATCTTGTGGAAGTAAGGAACAGAGTTATGATCTGTAGGATCGTTTTGCGACCTGAACGAGTCGTTCAGAAGAGATTTTATCAGTTTCAGAGGCGGAAACTAAGAAACTAAAGTCGAAACAGCTTGCTTATCACTTTAAACACTGATTATATTGATATTATATCGTTTACAATCAGTCCTCACACCGGCAGCACCTCGGTATGGAATTTCGGAACTGTTACAAATGAAATAGACAACATGCCTATTTATACTCTCCTAGTTTCGCTTGAAACTATACATCATCACTTCAAGCGAAACCTACCTAATATATCTTCAAGCGAAACCTTATCTGATTTGTCTTCAAGCGAAAGCCTTCAACAATTATATACAATCTGTTTTCATGCAAGTCTTGTCTTTTAGTGTAGATGATGTCATCTTGATGATGTCATCATGACATCATGCTTGAACAAAACCGCAACGAACCCGAGACTCGACATAAGACGAAGACGACAGATGAATGCACCAACAGACTCCCCCTCAGATGTTGACGAGTCTTAAGTGTCGAGTATTTTCAATCTTCAGTCTTTATCAGTCTTTTTTCTTTCTTAGCATATACCAGGATCTTCTCTTTGGCTCTAACCTCGTCAGACTCCCCCTCTCATCATGATGGGATCGCCGTCTGGAATTAGCTATCACCTAGAGATCAATCCCTGGCTTTATCTCTGTTTAAGCTCATCACCTACACAAATTTTCTCACCACCACATAAGTTTTCACTTAAATCAATAAGAAAAACTTACTAGTAACAGTTACATCAAGTTCAAATTAATGATCTCGATTAACTAATCAAACTTTCTTTCTCAAAATAAAATTTTCAAATCAGTACACACACTCCCAAACCAGTTCATCTTGTTTAGCACTTGGAATTTTGAAAATCAACTCATCAACATCAGTTGTCGAAAATCTTTTTGAATTTTTCAAAATTTATGCTAAAACACACTAAAATCTTTTTGGATTTTTGATTATAACAGAAATGCAGTAAAGAAATATTTACAGACACTATTTTTGTGAGCTTGCGTAAGAGGATCATATCAGTTTATAAGACCAATCACCAACACCGTTAAGCTTTAAACATTTTCAGTTCTAAACGATTCACGTTGATTGACGATATTGTTGTCCACATAAACTCAAACTAAAAACTTTCGAAATGCTTACCGATACGTTAAGGTATATTTAGATAGCACTAAATTCTTATGGACCCCACGATCTCAGCATATCCCCTCATCATGCAATACATTATCTCAAGTAATGCCTTTAAACTTTTATCAACTGTGATTTGTGCGAAAACAAAGCAGAATGTTTAAACATTAACAATCAGGTCGATACTTCCGTATACGCAGAGAAAGTCCAATGTTTAAACAAAATAAGAAAAATAAAACAAGTTGAAGTTGCTTAGGCTTTAACCACCAGGTCGATACTTCCGTATACGCAGAGGAGGTCCAAAGCTTAAACGAAACACCAAAGAAAATAAAGCAGAACGTTTAGGCAACAACATCCAGGTCGATACTCACGTATACGCAGAGGATGTCCGATGCTTAAACAAAATAAAGAAATAAAACAAGTTTAAATCTTTGCAAAATGAAATGCACAATCACAATGACTTTTCAGCAAAGTTGTGAAAGTTCACAAACTTAACCAGTTTTATGTCTTTCGACAATCAGTGATTACTGAGTAGGCACACAATCAAGAAGGACAAAACTAAGTACTATGCTGTCAATCATGTTTCCCACTAGAACTAGGCTTTATCATTTAAGTTTGTATCGTTATCACAAATCTACTAGTCTAGCTGAGCCTATCGTCACATCTTTAGTAAGATCGTTTATCACATTTTATCTCTCCATTTCTTTAGCATGCTGTGACAGTCTCACTGATCTACTATCATTTCCTCTTTTTCACAACAAAACTCATTTTTTGCATTTTTCAATGTTTTTTACTTTTCAAATTTTCTAATTTTTTTAAATTTTTACTCCCCCTAAAATCAAAATATGTTTCAATTTTGATTTTCTGGGAAAATTTGAAAACGAACTATACAAACTTGACAACATGATGAGAATCACTTCAATTCTCCATTCACTTGGCATAAACAATCAGAACTCCCCCTGACAACAAAACATTTTCCCATAATGATTTCAAAACACTTAAGTTTGTTTTAATCAAAATGGTTTTTCCGGAAAATAAGTTTTGTAAGTCATTTCTCAAACATGGGGTTTCATCACCTTGTTCTTTCAACCACTTGTAAGATTTAACATTTATCGATTTTTCAACACAACCACTTGTAGGAAATCAAGTACAATTTAATGTCCCTGATTTACCACTTGTAAGTCGAAATATCACCGAAGTGAATTTCTCAAGAAATATGCCGATTCATGTTCCACGCTTACCAACCTGGGAACTCCGGCAAGTCAGGTTTTTCATTTAAACAGATTCACCCAAGCCTGACAGTCCTTGGGTGCTTTGGAATTCTTGTTCAATAATGGTGGAAAATTTGCATCATCCATTGTTAGACCAGAATTCTCAACTTTTACCTCAACACATGGCTCCTCTGGTTTTAACAAACCAGAATCATTGCCTGAATGTGGCTTGTCTGACTTTGATGAGCCAGATTTATTGCCAACATGTGACTCCTTTGTTTTTGAAGAAATAAATTCATCATCATCAACTTTCTTCTTCTTCTTATCCTCTTTCGTTCTCAGATTTGTATCTGATGAATGCGTTTTGCTTGATTTGTTGTTCTTTAGTGAGCAAGACGATTTATCAGAACTTTTATCTGTTTTACCAGTTGTATCCGAGGACAAGATCTTTTCCAGATACTCTCTAGCCTTCTTTCTCTTCTTCCTCAGTCTGTCTTTCTGCCCCTGAGAAAGTTTCACTTTAGTTTCTTGAACTTTAGGTTCTAGAACCTTCTGTTCTTTGGGCTTGACATTGACTGATTTCTTTGCCATCTTCTGAGAATTAACCCTCAATCTTTCATTTGATCTCCTTGGGCAATCTCTGGCAATGTGACCTCTGATGTTGCAGTTAAAGCATCTCCTTGTCTCATAACTCCAACCTTGGCAGTTAACAGCAATGTATCCTTGATAACCACATCGGTAACACACTCTGTTATCGTACCAATCACCATTTTCAGTCCAAATGCTCAAATCAAAGCACTGTTTGGCTTGGTGATAATCTTTCCTCCTCTTGTTTGCTGGATTTGGCTTTTGAGCACCGTGGTCCGACCTGCACCACTTATTGCCAACAATTTTAGAGTTTTCATTTTTCGATTTTTGTAATTTTTCATTGCGATTGGATGATCGATCTGAGGAGCTTTTATTATCTTTTTGAACATTTTCCTCATTTTTAATTTTTTGTTTCTGTTCCACTTTCTTCTTCAAAGGTTTTTGCTTAGAGCATTCTCCCTTTTCAGTCGAGCGTAGAACAGTTTCTTGGAATTTTTCTTTTAATTTCAAAAACAATTTTTGTTTTTCAATTTTATCCTTTTCATCATCAGATTTCTCATCACAATCTTCAACTTTGACATTGTCAAATTTTGTGACATTGTCACTTAATGGAACATAATTTAAAGGTTTTGGGCAAGGAATAGTTGAAGTATTCACAAAAACCTTCAACTTTTCTTCCCATTCATTGATTTTCTTTTGAGCACATTCTGCCTCTTTCTCAAGTCGAATAATCTTTTCAAGATGAGAATTGATTTCAATTTGTTTTTCAAGATTGTTTTTACCAAACATATCTCTCTCATCTTCTAAAATTTTTATTTGACTTTGAAAAACTTTTTCAATCTTCCATTTTTCATTTTCAAAATATTTTTCTTTTTCTTTCAAAATTTTGTTTTCTAATGTCAAACTGTCCAAACCGCTCAACAGTTTGACAATTTCAGATTTCGACTTCTCAAAATTTTCCTGCAAAACAAGAATCTGTTTATCATCAAATTGCTTCTCATCTTTCAACTTCTTGATTTCCAATGTCAATCTTTCCACATCCTTCAATAGTTTGCCATTGTCAGCCTCAAGTTTATCACATTTCGAGCAACCTGATTCAGAACTTGAGGATTCAATCTTCATAGATTCTTTATTCTTTTGAACTCGCTCTGTCTCCATCTTGTATGTTCCTGCACAAAAGATTTTAACAAAGTCAAGAGGATTCATATTCTCATCAATATAACAACCTCTCTTCATATCGTATTTCATAACATCTTTTGCATTAAGACACACACAGACTCTTTTGTTCAGTTCTACAACCACATCCAAACTTAATTTTTTCAAATTATTTTCTATCCTATTCAACAATTCTTTCTTTTTCTCTTCATTATCATATCTATGTGTTGTAAGTTTACTAATGAATTTACTTAAAGATAATTTTGAAAAACTAGAATTCTTTCTTAGATTTTCCAAAAAATCATTCCATTCAGCTGGTAATCCATTAGCAAACTTTGATACTCTTTCAGCTTCTGATATCATTATCTGGTTTTCTTTCAAATGATCAATCAAACAGTCAAATCTCTTCTCCAAATCAACTAATTTCTCATCTTTCTTACACAGAAAACATTCGAACCGTTTAGCCCAAACATTCTTGGACAAACCTTGATAATGACTACTGAAATACCCTCGATACCAATCATTTATCCTTTCAAGATCATGGTTTTCCTGTTCGTCAAACATTTTGTATCAACCCACTAATCAAATCCGGTTTAAAATTTTTGGTCCAAATTATACTTGTAAAAAATCAATCACAAATCAAAATTGTACCCAATATCTACCACTCGGCCCAAATGAGAGTCGACTTGAACACAAATGGTCTTGGCTCAACTAGTACTAATTTCAGCTCACTTAGCAACCCAAATCATTTGTAACTAGATTAAATTGGCCCAATGTTCAACTTAGTGGATCTGACATACACATGCAATTAGCTTTGAAACTTTAAATTTTCATGTGAATCACTGACAATTCATTTAATATCACATCCAACTTGATTTTTTCAAAAACAATTTATCGACAACTTTAAATCCAAAATCAATTCAATTTGGCCGCTAACATCAATGTCACATGAACCTTTAATTGAGATCACATGCAACCGACACACTTTTAACTCTTTTGAACTACAATCACATGTATTACTGATTAACTCTTGCCGACAATTTTTAATACCAAATTTGACTTCATTGGAACTTGAACTCCACTAAACCAAACAAGCAATATTTAATGATCACATGAAATGATGGGTCGATCAGTTTCACCAACTTTGAATGCACACTTTGACTTAATCTTGTGAATATATCAAGTGGCCGACAACTGATGATAGCAATTGATTCGAAATTTAGCCACAAGTCTTGATCAAAGTAATATGCACATGCGGATTGTTAAACCGAGATATTCATATGCAATTTGACTTAACCGACAACTTTTAATACATATCACATGCAAACTGACACTCAACACATGCAGACTTAAATCGATATATTCACATGCCCCAATGAACTATTCAAGCGAAAGCCTGATGACATCAGCAAATACGAACCAATTTCAAGCGAAAGACCCGGTTTCGCTTCAAACTACACTGTTTTTCAAGCGAAAGCCATCATGATGTCAGCATGCAACGAACAACTTTCAAGCGACAGTTCAATTTGCATCAATTTTAAGCCGATTTTAGTTCTGAAACTTTCCAGGATTTGTTAATTCATGATTGCGCATAATATGTGTGAATTTGAGCCGATTTTATCCGTGAAAATTTTTAATTTTGTGAAAGAATGGTGTAGAAATCAGAAAAAGTGACGTAAACAGGCTGTTTTGGACAGATCTCTTCCTCCTGAGCTCTGATACCACTTGTAGGATCGTTTTGCGACCCGAACGAGTCGTTCAGAAGAGATTTTATCAGTTTCAGATGCGGAAACTAAGAAACTGAAGTCGAAACAGCTTGCTTATCACTTTAAACACTGATTATATTGATATTATATCGTTTACAATCAGTCCTCACACCGGCAGCACCTCGGTATGGAATTTCGGAACTGTTACAAATGAAATAGACAACATGCCTATTTATACTCTCCTAGTTTCGCTTGAAACTATACATCATCACTTCAACCGAAACCTACCTAATATATCTTCAAGCGAAACCTTATCTAATTTGTCTTCAAGCGAAAGCCTTCAACAATTATATACAATCTGTTTTCATGCAAGTCTTGTCTTTTAGTGTAGATGATGTCATTGATGATGTCATCTTGATGATGTCATCATGACATCATGCTTGAACAAAACCGCAATGAACCCGAGACTCGACATAAGACGCAGACGACAGATGAATGCACCAACATGATCATTACATTGACATAAATGCAGGTGAAGCCTTCAACTCTGAGCCTTACTCACCCAATTATGCTTTCACAGCTAATGGGGAAAACCAGATCTCTGATAACTTATCCTTTGAACTCAATGACCTCCAACACTTTGATCCCACTGATCTGGAAGAAATGGACATTTTGCATCATTGGCCTTGTTGAGTGTAAGAACCAGCAAGTTTTATAAAAGGACTGGTAGAAAGTTTCCAAGATTGCATGGGAATTCGAAGGTGGGGTTGGATAAGTCAAAAATCAAGTGCTATAAGTGTAATAGGCTTGGTCATTTTGCTAGGGAATGTAGGAGTCAAAACAGTGGTCCAATCATTACTCATCCTAGCCCAAGCCCTCAAAACACACAAAGCACTATGCACTATTCCCAATATACCCCTGCTCCTCGTATGTAAAACACTACCCATTTTGCACATCCTGTAAACACTGTTCCAATGCAATATATTCAAACCACTATTCCACAGATTCAATATGTGCAAGCCCCTGTATCTCAGGTTCAAGTGCAACTTGTACCACAACAAGCTGCACAAACATCTGCTCCAGCAGAGGCTAGTCAACAGAGTTTCTTTACACAGGGCTTTGTTGATTGGAGTAGCTTGCCTGAGGATTTGAATGATGAAAAATTTTCTCCAATTGCTAATCCTGATGTTTCTCCTGATGAATTTTGTTTCATGGCATTAGAGTTAATACCAGAAGGGCAAGAATCTGAGGAAGTGGAGTCCAGATCTGAAGAGGTGGATGAAATTGCTGAAAAGTGGTTATTGCTGTTGTTGGTGAATAGATGTTGGAGAAGAAGGAAACTAAACCTCTGTTGGAACCTCTTGCTGATCCATGGGATGCCAGAGTGTGTAAGGATGAGTGTGACTGTGCCATGATGGCTGCTGCCAAGGTATCACCTCAGATCTTAAAAGAATTGTGTTCAGATAAATGCATTATTGTTTTTGCTAACATAAAAGAGGTGAATGAAAAACTTAGGGACAAGATCTTAAAAGATGAAGTACAATTTGAGAAAACTTTTAAAGAGTTGAAAAACAAATTGTTTGAAAAAGAAAATGAAATCAGCAGTCTGAAGCATGAACACAACATAACCAAAGACTAACTCCAAACTATGGTATAACCAAAGACTAACTCCAAAAGCAATGTA
The DNA here is from genome assembly GCA_030545235.1 of Helianthus tuberosus. NCBI lineage: Eukaryota > Viridiplantae > Streptophyta > Magnoliopsida > Asterales > Asteraceae > Helianthus > Helianthus tuberosus. The sequence goes on along the minus strand of CM060371.1, from coordinate 137,312,523 downwards.
AAGTTTGGCATTGGCTTTAGAAAACATGACCAAACTGAAAACACTATTGAAATTGATTCTGGCTTAGTTGAAGTAATCCCAACAAACATGGCTGGTCAAGAGATAAAAGTCAATGATAAAAACAAATCCATTTTAGAAAAACTGAGAGGGGTCATCAACCTTTGAAGAGATAGAAAAATATCAATTCAAACCCACCTGGTCTGATGAATGTGACATCCTTGAAAATTTCAAGGCAATGGATTTTTCCACAATTGAGGGTGTTAAAGAACCTACGGATAAGGTCATTCCTCTAAAAGACATCCCAACAGAGGTTAAAAACTCTATTGAAAAGGAAGTTGAAAAGAGGAAGAGAAGAGAAAAGATTAAAAACTTGTCTTGTGATTTTTGTGAGAAAAGAAACCATGTTACAAAAGTCCGTTTTCTTTTAAAAGCATTTGATATCAACAAAACAAGTGTCATTGAGCCTGCACCTAAGTGCACAATTTGTGGAAAACCCAACCATCTTACTCAAGAGTGTGTGTACTTAAAAACTTTTGAGGTTAAAAGAAAAGAGTACACATCAAAAACACTGGAGAGTCCACAAAAACCTTCCATCAAGAACAAACAGACTTTTGTGCCTGTCCAAACAGCTGTTACAAGATAGTTAAACAAAACCTCTGCTCCCAGAGAGGTGCAAGTGACAGATGCACCACCATCAAACCAGATCCCAAGAGGACATGGTCAACCTTCATACCAAAAGGTCCCATATGCTTATGAATCCTACAAAAGGCCCTCTAAGCCCAAAGTGAATAGGCATCCTTTTGGTTTTCAACATCTGTGACCCCATCCAAAGCCTTATTGGCTTTGGAGACCCACCCGAACTAATTGTTTACTTGATGTGCAGGGAGCTTCTGCATGCTTAGATAGTTTATGGTATGTTGATAGTGGAGGCTCCAGGCACATGACAGGATGTAGAGCCCTATTCAAAGATTAAAGATTTCAAAAAACATGGAGGGGGTGATATATCCTTTGGTAACAATTCAAAAGGAAAGGTGTTGGGGTCAGGGACTGTTCAGGCTGGGAAGCTCAGGTTTGAAAATGTCAATCTTATTGACAATCTAAAGTTTAACCTCCTTAGTGTGTCACAAATGAGTGACAAAGGCTATGGGTCATTCTTCACTAAGGATAACTGTAAGATTGTTGGGCCAGAAATGGTGAAAAAGATTAAAGAAATCATAGTCGGGGGTAAAACACAGCTTGTTGCTCAAAGGAGTAGCAATGTGTATGTAGTTGATATGTCAAAGGATAACCCAATGGCTGATGCTTGTCTGTTCTCAGCTGCCTCTAATAAAGAGACAGAACTCAAAACAAGGACTTGTAAGAGGTCTTCCACAAAAACTTTTTGCTTGTTCTGAGCATTGTGTATCCTATCTAAAAGGTAAACAACATAAAAGCTCATACAAGTCCATTGAAGAGTCCAAAACAACCAAGTGTTTGCAAATGCTGCACATGGATTTGTTTGGACCAGTAAAAATCATGAGATTGAAAAAGAAAAGATACTATTTGGTTATTGTAGATGATTTTTCTAGGTTAACATGGACTTACTTTTTACACTCTAAAGATGAGACTGTAGGTATCTTGCAAGACTTTGATAAATAGGTTGAAAAGCAATTTGACTTAACAGTAAAAATCTTTAGAAGTGACAATGGAACAGAGTTTAGAAACAAGGAGTTGGATGAGTTCTATGTGGCAAAAGGGATTGTAAGGCAGTACAGCATCCCAAAAACACCAGAACAAAATGGGGTGGTTGAAAGGTGTTGGTGCATACGTTTGTCGATTTCGTCTTGTATCGAGTCTTGTAATAGAATTGTTAGATCAGGGCACGTAGTACGGGAAAATGTCAAATATAGGTTGAGAGGTGATTTAGTACGAAATTACAAGTTGTAATTCCGCACGAAATAAGCACTTGTCATTTCACACGAAATCTCTGATTTCGCTTGAAAGTGATTTTGCTTGAGTAGGTTCAAGCGAAATCAGCAGCCTATAAATACCTTCAAGGTGATTTCATTTGTAACGATCTTGTTTCCGGTACCGAAGTGCTGCCGACGTGTCTACTGATCTGTAAGAGTGTTAAATCATTAATACAAGACAATTAGAAGTGAATCAAGCTGTTTACAAAGTCTAATCAATGAATTCCGCCTCTGATTAGACCGAGAACTTCTCTGATCGACTCGTTTGGGTCACAGAACGATCCTACAAGTGGTATCAGAGCTCAGGAGGAAGAGTTCTTACCAATTCAGCTTAAAAATCTGATTTCTACAACTTCTTTTTCAAATTTAACAAGTTTTTACGGTCAAAATGACTTGAATTTCACATAAGTCATGCGAAATAGTGTTTTAATGAATCCTTGAGAGAATTGGACTTGAATTTGATCTAAAATTGGTAAAATTCATAATTTCACTTGAAAATCAGATCGAACATGATGACGTCAGCAGTATTTCGCGTGAAATAGGCTATTTCGTTTGAAAATGTCAAATTATTTCACACGAAATTACCATTCTTGAGGTTAATTTCACACAAAATCAGGTAATTCCATGTGAAAAAGGTATTTCGTTTAAGGTGATTCCGTGTGAAGCTGGTATTTCGTTTGAACATGTAATTCCTTGTGAGTTGGTATTTCCCTTGAGATTGTTGTGCAGGTGATTTCGTTCCAAATTGGTATTCCGTTTGAAAGTGTTTTATTTCACACGAAATCAGATATTTTGTACCAAAAGTGTTATTTCGCATCAAAGGGATATTCCGTTTCAAAAGTGATTTCGTTTGAGAGTTGATTCCGTTTGAATTTGTATTTCGTATGAAACTTGTGTTTTTGTGAAACATTTTGCATAATCATGGAAGAGGAATTCTACAATGCTTTTGCTACTCCAGTTACAACTGCTGAAACATTGTACAATGAGACAGGAACTTATCAGAAACCGCCGAAGCTTATGTACATTGAAGATTTTAAAGGATGGCAGAATCGATTTGAGAATTAGGTGCAAGCTTATAAGTTTGACGCATGGTGTTCATTAGAGAAAGATTACGAGAAACCGAAAAATGAACGCGGGCTTGAAAAAGCTTTTTGTGACTTTTCAGAGAATGATAAATTGAAATATACTAGTGAAAAAATGATGATCAGTATTCTTCAACAAGCAATTAAAGAAGATATCTTTGTTTTGCTCCAACATGAGGGTACTGCTAGGTCGATTTGGATGGCATTGGTTCAAAAGTTTAAAGGAAGTGCAGATATGATCAAGAACAAAAGGGCTTTACTGAAGAAATCATTTGATATGTTTGTAGCCTTAGAAGGAGAAACAACAAAAAAGACCATTGATAGATATTGTCATTTGGTTTTGTAAATGGGAAGATTGGACATAAAGAAAGACGACGAAGAATGGGTAGATAAGCTAGCCGATGCTTTACCACAGCAAAAATGGGGAACTTATTTGTTGATCATAAAACACATGAGAAAATCTGAAAATATGAATCTGGCACAGTTTATTCAGAAGATTGAAGAGCATGAGTTGGATATTCAGAAAACTGCTATCATGTCTAATCCAAATGCACAACAAGATGTCAGTTTGTACTACAGAGGAAACAAATTTGAAGTTACACCAAGCCCAAAGATTCAAACTGGTTTCAGTGCTGATAGTTCTTCTGGAACAAAGGAAAGTACTGTAACTCAAAGTGGTGGATCTTCGTCTTCATATTCAAGCTTTGATCCAAATTTTACAACACCAAGTCCTCAACAAAAGAATTCTACAAATCTGCAATGCAATGTTACCTTGAACATTCAAAATGGTCAAAATCTTTCTCCGGAAATAGCTAAGCAACACATGGCATCACTCGTTGCTATGTTGGAATCATATGAAAGTTTGATTGCTGGCAGAATTGGAAATCCGATGCTTACCAAAGAAGATTATGATCAAATTGATGCGGAGGAACTTGAGTTGATGGACATCAAGTGGTGTCTAGCCAGTGTAGTTAGAAGAGTAGAAAAATTTACACAAGTCACCGGAAGAGATGATTTTCAAGAAATAAGTGCATCTCCAATAGGATTTGACAAATCAAAGGTCACTTGTTTTCGTTGCAAAGAAAAATGTCATTTTAAACGTGAGTGCAAAAACAAAGAACCAAATGGAAGACAAGATCTGTCTGGAAAAAACAATTATTATCAAAAATCAATTTTCCATCAGATTGCTCAACAACCACAAACTGCACATGCACGTACCATTGAAGAGAAAAGAGCTTGTTATGGTATAATTGACCAAGATGATGAAAAGGTTGCAGAGGGATTTAGTTGGGATAAATACATTCCATCGGGTTCAGGACTTGTTGCTAGAATCTTAGAAGAACAAGGAGTCAAAAGAACTGTTGGATCGTTGTCGTGACCTGAAAAGTCAGTTAAAGCAGTTCATCTCAGTTTACAGAGGCGGAATCAAAGTAAACCAAGTCACAACAGCTTGTTTCTTTCAATTTCTTTCTATTACGAATTTCCTGAGACTTTACAATGAGTTCTGATGAAATTTTGGCAGCACCTCGTCTCTCACACCATGACCTTGTCCGTTTGAAATGAACATACACATCTCCTATTTATATACACTAGCTCCAGACCGTTTGAAGATGACACAGCCTGCTTCAAACCGACAGGCCTCAAACGGACAGGCACTCTCAAACGGTCATGACATCCTCAAACGGACAGACACTCTCAAACGGTCATGACATCCTCAAACGGACAGGCTTTCTAAACCATGACCAAAACCTAACTTAATCACTATTGTGCACTCATTTAATCTATCTAGACATAAGACTCTATAAGACGTAGTCAACAGACATTCAGTGCACCAACAGACTCCCCCTTGGATGTTGACGAAGTCTTCGACGTCGAGTCTTCAGTCTTTGTCTCTTTCCAAATTTGTCAGGATATCTCTGGCTCTCTCTTTCTTCAGGCTCCCCCGTTCGTCAAGCTTCCGTGCTTTAGGGATCGTCACCTTGCTTTTCGGTTTACAAACTCCCCCTTGCTTTGAGCTTGTCTTCAGACTCCCCCTTAGACTCTGCTTCTGGGATCGTAGTCTGGACTTTTACCTGCAATCACTCATACATTCATAAGTAACAACATTTTAGACTACCAGGAATAGTAACCTGGCAATTCAATCTTCTCTAAATCACTTCTTCACTAATTTGGCAGTTTCATCGAATCGGATCGAAAACTAGCTCTATAACAATATAAGCATCCAAATCCCCCACAGTTAATCATCCAAGTCCAACTTAATGACCTTGGAGATATCACAAACTGTTTTGATTTTAATTCAAGTTTCAATTTAATGAACTTGTTTTATTTTCAGAAACACAATCAGCTTACTTAGATTTTGAAACTCGGCACTCAGACATCGGTTGTCGAAAATAAAGCAGAATAAAAAATCTTTTTGTATTTTCTGAAAATATAAAGCAATAAAGAAATATGTAGAAACATATTCACAGACACTATTTTTGTTTGAGTTTGCGTTAGAGGATCATATCAGTTTCTGACAAGTCACAAGTACCGTTGAGCTTAGTTACACATTAAGAATTAAAAAATTCACTTAGATTGTCGATATATTGATCCACTTAAATTTTCACACAAACTTCAACTGATTCAGGATACGAATTAGGTGTTTTAAAAACTTAAACCCATTCATGTGTCCCACCTCTTGAATATACTCCCGTACCCAGATCCCAATATTCAGTCTTACAGGTGAGTATACCTAGATGATATCTGTAAGGGGTTAATAAATTATGAAGAATCATGAGAGCTCAGGTCAGAACTACCGTTCAGCAGAGAGATCATGACTCAACTTTTGGTGTGTCCCCTTTAGAGGATCTTTTGTTACAACAGCATTGATTATCAATTTTATTGTCTTATCATTTATGCTGAGGGTGATGCTATGTTTCAAGCATTTCGGAAAGTATTATTCGAGGACTAGGTCAGAACTTCCATTCAGCAGAAGTCCCGGAATAATACCCCAGATATCACTAAGCATAAAGACCTAGTATCTCAGAAAGAGGGGTCCTTCAAACGAGATTTCAGGGGTTACCTATATATCCAATTAGTGTTCCCCACGAAATAAGCAAGTTTGAATTTATGTTTATATCCCGAAAAAGTTTACTAAATGTATAAAAATCTACCGACACATCCACGGTGAGATCGTTTAACACATTTAAACTTTTCAATTCTTTAGCGTACTGTAACTGTCTACTGATGTACTATCATTTCCTCTTTTTACGCAAAAACTCAATTTTCATTTTATCATGTTTTTGACTTTTTCAAATTTTCAAATGTTTTTGTATTTTCTGACAACATTACTCCCCCTAAAATGCAAAATCATTTAAAGAAAATTTGACACCCAATACTGATAGCTTTGTCTCGCCATCCATTTTCTGCTAAAAGTGCTCTGATTTGCAGAAAATCTAATGTACCCCCATGATTTACAACCCATTGATTTTCGACAGTTTGAAAACCGTTTTTCAATCTTGTGAAAGTAATCATGTTTGTTCAGCCGTGAGGGTTTCGGCGTATTCAAGTAGAACTTCCCCTTACAACAAACTATTTTCCCATAATGATTTCAAAACACTTAAGTTTGTTTACCCATCACTTGTGGGTTCTGGGTCATCTCATCACCTTGTTCTCTTTTTATCATTTTGTAAATATTTAATAATATAAGATCAAACATCACAATCACTTGTAGAAAATCAAGTACAACTTAATGTCCTTGATTAACCACTTGTAAGACGAAATATCACAGTTACCATCCTGTGAATTTCTCAAGAATGATGCCGATACCTGCTTCACACTTACCAACCTGGAAGCTCCGGCAAGTCAGATTTTTCTATTTGAAAAGTTTCACCCAAGCCTGACTGTCCTTGGGTGTATTTTGAGCTTTTCTCTTTTCTTCATAAAATTCTTTTACTCCTTTTCCTTACCATCAACCATCTTACTAAAAATATGTTTAACATTGCTATTAAACATTTTTTCAGCATCAACACCTTTTGATTTTAGGTTTGCATCTCGTAATGGTGGAAATTTCTCATCATTCATTAAAGGAACTGTTTCTTCCTTTTTTACCTCAACTTGTGGCTCATCTGATTTTGTGGAATCAGATTCATTGCCCGAATTTGGCTTGTCTGACTTGGATGAGCCAGATTCATCGCCAATAACTTCCTTTTTCTTCTTGTTTGTCCTCAGATTTGCATCTGAAGAATTCGATTTGCTTGACTTTACCGTCGAGTGAATTGATTCATCAGAACTTTTATTCGAACCAACTGCTAAACCTGAAGACAAAATCTTCTCCAAATACTCTCTCGCCTTCTTCCTCTTTTTTCTTAGTCTGTCTTTTTGCCCCTGCGAAAGCTTCACTTTCTGTTCTAGAACCTGCTGTTCTTTGGGCTTGACATTGACTGATTTCTTTATCGTTCTCTGAGATTCAACTCTTGATCTTTCCATCGATCTCCTTGGGCAATCTCTGTCAATATGTCCTCTGATATGGCAATTATAGCATCTTCGTGTTTCAAAATTCCAATTCTGGCAGTTAACAGCAATGTGTCCTCTAACACCACAGGAATAGCACACTCTGTTATCGTACCATCCACTTCTGTCAGTCCAAACCTTCAGATCATAACATTGTTTGGCTTGGTGATAATCATTTCTCCTCTACAATGCTTGATTTGTCTTTTGAGCACTGTGGTCAAACCTGCACCACTTATTACTAACATTTTGTGAGTTTTGGATTTTAAATTTTTGTGGTTTTTTATAATGATTGGATGACTGAACTGATGAGCTTTTATTTTCATTTAGAAAATTTTTCAAATTTTTAACTTTTTGTTTCTGTTCTACACTCTTCTTAACAGGTTTTTGTTTAGAACATTCACCTGTTTCAGTAGTTTGCAAAACAGTATTTTTAAATTTTTCTTGTAAATCTAAAAATATTTTTCTTTTCTTTTCTTTTTCTTTTTCATCATCAGCTTTGTCATCACAATCTTCAATTTTGACTTTATCAAAATTTGTGACTTTGTCACTTATTGGAACATAATTGATCGGTTTTGGACAAACATATGATGTAGAATTCACAAATCCTTTCAATTTATTCTCAAGCTCATTAATTTTATTCCGAGCAATTTCAGCTTCATTTTCAAGCCGAATGATTTTCTGAAGATGAGAATTTATTTCAATCTGTTTTTCAAGATTATTTTTAAAAATAACAGATTTTTCATCTTCTAAAACCTTCATTTGACTTTGAAAATCTTTTTCAAATTTTAATTTTTCATTTTCTTTCAAAACTTTGTTTTCCAATGTCAAACTCTCCACATCCTTCAAGAGTTTGACATTGTCTGATTCAGATTTATCACATTTTGAGCACACTAATTCAGATCCTGAAGTTTTATCTTTCTCAGATGCTTCAGTCTTTGAAATTACTTCTTCAAGAACTTGATGTTTTTCAGCAACAGCTTCTTTCATAACTTCTTCATTCATCACAAATTTCACCTCTTCAACTTTCACTTCCTCAATAGCTTTCTTCTTCAAATCTTCAACCATCTTATCAATATTCTTCTCCATTCTTTCTTCATCTCTCTTCCTCAAACTCGATATCATGACTTCTCTTATGAGTTTTTCCAGCTTTTCTTCATAATTTTTGTCTTTTACAGCATTTGAATAAAATTCGCCAACTCGAGGAATTATTAACAGAACATCATCATAAACCATCTCCTTTTTGGAAACAACAGGTTCACCATATCTGTTAACATAACATTCTCGTATTTTATTCCATCTTTTGTATTGGACAGCCACTTCATATTCTCTTTGCATATCATTCATTCTGTTCGCAGCCATTCTTCTTTCTCTGTCTGTTTTCTCAGTCAGAATTTCTTCTCTGGTTTTCTCTTTGACCTCAGCAACAATATTTTCTTCTTTGTTTTCCTCTTTAATTTCAGCCATGATATAAAATTTTTGAATTACCTGGAGACAAACAAACAAACACTTAGAAATATTCTTGAATTTTGAAAAATGACCGATTCAAACGGAATCTGTTGAAACGGAATTGTACAAACGTTATAGTCTTTCAAACAAAATGAGCTTTCTCAAACGAAATGAGTTATTTCGTTTGAGACAACAATAATCAAGTTTCAAACAAAACCACTTTCAAACGGACAGGTCAGTTTCAAACGGACAGGTCAGTTTCAAACGGACATGTCAGTTTCAAACGGACACGGCTACGTTCAAACGGATGATGTCATCATTTTACGAACAATTTCAAACGGACAAGATGATTTCGATCAGTTTTAAGCCGTATTTTGGTCTCAAATTTTCAAGGATTAGTTAATATAGTGTTTCGTTTGAAATGTGCAAGTTTTAGACCGTTTCAACCATGAATTATATCCGAAACAGAAAAAGAATGAGTAGAAGTAAGAATATCCAATGAATTCAAGCTGCAATGGTATGAACTCCTCGTCCTGGGCTCTGATACCACTTGTTGGATCGTTGTCGTGACCCAAAAAGTCAGTTAAAGCAGTTCATCTCAGTTTACAGAGGCGGAATCAAAGTAAACCAAGTCACAACAACTTGTTTCTTTCAATTTCTTTCTATTACGAATTTCCTGAGACTTTACAATGAGTTTTGATGAAATTTTGGCAGCACCACGTCTCTCACACCATGACCTTGTCCTTTTGAAATAAACATACGCATCTCCTATTTATAGACACTAGCTCCTGACCGTTTGAAGATGACACAGCCTGCTTCAAACGGACAGGCCTCAAACGGACAGCACTCTCAAACGGTCATGACATCCTCAAATGGACAGACACTCTCAAACGGTCATGACATCCTCAGACGGACATGCTTTCTAAACCATGACCAAAACCTAACTTAATCACTATTGTGCACTCATTTAATCTATCTAGACATAAGACTCTATAAGACGTAGTCAACAGACATTCAGTGCACCAACTAGAATGTAGGATCGGTTTGCGACCCGAACGAGTCGTTCAGAAGAGTTTTATCAGTTTCAGAGGCGGAAACTAAGAAACCGATTGCGAAACAGCTTGCGTATCACTTTAACACTGATTATATTGATATACTATCGTTTACAATCAGTTCTCACACCGGCAGCACCTCGGTATGGAATTTCAGAAATGTTATAAATGATTTAGCTTGAAGGCTATTTATAGTTGTGTTGATTTAGCTTGAAATGACACATGCCACTTTCAAGGGAAATCAACATGTTGATTTAGCTTGAAACTGTCAAGTGACACTTTCAAGGGAAATCACCACGTTCAAGCTAAATTACCTTAAACACATTCTAAAACCTCTTATACTCTCGTATAACAAGATCTAATCTAACAATTCTAATCTGAGACTCGACATAAGACGAAGACGACAGATGAATGCACCAACAGACTCCCCCTCAGATGTTGACGAGTCTTAAATGTCGAGTATTCTCAATCTTCAGTCTTTATCGGTCTTTTTTCTTTCTTAGAATAAACCAGGATCTTCTCTTTGGCTCTAACCTTGTCAGACTCCCCCTCTCATCATGATGGGATCGCCGTCTGGAATTAGCTATCACCTAGAGATTGCATCCTAGCTTTAACTCTGTTCAGTTCATCTCCTGCACAAATCTCATCAAAACATAAGTTTTCACTTAAATCAATAAGAAAAACTTACTAGTAATAGTTACATCAAGTTCAAATTAATGACCCTGATTAACTAATCAAATTTTTCTTTCTCAAAATCAGTTTCTTCTTTTAAACGCACAATCCCAAACCAGTTCATCTTGTTTAGCACTCAGAATTTTGAAAATCAGCTTTCCAACATCAGTTGTCGAAAATCTTTTTGAATTTTTCAAAATTTATGCTAAAACACACTAAAATCTTTTTGGATTTTTGAATAGAAAGAAATGCAGTAAAGAAATATTTACAGACAATATTTTTGTGAGTTTGTGTAAGAGGATCATATCAGTTTATGTGACCAATCACTAGCACCGTTAAGCTTTAAACATTTTCAGCTCTAAACGATTCACGTTGATTGACGATATTGTTGTCCACTTAAACTCAATCTAAAAACTTTCAATCTGCTTACCGATACTTTAAGATATATTAAGATAGCACTAAGTTCTTATGGACCCCACGATCTCAGCATATCCCCTCATCATGCAATACACTAACTCAAGTAATGCCTTTAAACTTTTATCAACTGTGATTTGTGCGAAAACAACGCAGAATGTTTAAACATTAACAATCAGGTCGATACTTCCGTATACGCAGAGAAAGTCCAATGTTTAAACAAAATAAGAAAATAAAAATAAGTTGAAGTTGTTTAGGCTTTAACCATCTGGTCGATACTCCCGTATACGCAGAGGTGATCCAAAGCTTAAACGAAACACCAAAGAAAATAAAGCAGAACGTTTAGGCAACAACATCCAGGTCGATACTCACGTATACGCAGAGGATGTCCGATGCTTAAACAAAATAAAGAAATCAAACAAGTTTAAATCTTTGCAAAATAAAATACACAATCACAGCAACTTTTCAGCAAAGTTGTGAAAGTTCACAAACTTAACCAGTTTTATGTCTTTCGACAATCAGCGATTACTGAGTAGGTACACAGTCAAGAAGGACAAAACTAAGTACTATGCCTTCGACCATGTTTCCCACTAGAACTTGGCTTTTTCATTTAAGTTTGTATCGTTATCGCAAATCTACTAGTCTAGCTGAGCCTACCGTCACATCTTTAGTGAGACCGTTTATCACATTATAACTTTCCATTTCTTTTGCGTGCTGTGAAAGTCTAACTGATCTACTATCATTTCCTCTTTTTTACAACAAAACTCATTTTTGCATTTTTATCATGTTTTTGGCTTTTTCAAATTTTCAAATGTTTTTGGATTTTCTAAAAATTTACTCCCCCTAAAATGCAAACACATTTTAGGAAATTTGAAAACAAACTGTACAAGTAACATGACAACTGATATCGAATCACTTCAATTCGCCATCCACTTGGCAAAAACAATCAGAACTCCCCCTCACAACAAACTATTTTCCCATTGTGATCTCAAAACACTTAAGTTTGTTTTAATCAAAATGGTTTTTCCAGAAAATAAGTTTTGTTGATTTTACCACTTGTAAAATTGGGGATCAAATCATCACATTGTTTTACCAATCATATGTAGGAAATCAGATACAACTTAATGTCCCTGATTTACTACTTGTAAGATCAATCCAATTCAACTTCTGAACCACTTGTAAAAATCACAACCATACAACTTAAACCTGCTTTTCAACCAATTTACCATCTTTTGGTTGAATTCTCAAGGTGCCGATTCCTACTCCTCGCTTACAAACCTGGGAGTTCCGGCAAATCCTGCAAAACTTCTCAAAAACACATTATACAAACATGATAAAGAATGATGCCGATTCATGATCCACGATTACCAACTTGGGATCTCCGGCAAGTCAGGTTTTTCATTTGAACAAATTCACCCAAGCCTGACGGTCCTTGGGTGATTTCGAATTCTTGTTCAACAATGATGGAAAATTTTCATCATCCATTGTTAAACCTGAATTCTCCAATTTTACCTCAACCAATGGCTCCTCTGGCTTTGACAAACCAGAATCATTGCCTGCACATGGCTTGTCTGACTTTGACCTGTCAAATTCATCACCTGATGGTGGCTTGTCTGACTTTGACACATCAGATTCATTGCCGACCATTTTCTTCTTCTTCTTGTTTTCTTCTTTCGTCCTCAGATTTGTATCTTATGAATATATCTTGCTTGACTTTGCAGTCGAGGAAAGCGATTCATCAGAACTCTTATTTTTACCAACAGATGAACCCGAAGACAAGATCTTCTCGAGATACTCTCTCGCCTTCTTTCTCTTCTTCCTCAGTCTGTCTTTCTGCCCCTGAGAAAGTCTCACTTTCGTTTCTTGAACTTTAGGTTCTTGAACCTTCTGTTCTTTGGGCTTGACATTGACTGATTTCTTTGCCATCTTCTGAGAATTAACCCTCAATCTTTCATTTGATCTCCTTGGGCAATCTCTGACAATGTGGCCAATGATGTTGCAGTTAAAACATCTTCTTGACTCAAACCTCCAACTTTGGCAGTTAACAGCAATGTGTCCTTGATAACCACTTCTGTAACACACTTTGTTATTGCACCAATCACCATTTTCACACCAGATGCTCAGATCATAGCAATGTTTGGATTGGTGATATTCCTTCCTCATGTTTGCTGGATTTGGCTTTTGAGCACTGTGGTCCGACCTGCACCACTTATTGCCAACAATTTTAGAGTTTTCATTTTTCAATTTTTGTAATTTTTCATTGCGATTGGATGATCGATCTGATGAGCTTTTATTATCTTTTTGTACATTTTTCAAAATTTTCTCTTTTTGTTTTTGTTCCACTTTCTTCTTCAAAGGTTTTTGCTTAGAGCATTCTCCCTTTTCAGTTGATTGTGGAACAGTTTCTTGAAATTTTTCTTTTAATTTCAAAAACAATTTTTGTTTTTCGAATTTTTTATTTTCATCATCATATTTCTCATCACAATCTTCAACTTTGACTTTGTCAAAGTTTGTGACATCGTCACTTATTGGAACTGAATTAACCGGTTTAGGACAAGGAATAGTTGAAGTATTCACAAACACCTTCAACTTTTCTTCCCATTCATTGATTTTCTTTTGAGCACACTCTGCTTCCTTTTCAAGTCGAATAATCTTTTCAAGATAAGAATTGATTTCAATTTGTTTTTCAAGATTGTTTTTACCAAATAAATCTCTCCCATCTTCTAAAAATTTTATTTGACTTTGAAAATATTTTTCAATTTTTACTTTTTCATTTCCAAAACTTTTAATTTTATCTTCAAAAACTTTTGCTTTTTCTTTCAATTTCTGATTTTCCAATGTCAAACTGTTCAAGTTACTTAACAGTTTGTCTTTTTCAGAGTTCAGCTTTACACAGGTTTCCTTCAAAACAAGAATTTGTTTATCATCAGTTTGTTTCTCATCTTTCAACTTCTTGACTTCCAATGTCAGACTTTCCGCATCCTTCAATAGTTTGTCATTGTCAGTCTTAAAGTTGTCACATTTGGAGCACACTGATTCAGAATTTGAAGATTCATTCTTCACTGATTCTTCATTCTTTGGATCTTGTTCTTTCTCTATCTTATATGTACCTGCACCAAAGATTTTAACGAAGTCAAGAGGATTCATATTCTCATCAATATAACAACCCCTCTTCATATCGTATTTCATAACATCTTTTGCACTAAGACACACACAGACTCTTTTGTTCAGTTCAACAACCACATCCAAACTTAATTTTTTCAAATTATTTTCTATCCTATTCAGCAATTCTTTCTTTTTCTCTTCATTATCGTATCTATGTGTTGTAAGTTTACTGATGAATTTACTTAAAGATAATTTTGAAAAACTAGAATTCTTTCTTAGATTTTCCAAAAAATCATCCCATTCAGTTGGTAATCCATTAGCAAACTTTGATACCATTTCAGTTTCTGATATCATTATCTTGTTTTCTTTCAAATGGTCAATCAAACAATCAAATCGCTTCTCCAGATCATCTAATTTTTCATCTTTCTTACACAGAAAACAATCGAACCGGTTAACCCAAACGTTCTTGGACAAACCTTGATAATGACTACTAAAATACCCTTGATACCAATCAATTATTCTTTCAAGATAATGGTTTTCTTTTTCATCAAACACCACTTCCATTTTTCAAATAGTCCCGACAAATTTCCTTCAAAACACACTTTCAATTGTTCCGAGTATAAAGTGGGTTGCACTAAACAATGATTTGGCCGATGATAATTACATGCAATTGCAAATCTCAATCCCACTAAGCTTTGATCCAAACCCACTTAATCTCAAATTCTTCTTGATTCAAATATAAATTGCCGACAACAATTTTTTTTAAATCAATCTAATTGGGCCTTTTAATAACCCTAACACAATTTGGCATTAGTTTTAAGCATCACATGGATCGAGATTTCTTCACATGAGTAGCAAACAGTAACCGACAACTTCAAGTTCGATAGAGCCACTATATTCAGCACATGGGTTGTATCAATTTATCTTGGTCAACAATATTAATTGTGAATGAATTCTGATTTGGCTGCTAAATCCAATGAACCGTCAAACTAATATCACATGCACATCGATACAACCATGTGATTTCTTTTACCAATTCTTGAACGAAGCACTAATCGTGACCAACTGACAACCTCAAATTTAATATTACACACAACACAATGCACTTTATCACATGCAATTCTTGGATGTAACAATCACGTGATCAACTTGACACATTAAAGCTTTCAACAACACATGTGATCTGATTTAACCAACAACTTTTAATACATATCACATGCAAACTGATACTCAACACATGATTTCAATTCCCAATTACTGACAACTTCGATTAATGTTTCACAAAACTCGATGTATACAGTCAACTTATTTCAAGCGAAATCCACACGTATTTCAAACAAACTGCTGTTTTCAAGCGAAATCCTCAATTTCGCTTCAAACTCTCACTTTTTTCAAGCGAAATCCAACAAGATGTCAGCAAATAACGATCTGATTTTGGTCCGATTGAACAAGATTTAAGCCGATTTTAGATCTGAAACTCTCAAGGGTTTGTTAAAACATGTTTACGCACATTATGTGAGAATATGAACCGATTTTAACCGTAAAAATTTGTTCGATTTTAAAAGAAGGTGTAGAAAATCAGAAAAAGTGACAAAAACGAGTTGTTTTGGCGAAATCTCTTCCTCCTGAGCTCTGATACCACTTGTAGGATCGGTTTGCGACCCGAACGAGTCGTTCAGAAGAGTTTTATCAGTTTCAGAGGCGGAAACTAAGAAACCGATTGCGAAACAGCTTGCGTATCACTTTAACACTGGTTATATTGATATACTATCGTTTATAATCAGTCCTCACACCGGCAGCACCTCGGTATGGAATTTCAGAAATGTTATAAATGATTTAGCTTGAAGGCTATTTATAGTTGTGTTAATTTAGCTTGAAATGACACATGCCACTTTCAAGGGAAATCAACATGTTGATTTAGCTTGAAACTGTCAAGTGACACTTTCAAGGGAAATCACCACGTTCAAGCTAAATTACCTTAAACACATTCTAAAACCTCTTATACTCTCGTATAACAAGATCTAATCTAACAATTCTAATCTGAGACTCGACATAAGACGAAGACGACAGATGAATGCACCAACAAAGAACAAAGATCTTTAGATCATCAGAAAGTGATGATGATACTGATGATGAGGAAGAGTATATTAACAATGCAAGAAAAAGTTTAGACTCGTTTAGTTTTAATTTATTTTTTGCAGATAAGATCGAGATGTTGAATGAGAAGAGGACTGCTAGATTGAAAAGAGAGGAGGCAAAGTTGGAAGCTGAAAAAGCAAAAGCTGAAGACAATTCAACAGAAAAAGTCAAAGATGAAGAATGTGAGGTAAAAATAGAATGTGATGAAGAAACAGATGTGGTTGAAAAGATAGTTGAGAAAGTGATAGAGAAAATTGTTGAGGTCGAAAGAATAGTCGAAGTTGAAAAAAATTGTTGAAGTTGAGAAGATTGTCGAAGTTGAAAAGATTGTTGAGGTCATTAAACCTTGTCTAAAATGTTTGGAGTCTTGCAAACATTGTGAGGAGAAAGACAAGAAGATTGTTGAATTAGAACAGATGAAAGAAAATTTGTTGTCTGATGTGAAGTATGTGAAAGAGTCATACGATGTGCTGAACAGAACAGTAAATGGTCTGAAAAGACAAATTCAGAAACAGAGTTTGCTATGACAAAGTTGATTTCTACATTAATGTCAAAGCAGAAGGTCATTAATGAGTATATTGAAGACTGTGCAAAATTGAAGCAGGAGTTGGAACTCGAAAAGATAGAAAGTGAAAGAATCAAAAGATTGTTGTTGAGTTATACAACTTATGATTATTTGATTGATCGAGTTTATCCTACTGTTGCAGTTCTTGAAGCTTTTCAAGAACAAAAGAAAGAAGAAACGGATGCTGGTAAGAAACAAAGTGCTAAGTATAATAAATGTCCGCCCTCGATCTTTGAAAGTTATTCTCCCAGAAAGCCAAATGAGGAATAATTAAAAAATGCGATCAACATCAAGTTAAAGTCTGAAACCATTGATGATTTACCAGATAATATTGATGTCACATTCACAGCGTCTGACACTGATCATGAGTCTGAATTGTTAACGAAAGTGGTCGATCAGGTGTTGGATATGGATGAAGAGTCAAAGTCGGAGTCTAAATCTGAAAGTTCGAGTTTGTCAGAAAAGAATCTGAGTTCACCAGTCAAACGGGTTTACAATAAAGAATTTCTGTTATCAAAATCTAATTTGAATGACGGACAAATCAAAGTGGCATATACTTTGAATGATTCAGACAAATTATATTCTGATGAGGAATTTCCAATAAGAAGTGTCAAAACTGAAATGATCAAACATGTTTTCAAATTAACAGAAATTAATATTTCTGAAATAAAAGATTTAAATCTTCATGAAAAACCTAAAAAGTACACTTCAAGAGTTCAACAGAGATTGAACAAGAAAAAGGGTTCCAGTTATGGTTCAGGTTATCGAAAGAAACCAAACCATAATGGTAATTTCAAAAAGCAGGGTTTAGGTTTTATTTCCCCGGAAAATTATAAAAATGAAAAGACTTATAAATCAAAAACAAAATTTGTTGCAGGAGGTGGTAATTTCAAAAAGCAGGGTTTAGGTTTTATTTCCCCGGAAAATTATAAAAATGAAAAGACTTATAAATCAAAAACAAAATTTGTTGCAGGAGGAAGTTCTGAAGAAGAGCAGAAGAAACCATTCTGGAAACAGTCAAACCAAGAGTTTCTTGCTGAGAAGAAAAGGAATATGATGATGAGAAATGAGCAAAGAGTTGAAAGAAGAACATGTTTCAAATGTCACAAGATTGGACACATTGCTTGGAATTGCCAACAATCCAACAACACAAAACAGGGAGTTACTTTTAACTCAAAATTGAAAGAAAAATGTGTTGATGAAAAGAAACAACCAATTGAGAAATCTAAAGTGTTTGAAAATTCGACTTTTGAAACTGGTGATGTTTCAAAATGTTTTTACAAAAGAAAAGTTGATTTGAACAAACAGAGATGGGTTGTAAAATATGAGAGTAGTTCTGACAATGAATCTGATTCCATAAAATCAGAGGAGTCATCTGTTAAGAAAAACAATGAGAATCTCGTTCCTGAGTTGAACGATGAAAATTTTCGACTATTGTCAAATGAAAATCTGAAATCTAAAGGTAGGTTTGAGATTTCAGGTCAATTCTTCTCTGGTAAAGGAGAATTTGATGCTGAAAAGGTGTTTATTGGAAATGTCAAACATATCTTTGGGAAGATGGTTGATGGGAAGGTTAAAGGTGCAAAAGAATTTTATCAATCGAAAAGATGGTGGGATAGATGTGTACCAAAATCACCCAAGGCTGGTCAGGCTTGGGTGACTGCATTTTCTAACTAAAATTCTGATTTGCCGAAGCTCCCAGGTTGGTAAGTGTGAAGCAGGTATCGGCATCTTTCTTGAGAAATTCACTTTGGTGATATTTCGTCCTACAAGATTAATCAGGGACATTAAGTTGTACTTGATTTATCTTTCTTTCAAGTGGTATTGTTGGTAAAACCTAAAGTTGTTAAACTTTTAAAGTGGTATTTTTTGAAAAACAAAAGTGATGAATTGAACCCCTAAACTACAAATGGTGGTATGAAATCAACAAAATTTATTTTCCGGAAAAACCATTTGATTAAAACAAACTTAAGTGTTTTGAAATCATTATGGGAAAATAGTTTGTTGTAAGGGGGAGTTATGATTGTTTATGCCTAGTGGATGGCGATTTGAAGCGATTTGATATAAGTTGTCACTTTATTTGTACAGTAATGTTTTTGAATTTTAGGGGGAGTAAGAATTTCAGAAAATCCAAAAACATTAGAAATTTTAAAAAAGTAAAAAACATGATAAAATCAAAAATGAGTTTTGTTGTGAAAAAGAGGAAATGATAGTACATCAGTGGACTGTCACAGCATGCTAAAGAATTGGAAAGTCAAAAAGTGATAAACGGTCTCACTAATGATGTGCCAGTAGGTTTTTGCACATTTAGTAGATTGTGTCGAGATATAAACCTAAATTTCAAACTTGCTTATATCGCGGGGAACATCTCTCGGATATATGGGTAACCCCTGAAATTTTGTTTGAAAGACCCCTCTTTCTGAGATACTAGGTCTTTATGCTTAGTGATATCTGGGGTATTATCCCGGGACTTCTGATTTTGCGGAAGCAATGGCCTAGTCCCCGGAGAATACTTTACGCTTGCTTGAAATATAGCACCACCCTCAGCATAAAAAATGATGAAACATTGCAAAATGCTAATCATGTGCTGTTGAAGAAAAGATTCCCTAAAGGGAACATACCAAAAGTCGAAGCCGTCATCTCTCTGATTTTACGGAAGCAATAGCCTGAGCTCTCACGGCCCTCGCATTTAACCCTTTACAGATATCATCTAGGTATACTCACCTGTAAGACTGAATATTGGGATCTGGATACGGGAGTATATTCTGAGGTGGGACACGCGAATAAGTTTAAGTGCTTAAAACATTAATCTCGTATCTCGAAACAGTTGAACTTTGTGTGAAAATTTAAGTGGATCAGTATACTGACAATCTAAGTGAATCGTTTAGAACTTAAAATGTTTAAAGCTTAACGGTGTTGGTGATTTGCCTCAAAAACTGATATGATCCTCTTGCACAAACTCACAAAAATAGTGTTTGTAAATATTTCGTTACAAGTTTTCTTCTTTTATATTAAAAATCCAAAAAGATTTTCAGAGTGTTTTAGCATAAATTTTGAAAAATACAAAAAGATTTTTGACGACTGATGTTGGAGAGCTTATTTTCAAAATTCCGAGTGCTAAACATGATGAACAAAAGGTTTGGAAGTTTTTGTTTGAGATGTTTGAGATGAAAAATTGTTTTAAAAAGGAAAAGAATATTTCTACAAGTGGTTTATCAGAGATTTTAAATGTTAAATCATTTTGAATAATTGTGTATACAAGTGGTTAGCATAGAATAAAATTTGTCAAATTGTTTAATTTGTAAATCTTATTTTGAGGTAGAGAATGTGTAGGATATGGCTATGAGAGAGCCAGGTTGCGATTCTTGAACCTATGAACTTGTGAAAGCAAGACTACGATCCCAGCACAATTTAAGGGGGAGTCTGCTAATAGATTAACATCCGAGGGGGAGAAGAGTTAATGATGTCAAGAGATCTGGTCAAGAGGAATCAGAAGTTGCAAGAGCCAGTGATTGATCCTGAATCTGATAAAGAGTATGAGAGTGAGATAAGAGCTAGATGGAGATTCTGGAGATAAAAAGGAAGAGAAGATAGAGGATGCTTACTCTGTCAGATACTTTGGAAGAAAGCCCAAAGACTGATAAAGACTGAAGATTGTGAAGACTCGACACTGAAGACTCGTCAACATCCGAGGGGGAGTCTGTTGGTGCATACGTTTGTCGATTCCGTCTTGTATCGAGTCTTGTACTATAATTGTTAGATCAGGGCACGTAGTACGGGAAAATGTCAAATATAGGTTGAGAGGTGATTTCGTATGAAATTACAAGTTGTAATTCCGCATGAAATAAGCACTTGTCATTTCACACGAAATCTCTGATTTCGCTTGAAAGTGATTTCGCTTGAGTAGGTTCAAGCGAAATCAGCAGCCTATAAATACCTTCAAGGTGATTTCATTTGTAACGATCTTGTTTCCGGTACCGAAGTGCTGCCGACGTGTCTACTGATCTGTAATAGTGTTAAATCATTAATACAAGACAATTAGAAGTGAATCAAGCTGTTTACAAAGTCTAATCAATGAATTCCGCCTCTGATTAGACCGAGAACTCTTCTGATCGACTCGTTTGGGTCACAGAACGATCCTACAAAAGGAAAAACAGAACTTTGATTGAAGCTGCCAGAACAATACTTGCAGACTCAGGTTTACCCTTAAATTTTTTAGCAGAGGCTGTAAACATTGCTTGTTATGTGCAGAACAGAGTTTTGATCAACCCCAGGCATCAAAAGACTACCTAAGAAACTCTGTTCAAGATCAAACCACTGATCTCATATTTCAAAATCTTTGGTTGCCCATGTTTTATCCTAAACTTAAAAGATTCAATTTCAAAATTTGTAGCCAAAGTAAATTGTGGTTACCATCTGGGATACTCAACCACTGCCAAGGCCTATAAAGTGTTTAACACAAGGACTAGGTGTGTGGAAGAGACTTTGAATGTGAAGTTCAATGAATTTCATCACTGAATATCCCAACAAACCCTGCTGAACTGTTTGACCTTGATTAATTTACATTTTAAGATGTGTCTGTCAAGACTAACCCTGCAGGTACCCCACAATCTGTCTCACAAGACTATGGATGTGACATATTGATCCGACAATATAAAGTCACTACCACAACAAGAGCAGCAGATGTTCAAAATAGTTGTCAAAGCTCATGCACTACTGCATCAACGATTGTTGATCAAACCTCTGGCTACAGATGAAAGGGGCATTGTTGTCAAGAACAAAGCCAGGCTTGTGGTTCAAGGTTATAGATAAGAAGAAGGCATAGATCATGATGAGACATTTTCTCCTGTAGCAAGACTTGAAGCCATCAGATTGTTCTTAGCCTTTGTTGTCAACCACAACATCAAGGTGTACCAAATGGATATCAAGTGTGCCTTTCTTTATGGCAAATTTCAAGAAGAGGTATATGTTTTCCAACCTCCTGGTTTTGAAGATCCTTTTTATCCAGATCATGTCTACATGCTCAATAAAGCTTTGTATGGCTTGAAACAAGCACCAAGGGACTAGTATGAAACTCTGTCCACTTTTCTCATCTCTATAGGCTTTACAAGAGGTAAAATTGATAAAACACTGTTTCTAAAATGGAGAGGAAAATATTTAATGATTGTCCAAATTTATGTTGATGACTTCATTTTTGGAAGCACATGTAATGCCATGTGTGAAGAGTTTATACAACTCATGACAAATGAGTTTGAAATGAGTGCAATGGGTAAACTCCAATGTTTTCTTGGTCTCCAAGTTAAGCAATTGAAAATGGTACTTTCATTCATCAAAGCAAATATGCAAAAGATCTTTTAAACAAATTTGACATGAATGATTGTAAACCATGTAGTACACCCATGGCAACCACAAAGCTTATCATGTCTGAAGAAAAAGATGACTTGGTTGATCAGACTTTATATAGAAGCATGATTGGGTCTTTATTGTACCTAACTGCATCAAGGCCATACATCATGTTGTTTGTGCCAGATCTTAGTCAGTACCTAGGAAGTCTAATCTCATAGCTGTGAAAAGGATAGTCAGATACATAAAAGGTGCTCCCACACTTGGTATCTGGTATCCTGCTAATGGGAATGTTAAGCTTTCAGGTTTTTCGGATAGTGATTTCCTGGATGCAACTCCACTAGGAAGTCTACATTAGGAGGGTGTCATTTCCTAGGCAATTACTTAGTGTCTTGGCAAAGCAAAAAGCAAGCAGTTGTTTCCACATCCACTGCTGCTGCAAGCTGTATAGCCCAACTATTGTGGCTTCAAAACCAGTTACTGGGTTTTGGTATAACTGCTCTAAGGACTCCTCTCATGCTGGACAATCAAGCAGCTAAAAATATCATCAAAAATCCAGTATCCCATTCAACCATCAAACACATTGACATCAGACATCACTTTGTGAGGGATTGCTATGAAAAAGGTTTGATTTCTCTGCATCATGTTCCAACTAAAGATCAGCTGGTAGATGTGCTAACAAAAGCATTAGACACATCTACCTTTGAAAGTTTGATCTCTAGGATTGGCATGCTTAACTTAGATTAGAAGGCAAAAACCTTCTTATCCTTAAATAAAAGGCACTAAAATGTTTTAAATAAATAAAAAATCCATCCTTAAAAATAGTTAAAATGAAAATTTTTCATAAATCCTTAAAAGTCTGTTCATATCCACTTCTTGCTTTAAACCTCTGATGGTTGAAAATTCACCCACTGTTGAAAGACAACCTCTGTTTCTCCATTCTTTTGTTGACCACTAATTGACCAAACACTGTTGGTTTCAACCTCTGATGCCTATCCACTGATAGACAAAAATCAGCAACTGATATTTCATACACTATTCCCAACCACTGTTGTTTCCCAACAGTGGTTTCCAAATAACTGTTATCCACTTTTCATCAGAGGTTGCCACGTGGGCAGATGTTAACCGTCAGATCTTTGAAACCGCTGCCACGTCAGCATTTACTTTTCCCTTTAATAAAACCTTGATTAAACTCCCAAACAGAGCTTTTACTACCGTATCAAATTCAACAATTCTCCAAAGCGGTTACCATCTTCTTCTTCATTCTTCTTCAACCTCTCGTAATTTCTACTTCCGACCATGGCTCTAATCATCAAACACCCCCACAACTACTCTGTACGTTTAAGAAAATAGACAAAAATACAGAGTTCCACTCAATAATCGACACTCTATCATCTTCAAAATACAAAACTTTTCTGTCATGTGATGCACCCATTTATAAAGACACCCTACGTGATTTCTGGGCAAATGCCGAAGTACAAGAACAAGACAAAAAGCCATGGGGAATCACCTCAAAATAAGAGGTGTCTTGGTAGCAATAACCCCCAAAAACCATTTCAGAAGAATTTCAGATGAATGATCTTGCAGGTAAAACTTCTTTTCCAAAAAGTGAGTATCAACTGGATTTGATTGAACGAGGGTATGAAGGATAATTAACAAAAGCCACAATGTTTAAAGGAAAATTTCCACCACCCATGAAATTTTTGTTCCAAAACCTGCTCACTTGTTTGTCAAACAAAACAACTGCTTTCAATGAAATTCCTTTAAAAATTCAATACCTGGGGTATGCAATTATGTTAAAAACAGATTTTAACTACTCCCAAGCATTGTTTACTGATTTGGTCAATAATGTGAAAAACATCAAAGATGGGAAGAATGTTGCCTTTCTTTTGTTCCCAAGGTTCTTGAGCTATTATTTACAAAAGAAAATTCCACATAAACTTTTGAACAAGTAACATCTTTTAAAATAAACAGTCTTTGTTTTGAAACCTTTACTCGCCTAATGGAAAAAGAGTTAAAAGTTTCCAAAACACAAGCAAAGGGGTCAGAGCAAACTTTAGATAAGTCCACATCTGCTCCTCAAACCTCTGTTGCTGAGCCCACTGCTCATGGTGATCACAGCACCACAACCACTGCTGTGAAACCCCCATCATCCAAACCCAAAAAGACCAAAACAAAAACCAAAAAGCCCACCAAACCCACAAATAAGGGTCCTCTGGAAGATGAGATCCTAGAGGTTAACCCTGTGACAACACAAATGTCACTAGAAACCACTGTTGCTACTTCCTCGCAACAGATGGAAAGATCTCAACCTGAAACCTTAACTCTTCTTGATTCCTCACAAAAGGAACACGTTGTAAGCACATGGACACCACAGTATGAAACATTAGCCTCACTTGAGAGTATGTTTAAAAGCCCTTCTCCCAGGGCAATGTCTCTTTCAACACCATTCCCTTCATCTCCTATTCCACCTACCATTATACCATTGTTTGAGGTCATTGATATTTAGACACAAAACAGCCCCTCTCACCAACACATTACTGAGAGTAGAACTTCTACATTGGCTTTATCTGAACCTATTCAATTGGCTAACCTACAAACAGCTAAGGAGGATACACCACTTAAATTTCCTGAAATTCTTGTTGGTAGTTCAAGTGGAGCAGCTACTACAGATGTTGGATCCATTGATCTTCATCTGGACAGTAGTTTCATCAGTCAGACTCCCTTGAAGGCAACCACTGCTATGTCTACCAAGGTAACAACTGGTGTGTTCAAGTTAACCACTGGTGTGCTTTCTAAGGTAACCACTGATGCAGAGGGAAGTCCCCGGAACCAAGAACAAGGGGCATCTGCTAATGAAAACATGGAGACTCCTCCTATTTCAAAAGCAGATTCAACCACCTCTGGTGGGAATTAAGATGATCCTATTAAGTTAGGCGATGAATTAAAATATCAGGATTTGATGGAGAGGATATCCAACATTGAAACAATTGTTGCAGAAATGAAAGATCTTATGAAGCAGTTGGTGGATGCTTCCAAAAGTCAACCTTCTCCTCAGCAGTTATCCCAAGAGCTTTGGAACTCAGTACAACCCATTCTTGCAGCTTAAACGGATTTGGCTGAAATCAACCACAACTCACACATGGAGTTTATCAGAGTTATGGTTGATGCAAGATACAAAGATGCACAGGCTGATATTAGGGGAATCAAAGAATCCCTTGCAAATATAACTGGCACTACCCCTGCACCAATCTTTGAAAAAGATGATGAAGATGATGCCAAAAAGGGGGAGAAAGATTCAATGAAAAACTTTGGCAAACCTACACCAAGGAATCAGCCAAAACAAAAGCCAGAGCCTGCCAAGAAATAGAGATTGAAGCAGACAGATAAGAAAAATGAAGTTGATGATACCCTTAAGAAACAGACAGATAAGGAGATTGAAGCAAAGCAGAAGAGAAAGGATACAAAAGAAAGTAGACAAGATGTTCTGAGGCAGGAATTGGAGTAAAAGATGAAGAAAGAAAACAAACTGCTAAACATTGGAACCGAAAACAGAAGAAAATCTTACAAACATAACAAACCTCCCATTACCACATTCCCTAAACTAAAATCACCACCACAAAAGCCAACCACTGCTGGTACCAAAAAGCTAAATACTGATACATCCAAACCTACACCTTCTCCAAAAAAACCACCTCTTAAAAAGCAGAAAACAAATCCCTCATCACCACCACCATCATCTATAGCAACAGATGTTGATGCACCAAAAGGATCATCAGATGTTAAGACAACAGCTGTTGAGACACTAGTGGTTTCAACAGTTGTTAGTCAAACCACTTATTCCACTCATTTTGTCTCTCCACTATCAACAAAACCATCAACACCTCAAAGATTCCCATAAAAAACAACCCTTACACCAGTAGCACATTCTCCATCTAAAACTCATCCTTCTCCGAAGTCTGTCTATACCAAAAAAAGGAAGTTCATGGTGCATGAAGAAGAAAAGGATATACCAGCACCAATTCCTTTATCATCTATTCCAGCTTCATCATTCATTCCACCTTCATCACCAAAAACCAACCCTATCAAACAACCACCCACTGGCTGCGTCCCACGATTCCTTTGGCAACTCAATTTCCTCTTGAACTGATTGCAGTCCAATCTGAAATGGAATAGTTCTACAAAATAGAGGATCCATCTCAAAGAACCTTCCCATCTCTGTATGGCTTTAGGACTCCTCAAAACATGGATGAATATCTAAATTTGAAAGCCAACCAAGCTCATAGCATTGCAAAAGCAGAGAGTAAAGGGCAAGGTGACAAGAGATACCAAAGTCTCTGTCAACATGGGCTAAGTAAAGTCAGGAAACTGGAAGACTTTGCTAGAGACTTAAGTAAATCCATGTCTGAGTTACCACCAACTCCTAAGCTTCAAAAGGAATTAAGGGTAGATTTCTTAAACATCATCATGGATACTAAGCCCTACAAAGCCAATAGGTCTCAGTTCAATGGCTGGTCTCTAGAAGCTCTCAAAGAAGAAGTAAACATAATAGAAATGATGAATAAAGATCCTCAAATGAAGAAATATGCACCCAACTGGAACAAATACAATAAAGTTGATATGGATGATGCATTGAGGTACAAGAGAAAGAGAGCAGAGCTTGTTGCAGCTAATTATGGGACTGCTAGATCCATTGCAAGATGGTCTAGATAGAATGTTGATCTAAGTGCTCAGAAAGACGGACCCAACAATTACTCAGAAGCCAGTATATGATGATGAAAGCACTGATACACCTTAGCAGACCCTTCCCCTTAAAACGTTGTTCTCATCATCTGCTTCATCCATCAGTGTCTTGAACCAAAGAAAAAGACAGAAGCAGGTTGATGAGGAAGATGAAAAGAGGGATGCTGAATTCAAAAAAGAGGCTATCAGAAATCAGTTACAATTTGGATTGGATGATGCTTCTATACAACTTCATGCTCAAGTGACTGAAACTCTCAAAAAGTTGGCAAGCAGACCACAATCCCCTAACTCATCACAAATAAAACTTCTCCCAAGAAACCCATTAGACCCAAAAATACTAAAGTGGAAATCTGACAAAGATACCCATGTATTGACTCTGCTCAGGTCTGATGGTAGAGTTGAAAAGCTGTCAAGGGAGGCTGCATTAGGTCTGAATGCAGATGACCTCCAAGATCTAATGAACCTTCAACTATAAAGGGATGAAGATGATATTGATTCATTGGATTTTGAGCAACAGTTCAAAGGAAAAATCCAGGAAGGGTTGATGAGAGAATAAAGATCAAAATAAAGAAGTGTTTTCGCATCATCTGTTCTAGGGGGAGATTGTTGGCTCATGAAATCCTTCCTAGAAGAACAGATGATACAAAGCCAAAACTGGTTCTCAACAGATGATCACCAATAACAGTGTTTGAACATTAATTCCCTCCAATGGCAGTGGCACTTAACAACTGATGATCTCTAAAGGTTGTTGTGTATAAAGACTGTTAAAGCAAAGCTATATTGGTTGCAAAGACTGTTGAAGACCAATCAACTGTTGGTATCAAAGTGCTGTTGAAGTCAAAGTACTGCTGGAATCAAAGGACTAATCAACCTTAGTGGAAAGCACTGTTAAACCTTATCAGTGTTTGAGCATCATCAGCGGATAGCTTCATCAGTGTTTAGCTAATCAGTGTCTTAATGTAACAGTGTCTGTAATGCATCAGTGTTTAGAGGTTGTTGGGATGGTTAGATGTCACTGTCTAGGTGACGTCAGCAAAGATGCCACAGTGTTTAGGATTGTACTATAAATAGACAGTGCCTATATTGTTCTATTTGCTCTTTGCACACACTCATCTTTTACGAGAAAACATTGTGAGCCCAGGCTGAGGGAGTTAGTATTCATGCATGCATAAGTCTAAACATTGTATTTTCAATCTTTTGACTAATGAAAGCTTGTATGATGAAAACTAATCCTTCCTTGATCGTGTTATAAAGTTTTACATTCATTCCGCTATAATTATTTCTCTATTTTATCTTCTTCCATTTCCATCTTTTAAGACAACACAATCAAGTCAAACTCAGACCCTAACTTCAAAAGACGGGCCTACCACTATTCGCATTAATAACTTACTTAATTATTTTTCAATAATCCGACCTTGCGGGACTGTATCCCTGCTGACTCAGACGAATAGGTTAAGGGTAACGTCGCCTTCACAAGAGGGTCCTACTACTATAGCTTAGAGATAATCTCTTAAAATGCCCAAAGCACGGAAATCACTAAAGGATACATAAAAGAGGAGTTGGAACCAAGTGATTCCTTCTTGTCTATTTGTTTTTCCTTACATTTTATTTTTTCTTTTTAGTTTATCTTTTTATTTTATCTTTAAAAACCTTTTCATCAAAGTTTGATTCAATTAGACGTTAACGATAAGCTGGTATTAAAAGCTCTTGTGTCCTTGGACGACCTCGGTATCTTGCCATCACTCTACTACGTCCGTGATGGGTGCACTTGCCCTAACGTGTGTAGAGTGATAGTAGTATATCGTGTTTTATAAATTTAAGACTTGAATTTTGTGAGTAAAAAGAGCTAAACATATACTTAAAAATATACCCTAACGCACGCACGTCAATTATTTATAACTCGTATAAATAATAAATTATGTTCCATATGATTACATAATTATTCTAGATAATTATATGTTTGGTTCTGTTAATTGTTCATGATCACCAGTTAAACAAGTTAAGTGGATTTATTGTTCGTTACCCAAGGTGTAACTCATACGAGTCATAACTCGGTCAACAATGTTGACTTATCGTATATGTTCACATAAATCCAACAATCCCCCCACTTGGACGACCTTCGATAAATCCTCAACGCAGATAGTGAGCGGTGCTCTAGCTGCACATGGTTGCCCCCAAAAAAGGTATGACACTTTAAAGTCATTAACAAAACATCTCTCTTTAGTAACAACATACTATGCCAAGACCATATACTTATGGTAATCGTTGTCATTCATCCTTTTTGTGAAAATATCAACTAAATCAATGAGACATGGATTACATTCATTCCCATGGTGTTCAATTATTATTATTCTCACTCAAAATTCATAGTGGTCCAATCAAACACACAATTAGTATGGGTAAGGCCTTACATTTCACTGGTTGGAATTAACAAGGGCTTATGATGTCTAACAGTTACATATCATGTAAGTGTACAAAATACCTTATTGACTACATACAACTCCCATTGAACTTCAAAACTATTCCCAATCAAAGCCTTTATGACTAAAAATTACGCGACAACGGTTGACAGTATTCAAGCAATAATCCTTGGTAAACGAAAGATTTAGTATGTATCGCAGGTTAGCGCTACTAAAAGAGTATACCAATATCACAAAATCTTATGACTAGGATCCACGAAGATGATTTAAAGTGAGTAACATCCAACGTCATTCACAATGAGTCTTTGAACTTGAAATTGTGCTCTGTTTCCCTCTAGGGTAACTTTGGTGTTCCAACAACTCAAGACTCTTTACTCGCGCATCATTTGGAAGCTTTGCAAACCTTGAGTGTACATAACCCCTTTTAATTTTAGATACTTTTAGAAAGTTTGTAGGACGACTAGAAATGCACTTTAAATTTTAGTTCATGTATTGTACTTTGATTCTATGTTATAAGATGTTGTAATTTGCTTCCAAACATTGTATCTTAGCTTTAGAAATGAAATGAATTTTTCTTATTAATTACTTGTCACAAATAGTCGTTATGAAGTCTCTTACAATCTCGTTTTCGTCTCACTCCGATGTTTCTGCTATCGGTTGGAGTAGGACAAATTAGTAGCAGAGCCATAACTATAGGGAATTAGAAAAAATTGCCATGCTTTTGACCTAGTCTATAGTTTAGGAACCATCTTTCTATCATGCTTAAACTACTTGAATTCCCCCTAATTGTTTCTTATCTATTTCTTTTAGTCTTAAATATACATGTCTTTCCTAATACTAACTATAATACACGCACGAATTTGCGAAGACACTCTTATTTCACAAACGAGATGATCTCACCAAAATAGGCATGAAAACCCTCCTTTTTGGTGAAATCCATCAATCCGCACTTATTGATTTTTCACGAAATTGTACCATCAAGTTAGGAGTGATTAACACACCTTCATGGAGAATTTCACAATCTTATTCTAGTGGACCCTTACCCACGAGTTGGAATTAATTCCTTATCTCATTCGGTAAGTACTAACCACGCTTAGGGTACAATGTTGTCAAGTTAGGGGTGAAACCCGTATCTTGATAACTAGTCCCACTCCTCGATTTTCAATCCCGACAGTCTCATAACTGTAAATAGACTAGGGACAGGTAGTAACCGGAAGGGTGAATATCGTTAATCGAAATTTTCGATGAGAGTATTCTACCTATTAGAACAAAGCATGTTTCCCAAACTCAAAAGGATTTTTGACCACTTTGAATAGTCTTAGTTTCGTTCCGAGACACTCCAAGTTTTACATCGAATCTCTTTTATGCCATATCAATTTTAATGTTTTTTTTATATTTGATATCTCATTCGTTTCAAAGTCGAAAACCCGAATCGCACATTACTTGCAATCTAAAATAATAATAATACTCGAGAACAAACTAAAATTACCATCCTTTCATTGCTATTTAATTATACCTATGTTAATATGTGATATACTTATGCGAATTACATGAAACTTACATGCTACGTGATGTACTACCATGCTACTTCATGCAAAGGAAACTTTTTTATTCGAAACACATTATGATCAAGACTTATCCTCTATCATTATTCAATCTTGTGGATGTTTTCTAGCTGATCTTTCAACTCCAAGAAGAGATCCAAGAAAATCTCCAAGTCGAGCTCCGATTCAAGCTCGAACAAAAAGATGATGGTGTACATGGCCAAGCAGATGGCCAAAGTGATACTCGGCATCGTTAGCAAGATCAAAGCCACAAATTCCCCTAACGCCACAAACTCCCCTAACGCCTTAGTTAACTCCAAGGTTGATCCTCCTAAATCAACCTTTACCTTTAAGCAATTTAACTCGTGTAGCCCGATGTCGTTTACAGGTGAAGATGGGGCAACGAAGATGCTCCAATGGTTTGACTCCATTGAGGTTACCTGTCGTCAGAGCGGGTGTCTCGAGAATCTTCGCACCACCAACGCCACTGGCATATTCCAATCGAGGGCACTTGATTGGTGGACCGCCGAACGTAACTCTCGCGGAGACGATACCGCATATGAATTATCTTGGGCTGAACTTAAACAACTCATGACCGATGAGTTTTACGCTCCCCACAAGCTCCAACAACTCGAGAATGAGTTTTGGAACATCCAACAAGTCGAGGGTCAAAACACTGCCCTCACCGCTAGGTTCAAGCAACTTACCACCTTGTGCCCTGGCCAAGTTAACACCATCGACACACAGCCATAGCCAAGTATATCCGTGCTCTTCCAACCTCCATTTCCAACTTCGTGGAATTCTCTCAACCAAAAACCCTCGAGGAAACCAACCGCTTAGCTGCCAAATTCACCCACAATAGGATCATGGATGGAACCCTACAACCCAAGGGTTCTATTAAAACCGTTCATCAAGCCACCACCGAACCAATCATCAAACACACTCCATCTAAACCACCACCCAAAACCAACTCAAATGGTAAGAAGTGGAAGGCTTAGTACCGAAACTTTGTTGTGGTTACTCTACAAAACCCACCTCCTCGATAACAACAACAACTCACTCTCACCCAAAACCCTACACCATGACTTTTCCTAAGTGTAGCAATTGCACTTACCACCACCCAACCAACGTGTCATGCCATCTTTGCACTACGTGCAACCGGTTTGGACACTTCAACACACAATGTCGAAGTGGCCCAAAGCCACAAGGCAACCAAAACCAAAACCAAAACCAAAACCAAAACCACATCCAACTGCCATCCAACAATGGACGAGCATGCTTCAAATTAGGCAACCCAAACCACCTCAGCAACCAATGTCTGCAACGCAACCATCAAGCTCAAGCTCCTAGCGGACGAGCTTTCGTCATCGCCGCCGCTCAGGCACATAATAACAACGACGCTATCAATGGTACGTTTCTTGTAAATGATGTTTGTGCTTCTTCCTTGTTTGATACTGGTGCGGATAAAAATTTTGTATCCATAGAATTTGAACAATTTCTTAAGTGTAGATGCTCTAAGTTGCCAAAATCATTCGCCGTCGAAGTCGCTAATGGAAAATCCATAACTGTTGATTCCGTAATTCGTGATTTCAATCTTAATCTCAGTGAACACAAATTTCCGATCCATCTCATACCCATGTAATTGGGTAGTTTTGACATCAGGCCTTTAGGTTCATATTGTTGGAACTTGCTGCCTGGGATGCCGGAGTGGTCATGGGTCGAGATACATGGAAACGCGAGACGAACTTAATGGCTTTCACACACTTGGTTTATGAATTTCTTAATTAATGTATTATGCTTCCGTTGTATGTTAAATAATGTTTTGTAACACTTCTATCAATAATAAATGAAAGTTTTATTTGGAATAATTGTTATGAGTTCAACATGATTGGTGGCTTGGATCCTGGTACGTCACACGCCTAACAGGGACATTCCCTAGGTGGTATTTTAAGGGTGTGACATCTTCTAAACTCAAAGAAAAAGTTGTTGATAAAAATGAACCACCAACGGACAAATTCAAAGTGTTTAAAAATTCTACAATTGAAGTTGGTGAGAGTTCAACACGTTTTTACAAAAGAAATATGAATCTTAACAATCAAAAGTGTGTTGTTAAGAAATCAGATGTTAAATCTGGCGATGAATTTGTTTCTTCGGAAGCAAATGAGCCACTTTCTGGCGATGAATCTGACTCGTCAAAGTCAGAGGAGCCACAAGTTGAGCTAAAAAGAGAAAATTCAGTTCCGTCAATGGATGACGCAAACTTTCCACCATTGTAGACTGAAAACTTAAAGCAAAAAATTGGCAAAATTGAGATTTCAAATCAATTCTTTTCTGAAAAGAAAGAATTTGATGTTGAAAAAGCCTTTAACCCTAAAGTTTTAAATATTTTTGGAAAAATGGTTGACGGGAAGGTCAAAGGGGTAAAGGAATTATATGAAAAAAATAAGAAAGGAAAGAAACCGAGTGATGATGACTCGGAATCACCCAAGGACCGTCAGGCTTGGGTGAATCTCTTTAACTGAAAATCCTGACTTGCCGGAGCTTCCAAATTGGTAATCGTGGAGCATGAATCGGCATCTTTTTTTATAAATGTGTTTGTGATAAAAACCTACAAGTGATAGCTTTTACAAGTGGTTAAAAGAACAATGTGATGAAACCCCATGATGTGTGAAATCAACAAAACTAATTTTCCGGAAAAACCATTTTGGTTAAAACAAACTTATGTGTTTTGAAATCATAATGGGAAAATAGTTTGTTATCAAGGGGAGTTCTGATTGTTTAAGCCAAGTGGATGGCAAATTGAAGCAAAAATTTGTACAGTTTATTGTGTTTATTTTCAAATTTTCCCGGAAAATCAAAAATTGAAACATATTTTTGATTTTAGGGGGAGTAAAAAATTTAGAAATTTTGAAAATTTGAAAAATCCAAAAACATGATAAAATCTAAAAAGCCAAAAACATTGAAAAATCAAAATGAGTTTTGTTGTGAAAAAGAGGAAATGATAGTACATCAGTAGACAATGACAGTACGCTAAAGAATTGGAAAGTTAAAATGTGATAAATGGTCTCACTGATGATATGCCAGTAGGTTTTTACACGCTTAGTAGAGTGTGTTCGAGATATAAACCTAAATATCAAATACTTACTTATTTCGTAGGGAACATCTCTCGGATATATAGGTAACCCCTGAAATCTTGTTTGAAGGGCTTTCTATTTCTGACATACTAGGTCTTTGTGCGTGATGGTATCTGGGGTATTATACCAGGACTTCTGATTTTACGTAGCCTAGTCCTCGTATAATACTTTGCACTGCTTTAATCATAAAGCCCACCCTCAGCATAAAAAATGATGAAACATTGAAAAATGCTAATCATGTGCTGTTGAATAAAAGATTATCTAAAGGGAACACACCTAAAGTCGAGCCATCATCTCTCTGATTGAACGGAAGTTCTAGCCTGAGCTCTCATGGTCTCGTAATTACCCCTTACAGATATCATTAGTGTACATTCACCTGTAAGACTGAATATAGGAGTCTGGATACGGGAGTATTATGAGGTGGGACACGCGAATAAGTTAAGTGCATTAAAACACTAATTCCGTATCTCGAAACAATTGAACTTTGCATGAGAATTTAAGTGGATCAGTATACTGACAATCTAAGTGAATGGTTTAGATCTTAAAGTGTTTAAAGCTCAACGGTGCTAGTGATTTGTCAAAAACTGATATGATCCTCTTATACAAACTCACAAAAATATTGTCTGTAAATATTTCCTTACTGTTTTTCATTAGTGTGTTTTAGCATAAAATTTTTAAAAATCAAAAAGATTTTATTTCATCTTATTATCGATAACTGATGTTGGAAAGCTGATTTTCAAAATTCCAAGTGCTGAACATGATGAATAACAGGGTTGGGAGAGTTTGTTTGAAAGAAAATTGAAGTTAGAATTTGAGATAATTTGAAAATTGTTTTGAATATGATATTATGGTCAGTTAATCAAGGTCATTAATTTGAACTTGATATAACTATTGATGATGATTGAATGATACTTACAAGTGGTTTCTAAAATTGTTAGATTTTAAAAATTGTGAAATTTGTTTTTGGGTAGAGCATGTGCAGGTAAAAAGCTTTGAAAGAGCTAGGTTTCGACTCCTGAGGATTTCCGTGTAAGCATATGCAGATTAGAGCCAGGTTTCTGATTCTGTTGCTACGGAGAGCCAAGAGACGTTTCTAAACATGTGAAAGCCTGTAGATTGAAGATTCCAGACTACAATCCCAGCTTATCGAAAGGGGGAGTCTGAAGACGTAAGAGCCAGATATAGATCTTAGAATTGCGCTTGAGATAGAAGCTCCTGATGCTGATGAACTTAAGGAATCAAGAGATCTGATCAAGAGAGAGGATAGAGTCAGGTTGAGATGCTGAGAGAAGAAGAGAGATATTGATGAGGATGCTTATAGAGAAAGATACTTTGGAGAGAGCGAGAAGACTGATCAAGACTGAAGACTCAATACACTGAAGACTCATCATCATCCAAGGGGGAGTTTGTTAGTGCATATGTCTGTTGACTTCATCTTGTATCGAGTCATGTAATAGAATAGATAGACCAAGACACGTAGTTCGAGAAAAACGGGAAACAGGTCTGAACTGACCAGTTCGTGCGACCTGGACTTTCATGGTCCGTGCGAAGTGGCCTCTCCTATTAATAGGAGGTCTTGGGTTGTCATTTGTAATAACTTCTGATTCCGGTAGCGAAGCTCTGCCGAAGTGTCGCCAGATCGTGTAACGTTGTGAAATCAATACAATCGGCATTTAATCTACTTCTAAGTGCATATCAAGCTGAATTGTGACACCTGTGTCACTTCAACCATCCAACAAATTCCAAACCAATGAAATATTGTATTTCATACTTGGGATTTGTAAAAATATGTGTATGGTTTGCACATATCAACTCTTGTTCGATTTCAAGCTCTAAATCGCTTTCTAGAAGGTTATACGCGCGCTGATGCGTAAATATAACCAGTTTAATGCAACGAACACTCCGGAATAGTGAAATAGGCTTAACATACCTTAAATAACCTTTACATAACTTAGAAATAAGTTTTGAAGGCTTTGGTATGGCAAAATCAAGTTAAATCGCTTATAGGGACTAAACTTGACAAACTGCGAAAGTATGCCAATTTGAACTGTAACAAACATTCCAGAACATGACCATAAGTTAAACACACCTTAAATATCCTTTATATAGCTTAGAAATAGGCTTTGAGGGGTTCGGTGTGCTAAAATAAACTTTTGGGTTGTTCAGGGACTAAAAGCGTCAAAAAGTGCACAAGTTTGCATTTTCGCGCATAACTTACGTTCTGAATATATCCGGACATCCAAAAATTTATGTAAGCACTAAAATATTTTATTTTAGTGTTTGGCATAAGAAAAATCCATTCGTCGCGTCATTTGGATCGTTTTTCGCTTATGCGCATTTCGTCGTAATTAAGCGAACATCGCGATCGTACGACCAAACGAACTGACATCCGACATATTTTTGAGCATTTTTCATGTCCACAATGTTTAGGCATCATTTTAGGGCCTTAACGTTGGCTTAACGGGCCTTAAACATGTCGGAAATGGCCTTTAACACCAACAGGGACCAAAACTGTCATTTTTGAAACTTGGATTCTGATCAGGACTTCAGGCGGCCCGCGTAAACCCAGGGTGATACTTTACGCGGCCCGTGTCAGGCTCCCAGATCAGATAAGATCAATTAATCAGCAGATTACAGCTATTAAACTCCCAACCACACACCCACACTTGCCCTTTCAGTTCATGAGGGGCCATTTTTAGTCACCACAACATTCCAACAAGTGTACGCCTTAGATTCGATCACGGTTTCCAAGAAACGATCCTAACGGTTCTGGAAATCCTATAAATGCCCACATCCCCCAACTTCAAAACCTACTAGAATCTGATTTGAGAAGCTCTAAGTTGAAACCTTTGTTTCATACCTGAGCTACTTGAATCAAGATTAGCATTCGGGGACCCTTCGTAAGTATTCCTTCGTTCTTTTATTGCTTTTCGAGTCCGAAAGTCAAACTTTGCTTGACTTTCTGCGTTGACCAGTTTATGGTCAATGCGAAGTTCGTTTGAACTTCGCAACGTGATTGTAATCACGATGGTTATAGTCCCTTGTGACTATGCCTACTGATTACCACGTTGTCTAGGGTCGCAAGGGTAAGCGATCTAATAAATCGCTTATACCTTCGAACCCGACCCATTTGGTCGATCATTAGGATCCGACCAAATACATTAGGTGACCATAGTAGGTAGGGAATAACCTTCCGAGGTTATACCTTATGGTCACGACGTTTAAGTAGTTGTATGATAGGTAGTTTATATGCCTTAGGTAAATTACCAAAATACCCCTTTGATGCCAAAATTCATTATAAACATATGTGACATAACTTTTGACATCTAAACTGATTTGGCGACAATATTAGGCATGTTAAGGCATATTCTACTTGTCATAGGACTAGTTAGGCGGTCCGAACGCGTTTCACGCGAACGACGCGTTAAAGTAGCATAAGCTACCTAAACGGGTCGTAATGGGTCCTAAGCACTTATGTTAGGTTTCATTTAGTATGTAGGCTTTGTCAAACCATATTACACGAGTCTCCATACTCGTTTGGTTTACGAACCCTCATTCTATCCGATCCTCCGATTTAGGTCCGGTTTATTAACATAGTTACCTATATTAGGTGCCGTTTGATATCCGTGATCTCTAGCATTGTTTGGTTGTTACTCAAGAACTACTAAGCAATCCCAAGTGAGTACATAGACCCCTCTTTTACTGTTTTCCAAACTGTTTTGGGGTGAAACACATGTGCTTACTTGTTACTTTCATGCTTTCCTGTTTTCACATCATAAACTTGCTATGTTCATTAGTACACTTATAGTACATGATTTCAATACATTTTATGATAGGTATGCCCATTGTGTGCATACTTAGTACATTACTTTACAATACATTTCATGCTATGTATGCCCATTTTGTGCATACTTAGTACATCACTTTACAATACATTTCATGCTATGTACGCCCATTGTGTGCATACTTAGTACATCACTTTACACTACATTTCATGCTATGTACGCCCATTGTGTGCATACTTAGTACATTGTTTTGCATTACACTTATGCTATGTATGTCCATTACATGCATACTTAGTACGTTGTTTTACATTGCATTTCTGTTGCATATGCTCATCCAGCATATGAACACATTATACTACATTTTGAACCGCTGTAACCATTTGACTATGTGAACCGTCGTAACCCTTTGATTATATGAACCGTTTGTAACTATTGAACCGTGTGAACCAGTTGTATCTGTTGACATGATTTACATTTGATAATAGACATTTGACTATACATAAACATTTCTACAATTGTTAAACATTTCATCTTGATGGTTTGGTTTGAGTAAGGGATTTAAGTAACGAGGCGTATGTAATATGATACAAGCACGGTGGATACGCCGCTGGTACTTCCTATATATAAGTGTTTGTATGGTATCACATATTGTAGCGTTATTTGAATCATTTCAATTTAAGACATATAACATTTTATACAAATAACATACTTTTCACAAGACATTGATTTACAAACAACTTATCTTATACAAACTCATTTTACATGGTTATTCATTTAACCATACATTATTCTCTTATTTATACATATCATCTGATCTTATCGTTTTTCAAATGATTTACAAGACAAAGCAAATCACAAGGTTCATGACTAAACATTTTCTCAAACATAAGTCATGAATTCTGTTTTCACAAAACCTATGTATCTCACAGGCATTTTATGCTGACGTACCTATTTTCACATGTGTTTTCAGGAGATGATGCATAGGACTTATCAAGACATACTTAGGCGGACATGTGCCTTAGTGACTTAAAACGAGACAAGAACTAGTTAATTTATGTTATGTACTCTTTGGTTCTAGTTTAAAACAATGTAAACTTTCATGCTTAATTAATAAAACGAAACTTCAATTGCCATGGATTTGAAACAATTAATTATGTTACAATACTCCCCGACGTTTCCGCCACGTTTTGTATGTTATACGTGGTCGGGGTGTGACAGAAAAGTTGGTATCAGAGCCAATGGTTTTAGGGAATTAGGTTATTAGTAATACTTTGACCTAGTCTATAACCTTCTTAGGACCCTAACGCGAGTTTACTTGCGTTTAGTCATAAAACAATACCGTCACCTATCCTTAGGCGAAAATCACAACAAGAACATAAATTTCAAACCGCTTTGAAAACTAATCATCTATTCTAGGATGATTGATTACTAGGTTTTGAACCCTCTATTGTAAGGTTTTGAACCCTCTGTTATAAGGTTTTGAACCCCTTTGAGTTTTCAAAATCTCGTAAAAGTTTTGGGTCCTAAATAGTGTGAACACGTGCAAACTGGAAGAGTGAATGCCTGTACCCTGAGTTTTCTGGCTAAGGCTGGAGTGTTCGTACAAATCCACATAATCGGACCAGTCACTCTTACCTGGGAACTCTTGGGGTGAGTGTCCACTTATAGGCGAGCATGTCTTCGCGATACACTATGAGGATCTATTTGCTTTGATTCAGGCTTTGTGTTGTTTGTTTGCTTCGTGGTTCAAACAAATGACCATCAACCATGATTTTGGTCGGTATTTGTAACATCCTATTCTTACCCAATGCCATTTCATTTGTTTTCTCTCTTGTTTCCCCTTTTTTTAGAATGCCTCCTCGACGCGAAAATCCGGTATCTATTGAAGAGCTGGCAGCTGTCATTACACAGCAAATGACTGCTGCAATCCCGAACATCGTTGCTCAATGTCACCAAGCTCTCAACAACAATAATGCCCTCTGCAACTTCAAGACGTTCAACTCAGCTAAGCCATCAAAGTTTTCTGGGTCTCAAGGAGCGACTGCACTTCTGCAATGGTTCGAGAGTCTAGAGAGCACCTTCAGGCATGTTCAATGTCCAAACGAGCGAAAGGTAGATTTCGCATATAGTGTCTTTGAGAAACGAGCTTTGACATGGTGGAATGGTGTGGTGAGAGATAGGGGTGCCGAAGTGGCACTGGCTCAAACGTGGGAAGAACTTAGAGCACTGATGATGAAGGAATTCTGTCCTCGTCACGAGATCAGGGCCTTGGAAAGGGAATTCGACGATCTTAAGCAAGACAGCGGTGAACATCGAGCCTACACTGATCGATATGAGGAGCTGAGCCTGTTGTGTCCTACCATGGTTACGCCTTTGGATAAGGCGATCGAAAAATACATTGATGGTATCCCTGACTCAGTTCAGGACATTGTTACTGGTAGTAACCCCACTACGGTTAGGCAGGCCATTGAGCTAGCTGCAACCTTGACTGAATCTCAGATCAGGAAACGTAAGCTTTTCCGAAAGGGTGACAAGAAACCGGTCGAGGAATCGAAACCAATCGAGGAATCAAAGACCATGGATGAACAGACTGGATCCCCTAAGAAGTCAAAGAAGCAAAAGGCTTCTCAGAACTTCGCCATGGTTACTCACAATGATCAAGCCATCCCCAACCAACCAGCTCAACCCCCTGCTAGGAAGCCATACAATGGAACTTCACCATTCTGCAACCAATGTAACCTTCATCATCATGCTAGTGTGAAGTGCCGCGAATGCCAAATTTGTGGACGTAAAGGTCATACAACAAAAGTTTGTGTAGCAGCAGTTGCACCTAATCAAGCTGACAACAATCCTGCTCAAGCTCGCTTTCCACCAGGTTCTTGCTACAATTGTGGCGAGATGGGTCATTTCCGAAGAAATTGCCCAAAGCTTGCTAATGCTAATCCAGCACAGGGATGAGCATCTGACTGACTAAAAGACAACACCCTTTAGAAATAATTACGTCTTATGTATTATTTTCTTTTGTTGTCAAGGTCCATGAAACAATTGTTATCATTGTTTATAAATAAAACTTTTATTTACATTGCAATGTATTTATGAGGTTGTATGTATAAAGAACATATACCTTACAATACCGACAATCAAGGAATGGTATTCTTTGAAAAGCAAACTACCCCCCAAGATTTTTCTATTTTATGATCTCTTGCGTTGTCCACAAAATTCCTAAGTACCCGTTTCTCCCAAGGAAACGAAGTACAAGGCGCAAGTTACAACACTGGACGAATACCCAAAGT
Organism: Helianthus tuberosus; assembly: GCA_030545235.1. Classification (NCBI taxonomy): domain Eukaryota; kingdom Viridiplantae; phylum Streptophyta; class Magnoliopsida; order Asterales; family Asteraceae; genus Helianthus; species Helianthus tuberosus. The sequence goes on along the minus strand of CM060371.1, from coordinate 137,271,346 downwards.
ACCTCTATAAATCATTAATAGGGTACCTAAGGGTATTTCCGTAAATCCTAAAAATGTTGTGTTCCTTAATTCGAATATTACGTTTCTTTGAAAACAAAAATCGAATTTTTGGGAGATCTTCCTATCTTTTCAGATAGATCCCAGAGGACATTGAAGTCCATCGACTGGTTTCCATATCCATTCTCAATCGATAACAAGTTAATAACAAATTAATAATCAAGTTAAACAACTATGTGATTATGTTCTTATGTGTTTCCTTTTATGTTTTTGTGTAATCCCAGTTTTGTTATCCAAATCCTCGTAGAATCTTCCATATCTTTGTATAAGGAATTCATAGTAGGATATCCAAAGGTACTATATTAAATCCTCAATGGGCTTTTACGTAATAGTAAAGACCCTTGGATTATATTGTACTATTCCATAATTAGACCCCTTGAGTGGTCTAGTTAAACAGATTGATCCAAAAATCTGGTTAGGAATATCATGTGATGAGATAGCTGAAAGGACTCCTTGGTGGCCTAATTAAAAGGATCATTTGTCGATCTAATTAAAAGGACCTTATGGTAGTCTAGTCACACTCATCACAGGTTTGATTTTTCCTCCCCTTCACATTACAAACAAATTGTGCGGACTGTGCAAGGAATTGCGTAATTATGGATGCATACATAATTATGAAATTCAGTGCACATAAACCACAACAAGTTTGGTCGTGTGTCTAGAAATGACTCATTCCGTGCATTTTCATTTCTGAAGAAATTATGGAAAATGACTCATCCCGTTCATTTTCGTTTCCGAAGAAATTATGGAAAATGACTCATCCCGTTCATTTTCGTTTCTGAAGAAATTATGGAAAATGACTCATTTTGTTCATTTTCATTCCTGAAGAAATTGTAGAAAATGACTCATTCCGTTCATTTTCGTTTCTGAAGAAATTATGGAAAATGACTCATCCCGTTCATCTTCGTTTCTAAAGGAATTGTGGAAAATGACTCATTCCGTTCGTTTTCATTCCTGAAGAAATTGTAGAAAATGACTCATTCCGTTCATTTTCATTCCTGAAGAAATCGTGGAAAATGACTCATTCCGTTCATTTTCATTCCTGAAGAAATCGTGGAAAATGACTCATTCCATTCATTTTCGTTCCTGAAGAAATCATGGAAAATGACTCATTCCGTTCATTTTCGTTCCTGAAGAAATCGTGGAAAATGACTCATTCCGTCATTTTCGTTTCTGAAGAAATGGTGGAAAATGACTCATTTTGTTCATTTTCGTTTCTGAAGAATGTCCGTTAAGGAAATGTCAGGATTATGCCTTTCATATCTCTGGTGGTTATTTGACACAAAGTCACAGATAGACTCCTACGAATAAATTTCGGGACGAAATTTCCTAAAGCAGGGGAGACTATGACACCTGTGTCACTTCAACCATCCAACAAATTCCAAACCAATGAAATATTGTATTTCATACTTGGGATTTGTAAAAATATGTGTATCGTTTGCACATATCAACTCTTGTTCGATTTCAAGCTCTAAATCGCTTTCTAGAAGGTTATACGCGCGCTGATGCGTAAATATAACCAGTTTAATGCAACGAACACTCCGGAATAGTGAAATAGGATTGACATACCTTAAATAACCTTTACATAACTTAGAAATAAGTTTTGAACGCTTTGGTATGGCAAAATCAAGTTAAATCGCTTACAGGGACTAAACTTGACAAACTGAGAAAGTATGCCAATTTGAACTGTAACAAACATTCCGGAACATGACCATAAGTTAAACACACCTTAAATATCCTTCATATAGCTTAGAAATAGGCTTTGAGGGGTTCGGTGTGCTAAAATAAACTTTTGGGTCATTCAGGGACTAAAAGCGTCAAAAAGTGCACAAGTTTGCATTATCGCGCATAACTTACGTTCTGAATATATCCGGACATCCAAAAATTTATGTAAGCACTAAAATATTTTATTTTAGTGTTTGTCATAAGAAAAATCCATTCGTCGCGTCATTTGGATCGTTTTTCGCGCTTATGCGCATTCCGTCGTAATTAAGCGAACATCGCGATCGTACGACCAAACGAACTGACATCCGACATATTTTTGAGCATGTTTCATGTCCACAATGTTTAGGCATCATTTTAGGGCCTTAACGTTGGCTTAACGGGCCTTAAACATGTCGGAAATGGCCTTTAACACCAACAGGGACCAAAACTGTCATTTTTGAAACTTGGATTCTGATCAGGACTTCAGGCGGCCCGCGTAAACCCAGGGTGATACTTTACGCGGCCTGCGTCAGGCTCCCAGATCAGATAAGATCAATTAATCAGCAGATTACAACTGTTAAACTCCCAACCACACACCCACACTTGCCCTTTCAGTTCATGAGGGGCCATTTTTAGTCACCACAACATTCCAACAAGTGTACGCCTTAGATTCGATCACGGTTTCCAAGAAACGATCCTAACGGTTTGGGAAATCCTATAAATACCCACATCCCCCAACTTCAAAACCCACTAGAATCTGATTTGAGAAGCTCTAAGTTGAAACCTTTGTTTCATACCTGAGCTACTTGAATCAAGATTAGCATTCGGGGACCCTTCGTAAGTATTCCTTCGTTCTTTTATTGCTTTTCGAGTCCGAAAGTCAATCTTTGCTTGACTTTCTGTGTTGACCAGTTTATGGTCAATGCGAAGTTCGTTTGAACTTCGCAACGTGATTGTAATAACGATGGTTATAGTCCCTTGTGACTATGCCTACTGATTACCACGTTGTCTAGGGTCGCAAGGGTAAGCGATCTAATAAATCGCTTATACCTTCGAACCTGACCCATTTGGTCGATCATTAGGATCCGACCAAATACATTAGGTGACCATAGTAGGTAGGGAATAACCATCCGAGGTTATACCTTATGGTCATGACGTTTAAGTAGTTGTATGATAGGTAGTTTATATGCCTTAGGTAAATTACCAAAATACCCCTTTGATGCCAAAATTCATTATAAACATATGTGACATAACTTTTAACATCTAAACTGATTTGGCGACAATATTAGGCATGTTAAGTCATATTCTACTTGTTATAGGACTAGTTAGGCGGTCCGAACGCGTTTCACGCGAACGACGCGTTAAAGTAGCATAAGCTACCTAAACGGGTCGTAATGGGTCAGAAGCACTTATGTTAGGTTTCATTTAGTATGTAGTCTTTGTTAAACCATATTACACGAGTCTCCATACTCGTTTGGTTTACGAACCCTCATTCTATCCGATCCTCCGATTTAGGTCCGGTTTATTAACATAATTACCTATATTAGGTGCCGTTTGATATCCGTGATCTCTAGCATTGTTTGGTTGTTACTCAAGGACTACTAAGCAATCCCAAGTGAGTACATAGACCCCTCTTTTACTGTTTTCCAAACCGTTTTGGGGTGAAACACATGTGCCTACTGGTTACTTTCATGCTTTCCTGTTTTCACATCATAAACTTGCTATGTTCATTAGTACACTTATAGAACATGATTTCAATACATTTTATGCTAGGTATGCCCATTGTGTGCATACTTAGTACATCACTTTACAATACATTTCATGCTATGTACGCCCATTGTGTGCATACTTAGTACATCACTTTACACTACATTTCATGCTATGTACGCCCATTGTGTGCATACTTAGTACATTGTTTTGCATTACACTTATGCTATGTATGTCCATTACATGCATACTTAGTACATTGTTTTACATTGCATTTCTGTTGCATATGCTCATCCAGCATATGAACACATTATACTACATTTTGAACCGGTGTAACCATTTGACTATGTGAACCGTCGTAACCCTTTGATTCTATGAACCGTTTGTAACTATTGAACCGTGTGAACCAGTTGTATCTGTTGACATGATTTACATTTGACAATAGACATTTAACTATACATAAACATTTCTACAATTGTTAAACATTTCATCTTGATGGTTTGGTTTGAGTAAGGGATTTAAGTAACGAGGCGTATGTAATATGATACAAGCACGGTGGATACGCCGCTGGTACTTCCTATATATAAGTGTTTGTATGGTATCACATATTGTAACGTTATTTGAATCATTTCAATTTGAGACATATAACATTTTATACAAATAACATACTTTTCACAAGACATTGATTTACAAACAACTTATCTTATACAAACTCATTTTACATGGTTATTCATTTAACCATACATTATTCTCTTATTTATACATATCATCTGATCTTATCGTTTTTCAAATGATTTACAAGACAAAGCAAATCACAAGGTTCATGACTAAACATTTTCTCAAACATAAGTCATGAATTCTGTTTTCACAAAACCTATGTATCTCACAGGCATTTTATGCTGACGTACCTATTTTCACATGTGTTTTCAGGAGATGATGCATAGGACTTATCAAGACATACTTAGGCGGACCTGTGCCTTAGTGACTTAAAACGAGACAAGAACTAGTTAATTTATGTTATGTACTCTTTGGTTCTTGTTTAAAACAATGTAAACTTTCATTTTTAATTAATAAAACGAAACTTCAATTGCCATGGATTTGAAACAATTAATTCTGTTACAACACTCCCCGATGTTTCCGCCATGTTTTGTATGTTATACGTGGTCGGGGTGTGACAAAAAAGTTGGTATCAGAGCCAATGGTTATAGGGAATTAGATTATTAGTAATACTTTGACCTAGTTTTTAACCTTCTTAGGACCCTAACGCGAGTTTACTTGCGTTTAGTCATAAAACAATACCGTCACCTATCCTTAGGCGGCAATCACAACAAGAACATAAATTTCAAACCGCTTTGAAAACTAATCATCTGTTCTAGGATGATTGATTACTAGGTTTTGAACCCTCTATTGTAAGGTTTTGAACCCTCTGTTATAAGGTTTTGAACCCCTTTGAGTTTTCAAAATCTCGTAAAAGTTTTGGGTCCTAAATAGTGTGAACATGTGCAAACTGGAAGAGTGAATGCCTGTACCCTGAGTTTTCTGGCTAAGGCTGGAGTGTTCGTACAAATCCACATAATCGGACCAGTCACTCTTACCTGGGAACTCTTGGGGTGAGTGTCCACTTATAGGCGAGCATGTCTTCGCGATACACTATGAGGATCTATTTGCTTTGATTCAGCCTTTGTGTTGTTTGTTTGCTTCGTGGTTCAAACAAATGACCATCAACCATGATTTTGGTCGGTATTTGTAACATCCTATTCTTACCCAATGCCATTTCATTTGTTTTCTCTCTTGTTTCCCCTTTTTTTAGAATGCCTCCTCGACGCGAAAATCCGGTATCTATTGAAGAGCTGGCAGCTGTCATTACACAGCAAATGACTGCTGCAATCCCGAACATCGTTGCTCAATGTCACCAAGCTCTCAACAACAATAATGCCCTCTGCAACTTCAAGACGTTCAACTCAGCTAAGCCATCAAAGTTTTCTGGGTCTCAAGGAGCGACTGCACTTCTGCAATGGTTCGAGAGTCTAGAGAGCACCTTCAGGCATGTTCAATGTCCAAACGAGCGAAAGGTAGATTTCGCATCTAGTGTCTTTGAGAAACGAGCTTTGACGTGGTGGAACGGTGTGGTGAGAGATAGGGGTGCCGAAGTGGCACTGGCTCAAACGTGGGAAGAACTTAGAGCACTGATGAACCATGTGTGTAAGTTATACATGGACCGTTTTGTGATCGTATTCATAGACGATATTCTCATCTATTCCAAAACTGATGCCGAACACGAGCGACATTTGCGTCTAATCCTCGAACTCCTTCGCACCAAAAAACTATATGTCAAATTCTCCAAGTGTGAATTTTTGCTAAAAGAAGTTCAACTTCTTGGTCACGTCGTGAATGAGAAAGGTATTCACGTCGATCCCGCTTAAATCGAAGCCGTGAAGAATTAGATCGCACCGAAATCACCTTCTGAGATTCGTCATTTCCTTGGATTGACATGTTACTACCGCCAATTCATCTCCAACTTTTTGAAAATTGTTGTACCACTCACTTCGTTGACTCAAAAAAATAAACCTTTTGTAAGGGGTTCCGAACAAGAGGAGTCTTTTCGAACTATCAACGACTTGCTTTGCAACGCTTTTCCCGATGGTAACGATGATTTCGTTATGTATTGGATGGTAAGTTGTAATGCTCGCACGCGCTTAGGCGTAGTATCTTTCCGACTGAGGGCATCGGCCACAACATTGGCTTTGCCTGGATGGTACTTTATCGCGCATTCGTAATCATTCAGAAGCTCGACCCATCGACGTTGTCGCATGTTCAACTCCTTTTGCTGTAAGATATGCTCGAGACTCCTGTGATCGGTGTAAATGGTGCATTTGGTACCGTACAGGTAATGTCTCCATATATTAAGTGCGAAAACAACAGCTCCCAGTTCCAGATCGTGTGTAGTGTAATTCCTTTCGTGAATCGTAAGTTGGCGCGAGGCGTAAGCAATGACTTTATCCCATTGCATCAATACACAACCTAGACCCTGAATTGACGCGTCACAATAAACCACGAAATCATTTGTGCCCTCTGGAAATGAAAGAATACGTGCGCTACAAAGTCTATTCTTTAAATGTTGGAACGCTGATTCTTGAGCATCACCCCAACGATAGGTGACACCCCTCTAAGTTAGCAAAGTAAGCGGCTGCGCAATCTTGGAAAAGTCTTTGATAAACCTTCTGTAGTAGCCCGCCAAACCCAAGAATTGGTGGATTTCTGTTGGTGTATGAGGTGTAGGCCAGTTCTTGATCGAGTCGAATTTGGATGGATCAACGTGGATCCCATTCCCGTTTACCACGTGGCCTAAGAAATGGACTTCTCGAAGCCAGAAGTCGCATTTAGAAAACTTAGCATAAAGTTGCTCTATTCAGAGAAGTTCCAAGATAAGTCGCAGGTGTTGCTCGTGTTCCTCCTGACTCTTCGAATAGATCAGGATGTCGTCGATGAAAACTATAACGAACTTATCCAGGTAAGGTTTGCACACTCTATTCATAAGATCCATGAAGACTGCTGGTGCATTCGTCAATCCAAAAGGCATAACAAGAAACTCGTAATGCCCATACCGAGTCCTGAACGCTGTCTTAGAGATATCCTCATCTCGGACTCTCAGTTGATGGTAGCCTGACCTCAAGTCAATCTTCGAATAGAAACTCGACCCCTGCAACTGGTCGTATAAGTCATCAATGCGTGGGAGAGGATAACGATTCTTTATGGTCACCTTGTTAAGCTCACGGTAGTCAATGCACATCCTGAAGGTACCGTCTTTCTTCTTTACAAATAATACTGGTGCTCCCCAGGGCGAAGAGCTAGGACGTATGAAACCCTTGTCCAAGAGCTCTTGCAGTTGTGTAGATAGTTCTTCCAATTCTGATGGAGCTAAGCGGTACGGTGCACGAGCTATTGGTGCTGCTCCAGGAGCTAGCTCGATTTGAAATTCGACCTGGCGATGAGGCGGTAGACCAGGTAATTCCTCAGGAAACACTTGAGGAAAGTCGCGTACAACTAGAATATCCTCTATTTTCTTCTCTTTCGATGATGCGTCAGTAACCAGTGCTAAAATAGCGGTGTGGCCCTTTCGCAAACACTTCTGGGCCTTAAGGAAATAGATGATACCTACAACTGCACCACTCTTTTCACCATGAATCACTAAAGGTTCTTCACCAGAATGAGGAATGCGGACGATCTTCTCCTTGCAAAGGATCTCTGCTCGATGTTGCGATAACCAATCCATACCAACAACAATGTCGAAACTACCCAAAACAATAGGAATGAGGTTGATAGAGAAGGTTTGACCAGCTAAGATGAGATTACAACCCCTAACTATGTGTGTGGCTTCAAGACTTTTACCGTTTGCTAGCTCTACCATGTGCTTGGTGTTCATAAGTGTTGGGGTACGTTTAAGCAATAGACTAACTTTTAGGGACACATAACTGGTATCGGCACCCGAATCAAATAAAACATTAACATAAAAGTCATCCAGTAGAAACTTACCCATCACGACGTTGGGATCGTTCCTAGCATCACCCTGACCAATCACGAACACACGGCCCCGGGCGCCATTGTCTCCATTGTTTCCCCCGTTGTTACCCCCATTGTTGTTTCCGGTCCCTTGGTTATTGTTCTGATTCTGATTTAACTACGGGCAGTGTCTCTTGAAGTGACCTTCAGCACCACACTGAAAGCATCCCCTGTTGTTGTTGCTGATTCTGCGGTGCTTGTTGTTGCTGCTGATGATTCTGATTTGCAGGCCGTGAGCTCCTGCAATCCTTGGCTTCATGACCCATCTTGAGACACCTCTGACAACGTCCCTTGTTGCACTGACCATTGTGGTGCCTGTTGCATTTGTTGCACTTTGGGTGGTTTCCTCGACATCCACCCTGCCCTTGACTATCAGAAGATTGCTGACCAGGACTCTGGTAGTCATCAATCTTTCGCTGCTGCGCCTGGGACTGAACTGTAGTCGAACTCTTGCGGGAGGCTCCATCCCATTTTCGTTTGTTGTCACTGGGAATAGCAGATGTAGTAGTAGCAGTAGCACCTATACGCTTAGGCAGCTTGTTCTGTTCCACTGCCTGGTCTGTGAGACAATGAGCAAGACGAGTAACATCCTGGATGGTAGCAAGGTTAGCAGCAGTCACATGGCTTTGAATCTCTGGTGCTAAGCCTTTGAGGTACAGCTCGATACGCTTGATGGGAGGATCCACCATAGTTGGACATAACACTGCCAGTTCGTTGGATGGCTTCGTATACGCCTCTATCTCTAACCCCGTCATCTTCAGGTTAAAGAACTCCACTTCCAGCTTGTGGATGTCATCACGATTACAATATTCTCGCTTGATCAGTTCCTTGAAGTCGTTCCATGGGGTGGCGTTTGCAGCTGCCAGCCCTAACATTTGAACTTGCGCGTTCCACCAAGTCAACGCAACGCCTTCGAGAGTACCAGTGGCATACTTCACCCTACGAGCCTCAGGGCATTCACACATTTCGAAGACCGATTCGAGCTTCTCGAACCAGTGGAGGAGTCCTACGGCTCCTTTAGTGCCACTGAAAGTACTAGGACGACAGTCCATGAACGTCTTGAACGTGCACACAGGCGGCTGGGCATGCTGGCCTGTTGTGTATACAAGAATAAGACAAAGTTAAACACAAGAGTTGGTTTATGAAGGTAGGATCTAAAGATCCTAGAGTGAGTTGCGACTGCAGGGTATACCTCCTGCCTGAGCGGCTGCAAGTGCCGCAGCAACTTGTTCGTTGATTAAAGCCGTCAGCTGGGCTTGAGTCATGTTGACACGTCCACTCATGATCTTCATACCAAAGGAAACATGAGTGAGAGAGGTTCGCGAAAATGCGATGACAGAAGAGAGTAAGCACACAAGTGTTTTCAAACAATAGTTGTTACGTTTATCTAAGCATACTATGAGCAATGTACTATGTTATTAACAAGTAAGCAATATAAACATGAATCATATCACCTACGATGTCGAGTCTTGCACTTGGAGCGAAGCGTCGTTGTGGATCGTTGAGCACTGTTCAGGTTATAGTCTGGTTTTATCCCAAAAGTTTCCCCCCTTTTTAAAACCAAGTTCACTATAACCAATGGCTCTGATACCAATCTGTCACACCCCCAAAATCCACACGCGGAGTATCACCACTTGGAGGCGTGACTGACCAGGATCAAGCCACCAATCATATTTGAACATTGTAAGTAATAAATAAAGTTCAACCCATCAATACAAAAGGTGTTCAAATCAAAACATAGTTAAGTGTTTAGCGGAAGCATAAATGTGAAAACCCAACATAAGTATTAAATTCGAAATGTTATAATGTTTTTAACATGGCACCCACTGTCCATGTCCCACAACGGCCGCGCCTCCCTGTGCAAGCTCCATGAGTACCTATCGACCTGCAAGGCATGTAACAACGAGTCAACAACAAAGTTGAGCGAGTTCACAATTGATTGTTCAGTTATTGAGTTCGCTTCAGAAATCGTAAGTTTGTTTCAGAATCATGTGTTACCCAGTATCCTTGTTTCCCAAACCTTCACGATCTATAGTGGGGGCTTCCCATGTTGTATATTACTAGACTGGGTGTATCTATAGGTGTCCTTCCCAATCCGAGGACAGTAGTAAGTATGAGAATACGTAGGTTTTACGTAAGTGCCCTTCCCAATCCGAGGACAGTGGTATGTGTGAGGTTACGTAGGTTTTACGTAAGTGCCCTTCCCAATCCGAGGACAGTAGTACGTAGCGAGTACGTAGGTTTAGCACTGGCGTCCTTCCCAATCCGAGGACGGTGGTAAGTAGTCTAGTAGTGGTAAATGTACAAGTTCTGTCGTAGCTATTCACCCCCATTCCCAACCCACCGGGAATCCCATGCCTTAGAAGTGTGAACTCACCTCGGTTTGCTCGGTATGCTTAACTACACGTTCAATTTATTCAGTCAAAGCCTATAGTGTACACGTATAGATACAATCAGTTTAAGTTCATAACTATCCACATGCAATCTATGTCACAAAGTGTGCTTAGGCAATCATTATCAAGTATCACATAATAGTTATTTCATGTTGATATAATTCGTGTTTCACATAGTTGAGTTTTCAGTCTATTCTAACATGGGTTATTAGTTAACAGACTTAACAGGGTTATCATACTAACAAAGTTATCATACTAACAGGGTTAACATACTAACAAAGTTATCACACTAACAGAGTTATCACACTAACAGAGTTATCACACTAACAGAGTTATCATACTAACAGAGTTAACATACTTGACTACTGTTACTTATAAATTTCACGAGGAACCTTAAGTACTTACAAGTTTCACGATGAACCTTAACCTTCCCTCACGAGGAACCTTAACCTTCCCCACGAGGAACCTTAACCTTCCCCACGAGGAACCTTAACAACCAGCTAACAGATGATCAACAATATCATAACCTAGCCACGACTGACATGTTATCAACAGAACATCAATCCTAACTTTTAACAGTTTTATCATTTAATCATTTCATAACTGATTATTAGATTATCGTTTACAAGTATCATACAAATCAAATGATTAAATCTCAACACACAAATCATCATAACTATCTAACCTATCCTATACATAATTCATTAGACAGCAACAATCCAAGCATTCAATCATGGCATCGTGAAACCAAAGCAACACTTCAAGATCCTTTTCTATATCTAAGAACATGAAATCTCAATTCACAGAATATCACCAACTCAGATTCTAAACAAATACAAACATGTAATTCAGCAACAATGTGTGAACTAACCGAGATAGACAGGATAACGGGTTGATGCTATTGAGGGTTTGAGGAACTTGATGTCGCCGTCGCACAGAAGCAAGGAGAGAGAGAGATCTAGGTTTTGTGAAAATTATACGTAAATGATAATTGGTTTTAGTTTTAATATAAAGAAATGAGTTGGGCCGGAACAGTCTTGGGCCAAAGCCCATTCCTGACGAAGGTACGTACGCGACGAAGGTTAAGCTTCGTAGGGTGATGTGTGTGATGAAGGTTTAGCTTCGGGCGTCTTCAGTTTCGAGGAAGGTTAACCTTCCTCGAGTGGTTGTTGTGGCGAAGCTTTCAAGCTTCGTCATGTGTGTGTGGGTGGTGAATGTTAATAATTTCTATCACAAATTCAAATTTTATTTATTAACTAACACACAACACATAGTTCACAATTCAATATTTAAAATAATCACATCCACATATGCTAGACATGAGCAAGTTATAGTGCAGGGTATTACAAAAATAAATCACGAAACGGGTAATGTGTCAAGTAAAAACCTTGGAAACTCGGGTTGTCACATTATCCCCAACTTGAAAGAAATTTCGTCCCGAAATTTAGCACGTGGTTACTGAGGAAGCTAGTTGTGTTGTGTTGTTTCCTGGTTTTCCTGGGGTGTCACAATCCTCCCTGTCAACCTTTGCACATCCTTGGCATTGGCAGGAGATTTGATATTCACAATAGCCTTAATTTGCTCTAGACTTGCTTCAATGCTTCTTTTTATTACCATATAATCTAGGAACTTGCCTGCTTTTACACCAAAGTGACACTTTGAAGGATTCAGCTTCATATTGAATTGGTCAAGGATATTGAATGCTTCCTCCAGGTCTTTAAGGTGATCCTCAGCTCTTTTGGACTTAACCACCATGTCGTCTATATAGACTTCCATAGTGTGTCCAATTTGTTCCTTAAACATCATATTGACTAGCCTTTGATAAGTAGCACCTACATTCCTTAGTCCAAATGGCATAGCAATATAACAATAGATACCAGTTGGGGTCATAAAGGCTGTATCCTCTTGATCAGATGGTTCCATCTGAATTTGTTGAAATCCAGATGAAGCATCCATAAAAGTTAACAACTCATGACCCGCGGTAGCACCCACCATGGAGTCAATGTAGGGTAATGGGAAAGGATCCTTGGGACATGCCTTGTTTAGATCAGTGAAATCGACACATACCCTCCACTTTCCGTTTTTATTTTGAACAACAACCACATTGGCTAACCATCTTGGATACTTAACCTCTCTAATCATACCTGCTCGAAGTAATTTGTCTACCTCCTCCTGGATAATGGCATTCCTCTCAGGTGCAAACTTCCTTCTCTTTTGATGTATGGGCTTGAATGACCTGTGAATACCAAGTTTATGAGTAATTATATCTTTAGAGATACCTGTCATATCTTTGTGTTCCATGCAAAGGTCGTTTTTCTTCTCTTGAGGAAGGATACTAGATCCTGTTCAATGTTACTGAGGATCCCTGATCCTATGAAGACTTTGGATTCAGGATCATGAGGATCCACAAGGATTTCTTTCACATCCTGTTCTCTTGCCTCCAAGACATCTCTTGGAGGATACTTTAGTTGCTATTGCTCCCTTGGTCTTGAGGTTGGCTTCATTGATGAGGTATAGGAATTCTTTGCTTCTTGTTGGTCACTCTCAATCTTTATCACCCCCCATGGACTAGGAAGCTTTACACATTGGTGACATGTAGATGCAACTGCCTTCATGTCATGTATCCATGGCCTGCCAAGGATAACATTGCAACAAGATAAGCAATCTATAACACAAAACTTTTGATAAGAATGAAGTCCTTCAATGTAGATGGGAAGTTTAATGTCCCCCAATGTATTCTTGGTTTCTCCGCTGAATCCCACAAGAACTGAGGATCTTGGGATAATGTCTGATTCAGGGATATTCATCTTCTTGAGGACATCAAGCTGAATGATGTTCACCGAGCTTCCTCCATCGATTAGGATCCTGCGAACAAAATGGTTAGAAATGAACAAAGTAATAACCAGACCATCATGGTGAGGATCCTGCACATCAACACGATCATCCTCATCAAAAGTTATAACTTTCTCCTGTGTAACAGTAGAGGTCCGGATGGGTCTATCTCCATTATCCATCTTGGTCTCCTTGGCATGTCTTTTGGCTACTGAAAAGGAAGTACCACAAATATCTGATCCACCAGATATGAAGTTTATAGCTTGTGCATCTGCTGGAGGAGCAGGAGCTCTTTCTGGGATCTTCTCAGGATCCTGGATCCTTGACTTCTTCCTTCCCAAAAGTTCCTTTAAGTGCCCCTTGCTTAACAAGTAACCAATTTCTTTTCTAAGTGCAATACACTCTTCAATGAGATGTCCGAAATCCTCATGATATGCACACCATTTGGATTTGTCTTTTGTTGCGGCTGGTTTATCACTCTTCCTTGGCCATCTTGCTTTCTCACCTAGATTCTGCATTGCAAGAATTAGTTCATTGTTATCAACAGAAAAACAGTATTCAGAAATGGGAGGATAATCCTCATCATCATCTTCCTGTTCTACTGCATTCACGTTTTGATTATCAAATTTGTTGTAGGACTTGAACTTGTTGTTCCTGAAGTAGGATCCTTGTTTTTCCTGCTTCGAGGATCCTGCTAGTCTTTCCTGGATCCTTTTATCATCCTCTAATCGGATGAATCTAAGGGCCCTGGTTCTCACTTCATCAAGATTCCTGCATGGGGTCATGACAAGATCATCATAGAATAATGAATCCCTAAGTAAACCCATTTTAAAGGCTTCCACAGCCGTAGCTATATCCAGGTTGGGAATATCTAAGGATTCTTTACTAAACTTAGTGATGTAATCTCTAAGTGATTCATTTTGACCTTGTGTTACCCTATATAGATCACTAGTTAAACGTTCAAATTTTCTACTACATGAGAATTGACTATTAAACAGATTAACTAGATTAGCAAATGAAGTAATAGAGTAAGGGGGAAGACTTAGCAGCCATTTAAGAGCTGATCCGGTGAGTGTGAATCCAAAACCCTTGCATAGACATGCTTCCTTTAACCTCTCAGGAATTGGATTGATCTCCATCCTTTCTCTGTATTGAGCTACATGTTCCTCTGGATCCGTCGAACCATCATACAGCTTCATAGTTGGTATCTGGAAGCTTTTGGGTATCTCAGCATCACAAATAGGTGGTGCAAAACGAGATATCCTATGGCTGCCATCTGCGATTTCAGGAATGGTCTTAACCACTCATGGAACGCTGGATATCATATCCTTCAGTTTCTGTAATTCCCTAGCCATAGCTTGATTGATACCTGTATCCTGCATAAAGCCATGGTTAGTGTTGTAAGAATTATTTAAAGTGTTACCTCCCGGAGGATTTAGGTTTGGAATCCCAGATGTGAATCCGTATTGATGAGATTCTGGTATGATTGAAGGACCAGAAGTAGCAATGGTCTGCATTGGAATGAAGTCTCCTTGATGAACATCTGAACTTGAGGGTTGTACACTTCTTAAGAATCATTGATCCTGAAAGATGTTGGATCCTTGAACCTGGAAGGAGGATCCTTGAACCTGAGAGGATCCTTGAACGTGTGAGGATCCTTGGACCTGTGAGGATCCTTGGACCGTGTGCGTCCCCATATATCCTCCTGAGCTGACGAAGGATCCCTGATGCTGGAAAGAGGATCCCGAAGGCTGAAAACAGGATCCTGGAGGCTAGAAGTGAGACCCAAAAGCCTGACTCATAGTTGTTGTTCCATAACGCCTTCCCAATGGTCCACTCTGATACTGGATATCTGGGGCTGCAGATTGCTGGGCAGTCATAGATGGAGTGTCAAAATCCAGTGACCTTGGTATCAGAGGAGAGTGATCCTCCCCTGATTTCTTCTATTTCTTGATGTCACTAATTTCCCGGAGGATCCTTTCGTTGGTTTTGTCCTGCTCTTGTATGTGATCCCTCATCTACAAAATCAAAGAAAAAAGATCACTAGTAGTAGGGTTAGAAGAAACAGCAGAAGTTGGTGGTTTTGGAAAAATAGGGCTTTGTCTCTTTGCAACATTTTCAGCATTCTTCTGGGATCCAATAGGTGGTGGAGGCAAAGGCGGAACGCCCTGTGAAGAAGTGATTGCCGGCATAGAGCTTGAAGTGTTCTTTGCTGAAGAAGGCATGTGGTTGAAGATGATGAACCAAAATGAACACGATGAGCAAAATTTTTCAGAAATGAAGCACCAATTGCCCCACGGTGGGCGCCAAACTGTTTTGGTCAAAAATCAGGCTAGGATAATACAACCAAATCTTTGTTGTGAGGAATGATGCTTGAAAAAATGTATGAATAACTTGCAAATATTATGAACAAGTGACACAAGGATTTATACGAGGAAAAAGCCCTTGATCAAGAGTTGATCTCCGGCATAAAAAAACCTTGGGTGATGGAAACTACCGATCACCAACTATAATTAAACAAATGATTGTTACAACTCGGGATGATAACAAGCTTGTTACAAGGATCACTAGTGTGCAAAAGTGCAAAACTGTATGAAATCGCCAAGTAAACTGTTGAGAGCTTATTGAGAACTGTTACGAGAGTGTGTGTTTGCTAAATTAGCTAAGTGTTCTAACTCAAGCTTGTTATCCCCTTTTAAAATTAGAAATAACTAACTATCCACAATTCATGCTAGCTTCCCACGATCTCCATAACGTTCACTAAGCCATGCACGTGCGGAATATTGAGAGCATATTCTCCAAGAATATCGGCAAGACCAAGTCTAAGGCGTATACTCCTGTAAAACAAACTCAAACATAGAAAAGACAATCGTTAGTGTAAGGATAACCATGAGGATCCTGAATCCTGATCCTGCAACACCTTCTGAGGATCCTTAATTCAAACAGAATTGAGGATCCGTGATCCTGGCAGTACTTGAGGATCCGTGATCCTTAGGATTGGAAAATCCTCCCCTAACAATGTATGCTAGATATAATGAAATTGAGAATGATGTTAAACTTGGTAGAAATAACTAGTTATGAACTAGTTTATAAATATGTAAAAAAAATTATGTCCACCAGGTGTTTGTTAAAATGCCTAAGTGAAATCGCGCGACTACTCGGTTGAAAGTAGAATTTGATTTGATTAGACATCCGTAGAAATTCCTAATAACATGATAAAAAGGGGTTTCATTTATAGATGAAACCCGTAAATGTTGTCTAATGAATAATGTTTTTTTGATAATTGATTAGATTGCTTAAAAGAGTTATTGAACACAAATTTGCGTTTTGTATAATTGAGGGTAAATGACCTTTATAAGTCAAATTAACCAATGATGAAGACGAATAGTATTTTCGACATAGAATTCGTAAGATGGAATGGTCGTATGTGATAATGACTAATCTAACCGTCTTACGAATTATGATAGTTTGACTCTTGACAGGCTCGATGGAGGCTTGGGAATGAAGCGGGTCAAACGGAGCAAGTACGGAAAGAAAGCATAGTTTGGATGCGAGGTAAGTTAAGCTTACACCCTTTTTTTAATTACAATACACTTACTAGTGAATATTGATTGGGAATAACGTTAAGTATTTGAAATATGACGTTCCGGCAAGATATAATGCAAGTCGGAATAAGTAAAAATGGCAAGAAACCATAAATTATGGTAAAAAGAGGTAAAATGGTAAATTAGCTGGGTGAAGGCTAATAAATAACGAATTTTGAACAACATGTTATGGGGTGAATTGTAACGGGTAAAAGTGGTTTAGTAATAATCCGGACACGAGTTGACGGATAGAATAAAAGATGTGAAAAGACATTATTTGGTATAAGTCGTAACGGGTCAAACAATTCAAGAAATGTCTTTCAAGTAGTAAGGACTCATGGTGCTAACCGGAATGGGTTCAAGGGGCGTAATGGTATCAAAATACCAACATATGATGATAAATGATCATTTTGACAAAACGGGTCAAATGGTGTGTTAACACCATTTGACGGTAATTACCGACGATCGCTTATTAAGTTTTGGTGATTACAGGAAAATAATATATGGTTCGCGACGGTATTAATTAGTAAGTTAATAGTGAAAGGTATTTTAGACGGGTCAAAACTTCGACCCGAGCCAGGTATGTGCAAATAAGATTATAGATTTAAGTGTGATTTTGGTCAAACATGTTATTAAAAGTCCTTCGTCGTAAAAGAATGGACTAAAGTCGACCAAAATGTCTTTTGAATGACAAACTGGGCAAATGACCCTTAAGGGTTGTTTAAAGGTAAGTCTTAAGATCGGGGAGGTCTTTTAATAGTATAAAAGTTTAAGGTACAAGTCTTTTGGTTAAAACCCTCGAAACAAGTCTTTTGTAAAAAAATTCTAAACCGAAGATTAGAATACAGAGCAAGTAGTTTATCTTATTAAATCCACCATAAATAAGTTGTGGTGGAAAACAAGTAGAAACCATAGTGTGGAGATAAGGTGCAAGCAAAGAATGAGCGAAGTTAAGTGTAACGCGCATAAATCCCTTAACTGGTCAATTAAGTCAAAAATGTAGATTGCTTAAAGATAAGAATTTATTATTCCGGATGTCGGATTTTAACTCCATGTGGTGGAGAATCAATTTACGAGTGCATAGGAAAAAGAATCACGTAAACCGGGTTTCTAAATCAAAAGTTATGTATTTTTAAAGTTGATTTTGGTAAAAAAAAAAAAAAATAGAGCTGGGAATATGCAGCAGCAATCCTTCTGTCAAAAATAAGGTGTCGCGTCGCGCGACACCCAAATGGATTGATCGCCGCGTAGCGCGACAGTGGTCGCAGCCCGCGACGTAATTTGGGCGACTTGGTCACGGCCCGCGAGGGCCTAAAAAGCTGGCAACTTGTTATTTGTTGTTCGTTTTGATTTACGGACATGTTTAAATATGTTATAAACATAATATAACTAAAATCATTTCATAATTTATGAAATGTAGGTATACCCTTGGATGTCGGATGACGATCAAACTCAACGAAGAACCGAACACGATGCAGTTTCAAGCTTCCGCACATAGTTTCGTTGTCATTTTTAAGCGGCAAATTTTTATAAATCAGGATATAACGTTTTAAAAATTTAGAAAAGTTTTAATTAACCTGTATTTTCATTGTATATGTAATTATAATTACATGTCTATTTCCATAAATTATACGAAAATCTTAAAATAATAGAAAGGGTGTTACAAGTTGGTAATCAGAGCTCAAGGTTAAAAGAATAAAGTGTTCGGTTCAAGGCTTGATCACAAATCCGGTAAGTTATATGTATATAAACAATCTAGTATATTGAAGTGTCATAAACAACACATAGGGTTATCGTGTAATACACGTTACCCCAAGTAAACGATTAATATAGTTAACGAAACTACGCGCGTTGACGCGTATAGTAGAAAAGACTTGTATTATAATACGGGCAATTATTGAAGTTGATATTACTAACTCTTGTAAATGTTTTAGTTGAAGGACACTCGCATCTGAAGATAGCGGGAGTCTAACAAATTGCGGATTTTACGGAGGAACGGTCCAAAGTATGACAAGTAGAACATGCTCACCAAGGACCTAAACCGCGTAACGATCGCGAATAAATTAATGGCAAGGAAGGCCCGTTAGGGCAAGCATTTACCAGGTGCACGTTTTAAATTCATTGCACGAATAGTAATATGCAACAAATACGTAGAGTCTGACAGTTGCATATGTAGATTAAAAACTTGGAAAACCCTAATAGAATACCTATCCAGGATATTGTTTCCAAGAGAAATAAATAGAGGCATTATTTACATGGGGTGTAATGTGAAAATTATAAAAGGTTATGTATATCAGGTGTTGATCGCTTACTCTGGCCAAGTAAGTAGTGAACACATGGTACCATGAACTTTTATGATGGACATACTTACATCCGATGTAGTAAGGACATGGTTAATGGGACAAATTAAAAAGGTACCCAAATGAGTCAAATAAGTAAAATGTTTGATGGTAAACGTAAGTCGGATGACGGAAGCGTATTACGTTAGAATAACGAGCCCGAGAGAAGGGACAACGATTGAAGTAAATGAAAATACGAACCAACTAATGTAAATGCTAAGACATAGGGGATAAAGTTTGACTGTCATAAGTGATGAAATTCACACAGACAAGTCAAAGGGGTAGAATAAAGAATAAAGGACTTGACTAAATAAAAACGATGAATTTCGCTAAGACGACCGAATAAATTAAAGTAACGTCTAAAACCATATAAGAATGGTTACTTGATGACAACTTCGGTAAAGATACCCGAAAAATGGGTAGGATTTTGAAAATATGCGTAAACTAAGAGACGGGAACGCGAAATAGAAAGTCAAAGGACTCGGATTAAGAGTCATGACTAAAAGACGATGAGAATTTGCAAACAGAAATTTTAATAACTACGTTCAACTATTTTAAAGTTGACCGGGTCGAATAAAGAATGAAGTTTGACGTTCATGAGTAATGAACTCTCACACGAATAAGTCAAATGAGATAAATAAAGTATAAAACTTGGTAGTGCAAGTAAGCACAAACCGAATAATGGAAGCGCGAAATATTAATGAACCTATGTTATGGGTCGTAAAGGAATGTAGATAGGAAAAACGCAAACTAGGGAAATAAGAATGTTAAAAACACTAAGATAAAGAACCCGGGTAACAGGTCGTAAAGAAGTATAGGTAAGAACCGGGTAACGGTAAGCGTAGGACAAACCGACGTGTAAATGGCGTTAGAAGTCATAAAGTCGGAAAGATAATTCGAAAGAAAACAAATGTAGCCTTAGACTACGGTCAAGGTCAAATGAAATCCAAAAAGAAAAAGTAAATGATTCTAAACATAAAAAGGGGTGCTTTGACGCCATATACATATATAAACATATATACATTTGAATAAAAACTCAAATAAGGTATGATCTGCGGGATCATCATAACCTGCGGGATTATAAGAAATGTTAAGATCTACGGGACCAAAAAGACCTTTGGGTCACAAATAGAAAGAAACGAATTGTAGGGTCTCACCTTAAAAAGGTGGAAATCTAAAGAGATAGACTACGGGACTAAGTGAAAGAACCTACGAATTATTAGGGTGAAGCGTGGAAATCTGGTTACAGCTCTCCATGTAAAATAATAACGGTCAGGAATAAATCTTAGACGGAAATTCCTAGACATGAGAGAAAAAGACGTAAGACAAAGAAAACGTAAACTAAAAATTTAGTATTTAGTCAAAAGCAGCGTTCTAACAAACATAAGTAGTATTAGGGGATTTAGAAAATCTTAAATACGCATAAGGCCATAGATGGCAAAATAGTATACCCGGATGACGGGGTATGAAGTGACGGCGACTAATTAGTCTAGCCGGTAAAACTAATCAAAGTTAAGAAAATGTCCTGACAAATACAAAGCGCTTGTTAATATAAGACAAGCGCGGGATAAACATGTTAACAAACTGATGAGACTAAGTGATCAAATGACAACTCGGTTAAAAAGTGCAAGCGATAGGGAATAAGAGGTGAAAGCCTCGGTCAGTGAGGACTTACACATAAAAGACACCGAAGGAATGAATATCAAAAAAACGAAACTAAGTTCGTTTAGTCAAAAATTAAAAGAACTACGTAAATAAGGTTTCGGGGACGAAACCTCTTTAAGGGGGGTAGACTTATAACACCCCAAAAATGGGTTTGGTAACCAAACCACGTTAATATTAATGATGGGTAAAACACCGTTAGTGATGAAAATTTACCCGGTAAATATTAGGATTTAAATAAACAAATCTAATATTAATTAAAAAGAGGATAAATACTTTGAGAAAACAAAGTATATAAAAGGCCCGAGTTAACGGGACTTAAAATATAACGAGTTATAACTTTCCGAACCTATTAAGTTAACTAGGAGTAATTAACCTAGTTAGTAGTATGTGGTTAAGTGATAAATGGTGAGTTATAGCTTCAATTTATCAAGATAAAAATATGATGGACTAATGTTGTCAAGTGGGGAACTTATATTGATTAAAAATAAGTAATAACACACAACACACACACTGAGAGTGTGTGTGTGTGTGTGTGTGCGTGTAATCGCCCAGGAACAAGAGGGAAAGGGGTGTAACCCTAATTCATCAAAATTCAACAAATTGAATGGTGAATTAGAGCCAAATCGTATGCATGAACACATAAAAACGATCACCAAGCTTAGGGGATCATAGGGTATGTCAATTTTTTTATATTTATGAAGTTGAGATTCTTGGTGAACTTATGAAAATCGAAATTTAAGCTTGAATGATTGATGTTTTGGTGAAACTAGGATGAATCAATGTTTAGGAACGAACCCTAGTCAATAAATTTATGAATTGGTGTTCATAATTATGAATTTCCTAATCACCCACTTAGGTGTTAAATGGGTTTTGTAGGAAGAGGAAGAACACTAGAGTTTTGATTATGAAATGGGTGTTGTTTGAATTCCATGAAGTGAATTTAGGATTGTTATGTATGCTAGATATAATGAAATTGAGAATGATGTTAAACTTGATAGGAATAACTAGTTATGAACTAGTTTACAAATATGTAAAAAAAAATTATGCCCACTAGGTGTTTGTTAAAATGCCTAAGTGAAATCGCGCGACTACTCAGTTGAAAGTAGAATCTGATTTGATTAGACATCCGTAGAAATGCCTAATAACATGATAAAAAGGGGTTTCATTTATAGATGAAAACCCATAAATTTTGTCTAATGAATAATGTGTTTTTGATAATTGATTAGATTGCTTAAAAGAGTTATTGAACGCAAATTTGTGTTTTGTATGATTAAGGGTAAATGACCTTTATAAGTCAAATTAACCAATGATGAAGTCGAATGGTATTTTCGACATAGAATTCGTAAGATGGTATGGCCGTATGTGATAATGACTAATCTAACCGTCTTACGAATTATGATAGTTTGACTCTTGACAAGCTAGATGGAGGCTTGGGAATGAAGCAGGTCAAACAGAGCAAGTACGGAAAGAAAGCATAGTTTGGATGCGAGGTAAGTTAAGCTTACACCGCCTTTTTTAATTGCAATACACTTACTAGTGAATATTGATTGGGAATAATGTTAAGTATTTGAAATATGACGTTCTGCCATGATATAATGCAAGTCGGAATAAGTAAAAATGACAAGAAACCATAAATTATGGTAAAAAGAGGTAAAATGGTAAATTAGCCGGGTGAAGGCTAATAAATAACGAATTTTGAACAATATGTTATGGGGTGAATTGTAACGGGTAAAAGTGGTTTAGTAATAATCCGGACACGAGTTGACGGATAGAATAAAAGATGTGAAAAGACATCATTTGGTATAAGTCGTAACGGGTCAAATAATTCAAGAAATGTCTTTTAAGTAGTAAGCACTCATGGTGCTAACCAGAATGGGTTCAAGGGGCGAAATGGTATCAAAATACCAACATATGATGATAAATGATCATTTTGACTAAACGGGTCAAATGGTGTGTTAACACCATTTGACGATAATTACTGACGATCGCTTGTTAAGTTTTGGTGATTACAGGAAAATAATATAAGGTATTTTAGACGGGTCAAAACTTTGACCCGAGCCAGGTATGTGCATATAAGATTATATATTTAAGTGCGATTTTGGTCAAACATGTTATTAAAAGTCCTTCGTCGTAAAAGAATGGACTAAAGTCGACCAAAATGTCTTTTGAACGACAAACCGGGCAAATGACCCTTAAGGGTTGTTTAAATGTAAGTCTTAAGATCGAGTAGGTCTTTTAATAGTATAAAAGTTTATGGTACAAGTCTTTTGGTTAAAAACCTCGAAACAAGTCTTTTGTAAAAAAAAATTTAAACCGAAGATTAGAATACAGAACAAGTAGTTTATCTCATTAAATCCACCATAAATATTGTTGTGGTGGAAAACAAGTAGAAACCATATTGTGGAAATAAAGTGCAAGCAAAGAATGAGCGAAGTTAAGTGTAACGCGCATAAATCCCTTAACAGGTCAATTAAGTCAAAAATGTAGATTGCTTAAAGATAATAATTTGTTATTCCGAATGTCGGATTTTAACTCCATGTGATGGAGAATCAATTTACGAGCGCATAGGAAAAAGAATCACGTAAACCGGGTTTCTAAATCAAAAGTTATGTATGTTTAAAGTTGATTTTGGTAAAAATAATAGAGCTGGGAATATGCAGCAGCAATCCTTCTGTCGAAAATAAGGTGTTGCGTCGCGCGACACCCAAATGGATTGATCGCCGCGTAGCGCGACAGTAGTCGCGGCCCGCGACGTAATTTGGGCAACTTGGTCGCGGCCCGCGAGGGCCTAAAAAGCTGGCAACTTGTTATTTGTTGTTCGTTTTGATTTACGGACATGTTTAAATATGTTATAAACATAATATAACTAAAATCATTTCAAAATTTATGAAATGTAGGTATACCCTTGGATGTCGGATGACGATCAAGCTCAACGAAGAACCGAACACGATGCAGTTTCAAGCTTCTGCACATAGTTTCGTCGTCATTTTTAAACGACGAATTTTTATAAATCAGGATGTAACGTTTTAAAAAATTAGAAAAGTTTTAATTAACCTGTATTTTCATTGTATATGTAATTATAATTACATGTCTATTTCCGTAAATTATACGAAAGTCTTAAAATAATAGAAAGGGTGTTACAGTATCCCCTTGGAAAGGAGTTGTTCGTTTGGGTAAGAAAGGCAAGCTCACTCCTCGCTTCATAGGTCCTTTCAATATTATCGAAAGGATTGGCAAGGTAGTGTACCGACTTGATTTACCTCAAGATCTCAACAACGTTCAACCAACATTTCATGTGTCAAACCTTAAGAAGTGCTTAGCCGAAGAAGGACATCAAGTATCGCTACCTTACACTTCGTCGAAAATATGGTCGAAATCATGTACCGCACTCGAATCCCCACGGTCAAGATTCGATGGGAAGGAAAACTTGGAGTTGAATTTACTTGGGAACTCGAGAGTGATATGAAGACTAAGTATCCACATCTATTCGCCTAGTCTTCCTCTTTGGGACGAAATTTCTTAAAATAGGGGAGAATGTAACGCTTCGCATTTCTCTACTTTCCTTATTTAGAAGGTTGTAATCATATTTCTATTTTTGGAAACTTGTAATCGTATTATACTTGTAATTCACTTCCAAGCTAGAAATCCGAGGCTTTTATTATAATGAAAATTCATTTTTATACTTACGCTTGTTATACATATGTTATACGCAATCAATCGTTGGATACATGTTTATACGCAAAACTGAGACTCGACATATGTAGAAATATTAATCATACAAGCATCATACTCATACAATACCTTGATACACTTTAAATACCTAAAAATGGGCTAAAATACAAGAAAGTGGCATAAAATTATAAATATATCAAAGTCTAGGGGTTCTAATTAAACAAACTTCCGGATGAAAATGGTCTTCTGGCGAGGAGCGAGCCAATTTCCCTTTCAGCTCGCAGGTGGCGAGAGGCCTTGATCCATAGAAAGTTGTTTCCAGCACTTGGGTTGGCCAAATCCTCCACCTTCTTATTCACCTTATAACTTCCACTAAACTCAAACCCTAATACACCATTATAAAACCAAGCCTCCTACACCTCCATTTCACTTTTCTAAACCTTTAAACATTCTCAAAACACTCTCTAATCAGCTGAAAATACAAGTTGAAGGCAGAATCATCTAAGTCCAAAAGTGAGCCTTCACCTCACTTTCTTACATATTTCTTCATCTTTTCTTCTTCTTGAAAGCTTGGAACCCCTCTATGAGTGTTTCCACAAGTTTACCATGGTAAACTAAGGTGGAATATCACCATTTTGAGGTCCAACTTTCTGTTTTGAAGAAAACTTTACTTAAACTTTTAAAAACATGTTCAAACTTGTGAAATCTTGTACATACCTTGCTTTTAACCAAGTCTATGGCTAGAGAGCTTGCGTATGGTTGATTTCTATAAGTTTAGAGGGATGTGCAATCACCCTCTAAACTTTTTATTTTGACAAGGTTTTAGAGAACCTACAAGTGTTGAGACCATCCAAGCTCACCATCTTCAATATGGTGAGACTTGAGTTTTGGTGAAAATGTGAACCATGGAAGCCTTGGCTTTCCAACCTAGTTCCACTACCTCACTTGTTGATTTGATGCTTGGCTTCTAGCATGTATGAATTTCTAAGCATCACGTATTAAGCATGTATAACGAACATACAAACATGCTAAACACAAACAAACAATCCATTATACATGCTTAATACGTGATGCTTAGAAATTCATACATGCTAGAAGCCCTAGTTGCACTATTCTTGTCATTAACTTCGTACGAGCCTACCTTAACATGTATAGCGCTATAGGAGGAGCACACCACCCGTATTCTTGTGGCCAAGTTAAGTCATACAAAAATGGTCTTGTCGTTGGGACGACAAGAATACGCTAGTGGAATCTTTGGGTTGACAATTATGAGATGTATACTAGTATTGTAATGATATGCCTTTGTATACGATTATGCCATGTGGATTTGTTTAAACTTTTTATACTTATGCTAGTAATTCAAACTTGTATGCTTGCTAATGCTCTTTTGTGTTGACATGAACTTTAATATGTATTGCAGGATCTTGATGACGTTATGTTGAAAGAAATCTAGCAGGATGGCTAGAAATGCACTTTAAATTTTAGTTCATGTATAGTACTTTGATTCTATGTTATGAGATGTTGTAATTTGCTTCCAAACATTGTATCTTTGCTCTAGTAATGAAATGAATTTTTCTTATTAATTACTTGTCACAAATAGTCATTATGAAGTCTCTTAGAATCTCTTTTTCATCTCACTTCGATGTTTCCGCCATCGGTTGGGGTGTGATAAGAACCCCCCAGATAATCGGACTTGGGTCAATAATACTTAAGACTTGCGGCTTTTTCTAAACTAAAATCGTTATCGGTTGGAAGATAGCAAAAAAGTAAATACTTTTAACTTATTTTATTTTAAAACTTGGGGTATGGCAAATATGCCACTTAGAGTGGGTATTATATAAATGAGCCCTGTGATCTGCTTATAAGTATAATAACTCGGTTTAATCCGTATTACTTGATAACTGAAACAATTGGAGGTTAATTGTACCGTGTTCGGGCGTCCCGACTCATAAAATATCATGGCCATAATAAATAACTCTTCAGGTTAGGCATACTAACTATAAGATGCGTTATTAAACTTTGGTGTGTACCTTAATCATCATAGCACTAAAAATGACCGGCTATGATTTCTGGTTGCCGAATGTACGACAAGTATTATAAAACTGGTGACAAGATAAAATACCAAGAATTATGAAATGATTACCTACGTGTTTTCTCTATCTATGAAACTATTTTTGAAAAACTATTTTCAAAATGAGTCGGTTAATTGTATTTACCAGCGAAAGTTGATGTTTTTTAAAAAGATTGAACCACATATACCGAACCTTGATACTAGGCTGGGAATCCGGGTCGGCTATGATAAAAGCTTTGGAATTTGTAACTCCAAGCTTAAGGCCTATGATGTCTAAAGCTCTTTTTATTTAATCCCGCATGTGGGCATGTACTTAAACGCTTGTGCAAACTTTTATTTATATTCAAGCCTTTTATTTAATTAAATATTTTTACTCTAGTACTTTCGCTGCATATAAATTGTGATACTGTTATCAAATCGTCACGCTCAAACCCTACCCTTCCAGACCCACCGGAATTCGGGGTGTGACAATTGAGCCGACCAGATTGGCGCGCCAGTCGCTGGTCGGCATTCATATTACACACGACTTTCGCTGGTCTCGGTCTTCACTTTCACGACTGCGATTGCGACTACAACATTTTTTGTTCCCGTCCAGTTGCCGAACGATTTACCCGAGGAGGAGGAGCCTGTCGTGGTAGCTAGTAATGCTGATGACGAGGATGACGATCACGACGAGCCAGCGGACGCTCACCTTGACTGAGAGCTCACACCACCGCCACCGCCACCGCCACCGCATCCGTAGTCGCAGGGGGTGCCTCAGTACCCCCAGCACTGCACGTTCTGCACGATCACATTCCACCGGCTATCACACTTGCGTTAGAGCGGATGGATGGGCGGCTACTGGGGCGGATTTACACCCACCACGCCCATACTGAAACCCTTTTGATGTGGGTAATCCTGGGCGATATCCAAGCGGCTCTCGATCGGGGATCAACACACGTACCAATGTCGTCGATGTCGTCATATCCTGGACATGATTCGTAGCCGTCTTGCATCGCTCAAGATCTGGGGCCGTTAGGCACCACTCAGGATCCTAAGGATCCGAATCCGGTGGTGTAGTATAGTTTGTTGTCTTTTTTTGTCTTTTTTTTTACTTTTTTTTTGTATTTTGAATTATGTTATGATGTTTATTTACAATGTTTATATTGGTTGGTTGGTTACCTAAAATGTATAATATGATATGACCCGTCACGATATGTCAAGATACGATACGATATGTCAAGATACGACACGACACGACACGATACGGTACGATACATCACGATACGATACGACATGTCAACAAAAAATATAATACTTTCACGATACGACACGCCACGGCACAATAAAATAAATATAAATACAATATGATACGATATAATACGGTACATCACGATAAAAATATAATACAAAACATAAAACACATAAAAACAAAAATAACCAACAATAAACACAAACAATCACACCCAAAACACCAAACTTTAAACTAAAAAAAAAAAAAAACCTGGTACTTTTAAATGGACAAAGACTAACCTTCTGAGTCTGCCATGTCTAAAGTTAACCCTATATGACTCGTATAGGGCTATACGAGTCTTATTGAAAAGATAAAGTGTACCAATAAATTTTAGAGCGTGCTAATAGACGGAGCCTTTCTTTAAAAAGGCGGGAGCGAATTTGATGCAGTTAGTTTATTGTTCCACTATTTTATTTTTTTTTATTTGATGTTTGTCTGGGGTTTCCCTTTGAGAAAAAGAAAATGTTGAAAAATGAAGATAGTGAAGGAAATCATTTTCTTAATCGCTCCAAGCCCACAAACTAAAAGGTGGTTCACAATAGCCCATAAATAGTGGTGCATTAAAATAGCCTAAGCAAAGCTCAACTTTATATACTGAAGCCCAATTATCAGAAAACGAACGAAAAAAATGGGCTTTTTGGTACTCTTTTAAGACTAGCCGAATTGACATTTCTTTATAGTAAAACCGATCAACAAAAAAGTTGGGTTTTGAGTCCAGTTTAGTTTCCGGTTATGTTTTATTTTGGGTTTCATGGGATTAAGTTTTGTTTAAACGAGTTTGAGTTCATGGGAGTTTCATGTCGAATCTCCAATCACGTTTAGTAGCGGATTGTGTTTGAGTTGAAATTTTGTAGTTGCAAGTTACCCCATGAACATGTTTGCTTTCTAAAAAAAATGTATTATATGACATAGCTTAAACTATAGGGTTGTTTACTATTTGAATCGAACTTGGTTTCAACTTTCAATAACCTTGTTCTTTACATTCCTTCCTAGTTGCTTGGCATGTGGTACAAATTTAAACATAACCAAATTTGCAATACCGGTTTTTGAATTGAATTTGAATTCGCACTTATCAAAAGGGAACCTACCCGTATGGGTGGTTTTTTTAATGTCATCTTATCGTTCCTCTCAACCGATAACAATCACTTTTCAAAGGTCGAACGATAGCCCTCTCACATGATGCTAGTAAGTAGTGTTGGATTTATGTGAACCAAACACAACATATAAAAATACTGTTAATGATGTATGATCCTATATAGGGATAAGCATGGTACCCGTTCGGTATCGAACCGGTATTGATACTGAAAAACGAGGAAAGTTGGTACCGGTACTGAATATACCGGTATTGGTATTTACCGTTGTTTAACCCGTAAATACCAGTACCGTTTCGATACCGAAAAATGAAGAAAATGGGTACCGGCACCAAATATACCCGATATAGTTCGATGCCGGTACCTGATATCAAATCCTACACAATGAGTGAAATTATCAAGATCGCGTTCAAAAATGATTTTGAGTGCAAACAAGACATTATTATACCTATTGTTACTTAGTTGAAATAATATAGAAAAATAGTATTAAACAAATAATGATAATTATTATTTACATACGTATTACTTCTATATAACATATATCAAATGTAACTAAATAAGTAAATATTATTCTTATCAAACAAAAAAGTTTATTTTGCCTAACTAAGATGAGAAAGAATTTTAATCTTTCATTTTTAAGTCAATGGTTAAGATGAAAATATAGAAAAAAAGATGGCTGTTTGAAAGATCATATTTATTGATATTCTTTTTCCACCTGTAAGGCACATGTATATTTCACCCTCATTTTTTAAACGTTTATAACTTTTTATACGATATTATTTTTTCATAAGAATTTCACCATAAAATTAAGCGTCTTTTATCTTTAATTTGAGTACCATATTGTTATATAAAATATGACAACTAAAAAAACCCAAACAATGTGGTGTATTTCTATGTTGTATAACATTTTTTCTGTACTACATTTTTGTGCGAAATTTTATGTGCTTAATTTTTTTGTTGAATTTTTTTATGCTAGAGTTTTGAACTAGATTTGTTTGTGCTAGATTTGTTTGTACTAGATTTTTTTGTGCTATATTTTTTATACTGTTTTTTTTTTGTGCTAGATTTTTTTGTATTTTTGAGAAAACAAAAGAGGTGTCACTCCTACTTAAAAGAACCAATATGTTTTAGTACCAAAATGTATTTCCTTTCAACTTATAAAGAGTGCCACATATTATCATCACAATCATTCTTAGACTACTTACTCAAAACCCACATTTTAGTGAATCCTTCCTCATTCACGGTAAATGACGTTTTACGTTGTTTACAAATACGTCTGCATATATATTTATAACTTCTGATGGAAACAATAAATAAAGCATATATTTACATCAAGACATTAAATGTAAATGGGGATTTATTTAAAACTAGTATTTACGCTTAGCAGCGGGTCGCGGGAGGATGTAGTTAATGATGTATTCGTTATCTAGTATATTAGGGGATTAATAAAAGACCATTAAGCCGACAACACAACTAAGTAAACAACACAGTTAATGTAAAACCTATCTCATATAAATATAACGTTTTAAATGATTGATTTTAAACAAAAGGTTACATGTGCGATAGTATTAAAAATGTAGACTACTATAAGTTAAAAGTAATCCTTATCCAAAATACAAGCTCACTAGTATTAATTTAATAATACTAAAATAACAACGGAAGCTAATGAGCTTTCGGGAGGTGTTCGGTTCTTGACATGGCTCGATCTTCATACGGGATCTTAAGTGCTTAGTTACGTATCATACAATTTCAGCCCCTTACCTGGTCGGGTCAGGTTTCAACCCGGCTATGTCAAGCTGATATGTGTCTTCTTTTCAGTACACCCTTACCCAGGGGGAGGGGGGAGGAGGGAGGGGTTAGGTTTCCACCCGGTCGTGTCAGCTGAAACGTGATTTCTTTACAAAAGTTTTTTTCTGTTTGAGTTTATTACTTGTTTGACTCGATATGAGACTTTGAGTATTTTAACTCAAGTCTTTTATATTCTTGTCAAAATCTCTCATTATTTTTCCCCGACCACAACCAACGTCGTAGTTGGTTGTTTTTAGATGTAACCATGACGTCTAAATGCCAGCCATTCATTTGGTGTCATATTCGTTTGACCCATTATAAGATTAGAGCTATTTGGCTCGATTCAACCCACATCCTTCATTAATTTTTTATTATTCATTAATCTTTTTATTAGTTTCCAACCATGATCTATAATCGTGGTTGGCATCTTGGACAACACCTCGACTTCTACGACCCCGCGGGTCATTTATACCTTGGTTTTACTTGCCTGGATTCTAGTTTATCATCTTATAGACCATAAACGACACATTTGGTTCACCCTTGTGACTCTCATCGTTCACAAGCGGCGATTTCCACTTTTAGTCATTTTCTCCATGGTCCTTAACCATGTTCGTTTGCGTTAGGCATCACCTCCGCTTCTATAACCCCGAGGATCATTTATGATTAGTTTTACATACCTTCAGCACAATTATTTTGGAAATCCATCCATCTTTACTAATTTTATAAATCTCCAACTCAAATCTTTTAACGATATATTAAATCACCATTAATACATTAACTACTAAAATCAGGTATGTAAAACTGAATCAGGTATGTAAAACCGATTTTCAATGGGTTTATCACTCAATTTATTTGGTTTAAAAACAACGTAACCACAATGATATGTACCTTAAAGCTTCTCCTTGAGGCAGCGTCACTTCCGACTTGGCATCCCGAAGCCTCACTTGAGTTTCCGATAGAATTAACCCAAGTGATCATTAATATACATATTATACATATCCTTTTTAAATGAAGGTTTCATTAGAATTCCTTCATATCAGTATCACCAAGTCTTAAAGCTAAATATAATTTAAATTTCGTTTAGGCATTTTATCGAACACCTAGTAGGCGTTGTATTTAAGCTATTCTGTTACCTAAAATTGAACAACCTCCAACCATGTAATCTCAACTCCACAAGTTCATACTTTCATTATAATCAAATTAGCACCTAAGTTTCAGTTTATTATGTGTTGATACATAATTTTACCATCATGATTTCATGGATTCTACTCTTTCATCAAAACTAACTTCCTCATATATTTTATAGGTGATTATCCGAACACCGCTCTTAGGTCCAATACTTCACAATTTCAACAAGCATGTTAACCCTAAGCATCTATATACTATCTATTTTACCATACAATCTACAATCCATCCAAGAATTCTCATGCAACCAAGTTCATTCTCATTCACTACTTTACCAAAAACAAAATTATTAAATACCATAAGATCACCAAGCTTAGATGATCAATAATATATATTCATGCATATGATTTAGCCCTAATTCACCCTTCAATTTGCTGGAATTTTGATGAACTAAGTTTTAGTGTGTTCTCCCTCCCATTTTTTCTCTCTGTATGTCGACGCACGCATATCTATGTGTGTGAAATTTTGTAGTTTCCAGCTTTTCATCTATTCGTTTTCATTTGTTCAACTTTAACACCTTAGGTTTAGTTAATTATTTAGTTAGAGCAACACTTGCATGTTCTATTGTCATAAGGCAAAGGAATTCACTAGGTTTAAATCTCACCCAAGTTTCCCTAACTCAATTTAAATGCCAACTAATAAAATAATATACTTTATATTCTTGGGGTGTTACAAGTTGATATGCCTCAAATGCAACATATAAATTATATTAAATACGGTATACTTTATATTCTTTGTATACTTTTGATTTTTAGAATTAAAAGAGCTTAAATATACAAAATGAACAAATTGACGACAAAAACCAGCATGGTCATAAAAGAAGGGAAGTCGATACAGTATACCAACCCTCTGAGCTTCATCCCAAGACCAAAAACAACAAATCAGAAGACAAGCACGGGTCGTGCCTGCTAGGCATGGGGTCGTGCCCCACCCAAAATTCCAAGAAGAAGAAGACAAACAGAAGCAGACAAGAGACACGGGGCCGTGTCTCATGGACACGAGCTATGGTCAACTTCCAGATATTCAAATCTTGGATAGTACAGCAAGTACAATGGCCACGGGGCCGTGTGAGCATCCGGACTGACAAGTTCATTAAATGAAGACAGAGAAGAAGGAAGGAACAGGGCCGTGTAAAGTTATGTTTTCAGCTATAAATAGGGGTGCTTGGTTCAATAGCAATCCATCCCTTGGCAAACCATTTCTCTCACATCTTCCCCCATTCTACCACCATCATCCACCATAATCATTAGAGTTAGATTGGGTAGAAATCTAGGGATCCAAGAATGATAGTAAGAGCTTTTGTCAAACTATGGCCATGCTTGGCTAATCTCTTACATCACTTGGTGAAGAAAACATATTTTATGAATTACTTTTGATTTCAAATCTTTGGTTAACTTTTTAATTGGGTTTGTATTAATGACTTTAATAACTAGTTTTTTTATATTGAAATGGAATTTTATCATATCATCTCTTCATGTTTCGTTGATTCACTCATTCGTGTCTTTACGGTCTATATAAAGCGCGTTAACTGCCTGGAAGGGGGTTAGAAGGGTGGTTTGGGAAAAGTTCTTGCCTCATTCAGTGTATAGATCCTGCGAGGACTTGATTCAAGCTTATTAGGACTTCCTTTGAGGCAAAGAGCATCAAATGGGGGAAGTAAGAACGGCTTGAATCCCTTATAAATAAACTACTATTAAAACTTTAAACCGGCCTTGCGGGACTGTATCCCTACTGACTCAGACCAATATGGCCAAGGGTAGTGTTTCCTCCAAAAGAGGGACATGCCACATTTTGCATTAATAACTTACTTAATTACCTTTCAATATTCCGGCGTTGCGGGGCTGTATCCCTGCTGACTTAGACCAACATGGCCGAGGGTAGCATTGTCTCCAAAAGAGGGACATGCCAATATAACTAAGATAATCTCTTAAAAAAACCCAAAATGTGGAAATCATCAAAGGACGCATAAAAGATTAGTCGGAACCAAGTGATTCTATCTTGTTTATTTGTTTCTTTTATCACTATAATTATTTTCTTTATTTTTACTTGCTGAAAACATTTTCTCAAAGTCGATTAGACGTTGACGATAATCCAGTATTAAAAGCTCTTGTATCCTTGAACGACCTCGGTATCTTACCATCACTATACTACGCCAACGATGGGTGCATTTGCCCTAGCGTGTTGTATAGAGAGATAGTGTTATATCGTGTTTTATAAATTTAAAAAGCTTGATAGAAGAGTAAAAAATACTTAAAAATATAATAAAAATCATACAACCTCACTCCACGTCAAGTTTTTGGCATCGTCGTCGGGGACACAAGGATTTTAAGATAGCTTAAAATCAATGGCCTAGTCATTTTCTTTAGTTTTTCTATCCAAATTTCTGTTCGTTTTTTCTGAAAACCTCAGTTACAGTAGCTTAACACGGGGCCATGTTGTACTGACACGGGGCCGTGTCCAGTCTGTAGTAACTGAAAACTTTTTATAGAAGGCTCACACATGGCCGTGTTTCATTCGATACGTGGCCGTGTAAAAACGCCCAGTAACGAATAAAACACAGTCCTAAGCACGAGGTCGTGTTCAAAAAGCACGAGGTCGTGTAAACCTTATGTGTTCATTAAAAAATCTAATTTCAGAAAGCCGTAATCTTTTGAGTACTATCCAAACAATGGATTATATGGGAGATTATGACTACTAGGATTATGATGATTATGAGGAACCATATTGTACCATATGGGGTGAATCCCATTTGGTACAAAATTATTACCTTTTTTCAACCATCAACCTCATACACAACATATGAGGAACCAAGGTTTGAGCTTCCAAAATCAAGATTTGATTGGGACACTCCAGCATTTGAAACATACGAGACACCACCTACAATCGTTCCCAAAGCCGAAAGCCTCATACAAAGTCTCAAGAACTTAGAATTCTTGATCAAGCAATCTCGTGCAAAAGAAAAGACCATTTGTACTAAAGAGGTAATAATAGAAGAGGTAAAACCTCAGGAGCTAATGAAAGAGGAACCACACAAAGAAAACTCAACACATGATGATGAAAAACCCGAACCAAGCCATTCGGAAGGTAAGCCCTTAAAGGTAAATTTTGAAGAGGAACAAAAAGACCTCCAAGAACTACATATCCTACAACCTTCTTTGGAAAATCATAGTTTGGTTCCATCTCATGCTAAGTTTTTAAAAGTGTTAACCACTAATCCTAACATCATAGAAATAGCAAGTATTAAATTAACTAAAGGTCAAACCTCACTAATACAAGATGAACAAATTGGATTAAACATAAACCGTTTACATGTTTTATTCAAACCATCTATATTAGTAACATCTCAATAGATAAAAAACTTTTTGTTAACATAATGCCTAGCTACATATTCGAAAGGTTAGGTATTGGTGATTTTCTTCCAATCAAAATTCCTATCCTCTTGGCTAATCGAAAAATTAAACATGCTACGGGAGTGGTTGAAGACGTTCTCATTCAAACAAACCAAACAATTGTACTAACCGACTTCGTCATCCTAGATGATGCTCCACTCATGTTGGGACAACCTTTATTAAAACCCATCAAGCTTTGCATAAACAAAAACATCAAGATCTTCTGACTAAACTTGGGGCCGGTAAACAAAATTTTAATATAAATAAATCAATGAAATATCCAATTGGCAATGAGGAACCCTTGTTAGAAGATGAATTTGAGCCACCCGATACGGAGAAGCAAAATGACCAATTCGTTGAAGAAGAAGCCACTACCAACCAAATCGTTTCAGCCATCGACCACGAAATGAACCAAAGACTAAGCCATCTATTGAAGACCCATCTTCTTTAGAACTCAAAGAACTTCCAAAAGGCTTAGAATACGCATTCTTAGACAATAAAGGTAAACTTCCCGTCATTATTTCCTCGTATCTCACTTCTCAAGAAAAAGAAAAATTACTTAATCTACTTAAAAACAAAAAACGACGATTGCATGGAAATTAATGGAAATCAAAGGAATAAGTCCTTCCATGTGTACACACAAAATTTTAATGGAAGATGACTACAACGTAGTAATCCAACCACAAAGAAGGGTTAATCCTAACATCCAAGAAGTAGTAAAAAAGGAAGTCATCAAACTCTTAAACTCCGGACTTATCTACCCCATTTCCGATAGTCCATGGGTAAGTCTCGTCCAAGTCATACAAAAAAAAGGTGGAATGACGGTTGTAACAAACTGAAGAAACACTAGATAAATGGTCGGAACCGAGATATCTTGGGGGTTTGAATCCGCATAAAAGGGTGGTTTCCTCTCGATTGATTCAGGTACAACCGATCTTCTTCTCCGATAATTCTGCAAAAAAGAGCACCGTTAGCCTCGCCAAGGGGAGAAAAGGGTTATCTCCTTGACCCGACTCCGGTGTGAGAATAAGTATGGGTAATGAGGAAGAAGATGTATTTGAGAAGTGTGTGTAACTTGCCTTTCATACCTGAAGAATTCTCATATTTATAGCCAGGAGTCTTTGGGCGGGAAAACTCGTTAATGAAAAGTTGACGGAAGATGCTAACTCGTTAGTGAAGCACACGGATCGTGGTTTTGATCAGAGGCTGGGGATTTGCCACGTGTAAAGTGGCCAAGTGGAGATTACTCTCCAATTACATGCCATCATTGTGATTTCAGGGACGTTTGGGGAATCGACACGTGTCCAGACGGTTATAACCGTTTTAGTGGTGCACGATTGAACTCCTTCTAGAAGATCACTGTTGCAATCTGGTGTGAGTCCTTATCGTGTGGAATCAGCTAGACAAATAAATCCCAAGTCTTTTTTCCTTTGGGCGCGCAAGTGTTGACTGTTTTGTTTCTTGAGCTTTTCTTTTGTAAGACCAGTGCGCGGCCGCGCACGGTAAGGAGAACTTTAAAGATGAGGTAATGGTATGGTCCTAAGCCCTTATTATGGGATTTTTGGGACCTTACCCCTTCAAGTCCCCCCAGTCTAGTGTTGCACTTATGCAAGTAAGTGGAGCACTGGACTTATGAGAGGAAATGCTTTTGGGCGCGAAAATAAGAAAACTTCTGGAAGAAGATTCATTTTGATTTTTGTAAAGATTTTTTAAAATCTTTGACTTTGAATGAGACTGGTACAGTAAGCCTGAATGACAAACTGTCATTGTCAGTTGTTTTTTACTGCTCGTGTTCTGCACGCGCGTGTGTAAACGCGTTTGTGTTGATTTTTCCTCTCTCTACTGCTTGGAGAACTGTGATATCCGAAAAAGGTGTTGTGGCGGTTACCGATGCTATTTATTGCGGTGAGTATATATAACGTTTGAGTGACATCCTTTGTGTAATCATTATTTTGTTGAAACTTTCCCTATTCCTTTCTTTCAAGAAAAGATTTTATCATTCCTTCCTCTTATGTCAACCGGAGAACATCAAGAAGATCTATCTGAAGAAATGTCGACTGAACTTCCACCGCTGAAGTGGCCTAGGGCGACCTTTGATGGTTTGATTCGGAATTTCAAATTCCCGGAAAAAATGGGGTGCTCTGTACCCTGAAGAGGGGCAGATGCTCCGGCTGGGTATATTACCCTTTTTTGGGATTTTTTCAGTGAAGGTAACTTTCGTTTGCCTGTCACTAGATTTTTTCTTGAAATCCTTGGGTTTTACAACCTGCACATCTCCCAACTTCATCCTATTGGCATGGTTAGGGTTCGACATTTCGAATTCGTGTGTCGGACAATGCATATTGAGCCGACTGTTCCCCGATTTAGGGTTTTCTATCAGATGCATTGTACCCAAGGGTTTTATTCGTTTGCTCAGAGGGCGTCTGCAAAGAAGATTCTACAGCAACCCCCAAAATCCTTTCACGATTGGAAGCAAAAATTCTTTTTTATCAAGGCCGGAGTGATTCCGGTAACTATGGTTTTAAGGGGGAAAGAAGATGTTCCGATTGAAACGCTTCAGACCCATGTTGATGAGAACTGGTATCAAGATTTGAAGGATGTGCCCAACATTGCTTTGCCGGAGAAAGCTCTCGTCGGAGCCGGCATGAGTTTGAATTGGAAGATGGAGCGTGATGACA
The DNA here is from genome assembly GCA_030545235.1 of Helianthus tuberosus. Classification (NCBI taxonomy): domain Eukaryota; kingdom Viridiplantae; phylum Streptophyta; class Magnoliopsida; order Asterales; family Asteraceae; genus Helianthus; species Helianthus tuberosus. The sequence goes on along the minus strand of CM060371.1, from coordinate 137,233,358 downwards.
AACCGGTGTATACCGAGGATTGTCACGGTAAGATTGGGGTTTTTTCCATTTCCATTTTTTTTAAACTTGCTATCCTTTGCTTGCAGTTGTTTCACTATATGTTGTTGCCTTCAAGAAGGAAGGCGGAAGAATGGGTACTATCAAGAAGAAACTTGAAGAGGAACTTTGGTACCATCGTATTGTAAGAAACTTTGTTCTTCCGCGGGATGCGGATCTGTCTGCCCAACCAGCTGCTGGTGCTGGTAAGCGATATCTGTTTCTGTTTTCCTTTTTGCGCTTGTGGGTAAATTTTTGTTTGCGCCTTTGTAGGTGAGTTGTTGAATTTGGGCATAGGCCCTGAAAGGAAGAAACGCACAACGACTTCTACTTCTGCGCCGAAGAAGGGTGAGGCTGTTAGAGTTCAATCTTTGAAGGCAAAGAATGTTGGAGAGAAGAAAGGTATGCGCCGTTCCTCTGACTCCAGGTGTGATTATGTGGTGGTTTCAGATTCTTTGGAGGGTCTTACCCCTGCAGTAACTGTACGAGAACCAAAACCTGAACCGAGGGATTTTGCTGATATTCCCCCATCCAACCCAAGTGATCCTATCGATTTGGATTCTAGTCCTGAACACTTGGTGCATAGGAAGGCTGGTAAAAGGAAACAAGCTGATACTGATGTGGAGGGTCAGCCTTCTAAGAAAATTCAGAGGAAGAAAATTACCAGGAGTGGGAATCTTGACTCTTTTATTTCAGAATCTGTTCCTGGTAAGTGTTGCCTTTTCTTGTTTTCTTAATGCGCGTTAAATCTTTACAGATTTTTGTTGCTTTTCCAGAGGTTCCTGTTTCCCCTGTTCCCGCAGAACTGCAATCTGTGGTAAATGAAGAGCTTCCATCCACCCCTCCGCGTGCTTCTGTCGTTGACCAGCTAGAGCCTACAAAGGTTGCTGATGGTGGTGTGGAGAATATTGTTGAGGCTGAGAAGCCTGTTGATATTGCTGAAAAAGTTGTTGATCCAGGTGTGGTGGATGATGCTGGTAAGCCACAAACCCCTGAAACTGTTGCTCAAGATCTGGGGAAAGAACAAACTGCTGAAAAAACTTCAACTTCTTCCCCTAAACCTTCTGATGCTATGCCCGAGCATGTTGAGAAGGTGACAGTTGAAGGGCAAGGCTCATCTGCTGGTTTTGGTAAACATTCTCCAATCCGCCCAGAAGAAACCTTGGGATATTATTACTACCGGACTTATATGGAGAAAGATGCCTCTGAGCCTCACGCCCCCGTTTGGAATTTAAAGAAAGGTGACACTTTCTCAGATTGGCGCGTGTGCCAAGATTGGTTGCAGGGGATACTTCCGCCTGGAGAGATCAAGTTTCAAGAAGGCCGGTCTTATGAACAAACTTATCAATCTTACCTTGAAGAAACTGCTTCTCACGTCTCTACCACTCACCGCATAGTTCGTAAGTGGTATAGTATGCATAAGGACCGGGAAACCTTTATGGTGTCTCAAAATAGATTTGCCAAAGATGAGAAACGCCTGGCTCAGCTGAAGGCTAAATTGGAAGCTGATCAGGCCAAGTTTGAAGCTGAGTGCAAGACTGAGGAATGGTCTGTTGCTGGTTGGAAAAGAAAAGCGGAAGCTGCTCTCCTTTCCGAGGAACGCAAAAAATGGAGGAGAATTTGCGAAAAAGATAATGCTGAGAAGGCCAACCTCCGTAATATCATTAATAACCTCAAGGCCGAGGTTGAAAAACTGAAGAATTAGGATACGGAGGTAGAAAGGTTGAAGAAAGAGAAAGCTGATGCAGAAGCTGCTTTGGAAGAAGCGCGTTCTCATAGGGAGCGCAGTGAGCAACGAGAGGTACAAGCTTGCGCCACTCTTGCTCTTAGAGATAAAGAATTGGAAGAACTTACTACTTTGCTTTCTGATCAGGAAAAACTTAAGAAGGATTTGGAGCTCGCGCATTTTGATTATACTGAAACCTCCCGCCGTTTGACTGAAGTCGAAAAGAAGTTGGAAAATTCAGAAACGGCGCGGGTTACAGCGGAAAGCGAGCTTGAACCTTTGAAGAATGATATGGCCTGGTTGAAAGATCGCGGTATCGCCTATGTAAGTGTCTTTTCTTTTTTGTTGTGGAACTATTTATGCGCTTTCTTGATATTCATTTCTACTTGATTTCACAGATTGCTGAATCTGTGTTGAACTCTGAAGAGTTGGATAAAACCGTTGCTCGTTTGTTGGTTGCTGCGCGAAAAGATGGGTATGCGCAAGGATATGCTGAATGTTCCCATCATGTGAACAGTGCTTTAAAGGTTGATTGGGATAACAGTAAGTCTGCAACTTTCGGCGTGAATACTGGTGTCGCGCTTGCTGCCTTGAAGACAGAGTTTAACAACTTGCAACTTTCGGTTATGGATCTGATAAATGTTGCGCTGCAATCTGATAATCACGTGGCGCAACTAAGGGAAATCTTTCCGGATGAGGGTGAAGATTTAGCGTAGGTTGAAAAATGTTTTGAACAATTTTCTTGTAATATTTGGGATGTAAATCCCTATTTTTGTTGGTGCGTTGTTGTACAAGTAACTTAAACACTGTCGTGCTTGAAAGTTTTTAGGGCGTATCTGTACACTGAGAATAGTATGATGTTTCTATCTGTTTGTTTACAATATTTTGCATGAGTACGATTACTTTTTTGTTGAGTAAGGCGAATGAAGTTGGTATAAAGCTTATGTTTGAACTTATGGCCGTTTGTGACGTGATCACTGACCGTTCATGAAGCTTGTTTTAGAACTACCATAATGTTTTTGCGCTTACTAAAAGAAATTGTATGCACTTTGTAAACATAAAAATAATAGAAACTTTGCACTTTTATTTAAGGATAGAGCACAGAGGCTTTTACAAAGTTTTGCTAATATAATTATGTGAAACTTAACTTACTCTCTATCATTTCCGCTTTGCTTGATGGATCATTTTTTCCCGCGGGAAATTCATAGAGTTGTCCTTTAAGTTTTCGCCCGCTTGCTTGGGCCCTCCTCACCCCGGGTTATCTGCTTAATCTCTTTGCGCACATTTTGGAGTAAATGTGTGAGTTCGCCGCTCTTGAGGGCTTTCTCTATTTCTGTGCGTAGAGAGATGCAGTTGTTAGTGGTGTGCCCGTTGTCTTTGTGATATTCGCAGTATTGTGCCGGGTCTTGTCCACGCTTATTTTTCATTGGGATTGGAGGTTTGAATTGATAGTCTTTAGTACTCAAAACCTCCGTCGGGGTCTTTTTTAGGTTAGTCCACTGTCTCTCCCTATTCTCCTGTTTGTTCTCCCGCTGTGTGGTGAGTTTGTTGATTGTTGCGCGAGCGTCTTCAGAGGAACGACTTCCTGATCCAGACTCACGCCATGATTTCTTAAACCTCCTTTCGCCGGTTGAGCTTAAGTCCGCGGGCCTATTGTGTGGTGGCGGTGGCCTATTTGTGGTGAGGTTTTTCTCAGTTTGCGCGTATACCTTGGCCACCGCCATTATCTTCTCCCAACTTTTTGGAAGGCCCTCTGTTCCAGATAAGACTTTAACCATGTCGTCACATCTAACCGCGTACTTGAATTGAGCACGGATTAGTTATTCGTGAACACCGCCAATCTCCAATACTTCTTTATTGTATCTGGTGATGAAATCCTCCAGATTTTCGTCATCACGGCGCCAAATGTTCATGACGTCGGATGTATCCCGAATGGAGCGCCGTTGCTGGCTGAAGTGTGTCAAAAACTTTTCACGCAGATCTTTCCATGATTCGATCTGTCCGGTTGGTAGGTTATCGAACCAGATTCGTGCTGGGCCGGTTAGGGTCTGCACGAACAGATGACACCATAGTGGGAGGGTCCAACCCCCAACCAAACCTGCGCTGGTAAACACTCTCAGGTGATCATCGGGGTCTGTTAGCCCATTAAACTTCCCTATGTTGGATGGTAATTTAGCTTTCTTAAGCGGAGCTAAAGCTATTTCCATTATGAACTTTGAATTTTCCGCTGCTTCTGCAGGGTGGTAAATCAAATCATAGTTGTCTTCTGCCTCAGGGTTATAAACCGCTCGAGGCCTGCACTTGTTATAGTTTGGCTACAGTCGATTGAACACACTGGTGTTTGCACTTAAACGATATGTTGGATCGGATTCATCGGTGTGGGTGTCCCGTTGGGAACCCAACCTATCATGAACCGATTGTCTTCGGTGTGTTCTACCATGATTCTCTCTTTGGTGACTTCCTGTCTGAGTGTATTCCCATTGTGATGTGGATCTGGCATAAACTTCTGTATTCTCGTAAGTTGAATCCTCCCATTGGGAGGCATGAGCACGAGATCCTGGTCTCCATGATTGAGTCAGGGGAGCAGTTTGAGCACACAGCTGTGTGTATACTGCGTTTAGTGCTCCTTGAGACCTGACGTACCAGGAAATTGGAGTTTCTTCTGGTGGCAGAATTGATTGAGCAGGGTTTGCTGGTAACATCCCTGGAGTGACAGGGTCGTTTGCTCGGTTGGATTGAACCTCGTTGTCGTCGGAGACATCCTCTGGGATTCCTTCTACTTGAACGTTGTTCCCAACGTTCGGTCGAAGACCGGTTTGTCGATGAGATGATGAGTTTTCTGCCATGTTAAAACGGAGTATGAAAAGAACTGAATCGAAACGAGATAAAAACTGATAAGATAGAGGAATCGGTGGGCACCAATGAAGAAACACTAGATAAATGGTGGGAACCGAGATATCTAGGGGGTTTGAATCCGCATAAAAGGGTGGTTTCCTCTCGATTGATTCAGGTACAACCGATCTTCTTCTCCGATAATTCTGCAAAAAAGAGCACCGTTAGCCTCGCCAAGGGGAGAAAAGGGTTCTCTCCTTGACCCGACTCCGGTGTGAGAATAAGTATGGGTAATGAGGAAGAAGATGTATTTGAGAAGTGTGTGTAACTTGCCTTTCATACCTGAATAATTCTCATATTTATAGCCAGGAGTCTTTGGGCGGGAAAACTCGTTAATGACAAGTTGACGGAAGATGCTAACCCCGTAAGCGGTTACGTTTCCTTCCGTCCAGCTCCTCGATCCGACGTGAAGCACACGGATCGTGGTTTTGAACAGAGGCTGGGGATTTGCCACGTGTAAAGTGGCCAAGTGGAGATTACTCTCCAATTACATGCCATCATTGTGATTTCGGGGACGTTTGGGGAATCGATATGTGTCTAGACGGTTATAACCGTTTTAGTGGTGCACGATTGAACTCCTTCTAGAAGATCACTATTGCAATCTGGTGTGAGTCCTTATCGTGTGGAATCAGCTAGACAAATAAATCCCAAGTCTTTTTTCCTTTGGGCCCACAAGTGTTGACTGTTTTGTTTCTTGAGCTTTTCTTTTGTAAGACCAGTGCGCGGCCGCGCAAGGTAAGGAGAACTTTAAAGATGAGGTAATGGTATGGTCCTAAGCACTTATTATGGGATTTTTGGGACCTTACCCCTTCACAAACGAAAAAATAAGCTCTTACCAACAAGAACCGTTACCGGATGGAGAGTTTGCATCGACTATAGGAGACTCAATATACCAACGATGCATGGTAGCCATTTTCACGATATGAGAGAAAATACCATGGAAGTTTTCATGGATGATTTCTCCATCTTCGGTGATTCATTTGACCAATGCCTCTATAACCTTGAACGAATGCTATCTAGATGTGAAGAGACTAACCTCACCCTTAATTGGGAGAAGTGCCATTTCATGGTCACGGAAGGAATAGTACTCGGTGTTAGGCCTTTGGATCAGGATCTGTTCCTGTGGAACGTGGATGAATCTATCTAAATCAATGTGCGGAATCCATTGATCAAGTCAGAGAACCAGCAACAACGTATTCAACGATTAAATCCGTCTGATCTTCTATTAGATTGATATGAAAGTACAAAAGAACCGGTAGAGAATCAGACTTGATAGAGTCTCCTTATAGGTTGAGCAAAAGTTCTAAAAGTCTAACCCAAGCTGGGTATTTATAGGCAAACATCAGGGACTTATAAGTTCCGTCCGATCGGGTGGCTATCCAATCGGGTGGTCATCCAATCGGGTGGTCATCCGATCGGGTGGCCATCCGATCGGATGACAAAAGTCAACCTTCGGACATCACTTTTACATCATATCACCGTCCCCTGTGTTGTCGTTATACACATACATACAAAATACATACAAAAGACATATACAGTACAAAATAAGACTCCAAGCTGACGGAAGCTACAGACATATGAACTAACAGACTCCCCCTTGGATGTAGCTGTAGTTCCTTCCAGCATAGTCTTCAGTCTTTTCTCTTACGTCTTCGTTCCTTGGCCCTCTGTCTTCTCTGTTCGGCTTTTTCTTCTAACATTTTTCTCCTCAGAAGCCTTCCTTCTTCAATCCACCATTTTCTATACACTGGATCACCGTCACGCTTTCTGTCCCACTTGGGAATCTTGTTTTCTTCCTTTTCAATCGGTGTTTGATCCGTTGGCGGTGGTCTCATCAGCTTGAACTTTCCAAGCTTTGCTGCTTTCTCAGAAATAGCTTTAAATCTCTGCTCACGCTTGTACTTCTTCAGAAATTCATCAATCTCTAGATCTCTCCATTTGGACTTCAAGTACCTCCCAGAGTTGATGTCTTTCGCAAAGCATACATCCACGATCTTCTGATATTGCATTGCTTGTACTTTATCACGTTTATCATACACAATCTTGTTGTAGAACAAGCAATCGATATCTTTCTTTGAGCAGTTCACTAGCCACATCGGGTCTAGCACACATATCCTTCTTGATTCACCCTTTGAGTTATCAAATAAGGAAATCACCACTTCCGATGTGCTTTCATTGTATAACCAACCTTCAAAATCTTCATGGAAGTCTTGCTCCATAGCACGAAGCAACATATTCTTTAAGCATCTTGGCGGTTTGATATCCAGAGTAATATCCTTCTCACCATTTTCCAACATAGTAACAATCTGCTTCGGAAACTTAGGCTTCCAGTCAGGATATCTTGCCTTTGATTGATGCTTCACATAATCCCATAAGTGTTGGTCGTGTTGCTTCACTTCCAAACCATAGTAAAATTGATTTATGTTCTTTGTTTGGACCAACTCATCACCGTCCCACCACGGAAGGGTTTTGATATCTGAGAAGAATTCAAAATATTGCACCCCTTGCTCCCGTCTAATGGCGTACACTTGCAAGTCTTCCAGATAGCCCCACGATAGGATGTCTCCCCATGAAATATCTTTATCATGTGTAAAGTACTGAAGCGGCCTTATAAACTTTCTTTCCTTAGGCATCACCTTAAACCACTTCTTCCTCTCCTCAACAAGATTTTCTCTTGGGATGGTTCTTGGAATCACTTCCATTGTAATATTTTCAACAATCTTTCTCCTGACTTCATCTTCATTTTGATCTTTGAACATCTCAGCAAGAGAAGGAAACGTTTCATCAATTCCAGAGTAATGAAAGTCCGTTTCTTCATCAGATGAATCAGAGGCATCTTCAACAAGCACATCATTATACTTGTCAGCTTCTTGGGCGTATACAAACTCATATTCTCTTTCTGGTGATGGAGGAATCTCATCTTCTATATTGAACTTGAACTTCCCATCATCTAAGCCCAACCCCTTCAACATTTCTACCCTAGACCTTGGTACCTCAAGCTCCCCCTCATACTGAGCATGTAAATAAATGACAGTTGGTTGTGTGAGGAATACCTGGTCTGTATGTTGTTTCCCAGATGAATAAGACTCTTGTTGTTGATCATCATCCTGTTCATTGATCTCGTCATTCATGAAATCATCAATCTTTCCTTGAACTGCAGGATTCACAATGAGTAAACCAGAAGACCCTTGATCTTTATCATCATCTTCATCTATGAACTTATCCCATGATGGATCATAGTTTTCAACAGCATCAAGAATATCGTCCAAATCTTCATTCTCTTCCTCTTCTTCTTCTTTTACTTCAACCTTTTCCTCTTCTTTCCATTTTAACAGTAACACTTCTTTTGCCTTCTTTTTCTTTTGAATAACATGCACTCGGCGAACAATATCATTAAGATCGAAAGATAGAGTAGAAGACTAACCAACAAGCACGGATCCCTTAGGATCTGCTTCAGCATCAACCATCTCTACATCAGCTTGACTCAAAGATCCACTTGCTTCTTGAGTCTCTTCTATAACACTCTTATTCTTTTTTGTTGCTTCTTCAGCCAATCGTCTTTATCTTTCAATTCTACGCTCTTCGGCTCTTTTGACTTCAATATTGTTGAAAGCAGCATGAACATCAATATTCAAATGACTTTCCATAACAGTGTATAGCATATTGAGCTGTTCATCCTTCACCACTTTGTCAGCCTTCATTGCCTCTATCTCAAGCTTCAACACTTTCATTTCATTTGATGATGCTTCATTGATTTTGCTTAATAGCTGATTTGGAGTTTGATTTATCTCATGTAGATTCTTCATTTTCTCACGCATTTCAACATTTTCTGCTGAAAGAATCTCAAACAGCTGTGAATTGTCATGAACACCATCTTTCATTTTCTTTAGCTTCTGTTCTTGCTTTATCATGACGGTCTTTATTTCTTCATTTACTTTCATCAATTCCTCAACCTGCTTCTTTAACACATCACTCTCAGCTTCAGCTTTTGCCTTTTCTTTTTCTAGTTCACCAACTTTCTTCTCCAAAGCTTTCACGGCCTCATTGTTGAACATATCAAAATCATCATCTGGAATATCGTCTTTATATACCCCAGTATCAACCTATGTTGTGGCTCTTTTGAAGACCCTGCAAACAGACATTGAAGTATTCATTAGAAACATATAACAATTTAAGGCTCTAACTACCTTATGACTCCCCCTTTCACTATACCCTTTACAACTATCTTTGGTGCTGGTTCCTTAGGAATAGGAACTACTGGGGACGTCTTTGGTGTTCTCTTCCTTTTTTCTTCTTTCACAAACCACCAACGAGTTTTCTTCTCAACCAATTCACTCATTTTATCATTTTCATTCTCGGAATCACTATTGGTGTGTCTCCATGCATCATTCTCTGGAGAAACATACGAAGGATTGTTGATTCCACATATCATTCTCTTAACTCTTGGTTCCGGACCCTTAGTTAGTCTCCTAATAGTTTCTGCTGTCATGTTCCTCAGTTCTAGAACATCATCATCATCCCTTTCAATGTCCTTGAACTTATCATCAATCATCATCTGTATGAACCGAGGATACATGATGTATTTTGCACTTCCAGCTTTTACATTTTCTACCAAGTAGTCAAAAATCACTTTTGAAACGTTATATGGCCTGTTCAACACTAGGTAGGTGATAATGTTCATGATGTAGTGAGAAGTTTCGTCATACGCTCCCTTCCTGTGAGATAGAGCATCTACTACACAATGGATCATGAACTTGTAAGGATGGAAGAACATTGTTTTTCCCATTTTTCCATTGATCTGCCTTGTAAAGCCCATCCTGCACAATAAACCTTTGCAAAGACGTTCCAGAATAATGGTAGGATTGTTGTCAGAATCACCTATCTCTAACACTCTTCTTAAATGACCAACGTTGAATTTAATTTCTAATCTCTCTTTCTCACTGCAGAGTAAATCATCTTTTCTTAAATCACCAACATTCTGTCCATTCTCATCTCTCTTTCTCACTGCAGAGTAAATCATCTTTTCTTTCTCCTCGTACCTCGCTGAACTCCAAAATCGTCTCACATGAGATTCATAAACTATAGTCTTGTCGGTTAAGGCCTTAGCAATCTTGCCTTCTCTCAAGAACTTTGGTATAACTTCAAATATAGTCTTGTCTGTATACTGTGTTTCCAACAGACAATAGATGTTGTGAGATTTATCCCAGTCTGACCCTGTTCCCTGCAAAAGTATTTATTGTTATCATTTGCACAAAGTTCAAGACGAAACATGACAAGTTAATTTTTTTTTTGATATTTCAAATTTTTTTTTCTAACTCTGGAGATCTCACCATGTGTGGTACTGAGGATCGGATGGCTGTCCGATCAGATTGCCACCCGATCAGATTGCCATCTTGTGCAATGAGAAGTCAACAAAGTCAACTGCATATGAATCTGATGCCCACTCGATCAGATTGCCACCCGATCGAGTTGCCACTCGATTCATGTGACAAGCAAGTAAAACCTTTGACCATTCAACTCTTTGAAAGTGAATGTCATGGATCGGATGACCACCCGATCGGATTGTCACCTGATCGAGTTGTCACTCGTTCCTTGACAACTTTGATTTATTGAAAGTTTTTGTCTTTTTGTGTTGAGGATCGGATGGCCATCCGATCGGATTGCAACCCGATCGAGTTGCCACTCGATTCATGACATGGTTGCACAATATCCAAGACATAGTGATAAGGATCGGATGGCCACCCGATCGGGTTACCACCCGATCGAGTTGCCACTCGATCAATGACACACATGATCATTAAATGCAAGTGTTTTGGAACGGATTTCCACCTGATCGGATTGCCACCCAATCGGGTTGCCAAATTTTCCAAGTCCCTAAGACAAACACTTGGTATATTTATCAAACAAGAAGTGCTATGAATCGGATTGCCACCCGATCGGATTACCACCCGATCGGGTTGCTAACCTATCCAAACCACTTTGACAGTTTAAGGCACAAATACCAAGATAGCATATCAAAATTCAGATTAACAGATTAAGCACAGAAATCAAAGCAACTCATACTTAGAAAAATATTCAACAATTAAGCATGCATTGGATCGGGTGGTCACCCGATCGGATTGCCACCCGATTGAGTTGCCACTCGTTCCAAGAACAGTGAAGAACAACTTGAACATTCAAAGTAACATCAAAAATTTTCTAAGCTAAACATCAAATTGAACACAGATCTACATAGAGAATCTAAAGACGATCAAATCCCTATGTTCATCATTCCCTAACTCGGCTTGAATAATGACTACTTTGACAATTAAAGGTCCGACATCCGACTCGTTCTAATCAACAGATCTACAGATTTAAACATGTTATGGCACAAACTAAGATGGTAAACTTGTAGATCTATCATTCGTGATCAAAACCTTATACTTAGATTTCATCAAAACTTCCTAAAAATGACTAGATCTAACTTTAAAGCTCCGAACAGACGTCGTCATCTAGAACAGACAATAAAACATCAATTTTAACAGTTTTTGATCATGAAAACTTAACTTTGCCATTGAGAAGGTTGTGCAAACCAACAATCCAATGTCTTGTGCAAAGAAAAAAATGTGAAAATCAAGATCAGATGAAAGAGTGTGTGAGAGAATAGGATGGTCGACCAATTGAGTGAAAGTTTGACTGTGAGCATTGACCATCTTATTTATAGTGACCATGAATCGGATGGCCGTCCGATCGGATTGCCACCCGATCGGATTGCCGCCTGAGCCAAACACAACTCTTTTGACTTTTTTACTTTTCTATGTTGACTTGTTGACCTTTTTATCAGATTTTGTCCAGTTTTAGAAATCCACTTAAGTAGCTAGGTCCAAGTTAATGATCCTAGGCACTTAATTCTCCGACCAAGTCCAAGTTAATGACCTTGGTTGACCCGATAAGAAACAAACTGACATTTTTGTTCAATTTCTCAAACACATTTTTCTGAAAAAAATGCTCAAGTATCAAATTAATGAACTTGTTTTGACTTTTGAATTTCTTAGATTTTCAGATTAGCTCCCAACCCAGTTGTCCAGCTCAGAATCTTTCCTGCTCCTCTTCTCTTCTCAGAATCTGAAGATCCGCTTTCCACCTTGGTTTGTCACGAAAACTAAAGTAGAGATGTAAAATCTTTTTGGAATTTTTTAGGAAAGTTTAAACTAGAAAATTATGAAATCTTTTTGTGTCTTTGTAGCTAAACGGAAATGAAATGCAGTATATGTAAAGCAGTAAATGTAACTATTTATAGACATATTTTTGGTGAGCATGTTAGGGGATCATATCAGCTACCGACAAGCTACAAGTACCGTTAAGCTTGATTACATACTAAGAATTAAACAATTCTCTTAGATTGCCGATATACTGATCCTCTTAAATTTTCACACAATTTTCAATTTATCAGGATACGATTTAGCATTTTAAGATCTTATCTTATACGCGTGTCCCACCACATAATATACTCCCGTATCCAGACTCCTATATTCAGTCTTATTGGTGAATGTACACTAATGATATCTGTAACGGGTAAATGCGAGGCCATGAGAGCTCAGGTTAGAACTTCCGTTCAAACAAAGAAATGATGGCTCAACTTTCGGTGTGTCCCGTTTGGGGATCTTTTCTTCAACAGCACATGATTAGCATTTTTCAATGTTTCATCATTTTTTATGCTAAGGGTAGGCTTTAAGATTAAAGCAGTGCAGAGTATTATACGAGGACTAGGCTATTGATCACGCAAAATCAGAAGTCCTGGTATAATACCCCAGATATCATCACGTACAAAGACCTTGTATGTCAGAAATAGAAAGCCCTTCAAACAAGATTTCAGGGGTTACCTATATATCCGAGAGATGTTCCCCACGTAAAAGCAAGTTGTGATTTAGGTTTATATCCCGAAAATATATACTAAGTGTGCAAAAACCTATCGGCATATTATCAGCGAGACTGCTTAATGCTTTTAAAACATTACATTTCTTTAGCGTACTGCAACTGTCTGGCTGATGTACTATCAATTCCCCTTTTTACACAAACTCTTTTTGGGTTTTCTATTGTTTTTGGATTTTTTTAAAAATATCTCATGTTTTTGGTTTTTTTTTTTTTTTTTTGCAATTTTTTAATGTTTTTGAATTTTCTGAAAAAGTTATCTATCTCCCCCTAAATACCAAAACAGCTAAAAATGAGACAAACCAAAGCAGTCTGCTTCTCAACATCATCTGCCTCGGTTTCTTCATCAACGCCAATAATTTTCTCCACATCCGACAATAATTTCATACCATTTAGTTTTAAAAGATATTGAAAACGAGCTTTATCAAAAGCTTTGGTATGTAAATCAGCTTTTTGTTCGTCGGTGTGGATTTTTTCAATTCGTATCAACTTCTTTTCATAACAATCCCGTATGAAGTGATGACGAATTTCTATGTGTTTTGTTTTAGCGTGATGTACCGGAGTTTTTGTTATGTTTATTGCTGCCATATTATCAACAAAGATAGGGGAAGTAAGAAATTGCAAAACGTAGTCTCGCATCTGTTGCTGAATCCACAGGATTTGCGAGCAGCAGCTGCTAGCAGATACATACTCGGCTTCACATGTTGATAAAGCAACAGAGGTCTACTTCTTACATTGCCATGTGACCAGTCGGGGTCCGAAAAATTGGCAACCTGAAGTTGTTGATTTTGCATTTACTTTGCAGCAGCCGAAGTCAGGATCAGAGTACCCCTCGAGTGTGAAGTCACCGTCCTTTGGATACCATAACCCCAGTGTTGGAGTTCCTTTCAGGTAGTGTAATATCCTCTTGATGATCGACATATGCGAAGATCTGGGACTTGATTGAAATCTGGCCGCGAAGCAGGTTGGATACATGATATCGGGCCTTGATGCCGTCAAATACATTAGCGATCCGATCATGGAGCGATATAACATTTCATCCACCTTCTCTCCAATGAGATCAGGGTTTATTCCATGGTTCATAGCTAACGAGGTGGACATTGGGGCCGTTCTAGACATCCCGAATTTCTCCAGAACATCATGAACATACTTTGTCTGATGTATGAACGTTCCCTCGGGCAGTTGATCGACCTGAAGCCCTAAGAAGAACCTCATCTCACCCATTGAAGACATTTCGTACTTCTGCTTCATCACATTTTCAAAATCTTTGCAGAGTTCTTCATTTGTTGACCCGAAAATAATGTCATCCACGTAAATCTGAACTATCAGAAGATGGCCGTCGACTTCTTTCGTGAAGAGAGTGGTGTCTACCTTGCCTCGGATGAAGTTGTTGGCTAGCAGATGTTGAGAAAGTGTCTCATACCAGGCTCTCGGGGCCTGATGCAAGCCGTACAACACCTTGTTCAAGAGGTAAACCTTATCTTTGTGGATTGGGTCGGAAAAGCCCGGTGCCTGTCCGACATATACCTCCTCCTTCACCTTGCCATAGAGAAATGCCGACTTCACATCTAGCTGAAACACTTTAAATCCTTTCCAAGAAACAAACGCTAGGAAGATTCTGATAGCTTCAAGTCGAGCAACAGGAGCATACACTTCAGTAAAATCTATCCCCTCCTGCTGACTGAAACCCTGGACCACGAGTCGAGCTTTGTTGCGAACAATAACCCCTCTGTCGTCCCTTTTACACTTAAACACCCACTTTGTGTTTATCTTCCTATGACTATCAGGCAATTCCACCAGCTTCCATACACCCAACTTCTCAAACTGACTCAGCTCCTCCTGCATCGCGTTGACCCATGAATCTTCAGTTAGTGCTTCCTTGTAGGTACGCGGTTTAATCTGCAAAATGAAACAACTAAGTGAAAACTCTGTTTGTAAAGGAGCAACTGTAGAATAAAAACAAGTAAGGCCATGGTCAATTTGTCTTCTGGTGCGGACGCCTGACTGCAGCTCTCCTATTCTCAATTCTTCTGGATGGTATGAAAAAGTCCTCGGCATCACCTCGCTTGGAACATCTACCTCGCCTTCCAAATTCGTAACGTTCTGATCCGCAACTTGTTCATTGACATGAATTGTCTGATCTGAAGTTTGGATTTGCTCCCCCTCAGACTCTGAATCCCCACGATCGAATGTTGGCCTTTCATCAGATTCTGAATTATCCTAGACTGGCGTCAGATTATCAGGAGCATGTTCACGTTCCGAAGATGTCGGAGTTTGCTGAACTTCATCATTCTCTCCAGCGTTACTTAGACCAGCTTCATCATCATTGAAAGTTTGCCGTTGACATCTAGAAGATCCTGTTGGGAATCTTTCCTGTGCTGCTTCATATTCTCTTAAAATGTCCAAATCATCAAAGAACTCTGGCTCTTCTTCCAACTTGAATGAATCCCATAGAGTATCGTAGTTGAATCGCCATGAGTCTGCGGGTTTCTGTGGTGGCATTATGTATCCTTGGCATTCAACATGTTGTGCTTCGATGATCTGCTTGAAACTTGGAACAAAGACTCTTTTGAGTGGACTGGTATATCCCACAAAAATTCATTCAATGCACTTTGAACCAAATTTTTCATCGGGATCCAGAACTGTGCAGGGAGACCCGAACGGTTCCAAAAACTTGAGATTAGGCTTGCGGTTGTTGATCAACTCGAAACAAGTTTTGTTGTGCTTCTTCACAGTAAGAACCCTATTAAGAGTATAGCAAGCGGCTACAACTGCTTCAGCCCAAAAATTTATTGGTAAGTTGGAATCAGCAAGCATCGTCCTCTCCGTTTTGATCAGCGTTCTATTCTTTCTTTCTGCTACTCCATTTTGTTGCGGAGTATATGGCGCCCTGAATTCTTGCAGAATACCTCTCCTATCACAAAATTCTTCCATCTTGTTATTCTTGAATTCTGTACCATTGTCGCTTCTAATTTTGTGAATTCGAGTTCGGTACAAATTCTCAATCTTTCTGAATAGTCTCAGCAAACTCTCGAATGTTTCATCTTTTGTCTTCAAGAACGTCACCCATGAGAATCTTGAATAGTCGTCAGTTACCACTAGACAATACAGATCTCCCGTTATGCTTTTGACATTTACAGGACCAAAGAGATCCATGTGAAGTCTTTCTAGCGGTCTCGTGACTGAGTTCATCTTTTTACTAGGATGTGATTTCTTTCGTTGTTTTCCTTTGACGCAACTAATACACTCCCCCTCAAGATGAAAACTCTTCAAGTGAATACCCGTTACCAAATCGTTGTGCACTAAATGGTTCATCTTTCTTAGGTGAATGTGGCCCATTTTCCGGTGCCACAACTGCGACTCCTTTTTAGTGGCTCTTGACATGAAGCAGTGAGCTTGACCTGTGGTAGTCGTGGCTATGCTCATATCCAACACGTACAGATCATTAACTCGTGGTGCTCTCATGATGATCCACTCTTCAGGGATGACAAACCCCGGCTTCAAGATCAGACATTCTTTATCCATGAAGTGTGTCGAATACATTCCGTCACAGATCTGTGAAATGCTCAGAAGATTGTTCTCTAGCTCGGCGATGTAATTGACTCTTTCGAACGTGATAACTCCATTCGATAATGTTCCCTCACCAATGATACGACCTCCCTGATTACCAGCAAAACCAACATAACCTCCGTTAAACCCTCTAACGTCGTAAAGAAGGGTTTTCTCCCCGTCATGGGCCGAGAAGCTCCACTATCCATTATCCAACGCGAGATGGATCTCAGAAGCTCCTACACATATCAAAATATTTAGTGAGATTTTAAAGCAACCCAAGCCTCTTTCGACTCAGGTAGCTTAACGTTAATGCGTGTGGTTTTGGTGTATAGTGGTGGGAAATTCTTGTCATTTATCTTGATACTTTCTTCAGACCCAATCTCAACCTCTTTATACAAAAAGAAATCATTTTTAGGAGGTTGACCAGATGATTGGTCTTTCTTTGCAACATACTTCTTCCCTGTTGAGGTCGAAGTTTGTTTCTTAAGTTTCTCATAGTAATCCAAAGGAACATTCATGTTTACCAGTGTGATTGAAGATGATTGTTTTATAGGCTCAGAAACCTTTGCCTTTGGAGAACTTGCTTTCTTATCATCAGATTTTGGCTTCCATGTTTGTTGAGACGAAACGACCTGTTTGTAAAATTTATCAGTTTTAGTTACCGACTTCTTTACGGGTTAAGTTTTGACTTTGGTGTTTTCATTTTTCATAACTCTCTTCTCAACAATCATTGGAGCTTTCCCTTTTACATCGTCTTTCTTTTTTGGACTCTCGACAACCGCAGACTTAGGCTTCGAGTTGGTGCACTTTCATGCGATGTGTCCAACTTTGTCGCATTTAAAGCATGTTCGGGTGTCAACTTCCCGGCTTTTGCCTTCGGTCTGAGGCTGTGAGGCCTTTTTCTCAAAAAAATCTTCATTTGATTTTGAAAAAAATTCAGATTCTTGCTCGGAATGTGAACTCGAGCTTCTCACAAACACCTTTTTCTCAACAAACTTCTTGTTTTGAAAGTTCCTTCCTTGATTATTCTTACCACCCTGATAACCACCCGACCGTTTGTTTTGGTTGTTGTTGTTAAATCGTGGTAGTATAGCAGGTTTTTTAAGTAAGATTTATCTTTTTCAAAGTTCAATTGCCTTTTGGAACGTTTCAAACCTTCGATTTCAGAAACATCAATCTTAACCAATTTGAACATATTTTTCAGCTTGTCAACATTCACATTCTCAAGTGGAAATTCAAGATCCGAATACAACTTATCTGAACCAGACATCTTGTACATCACAAGAGTAGGTTCTTCTCTTAAGTTGTTTTTGGATTTTGATTTCGGAATGTAATAATTCAAAAAGCACTCTTCGTCCTCAGTTGAATCACTATCAGATTTTAAAACATTTTCAACCACATTTTTAACAACTTTGGACTGAACACTGTCTTCATCAGATGATGAAGTGAATGTGACATCGATGGTTTCTGGAAGTTTTACATCATTTGTTTCATCATCATTATCCAACCCAGACTTTTTCTGTGACACCTGGGTCACTGTGACCATCAAATAAATTCTAAGCCAATGAAATATTGTATTTCATACTTGGGATCTGTATAAATATGTGTATCTTTTGCATATTTCAATTCTTGTACGATTTCAAGCTCTAAATCGCTTTCTGGAAGGTTATACGCGCACTGATGCATAAATATAACCAGTTTAATGCCACACACACTCCGGAATAGTGAAATAGGCTTAACATACCTTAAATAACCTTTACATAACTTAGAAATAAGTTTTGAAGGCTTTGGTATGGCAAAATCAAGTTAAATCGCTTACAGGGACTAAAGTTGACAAACTGCGAAAGTATGCCAATTTGAACTGTAACAGACATTCCGGAACATGGCCATAAGTTAAACATACCATAAATATCCTTTACATAGCTTAGAAATAGGCTTTGAGGGGTCGGTGTGTTAAAATAAACTTTCGGGCCATTCAGGGACTAAAAGCGTCAAAAAGTGCACAAGTTTGCATTTTCGCGCATAACTTACGTTCTGACTACATCCGGACATCCAAAAAATTATGTAAGCACTAAAAAATTTTATTTTAGTGTTTGGCATAAGAAAAATCCATTCTTCGCGTCATTTGGATCGTTTTTCGCGCTTATGCGCATTCCGTCGTAATTAACCGAACAACGCAATCGTACGGCCAAACGAACCGACATCCGAGATATTTTTGAGCACATTTTAAGTTCCCTATACTTTAACTTCATTTTAGAGCTTTGAAATGGGGTTAACGGGGCTTAAACGTGTCAAAAATGCATCAAATAGCAAGTTTGGAGCTTCAGGGGCCTGTTCTGCCATTTTTCAATCTTTCTGGTCTGCAAGTCCTTGCGCACCTCAACACTCAGGACGTTACAGTGTGCAAGCAGGGGTCAGATGCAGAAACTTGTTTTTAACAGCCTGTTTCCAGCCTTTAAAACCTCCAAAGGCCAATGCCACTTGTCAATAACTGGTGGTGGGGGCAAAATGAGCTACCATAACATTCTGACAAGTGTACGGGTGAGATCAAGGCACGTTATTCGAGGAACGATCCTAACGGTGGTCCATTTACTATAAATACCCATCCATCCCCATTGCAAAACCCACTTGAAATCTGAGTTTTTCTCTAAGTGGTTGTGTTTATACACTTCCTACCTGAGATTACTTGGAAATCAATCTTGCGGGGACCCTTTGTAAGTGTTCCTTCGTTCTTTTATTGCTTTTCGAGTCTGAAAGTCAAACTTTGTTTGACTTTCTGCATTGACCAGTTTATGGTCAATGCGAAGTTCGTTTGAACTTCATAACGTGAGCGTGATCACGATGGTTATAGTCCTTAGTGACTATACCTACTGATTACCACGTTATCTAGGCTCAGTGACGAGTCGTAGTTTCGGCCAAAATGCGCATTCTTGTGTATTTTGTAACCAAACTACTCATAGGTATCAAAACCGTTTGTTTTGATACCAAACCTGTTTTCTAAACTTAGTTAAGCATGTTCTAACATGCTTAGCTCGTCACTTTTAGTTTAGTGCTTATATAGGGTCGTAAGGTAAGCGATCTAAACAATCGCTTATACTTTCGAACCCGACCCGTTTGGTCGATCATTAGGATCCAACCAAGTACATTAGGTGACCATAGTATATAGGGAATAACCTTCTGAGGTTATACCTTATGGTCGCTTCGTTTAAGTAGTTGTATGATAGGTAGTTTATATGCCTTAGGTAAATTACCAAAATGCCCTTTTGACGCCAAAATTCATTTTAAGCACATGTAACATAACTTTTGGTATCTAAACTGATTTGGTAACAATATTAGACATGTTAAGGCATATTTTACTTATCATAGGACTAGTTAGGCATTCCGAACGCGTTTTACGCGAACGACGCGTTAAAGTAGCATAAGCTACCTAAACGGGTCGTACTGGGTTGTAAGCACTTAGGCTAGGTTTCATTTAGTATGTAGGCCTTGTTAAACCATACTACCTGAGTTCTCATACTCATTTGGTTTACGAACCCTCATTCTATCTGATCCTCCGATTTAGGTCCGGTTTATTAACATAGTTACCTATATTAGGTGCCGTTTGATTCCGTGATCTCTAGCATTGCTTGGTGGTTATCTTAGGACTTCTGAGCAATCTCAAGTGAGTACGTAGACCCCTCTTTTACTGTTTTCAAACTGTTTTGGGGTGAAACACATGTGCCTACTTGTTACTTTCATGCTTTCCTGTTTTCACATCATATACTTGCTATGTTTATTAGTACATTTATAGTACATGATTTCAATACATTTTATGCTATGTATTCCCATTTTGTGCATATTTAGTACATCACTTTACAAAACATTTTATGCTATGTATGCCCATTGTGTGCATACTTAGTACATCACTTTACAATACATTTCATGCTATGTACGCCCATTGTGTGCATACTTAGTACATTGTTTTACATTACACTTATGCTATGTATGTCCATTGTGTGCATACTTAGTACATTGTTTAACAATACACTTATGCTATGTATGTCCATTACGTGCATACTTAGTACATTGTTTTACATTACACTTATGCTATGTATGTCCATTACGTGCATACTTAGTACATTGTTTTACATTGCATTTCTGTTGCATATGCTCATCCAGCATATGAACACATTATACTACATTTTGAACCGTTGTAACCATTTGACTATATGAACCGTCGCAGCCCTTTGATTATATGAACCGTTTGTAAGTATTGAACCGTGTGAACCAGTTGTATCTGTTGATATGATTTACATTTGACAATGGACATTTGACTATACATAAAATTTCTACAATTGTTAAACATTTCATCTCGATGGTTTGGTTTGAGTAAGTGATTTAAGTAACGAGGCGTATTTAATATGATACAAGCACAGTGGATACGCCGCTGGTACTTCCTATATATAAGTGTTTTAATGGTATCACATATTGTAGCGTTATTTGAATCATTTCAATTTGAGACATATAACATTTTATACAAATAACATACTTTTCACAAGACATTGATTTACAAACAACTTATCTTATACAAACTCATTTTACTTGGTTATTGATTTAACCATACATTATTCTCTTATTTATACATATCATCTGATCTTATCGTGTTTCAAATGATTTACAAGACAAAGCAAATTACAAGGTTCATGACTAAACATTTTCTCAAACATAAGTCATGAATTCTGTTTTCACAAAACCTATGTATCTCACAGGCATTTTTATGCTGACGTACCTATTTTCACATGTGTTTTCAGGAGATGATGCATAGGACTTATCAAGACAAACTTAGGCGGACCTGTGCCTTAGTGACTTAAAACGAGACAAGAACTAGTTAATTTATGTTATGTACTCTTTGGTTCTTGTTTAAAACAATGTAAACTTTCATGTTTGATTATAAAACGAAACTTCAATTGCCATGGATTTGAAACAATTAATTCTGTTACAACACTCTCCGTCGTTTCCGCCACGTTTTGTATATTCTACGTGGTCGGGGTGTGACAGAAAAGTTGGTATCAGAGCCCATGGTTATAGGGAATTAGGTTATTAGTAATACTTTGACCTAGTCTATAACCTTCCTAGGACCCTAACGCGAGTTTACTTGCGTTTAGTCATAAAACAATACCGTCACCTATCCTTAGGCGACGACCACAACAAGAACATAAATTTCAAAACCGCTTTGAAAACTAATCATCTGTTCTAGGATGATTGATTACTAGGTTTTGAACCCTTTGTTATAAGGTTTTGAACCCCTTTGAATTTTCAAACTCTCGTCAAAGTTTTTGGTCCTAAATAGTGTGAACACGTGCAAACTGGAAGAGTGAATGCCTGTACCCTGAGTTTTCTGTCTAAGGCTAGAGTGTTCGTACAAATCCACATAATCGGACCAGTCACTCTTACCTGTGAACTCTTGGGGTGAGTGTCCACTTATAGGCGAGCATGTCTTCGCGATACATTATGAGGATCTAATTGCTTTGATTCAGCCTTTGTGTGTCGTTTGTTTGCTTCATGGTTCAAACAAATGACCATCACCCATGATTTGGTCGGTATTTGCAACATCCTATTCTTACCCAATGCCATTTCATTTGTTTTCTCTCTTGTTTCCCCTTTTTAGAATGCCTCCTCGATGCGAGAATCAGATGGCGACTGCCGAACTGGCAGAAATCATTGCGCAACAAATGGCTGTTGCGTTCCCAAACCTTATTGCTCAATGGAACCAAGCCAACAACAACAATCATGCTCCCTGCAACTTCAAGAGTTTCAATTCGGCTAAGCCACTCAAGTTTAGTGGTTCTGAAGGAGCAACTGGGCTTCTTCAACGGTTCGAGAGCATTGAGAATACTTTTCGTCATGTTCAGTGTCCTGATAATCGCAAGGTCGAGTTTTCTTCGAGTGTGTTTCAGAAGAGGGCTCTTACATGGTGGAACGGGGTGATGAGAGACCGTGGTGTAGAAGTTGCTCTAGCACAAACATGGGCCGAACTTAGGGCCCTTATGATGAGGGAGTTCTGTCCTCGTCATGAGATCAGGGCCTTAGAAAGGGAATTTGATGATCTTACGCAAGATAGCGGTGAGCATCGAGCCTACACAGACCGTTATGGGGAGTTAAGTCTGTTATGCCCAAACATGGTCATGCCTTTGGATAAGGCAATCGAAAAGTACATTGATGGCCTCCCTGACTCAATAGAAGACATTGTGACTGGTAGCAACCCTACTACAGTTAGACAGGCCATTGAGCTATCTGCAACCTTGACTGAATCAAAGATCAGGAAAGGTAAACTTTTCCGAAAAGGTGACAAGAAACCGGTCGAGGAATCGAACCCAATCGAGGAATCAAAGACCATGGATGAATAGACTGGATCCCCTAAGAAGTTAAAGAAGCGAAAGGCTTCTCAGAACTTCGCCATGGTTACTCACAATGATCAAGTCGTCCCCAACCAACCAGCTCAACCCCCTGCTAGGAAGCCATACAATGGAACTGCACCCTTGTGCAACCAATGTAGCCTCCATCATCATGCCAATGTAAAGTGCCGCAAATGCCAAACTTGTGGACTTATAGGCCATACAGCAAGAGTCTGCCCAGCTGCAGCTGCACCAAACCAAGCTGGCAACAATCCTGCTCAAGGTCATTTTCTACCAGGTTCTTGCTTCAACTGTGGCAAGATGGGTCATTTCCGAAGAAATTGCCCAAAGCTAGCTAATGCAAATCCAGCGCAGGGATGAGCATCTGACCGACAACATCATTTAGAAATAATCACGTCTTATGTATTATTTTCTTTTGTTGTCATGGTCCATGAAACAGTTGTTATCATTGTTTATAAATAAATCTCTTATATACATTGCAATGTATTTATGTGGTTGTATGTATAAACAACATATCCCTTACAATACCGACAATCAAGGAATCGTATTCCTTGAAAAGCAAACTACCCCCCAAAATTTTTCCATCTTATGATCTCTTGCGTTTCCACGAAATTCCTAAGTACCCGTTTATTCTAAGGAAACGAAGTACAAGGCGCAAGTTACAACACGAGACGAATACCCAAAGTACCACTATAAATCCTTAATAAGGGTACTTAAGGATATTTCCGTAAATCCTAAAATTGTTGTGTTCCTTAATTCGAATATTACGTTTCTTTGAAAACAAAATCGAATTTTGGGAGATCATCCTATCTTTTCAGATAGATCCCAGAGGACATTGAAGTCTAGCGACTGGTTTCCTGGTGTACTTTGAATATCCATATTCAATCACTAACAAGTTAATAACAAATTAATAACTGAGTTAAGCAACTATGTGATTACGTGCTTATGTGTTCCCTTTTATGTTTTTGGTGTAATCCAAGTTTTTGTTATCTAAAATCCTTAATGGACTTCTACGTTGTAGTTAAGTCCCTTGGGTTATAAAGTACTACTCCATAATTAGACCCCTTGAGTGGTCTAGTTAAACAGATTGATCCAAAAATCTGGTTAGGAACATCATGTGATGATATAGCTGAAAGGACTCCTTGGTGGCCTAATTAAAAAGATCATTTGTCGATCTAATTAAAAGGACCCTATGGTAGTCTAGTCACCCTCATCACAGGTTTGATTTTTTCCCTAAACATTACAAGCCAGACTGTGTGGACTGTGCAAGGAATTACGTAATTATGGATGCATACATAATTATGGAATTTAGTGCACAGAAACCACAGCGAGCTTTGTCATGTGCTTAGAAGTTAACTCTATTCATTTCCGTTTCTGAGGAAGCACCCGTTGAAAATGACTCCGTTTGTTCATTTTCGTTTCTGAAGATTTTCCGTTGAGGAAATGAATATCCGTTTGATTATCCTTTTCATTTCCATTTCTGAGGAAGCACCCGTTGAAAATGACTCCGTTTGTTCATTTTTCGTTTATGAAGATTGTCCGTCGAGGAAATGAATATCCGTTTGTCTATCATTTTCATTTCCGTTTCTGAGGAAGCACCCGTTGAAAATGACTCCGTTTGTTCATTTTCGTTTCTGAAGATTGTCCGTTGAGGAAATGAATATCCGTTTGATTATCCTTTTCATTTCCATTTCTGATGAAGCACCCGTTGAAAATGACTCCGTCAGTTTATTTTTCGTTTCTGAAGATTGTCCGTTGAGGAAATGAATATCCGTTTGTTTCTCCTTTTCATTTCCATTTCTGATGAAGCACCCGTTGAAAATGAATCCGTAAGTTCATTTTTCGTTTCTGAAGATTGTTTGTTGAGGAAATGAATATCCTTTGTTTATCCTTTTCATTTCCATTTCTGATGAAGCACCCGTTGAAAATGACTCCGTCAGTTCATTTTTCGTTTCTGAAGATTGTCCGTTGAGGAAATGAATATCCGTTTGTTTTTCCTTTTCATTTCCATTTATGATGAAGCACCCGTTGAAAATGACTCCGTAAGTTCATTTTTCGTTTCTGAAGATTGTCCGTTGAGGAAATGAATATCCGTTTATTTCTCCTTTTCATTTCCATTTCTGATGAAGCAACCGTTGAAAATAACTCCGTAAGTTCATTTTACATTTCTGAAGATTGTCCGTTGAGGAAATGAATCCCCGTTTGTTTATTCCTTCATTTCCGCTTCTGAAGAATACTCGTAGAGGAAAATGACTCCGTAAGTTCATTTTCGATCTGAAGAATGTCCGTTAAGGAAATGACAGGATTATGCCTTACATATCTCTGGTGGTTATTTGACACAAAGTCACAAATAGACTCCTACGAATAAATTTCGGGACGAAATTTCCTAAAGTAGGGGAGACTGTGACACCTGGGTCACTGCGACCATCAAACAAATGCCAAGCCAATGAAATATTGTATCTCATACTTGGGATCTGTATAAATATGTGTATCTTTCGCACATATCAATTCTTGTACGATTTCAAACTCTAAATCGCTTTCTGGAAGGTTATACGCGCACTGATGCGTAAATATAACCAGTTTAATGCCACACACAATCCGAAATAGTGAAATAGGCTTAACATACCTTAAATAACCTTTACATAACTTAGAAATAAGTTTTGAAGGCTTTGGTATGGCAAAATCAAGTTAAATCGCTTACAGGGACTAAAGTTGACAAACTGTGAAAGTATGCCAATTTGAACTGTAACAGACATTCTGGAACATGGCCATAAGTTAAACATACCATAAATATCCTTTACATAGCTTAGAAATAGGCTTTGAGGGGTTCGGTGTGCTAAAATAAACTTTTGGGCCATTCAGGGACTAAAAGCGTCAAAAAGTGCACAAGTTTGCATTTTCGCGCATAACTTACGTTCTAACTACATCCGGACATCCAAAAATTTATGTAAGCACTAAAACATTTTATTTTAGTGTTTGGCATAAGAAAAATCCATTCGTCGCGTCATTTGGATCGTTTTTCGCGCTTATGTGCATGCCGTCGTAATTAACCGAACAACGCAATCGTACGGCCAAACGAACCGACATCCGAGATATTTTTGAGCACATTTTAAGTTCCCTATACTTTAACTTCATTTTATAGCTTTGAAATGGGGTTAACGGGGCTTAAACGTGTAAAAAATGCATCAAATAGCAAGTTTGGAGCTTCAGGGGCCTGTTCTGCCATTTTTTAAACTTTCTGGTTTGCAAGTCCTTGCGCACCTCAACACTCAGGACGTTACGGTGCGCAAGCAGGGGTCAGATGCAGAAACTTGTTTAACAGCTTGTTTCCAGCCTTTAAACCCTCCAAAGGCCAATGCCACTTGTCAATAACTGGTGGTGGGGGCAAAATGAGCTACCATAACATTCCGACAAGTGTACGGTGAGATCAAGGCACGTTATTCGAGGAACGATCCTAACGGTGGTCCATTTACTATAAATACCCATCCATCCCCATTGCAAAACCCACTCGAAATCTGAGTTTTTCTCTAAGTGGTTGTGTTTATACACTACCTACCTGAGATTACTTGGAAATCAATCTTGCGGGGACCCTTTGTAAGTATTCCTTCGTTCTTTTATTGCTTTTCGAGTCCGAAAGTCAAACTTTGTTTGACTTTCTGCATTGACCAGTTTATGGTCAATGCGAAGTTCGTTTGAACTTCATAACGTGAGCGTGATCACGATGGTTATAGTCCTTAGTGACTATACCTACTGATTACCACGTTATCTAGGCTCAGTGACGAGTTGTAGTTTCGGCCAAAATGCGCATTCTTGCGTATTTTCTAACCAAACTACTCATAGGTATCAAAACCGTTTGTTTTGATACCAAACCTGTTTTCTAAACTTAGTTAAGCATGTTCTAACATGCTTAGCTCGTCACTTTTAGTTAGTGCTTATATAGGGTCGTAAGGTAAGCGATCTAAACAATCGCTTATACTTTCGAACCCGACCCATTTGGTCGATCATTAGGATCCGACCAAGCACATTAGGTGACCATAGTATACAGGGAATAACCTTCTGAGGTTATACCTTATGGTCGCTTCGTTTAAGTAGTTGTATGATAGGTAGTTTATATGCCTTAGGTAAATTACCAAAATGCCCTTTTGATGCCAAAATTCATTTTAAGCATATGTAACATAACTTTTGGTATCTAAACTGATTTGGTAACAATATTAGACATGTTAAGGCATATTTTACTTATCATAGGACTAGTTAGGCATTCCGAACGCGTTTTACGCGAACAACGCGTTAAAGTAGCATAAGCTACCTAAACGGGTCGTAATGGGTTGTAAGCACTTAGGCTAGGTTTCATTTAGTATGTAGGCCTTGTTAAACCATACTACCTGAGTTCCCAAACTCATTTGGTTTACGAGCCCTCATTCTATCCGATCCTCCGATTTAGGTCCGGTTTATTAACATAGTTACCTATATTAGGTGCCGTTTGATTCCGTGATCTCTAGCATTGCTTGGTGGTTATCTTAGGACTTCTGAGCAATCTCAAGTGAGTACATAGACCCCTCTTTTACTGTTTTCAAACTGTTTTGGGGTGAAACACATGTGCCTACTTGTTACTTTCATGCTTTCCTGTTTTCACATCATATACTTGCTATGTTTATTAGTACATGTATAGTACATGATTTCAATACATTTTATGCTATGTATGCCCATTTTGTGCATATTTAGTACATCACTTTACAATACAGTTTATGCTATGTATGCCCATTGTGTGCATACTTAGTACATCACTTTACAATACATTTCATGCTATGTATGCCCATTGTGTGCATACTTAGTACATTGTTATACATTACACTTATGCTATGTATGTCCATTGTGTGCATACTTAGTACATTGTTTAACATTACACTTATGCTATGTATGTCCATTACGTGCATACTTAGTACATTGTTTTACATTACACTTATGCTATGTGTGTCCATTACGTGCACTTAGTACATTGTTTTACATTGCATTTCTGTTGCATATGCTCATCCAGCATATGAACACATTATACTACATTTTGAACCGTTGTAACCATTTGACTATGTGAACCGTCGCAACCCTTTGATTATATGAATCGTTTGTAACTATTGAACCGTGTGAACCAGTTGTATCTGTTGATATGATTTACATTTGACAATAGACATTTGACTATAAATAAACATTTCTACAATTGTTAAACATTTCATCTCGATGGTTTGGTTTGAGTAAGTGATTTAAGTAACGAGGCGTATGTAATATGATACAAGCACGGTGGATACGCCGCTGGTACTTCCTATATATAAGTGTTTGTATGGTATCACATATTGTAGCGTTATTTGAATCATTTCAATTTGAGACATATAACATTTTATACAAATAACATACTTTTCACAAGACATTGATTTACAAACAACTTATCTTATACAAACTCATTTTACATGGTTATTCATTTAACCATACATTATTCTCTTATTTATACATATCATCTGATCTTATCGTTTTTCAAATGATTTACAAGACAAAGCAAATTACAAGGTTCATGACTAAACATTTTCTCAAACATAAGTCATGAATTCTGTTTTCACAAAACCTATGTATCTCACAGGCATTTTTATGCTGACGTCCTATTTTCACATGTGTTTTCAGGAGATGATGCATAGGACTTATCAAGACATACTTAGGCGGACCTGTGCCTTAGTGACTTAAAACGAGACAAGAACTAGTTAATTTATGTTATGTACTCTTTGGTTCTTGTTTAAAACAATGTAAACTTTCATGTTTGATTATAAAACGAAACTTCAATTGCCATGGATTTGAAACAATTAATTCTGTTACAACACTCCCCGACGTTTCCGCCACGTTTTGTATATTCTACGTGGTCGGGGTGTGACATTTTCTTTGAAAAATTATTCAACACGGGCGGTGGAACTTGATGATACCCTACCCCAGTTCCATCTGAGTATACATTACATCTTCACAAGCTTTGTTCTTTGGATGTTTTACTGTTTCGTTCATCAGAATCTTTTATCGTTCTTTTCAGCTTCTCATGATTTTCAGAAAGTTGTCAGTTTTCAAGAATTAACTTTTCATTTTCTTTCCTAAATCTTTCTACATCATTTTTATCTTTTTCAATTCTCTCAGTTAATTTCTTTATTCTATCATTTGAAGCTCTTACCAGTTTATCATGATTTAAAATTTGATCTTCAACTGATTTGACCATTGCAACCAGTTCTTCCGTCTTTTTGGCATTTAGATATGCATGTGTGCTGCAAACCTTGCAATCTTTCATGCAATTTTTGCAGTCACTCTTAGTTTTAGCCTTATCAGTCTTACCTGACCCATTTGTTGAATCACTACAACTGACCTGGCTCTTTGACTCAGATGCAGACTTAGAATCTACCTCTAATTCCTTTGCTGCGAGCACTTTATCTGCTATCTTCGTCAGGTTCTCTGCAGTCATTTGTTTTGTTGTGTCGATTATCCCATCATCGACTTTTCTTGACTTTAATTCTTCCTCTTCAGCTTGCCTTGCCCATTCTCTCTGTCTATCTTCTTCCTGTTGTGCTATTTGTTCAATGAGGGACTCCACAATGAGTGTTGATGGTTCAGCAATTGTATTTCCTTTAGGGTCCAAATAACACTCTCGATCAGCATCCCACCTGTTTGCACTTTTGGCCTCTTTCCAGGCTCGACAATTTCTATCCTTCATGTTTTGAGCTAACATTTTTCTATAACCGTATTTCTCCTCTTCAGTTCGTGTGTCTTTGAATGGTACGATTTTTGCCATCAATGCAAAACCTACAATATCTTCTTCTGTTAAAAATTCACTCCAGTCGAAGCCCTCATCACCATGAGTTACTGCTAATGCCCTAGAGTTCTCCTTAGGAGTTTCTTCTATCTGTTTCATTCTCGACGGCTCCTCACGATTTCTGTGATAAACAACCTTTTTGTAATAGTCATCGTGAAATGGATTTGATGTTTCATCTGAAGCTGCATTCCTGCGTTCTCTTTTAAAGTTCCATTTATGTTTGCACTTGAAGCAGGTAACCTTTGACTTGTCGAAGCCCAGCTTCGTTGATGGTCCACCGATTGAATTTCTCCCGGTTATTTCCATGAACCTCTGAGCACGTCGGATAACGCTGGCCATGCACCATCGAATGACAATCAATTCCATTTCTGTCACACCCCTTTCTAAGGCGGAAGCACGAGGTGTGATCATGAAAGGTTTTCATTGCATACGATTGGTAAACATACTACATGCTCATAAAATAACTTCAAATGCAAAACATTACATAACTAAATTCGTAGTTTAAGTGTTTACAACACGAGACGGCATATTGTCTTAAAGTTACAACTTTATTCAACGATAAACATAACGGCATCCGAGAGCATGAGTAAGACCGAGCGCACATCCACTTTAGTTACCTGAAATACATGTGAGTTTTGGAAAAACGTCAACATAATGTTGGTGTGAATTCATGCAGTTTTTGTATTTCACGTTTGTATACTTTGTAAGAAAACATAGTTTGTATCAGGTATCCTTGTATAAATTCAGTATTCATGTATAAATCAAGTGTTCTTATGTACACCACGTACTCATGTATAAATCAAGTGTTCTTATGTAACTCAAATGTTCATGTATAAATCAAGTATTCTTACGTACACCACGTACTCATGTATAAATCAAGTATTCTTGTGGTATGAATCTTGTATAAATAAGGTGTTCTTGTATGTATTAGGGTTGTTAATGGGTTGCAAGGCCATTAACATGTGACACGACATACGAAGTCACCAAACCATAGGCATTTATCAAGTTTTTCTGAGACACAAAAGCACTACTTGGTACTCGTTCTCACCAAGAGTGTGGCTGCCCGAAACCCGTTAGATCTAACCTTTTGTTCTGCGGTCTAGGTATATTGTTGATTAATGGTGCTAATGGTACCCTATTCGTGACACGATTTCTCGTATCATTCCTCAAAATGCATCATACTTGGTACTAGTTTTCACCAAGAGTGCTTCTTGTATTCTTGTATTCTCAAAACGCATCATACTTGGTACTCGTTCTCACCAAGAGTGCTTCTTGTTTGTGTATCCATCATACAATTTGTAAACATTGTAATATTTGTAACATGTATTTCACCCCCGAAGTTATAAAACTGAAAACAATTAAAAGAAAAGGGGGAGCATGAACTCACAACTTTGCATTCCTTGCGTCGTAAACTTCACCGGATTTACTTAATTAACGTCGTGACCTATACGTGTTTCCTTAACGTTAGTCACTAGACTTGTATCACACAAGTACAAGTCACTATCTTTTGTGTACGTATTCTTACGTTAAAAATAATTTATATTTTTAACTACGTGCCTTACTTATATTCTTTTCTCAAAAATAAATATAAGTTTCTTGTATTTGTCTAAGTATGTTGTATGTGTATTTTTGTGCTTTCACATGTCAAGAGTATTTAGTGTATTGTCAAGTCCTAATACATTATCACGTATGGTACATACTACATACACTTAGCACAAAATTTTGTGATCAATAAATATATATATTCTTCTAAAAAATATACATACTTAGTATCCATTTTTATTCTGGAAGAAATCATCATTTCTTAACACAAAAATTAGGGAAAACCTTGTTAAGTGCTTTTTGGTACATTTTTAGGGAATAAGTTTCTCAAAATTATATTTTTCTAAGTGTCAAAATTTATAGAAATTTTGACAGAGTTTCCCCTAAAAATGGAGTTTTCCCATGTTTTCAAAACATGTATTTATTTTCTTTTAAATCTTCATCAAGCGTCAACAACTCATTAAAGTCTTACTATAAGTCAAAATCATGTAAATCACGCTATATCATGAACTTGTCATATCCCGAAAACGCGTAGTAACTTGGTAAAGCTCTTAGTGGGCTTAGTCACCTTCCAAAGTATAATTATCTCTTTAAAAATCACCTTCTTGCAAAAGTTTAGTGTTTACAACTTGTAAACAATTTTTACAAAATTCAACCCCTTTGAACTCTTCTTGTAAATAAAATATTCTCATACTTGTCTTATTTCAAAAAATAGTGTTAGTGTTCGTAATAGTCATGATTTTCCAAAAACCGCTTCTCCAACTTGGCTTCCTTACCAAAAATCCTTTGCAACTCTTGAACAGGTGGGGGTACTTTTCTTTAAACTGGTCTTCACGTTCCCACGTGTACTCGGGTTCGTGCTTAGAGTTCCAACGTACTTTGACAAGTTTGACAGTGCTCCTCCTGGTCTTGTTGACTTTCCAGTCAGTAACTTCAACGGGTTCTTCTGTAAATCGGAGGGCGTCATCAATATGCACTTCATCCACCGGGATGATTACGTTTTCTTGTGTTGGACTCTTCTTGAGATTGGATACATGAAACGTATCATGTGCTCCATTAAGTTCTTCTAGTAACTCCAATTTGTACGCCACAGTACCAATTCTTTCCAAGATTCTGAATGGTCCGATGTATCGTGGATTCAGCTTTCCACGTTTTCCAAATCTTACTATGCCCTTCCAAGGTGAGACTTTTAACAACACTTTGTCTCCCACCTCGAATTCTAATGGTTTTCGTCTTCGATCAGCGTAGCTCTTTTGTCGATCTCGAGCCGCCTTAATGCGTTCTTGAATCAGTATAATCTTGTCGGTTGTCTCTTGTACAAGTTCAGGACCAACCATACGTTTATCTCCAGCGTCTACCCAACATATGGGCGATCGGCACTTGCGGCTATACAGAGCTTCGAACGGTGCGGCTTTTATGCTTGTATGATAACTGTTATTGTAGGAAAACTCAACTAAAGGTAGATGAGTATCCCAGCTGCCGCCTAGGTCCATGACACATGCGCGAAGCATATCTTCTAACGTTTGTATAGTCCGTTCGCTCTGACCGTCTGTTTGTGGATGGAATGCCGTGCTTAGATCTAGCTGAGATCCAAAGGCTTCCAGAAAGGATTGGCAGATTCTTGAGACAAAGCGTCCATCTCTGTCTGAAATAATTGAGATTGGCACTCCATGATGTGCCACGATTTCTTTTAAGTATATCTCAGCAAGCTTTCCAGTGCTGTCTTTTTATCGGATCGGTAGGAAATGCGCATATTTCGTCAATCGATCAACTATCACCCATATCATATCGTGACCTTTCGGGGTCCTGGGTAATTTTGTTATAAAGTCCATCGAGATTTGCTCCCACTTCCACATGGGTATCTTTGGTTGTTGTAGTAGGCCGGACGGTTTCTGGTATTCAGCCTTAACCTTAGCACAGGTTAGGCATTTTCCAACATAAACAGCAACATCGCTCTTGAGTCTCGGCCACCAATAGTATTCTTTTAAGTCTTGATACAACTTGTCCGATCCTGGATGGATCGAGTATCTCTATTTATGCGCTTCATCAAGGATAACTTCTCGAATACCGCCATAGAGCGGAACCCAAATGCGCTTCTTAAAGTACAAGGTTCCCTCTTCATTTTTCACCATATATTTCAATGTACCCCAGAGGTATTCAGCTTTACGGTTTTCTCCCTTGAGAGCTTCTTGTTGTGCGTCACGAATGCATGCAGAGAGGTTCGTTTGAATAGTCAGTTTCAATGCTCGAACCCTTAGGGTCTTAACCCTTTCTTTTCGACTTAGCACGTCTGCTACAACGTTTGCCTTTCCAGGATGGTACTTAATCTCACAATCATATCCGTTTAGTAGCTCAACCCATCGTCGCTGACACATGTTTAATTCTTTCTGATCGAATATGTGTTGTAAACTTTTGTGATCTATGAAGATTGTACATCGAGTACCATATAGATAATGTCGCCAAATCTTCAAGGCGAATACCACCACACCGAGTTCCAATTCATGCGTGGTATAGTTTCTTTCATGTACCTTCAATTGTCTTGAAGCATAAGCGATGACTTTTTGGCGTTGCATGAGCACGCAACCCAAACCTTGTCGTGAAGCGTCGCAGTATACCACGAAGTCTTCAGTGCCTTCAGGTAATGATAGTATCGGGGCATCGCATAGCTTGTTTTTGAGCAGTTGGACGGCTTCTTCCTGCTTGTCACCCCAGTCGTACTTTTTGTCTTTCTGTGTAAGGGTAGTTAGCGGTTGAGCTATCTTTGAGAAATTCTCGATGAATCGCCGATAATAGCCCGCTAAACCCAAAAATTGTCGAACTTCAGTTGGGGTTTTGGGGGCTTCCCAATTCTTTATTGCTTCTATCTTAGACGGGTCTACATGAATGCCCTTCTCATTCACAACGTGACCAAGAAATTGTACTTCGCAAATCCATAATTCGCATTTCGAGAACTTTGCATAAAGTTTCTCTTTCTTTAGTATGTCTAGAATGTTTTTGAGGTGTTGCTCGTGTTCTTCTTTTGTTCGCAAGTAAATCAGGATATCATCGATAAATATAATCACAAATTTATCGAGATATGGTTTGCATACGTGGTTCATCAGATCCATAAAGACCGCTGGTGCATTCGTCAGCCTAAATGGCATCACAAGAAACTCGTAGTGCCCATAACGTGTTCTGAATGCAGTCTTGGGTACGCTCTCTTCTTGTATCCTTAACTAATGGTATCCAGATCGAAGGTCGATCTTGGAATAGTAGCTTGATCCTTGCAACTGATCATATAAGTCATCAATCCTCGGTAGCGTGTACCGATTCTTGATTGTGAGCTTGTTCAATTCTCTGTAATCAATACACATCCGCATAGTTCCATCCTTTTTCTTTACGAACAATACTGGAGCTCCCCAGGGTGAGAAGCTTGGCCTTATGAATCCTTTATCCAACAACTCCTAGAGTTGTGTAGACAATTCTTGCATTTCGGATGATGCAAGCCGATAGGGTGCCTTGGCTATAGGAGTGGCTCCTGGAATCAAGTCTATACGGAATTTGACTTGTCGTTGCAGAGGAAGTCCTGGCAAATCTTCGGGAAAAACATTAGAGAATTCCTTCACCACAGGAATGTCTTCGAGTTTCGGCTCCTCAGCCTTCTTGTCTACAACATGCGCTAGGAAAGCGACACATCCTTTCCTTAAGCACTTCTGTGCCTTCATACAACTGATGATTCGCAGAGGCGCGTCTTGTTTTTCTCCATGCACAATGAGAGTTTCATCATTCGCTAAAGGGATGCGAAAGATTTTCTCATCACAAATAACTTCATCTGTGTTCTTGGACAACCAGTCCATTCCAACCACTACATCGAAGCTACCCAACTGAATAGGCAAAAGGTCGATGCTAAATCTTCGTTCACCAAGTTCCAATGTGCAACTTCTAACAACTTCGCCCGACTTAACAAGTTTACCATTGGCTAGTTCTATGGAATAAGGAATTTCTAATCTACTAGATTCTATTCCAAACATGCATTTAAATTCCACAGACATGAAGCTATAATCGGCGCCAGTGTCAAATAATATAGATGCAAAGTGATTGTTAACGAGAAACGTACCGGTGACCACATTAGGGTCCTCGCGTGCGTTCTTTGCTCCAATCACAAATGCTCGTCCCTGAGCATCGTTTCCCTTTGGGCAGTCTTTTATGAAATGATCATTGCTTCCACAACTGAAGCATCCTCGGTTCTTCCCATTTCCGTTACCATTCCTGTTGCCAGTACCATTTCCATTTCCACCATTGTTTCCAGTTCCAACACCGTTGCGGTTTCCGTTCCCGTTCTTTCCTTTACCCCAACAGTCTTCTGTTTGATGACCCAATCTACCACATTTGTCGCACCTTGGAATGCGACAAGCTCCTTCATGATGAAACTTACATTTTTGGCATTTAGGCAGGGTGCCTTGGTATCCTCGGGCTGTAGTATCATTTGCTGGTGCAAAGGTTCTTGCCTCCTTAGATGGGTTAGTGTCACGCTTCTTGTTGTATGAAACTTTGTTGTTGCTGCGGGTTGCTTGATTCAGATTCGAATGCTTTCTCTTCTTGTCACCGGACGACTCAGCATGCGTCTCGGTCTTTTCTGTTGGGTTCAATGATAACTTCTTCATACGAACACAATCTTCAATAAGGCTGACAGCCAGAGTTACAGCCTCAGTGATTGTTTGAGGTTTGGCCGAAGTTACCATGCCGCGAAATTCTGAGGCCAATCCCCAAATGTAGCGTTCAACGTGCTTAAATTCAGGAGTTACCATGTAGGGAATCACCCTAGACAGATCATGGAACCTTCGAGTATATCCAGTAATATCAGCACCTTCCATGGTTAAGTGCCAGAATTCAGTCTCCATTCATTGGAGTTCAGCACGAGAGCAATACTTCTCTCTCATTCTTTCCTTTAGTTCATCCCAAGTTAGGCCAAAAGCGGCATCATCACCCAAGGTTTGGACTTGCAAGTTCCACCAAGTCAAAGCTTCATCGACAAACAACCCAGTAGCAAAAGTGACTTGCTGATCCGCGGTACACTTGCTCATGCGGATAGTAGCTTCAGTCTTCTCCGTCCAGCGTATAAACGCTACTGCACCTCCAGTGCCGTCGTAGTTCATTGGTTTGCAGTCGAGAAACTGCTTGAAAGTGCAGCCTGGAGCTGCATTTCCTCCAGACGAATCTCCATTCCCATTACGCCTAGCATTGCTTGGTCCTCCACAGTCTACAGTACGGTTCGCCTCGTATTGGGTGATAGAAGCGGAGATCCTTTCTTCCAGTAGAGTGTTCAGCTCTTCAGTAGTCCTCGGTAGAGGAGGAGGAGGAGGGGGTTGATCATCATTGCGAGCATTCACAGTTTTCCTGGGCGCCATGTTCTATCAGAACACAACACAGCAGGGTTAGATATTCGTTTGAAATCATCTTACGAGACAGTAGTAGTATATATATTCACAGGCATATACCACATAAGTGACATCAAACAATTCTTACTCTAGCAGAGTATTTAATAAGCTGGTGTTCACGTTTGACCTTTTCTTGCACTGAGGGAATCTATACGTGACAAGACTTGCTGTGATTTCTGTGCACTGAATTCCATAATTATGTATGCATCCATAATTATGTAACTCCTTGCACAGTCCGCACAATTTGTTTCATCCTCGTATCTCTTCCTTCAGATAGGCCATTGTTTTCAGGTAAAGTCACGTATACTTGTGACATTCTACTCCAGTGCACCCTAAGTCTCGTAGTGTCTTTTCTTGACTCTTTGTAAACAGTTTCAGGTAGTGGATGTCGCGGGACGTTTTATGCAATGAAAACTCTTTGAAAATCGTTTTCGTGAAAGGATCCTAGAGATTGTAGACTAGACTCGAGAAGGAATCCTGGTTCACTACAATCGCAGCTCTGATACCAATCTGTCACACCCCTTTCTAAGGAGGAAGCACGAGGTGTGATCATGAAAGGTTTTCATTGCATACGATTGGTAAACATACTACATGCTCATAAAATAATTTCAAATGCAAAACATTACATAACTAAATTCGTAGTTTAAGTGTTTACAACACGAGACAGCATATTGTCTTAAAAGTTACAACTTTATTCAACGATAAACATAACGACATCCGAGAGCATGAGTAAGACCGAGCGCACATCCACTTTAGTTACCTGAAATACATGTGAGTTTTGGAAAAACGTCAACATAATGTTGGTGTGAATTCATGCAGTTTTTGTATTTCACGTTTGTATACTTTGTAAGAAAACATAGTTTGTATCAGGTATCCTTGTATAAATTCAGTATTCATGTATAAATCAAGTGTTCTTATGTACACCACGTACTCATGTATAAATCAAGTGTTCTTATGTAACTCAAATGTTCATGTATAAATCAAGTATTCTTATGTACACCACGTACTCATGTATAAATCAAGTATTCTTGTGGTATGAATCTTGTATAAATAAGGTGTTCTTGTATGTATTAGGGTTGTTAATGGGTTGCAAGGCCATTAACATGTGACACGACATAGGAAGTCACCAAACCATAGGCATTTATCAAGTTTTTCTGAGACACAAAAGCACTACTTGGTACTCGTTCTCACCAAGAGTGTGGCTGCCCGAAACCCAGTAGATCTAACCTTTTGTTCTGCGGTCTAGGTATATTGTTGATTAATGGTGCTTATGGTACCCTATTCGTGACACGATTTCTCGTATCATTCCTCAAAACGTATCATACTTGGTACTAGTTTTCACCAAGAGTGCTTCTTGTATTCTCAAAACGCATCATACTTGGTACTCGTTCTCACCAAGAGGGCTTCTTGTTTGTGTATCCATCATACAATTTGTAAACATTGTAATATTTGTAACATGTATTTCACCCCCGAAGTTATAAAACTGAAAACAGTTAAAAGAAAAGGGGGAGCATGAACTCACA
This sequence comes from Helianthus tuberosus, assembly GCA_030545235.1. Lineage (NCBI taxonomy): Eukaryota > Viridiplantae > Streptophyta > Magnoliopsida > Asterales > Asteraceae > Helianthus > Helianthus tuberosus. The sequence continues at coordinate 137,195,535 of CM060371.1, read as the reverse complement.
ACTTTGCGTTCCTTGCATCGTAAACTTCATCGGATTTGCTTAATTAACGTCGTGACCTATACGTGTTTCCTTAACGTTAGTCACTAGACTTGTATCACACAAGTACAAGTCACTATATTTTGTGTACGTATTCTTGCGTTAAAAATAATTTATATTTTTAACTACGTGCCTTACTTATATTCTTTTCTCAAAAATAAATATAAGTTTCTTGTATTTGTCTAAGTATGTTGTATGTGTATTTTTGTGGTTTCACATCTCAAGAGTATTTAGTGTATTTTCAAGTCCTAATACACTATCACGTATGGTACATACTACATACACTTAGAACAAAATTTTGTGATCAATAAATATATATATTCTTCTAAAAAATATACATACTTAGTATCCATTTTTATTCTGGAAGAAATCATCATTTCTTAACACAAAAATTAGGGAAAACCTTGTTAAGTGCTTTTTGGTACATTTTTAGGGAATAAGTTTCTCAAAACTTATAGTTTTTTAAGTGTCAAAATTTATAGAAATTTTGACAGAGTTTCCCATAAAAATGGAGTTTTCCCATGTTTTCAAAACATATGTTTATTTTCTTTTAAATCTTCATCAAGCGTCAACAACTCATTCAAGTCTTACTATAAGTCAAAATCATGTAAATCACGCTATATCATGAACTTGTCATATCCCGAAAACGCGTAGTAACTTGGTAAAGCTCTTAGTGGGCTTAGTCACCTTCCAAAGTATAATTATCTCTTTAAAAATCACCTTCTTGCAAAAGTTTAGTGTTTACAACTTGTAAACAATTTTTACAAAATTCAACCCCTTTGAACTCTTCTTGTAAATAAAATATTCTCATACTTGTCTTATTTCTAAAAATAGTGTAAGTGTTCGTAATAGTCATGATTTTCCAAAACCCGCTTCTCCAACTTGGCTTCCTTATCAAAAATCCTTTGTAACTCTTGGACTTACAAGATCATCACCTTACTAGTTTAATTATATTTCATGAAAAATCATTTTTACCAAGTTCATGTTTAACTAGAAGGTGGTTATTTTATGTAACACATAACCACTTTCTAATCTTGTTAAATCATATTCCCAAATATTATTTAACAAGGTCCATATGGTGATTATCATCACACCATCAAGAATCATCATAAAATTAACAACACATTCACTACAACATCATACTAGTAACATTCCATCTTCAAGTAACCTTTTATATTTAAAGCTTCATGTTCATTATTCTTGTTCTTGTTTCTTTAGTGTTTTGAACCTACTTATCATACTACATCTCTTGATCATAAAAACAAGATGAAACAAGGTGTAGCAAGGACTTACTAATAGCACAAGGCTAGGGATGCTTCTAGTGAAGAAGATGATGAAGAATGTTGGTGAAAAAGCAAGAAACAAGGTCCTTTGAAGCTCCACAAGTTGCAACCTCCTTGAATCACCTTACAAGCTTGAATGGAACTTGAAAAATGGAAGAAGATGGTGGTTTAGTGGTGGTGATGGTGGCGGTTGAGGGGAGCCGAGAGGAGGAGGGTGTTGGATCGTCGTGTGACCCTAAATAGTCAGTATGAGTAGTTCATCATCAAATACAAAGGCGGAATCAATGTAAAAGATGTCAACACAGCTTGTTCCTTTCTAATCTTTATCTATTACTGATTTTCTGAGCTTTTACACGTTCAAATGACAAACGAACAGCACCTCGGCTCAGAACATATGGTCTAATTTCGCTCCAAATGACACAACGACATGGGTATATATAGATGTTCTGATTTCGCTTGAAAATGACATGTCTGTTTCAAGCAAAATAACATGTGTTGATTTCGCTTGAAACTGCCATATTCCATTTCAAGCGGAATCACCCACTTTAACATGAAAAACCCTAATTTCTAACCATGTTGTGTGCTCGTTTATCCTATCTAGACATAAGACTCGATTAAGACGAAGTTAACAGACACTAGATGCACCAACAGACTCCCCCTTGGATGTTGACGAAGTCTTCAGCGTCGAGTCTTTAGTCTTTGTCTCTATATCCAAATTGTCTTGACATTGTAAAGCTCCCTTCAATCTTTAATCTTCAATCTCCCCTTTGAATGTTGATCCAGAATTTTGACTCCCCCTTTCGCAGATTCCCCCTCTCAATAGGCTGGGACTTGACTTCTAGTTCAAACTTTGACATTTTCTTTGCCATGGGGAACTTAATTCCTGTTTCCTGCACAATCTCTACCTAAATATAAGATATATGATAATAACAGTTTCAATCTAACGTTACCATTCAACCTCATTTGTTGGTTTTATCAGTGTACAGAAATCCACTTAAGTATTCAGGTCCAAGTTAATGACCCTAATTACTCAATTTGTCTACCATGTCCAACTTAATGACCTTGGTTGATCTGAGACAATTCACACTGACATTTGATTAACTTTTTCAAACATTTTTCTAAAAAATTACATGTTTCAAGTTAATGAACTTGTTTTGACTATCCATTTTCTCAATTAACAAGATTAGCTCCAAACTCATCATCTAGCTTAGAATCTTTCTGCATCTGCTTCAACCTTCTGAATCTGAAGATCAACTCTTCACTTTGGTTTGTCGGAAAATAAAGCAGAAATGAAAAATCTTTTTGAATTTTGAATAAAGTTCTAAACTAGAAAATGAATTACAGAAATAAAATGCAGAATGTAAACTATTTACAAACATATTTTTGGTGAGCGTGTTAGGGAATCATATCAGCTATTTGACAAGTCACAAGTACCGTTAAGCTTTAATTACATTCTCAGAATTAAACAATTCACTTAGATTGTCGATATACTGATCCACTTAAATTCTCACACACATTTCACTCTGTCCAGGATACGGATTTAGTGTTTTAGAGACTTAAACTTATACATGTGTCCCACCTCTTGAATATACTCCCGTATCCAGATCCCAATATTCAGTCTTACAGGTGAGTATACCACAAATGATATATGTAAGGGAATAAATTATGAAACGTACAAAACCGTGAGAGCTCAGGTCAGAACTTCCGTTCAGCAGAGAGATGACGGTTCGACTTTAGTGGGTCCCCTTTAGAAGATCTTTTTTACAACAACATTGATTAGAAATTTTATTGTCTCATCATTTTATGCTGAGGGCGGCGCTATATTTCAAGCAAGCAGTAAAGTGTTCTCCGAGGACTAGGCCATTGCTTCCGCAAAATCAGAAGTCTCAGGATAATACCCCAGATATCACTGAGTATAAAGACCTAGTATCTCAGAAAGAGGGATCTTTCAAACAAGATTTCAGGGGTTACCTATATATCCAAGTAGTGTTCCCCACGAAATAAGTAAGTAAAGATTTAGGTTTATATCCTGAACAAACCTACTAAATGTGTAAAAACCTATCGGCACATCATCAGCGAGACTGTTTAAAATTGTTTAAAGTTTACATATCTTTAGCGTACCGTAACTATCAAGCCGATGTACTATCATTTTCCCTTTTTACACAAGCTCTTTTCTGGTTTTCCATTGTTTTTGGATTTTGAAAATATCTCATGTTTTTGTATTTTTAACATTTTTTATTGTTTTTGTATTTTCTGAAAATATTACCCTATACTCTCCCCCTAAATACCAAAACAAGTAAAAAATCGACAAACCATTGCAGATTGTTTCTCAACATCATCATCTACAATGTTATCCTCATCAACGCCAATAATCCCATCCGACACCGATAAAGCTTCATACCATTTAGTTTTAAAAGATATTTAAAACGAGTTTTGTCAAATGCTTTGGTATGTAAATCAGCTTTCTGTTCGTCAGTGTGGATTTTCTCAATTCGTATCAACTTCTTCTCGAAACAATCGCGAATGAAGTGATAACGAATTTCTATGTGTTTCGTTTTAACGTGATGAACAAGATTTTTTGTAATGTTTATCACGGCCTCATTATCAACAAAACTAGGGGTGTTAAGAAATTGCAAACCATAGTCGCGCATCTGTTGCTGGATCCACAAGATCTGAGAGCAGCAACTGCTAGCAGATACATATTCAGCTTCACATGTGCGAGCCACAGAGGTCTGCTTCTTACACTGCCAGGTGACCAAACGTGGTCCGAAAAACTGACAACCCGCTGTTGTTGATTTAGCGTTAACTTTGCAGCATCCGAAGTCGAAATCAGAATACCCTTCGAGCGTGAAATTGCCTGTTTTTGGATACCACAACCCCAATGATGGAGTTCCTTTCAGGTAGCGTAATATCCGTTTCACAATCACCATATGTGAAGCTCTGGGGCTTGACTGAAACTGCGTTGTGAGGCATGTCGGATACATGATATCAGGTCTTGAAGCAGTTAAGTACATAAGCGATCCGATCATGGAACGATACATCGTTTCATCTACCCTGTCTCCGGTGAGATCTGGGTTTATCCCATGATTCATCGCTAGAGGGGTTGAAGCTGGAGTAGATTCTGACATCCCAAATTTCTCTAAGATATCATGAACATACTTTGTCTAGTGTATGAAAATTCCCTCAGGTAGTTGATCAACTTGAAGTCCCAAGAAGAATTTCTTCTCCCCCATCGATGACATTTCAAACTTGTGCTTCATAACTTTTTCAAATTCTTTGCACAAATTTTCATTTGTTGACCCAAATATGATGTCGTCCACGTATATCTGAACTATCAGAAGATGTCCGTCGACCTCTTTGGTGAAGAGAGCGGCATCCACTTTTCCTCGGATGAAGCTGTTGGCAAGCAGGTGTTGAGACAATGTCTCATACCAAGCTCTCGGGGCTTGGTGTAAACCATACAGTGCTTTATCCAACAAATAAACCTTGTCTTTGTGGATTGGATCGGCGAAGCCCGGTGGCTGTCCGACATATACCTCCTCTTTTACCTTTCCGTAGAGAAACGCCGATTTCACATCTAATTGAAACACTTTAAAACTCTTCCACGATGCAAATGCCAGAAAGATTCTAATTGCTTCTAGTCGAGCCACGGGAGCATATACTTCAGTGAAATCTATACCCTCCTGCTGACTAAAACCCTGAACTACGAGTCGAGCTTTGTTACGAACAACAACCCCTCGATCATCTCTCTTGCATTTAAACACCCATTTTGTGTTAATTTTCCTGTGACCATCAGGCAAATCCACTAACTTCCACACACCTAACTTTTCAAATTGGCTCAGTTCCTCCTGCATCGTATTGACCCACGAATCTTCAGTAAGCGCCTCTTTGTAAGTTCTAGGTTCAATCTGCGAGATAAAACAACTCAGTGAAAATCCAGTTTGTAAAGGAGCAACTTTCGAATAAAAACACGTAAGCCCTTGATCAAGTTGTCTTCTAGTGCGGACGCCTGATTGCAATTCTCCGATTATCAGCTCCTCTGGATGGTATGAAAGTGTTCTTGGCATCACCTCGCCTGGAACATCTACCTCGCCTTCCAAATTTGTGATATTTTGTTCTGCACTTTGTTCACTGACTGGAATAGTTTAACTTGAAATCTGAATTTGCTCCCCCTCAGAATCTGAATCACCACGATCAAATATTGTTCTGTTCTCAGATTCTTGATTATCATTCTCCACCGTCTGATTAATATGAGCAACTTCATTTTGTTGAATATCATCATGTTCTCCAGCATTGCTTGGACCTGCTTCATCGTCATTTGAAGTATGCCTTTGACGCCTTGCAGACTCAGCTGGAAACCTTTCCTGAGATGACTCATACTCTCGTAAAATATCCAACTCGTCAAAGAAATCTTCTTCTTCTTCCTCTTCTTTTTCCATGTCAAACGAATTCCACAAAGTGTCGTAATGAAAACGCCATGAATCTCTGGGATTTTGCGGTGGCATTGTGTAGCCTTGACATTCAACATTATGTGCCTCAATAATCCGCTTCAAGCTTGGAACATAGACTCGTTTCAAAGGATTTGAGTAATCCACAAATATACCCTCGATTCTCTTTGGACCAAACTTACCAAAAGGCTCTAGAACTGTGCAGGGAGACCCAAACAGTTCTAAACACTTCAGGTTCGGCTTGCGGTTATTGTTCAGCTCAAAACATGTCTTGTTGAATTTCTTTACAGTAAGCACCCGGTCGAGCGTATAGCATGCGGCGGATACTGCTTCTGCCCAAAAGTTAACAGGTAATATGGAATCAGCAAGCATCGTCCTGGCCGTTTCAATTAGTGTCCTGTTCTTTCTTTCAGCTACTCCATTCTGTTGCGGAGTGTAAGGAGCACTAAATTCATGCAATATACCTCTTTCATCGCAATACTCTTCCATCTTGATATTCTTGAACTCAGTACCATTGTCACTACGTAATCTTCGAATGCGTGTCTGGTATAAGTTTTCCATCTTCTTGAAAAGCGTCATCAAACGATCAAACGTCTCATCTTTTGACTTCAGAAATAATACCCATGAAAATCTTGAGTAATCATCCGTGACGACAAGACAATAGACATCCCCTGTAATGCTTTTGACGTTCAATGGACCAAACAGATCCATATGGAGTCTCTCTAAAGGTCTCGAAATCGAATTTTCTTTCTTCCTGGGATGAGATTTCTTCTTTTGCTTTCCTTTGATGCAACTAATGCACTCTCCTTCAAGATGAAATCCTTTCACATGAACACCAATAACCAAATCATTGTGCACCAGGTGATTCATTTTTCTCAAATGTATATGACCCATCTTTCGGTGCCACAACTGTGATTCTTTCTCTGTTGCTCTAGACATAAAACAATGAGCCTGACCCGTGGTTGTAGTTGCTACGCTCATATCCAATACGTACAGATCATTGACTCTTGGTGCTCTCATGATAATCCATTCTTCGGGAATAACAAATTCTGGTTTCAAGATCAAACATTCTTTGTCTGTGAAGTGCGTTGTATACATCCTATCACAGATCTGAGATATGCTTAGAAGATTATTCTCAAGCTCAGCAATGTAGTTAAGTCTTTCAAACGTGACAATCCCATTCGATAAAGTTCCTTCTCCAACTATTCTACCTCCTTGATTTCCTGCAAAACCTACATAACCTCCATTGAACCCTCTAACATCATACAGTAGGGTCTTCTTCCCTGTCATGTGCCGAGAAGCTCCACTATCCATAATCCACCATGAAACGGATCTTGGAAGCTCCTGCACATATCACAAATACTTAGTGAAATTTTGATGCTACCCCAGCCTCTTTCGACTCGGGTAACTTGACATTAAGGTGAGATTTTGCAATATAAAGTGGCGGAAAGTTTTTGTCATTCATTTTCAAGCTTTCTTCTGATCCAACCTCAACCTTTTTGTATAAGAAAAACTCATCTTTCTTAGGTTGACCGTTTGGTTGATCTTTCTTTTGAACATTCTTCTTCTCTGTTGGAGTAGAAGATTGTTTCTCCAATTTTTCATAATAATCCAAAGGAACATCCATCTTTACCGGTGTGGTAGAAGACGATTGTTTTTCTGACTCTGAAACCTTTGGTTTAGATGAACTTTCTTTCTTGTCAATAGTTTTTGGCTTCCATGTTTGTTGAGATGACGCAACCCGTTTGTAAAATTTGTCATTTTTAGTTTCCGACTTCTTAATAGGTTCAGTTTTGAATTTTGTGTTGTCATTTTTCAAAACCTTTTTCTCAAAAACCAATGGAGCTTTTCCCTTCACATCATCTTTCTTTCTTGAATTCATCACAACTTCAGTCCTAGGATTCAAGTTGGTACACTTTCATGCGATATGTCCAACTTGATTGCATTTGAAGCATGTTCAGGTGTCAAGTACCCGACTTGTGCCTTCAGACTGAGGCTGTGAGGCCTTCTTCTCAAAGAATTCTTTGTTTGATTTTGAAAAAAAAATTAGATTCTTCATCAGAAAGTGAAGTTGAACTGTTCACAAACACCTTCTTCTCAGCAAACCTTATATTTTGAACATTTTCCTTTGATAATTTTTACCACCCTGATAACCACCCGACCATCTATTTTGATTGTAAAAACGCGGTGGAACAACAGGCTTTTTGTAGTAAGCTATCTTTTTCTAAATTCATTTGCCTCTTTGTCTGTTTTAAACCTTCCACTTCAGACTGATCAATCTCAATCAATTTGAACACATTTTTTAATTTGTTCATATTCACATTCTCCAGTGGAAACTCAGAATCTGAATACAACTTATCCGATCCTGCCATCTTGTACATCACAAGATGTGGTTCTTCACTTAAGTTGTTTTTGGATTTTGATTTTGGAATGTATTTATCCAGAAAACATTCATCTTCCTCAGTAATGTCACTTTTAGATTTTAAAACATTTTCAGCCATACTTTTAACAATTTCAGACTAAACACTATCTTCATCGGAAGATGAAGTGAATGTGACATCAATTGACTCTGGAAGTTTCACTTCATGAACATCTTCATCATTAACCAACCCGAATTTCTTCTTTGAGAAATTGTTTAGAACTGGTGGTAGAACCTGATGATACCCCACCCCAGTTCCATCAGCATATACATCTTCGCCTGCTTTGTTTTTCCCGATGGGTTTGGGAACAATGTGTTGTAAAACAAAGCTTGCAGAGTTCTAACTGTTCAATTTTAACTGGATGCGTTCATTTTCAATTTTGGCTTCTTGAAATTGAAGCTTCAACTTAGCAATTTCATCCAGTTGCTGATTAATTAACTCTTCTTTCAGTCTAAGAACACCGGTCAGTTGAAGATTTTCCTTGTCTGTCTTACCATTTCGTTCATCACAATCTTTAACCGTTCGTTTTAGCTTTTCAAAATTTTCTGAGATTTGATGTTTTTCAAGAATCAATTTTTCATTTTCGGTCCTAATTCTTTCTACGTCATTTTTATCGTTTTCGATTTTCTCAGTTAATTTTTTAATTTATCGTTTGAAGCTTTTAACAACTTATCACGGTTCAAGGTCTGATCTACAACACTTCTGACTCTACTAGTCAGCTCTTCAACCTTCTTACCACTGAGGTAAGCATGTGTACTACAAACTTTGCACACTTTCATGCAATTTTTGCAGTTGTTCTCAGATTTAGCATTCTTACCTGACACATGTGTATCATTTGAACTAACCTTATCTTTGGACTCAGTTCTAGAACCAGAAACTACCTCTAGTTCTTTTGCAGCTAGAACCTTGTCAGCCATCTTCTTTAAGTTTTCAGCAGTGAGTTCTTGTGACGTATCAATAACTCCTTCATCAATCTTCTTTGGCTCCAGTTCTTTTGCTGTCTCTTTTTCCTTTTCTTTCTCAACGGCTTCTCCTCCTCCCCACCATTCTCTCTGTCTGGCTTCCTCTTCATCAGCAATTTGTTTGGTGAGAACTTCAAGATCAACAGTATCTGGATCCACAGCTATGTTACCATTAGGATCAAGATAACATTCTCTATCAGGATCCCATCGCCTTGCCTTCTTTGCTTCCATCCAGGTATGATAGATTTTGGCTTTCATGAATCGAGTTGTATCCTTCCTGTTCACATACTTAACTTCTTCAGTTCTCTTGTCCTTAAATGGAACTATCTTTGCTGCTGTGAAGGCATAACCTACTGCGTCTTCCTCAGGCAAAACATCACTCCAATCATAACCTTCATCGTCATGAAAAACTGCAAGTGCCCTGGATTTCTCTTTGGGTGCCTCCTCTATCTGCTTCATCCTAGGAGGTTATGATTTATTCTGATGATAGATCGCCCTTTTGTAATAATCCTCTCGAAAAAGATTTGCAGTATCATCAGCATAAGCATTTATGCACTCACGCTTAAAATGACCTTTCTGTTTACACTTGAAACATGTCACTTTTGACTTGTCAAAGCCTAACTTGGTAGAAGGTCCACCAATAGACTGTCTTCCAGTAATCTCCATAAATCGCTGCGCTCTTCTCACTACACTGGCCATACACCACCTTATATCGATCAACTCCATCTCCTCAGGATCGATCTGATCGTAGTCTTCTTTTGTTAGGTTGGTGTTGCCTATCTTGCCTGCCACGAGACTTTCATACGATTCTAACACAGACGCTAAGAACACCACCATCTGTTGTTTAGCAGACTCTTCACTGAAATTCTGACCATTCTTCAGATCAACAGCAATGTTGCATTGAAAGAGATTCTTTGATGCAGATTGACTTGAAGTATTTGACGAAGAACCACTATGGTAGCCACTGCTAGGAGTTTCTTGATTCACTGATTTTGAGCTTTCTGCTGAAAAGGCTGTCTTTGGAGATGCAGTCTTTGGGATCACACTGCCTCTGTAATACAACTCCACATTCTGCTGATAAGATGTGTTATTGACTTTGCTGGATTTCTTGATCTCTAATTCATGGCTTTCCAGTCTTTCTATAAGCAGATCAACCTTCAAATCAGCAGGCTTTATTGTATTCTTCAGCATCAATGCAAAATACTGCCAGTCTTGCTCATTTGGTAGAGCATCAAACAATTTGTCTACCAGCTCCTCTTGACTGTAAATGATGTTGATAAGTGGTAAAAAACATATATTTGTCCCGTGTAAAGTGTATAATTTTTGTATAGGTTTTATTTATTTTTATTTAGTTTTTAGTGTATATCGTATTATTTTGTGTTGGGCCAGGTCCTGGTGCAAATGAAGCAAAAACGAGTAATATGGATATAACCAGCCACTTGAGCAGAGTGGGGTACCAGGGACCGAATTAAAATTGCCGCTATTTTTCTCGAGTGGACTGAGCCCACTATCTCTACGTTATTGAAAATAAAAGGTTGCCAATAATTATTGACATTATTATATAAGGGGCGACACACACAGGGATTAGAAGAGTTATTTGATGCTCTAGGAATTATTAAAGATATAATATCATCTACATCATACATCAGACAAGACAAAAGAGGCATGCATATTCATATATTATTGTTATTAAAGTTGTGGCCAATAATTATAGATTGTAGTATTTTGCTTGGTTGGGCCGAACAACATTCAGCAGCAACTATTGGAGGGTTATTTATTTTGGGCCAACTACTTGAGGTGGCAATGAGGAGGGGATTACAAAAAAAACATCAGCCGCATAGATACAGGGGACGCACGAATTCTGGACGCACAGAGGACATCAGGGACGAATTGTGAAGCTTAATTGGCAAGGATCAAGGCTACGGAATCACGGGGATCGAGCGGGAAGCTTGAAGAACAAGGAACTACCGGGTTTTATTATTCGGTTTCTTTTATCTTCTCGTTTACTTGTTTTATTCTAATGAATTCTTGTTCTAAACCTTGTTTGATTGTCTTTAAGATTATGCTTCTCGGCTAAACTTCATAAACTACCTAGGTTATGACAATAGTTTAAATAAAGTTTGGATTTTTATTCGGTTTTTGGCGTGGTTGTGGATTTTTCTTGTATTGTAAAAGCTTCGGGAATTTAACTTGGTGCATATGCGTGCTTGACGATTATTTTATTATTGTTTATTGCTTCGTATAATCCTTGGTGACGGTCTTTATCACATAATAGGGTTGTGCTAGGGTTCTTGATTTAGGTGACGGTCTTTATCACATAATAGATCATTAATCCTTTAGGGTGAAAATTGCATAAGTAACCTTAGAAGTAATATCCGGTAATTTAATAAAATCAAGTGTTCTGCTAAACTTGTCGCTGAGAGGCTCAAGGTTATTAATAGGTCTCGGTTTGGTTACAAGTCCTTAACATTCCATTGTCTATTAAACCAAGATTAAAACTCGTAGTTGCTTTAGACGTTCGCGCTGAGAGGTAGAGCGTCTTATATAGGCACTTTCAAGAAACTAGAGGACTGAGAGGAAATCTAGAAAACCGGTGAGCGTAACAGCCTAGGTAGTGCCACAAGAATCGCCTTGAGAGTGTTTGAGGGGATTAGTGGTGTCTTAATAGGTTTAGTACCTAAAGATCCCGGTTCCACACGTAGTCTTCATCACCTCTGGTCAAAGTCTTCGTTCGAGTTCGTGTTAGTTAATTCTAGCTAATCTAGTTATTCGTTATTTGCATTTTTAGGATTTTTTTAAAAAACCCCCCCAATCAACAAACATTTAGTTAAGTCCGTGTCAGTCTAAGTCTAGATAGAGTCTTTAGCGTAATTTAGTAGAGTCTCTTGGGTTCGATACTCGGACTTCCTTAGGCTATATTGCATCGACCGGTACACTTGTCGGTCGTGTGGTTTAGGTTTTAGAGAGTCTTAGTTTTATAAATTTAAAGCTTAGAGAGTCTAGTTTAGGGTTTAATTTAGTTAATTTAGTTAAACCACTTTTAGCACATCAGATGTCATGTCTAGCAAGCTCCATCTTCAGATGCCCAAATCTTTCGATCATCTTGGAAACAGATTCGTTCTTTAAACATCCAAACAAATCAAATTCTTTTCGTAACAGTTTCTTTTTGTTCTTCGCTATTTCAGCACTACCAATACATTTTATTTTTAATTTTTCCCAAAGGTCTCTCGAATCTTTGTATTCGATCAGTGCGATAATATCATCACGGACAGATTGGTGAAGTAGAGCAATACACTTTTGTTCAGAAACATATTTTTCAATCTGATTTTCTTCCAAGTTCTCATAATCATCTCTCCCCATATCAAATCCATTTTTCAAACTTCTCCAACTGGGATACGCAAACGATTTAACCCATTCTTCGAATCTGGTAGCCCACTGGTTGTAATCTTCAATAGCCATCAACTTGGGCGGCTTATTGTATGTTCCGTATGCACTGTCTATGCTCATAGCATCCTGAAGAATTTTCTTCGCACTCGGTGTTGGTGTAATTTCATTCGTGTTGTTTGAAGTGCCATCTCCCGAACCACCGGTAAAAGCAAACACATCACAAAAAGGATTCATGAAATCATCCATCTTTCACGTACCTGAAACAGTCAACCAACACTTAGACAAATTTTTGAAATTTTGAAAACAACAATTTCAAGCGGAATCAGTTGAAGCGAAATAGCTTCAAGCGAAATACTACTCAAGCGAAATCAAGTTTAAAGCGAAATCACTTATTTCACTTGGACTTTCAAGCGAAATCAGACAAATACTTTCAAGCGGAATAACCAAAATAGCTTATTTCGCTCGAAGTCACTCATGCAAGTTCAAGTGGAATCACGATGACGTCAGCATTTTCGAACAGTTTTTCGAGCGAAATTACAAGTTTTTATCAGATTTAAGTATAATTAAGGTCCAATTCTTTCAAGGATTAGTTAACACTATGTTTCGCTTGATATATGTGAAAATCAGGCCATTCAACCGTTAAATCTTGTTCAAATCAGAAAAGAATGGGTAGAAGTGAGAAAATCCGGTAAAATCAAGCTGAATTGGTATGAACTCCTCGTCCTGAGCTCTGATACCACTTGTAGGATCGTCGTGTGACCCTAAATAGTCAGTATGAGTAGTTCATCATCAAATACAAAGGCGGAATCAATGTAAAAGATGTCAACACAGCTTGTTCCTTTCTAATCTTTATCTATTACTGATTTTCTGAGCTTTTACACGTTCAAATGACAAACGGACAACACCTCGGCTCAGAACATATGGTCTAATTTCGCTCCAAATGACACAACAACATGGGTATATATAGATGTTCTGATTTCGCTTGAAAATGACATGTCTGTTTCAAGCGAAATAACATGTGTTGATTTCACTTGAAACTACCATATTCCATTTCAAGCGGAATCACCCACTTTAACATGAAAAACCCTAATTTCTAACCATGTTGTGTGCTCGTTTATCCTATCTAGACATAAGACTCGATTAAGACGAAGTTAACAGACACTAGATGCACCAACAGAGGGAGAGAGGAGTGAAGGTATGGTGGTGATGATGAGGAGTAATGTAGTAATCTTAGGGCCATGCTTTATATAGATATGTTCATATATTTTGTCAAGATCTACAAGAAACTAATCAAATAAAATAATGTGATAAAATCTTGCACAAGATTGGAAGTATGGTTGTGATGGTCCTTGTGACCGAATCGGTTAGGGGGGGGGGGGGTTGGTTGTAACTTTTGCAACTAAATTGTAATTGATAGTTAGATTCCAAGTAATATGTTTACATATGTTATTTATTTGATATTTAGTGGGTGTTAGGGTGTTCGGGGATCACGACTAGCCAAGAAATAAATAAACAGTGTGTTTGGCAAAACAATTGGTGTCCTGGGTAACGTCCGGTTGTTCGGTTAAATACCGGTTCGTTAAGTGTTAAATTGCACCATTTAGTGCCTTTTATGTACCCTTTTGTAACCCTTTCAATTTCCAACACTTAGGGAAATATTATGGATGATAAAACGTAAATTCTGCATGATATTTATATGTTTAAAAGCTGGTTATAGCTGAATTTAATAAAATTATGCACTTAAAGTGCGTTTCGGGTGCTTTTTAGTGCATAATTTGGCTTCCAGAGAGTCTATATATATAAACCCTTGTATGTACTCTTGGGTTTTAATGTATTCTTGTCATTGGACCTACACCTAGGCTCCAATTCTATTGTCTGACTGCTTTCTGCAGAGTTGTTGGCATATTGTGTTTTACCGGTGAGTTTACTAGTATTTCTGACGCAACGCTCTCGATAATGCATAATGCAATATTTTGTAGTATAAAACGTGCATGAATTCACTTGTATTGCATGTAATAAGATATTATTGACATTAAAGCACATAATTATAATCATCATGCAATAATTAAAGTGTACGGAAATTACCGGTTTCGTGCCAGTTGTCACAATTTCCTCGAGATTGATTTGATCATAATCCTTTTTGGTCAGGTTCGTGTTTCCGATCTTCCCAACAACTAAGCTTTCATAGGATTCCATAATTAAGGCTAAAAATACCATCTGTTGCTTAGCTGTTTCTTCATTAAAATTCTGCGCATTGTTGAGATTCACAACTATATTGCACTGGAAGACATTTTTCGGAATGTTCTGCTGCTGCTGACTTCCTGAACTTGATGAAGACGACCGTCCATGATAACCACTGCTCGGAGCAGAACTGCTGCTTTCCTGGTTCGTCGTGCTCGAACTCTCTGCTAAAAACACAGTTTTTGGTGCTGCAGTCTTAGTTATCATGCTACCCCTATTAGGATCGGAGGCTCCTCATGATTGTGTTTGTTTGTATAATTTGAGCAAATCAATAGAAATGAACAGAGTTTAAGTGCAACGGAAATGAACAACAAACTTTGTAAACACAATCAAGGAAGAAAATGGTTTGATAAACACATGCTTTTCATTGAGTCGAATGATTACAATACAAATCAAAAGATTACAAAGCTAGCTTACAAACTAAACTCCCCCTCAGCCTGATACTCCATGGTTGATTGCATAAGATGAAAGGATTGGACTAGAGGAGAAGAACTCGCTCAGTCAATCAAATGTAACAGTACAGGGTACTGCTCCATTTATAGGCAAACCAAACCACTGAAGCATCTCAGCTGACGTCACCATGAAAGCGACATCTAACAACCTAACAACCTGTAACCACTGTTTCTATACAAACACTGCTAATCTTAACCACTGACTTTATACAAAACAAGTGACACACTAAACTACTGCTTTCTCCTTTCATCAGTGCTTTCCTCAAGGTTGATCAGTCCTTGAATGGGCAGTCCTTTAGCATCAATAGATTGAACCAGCAGTGTTTACTCCTTAGCAGTCTTCAGGGCTTCATCAGTAGTTTGAAGGACAACAACTGTTGTATACGGACAGTGGATAGAAGACCATCAGATGTTATAATCACTTTCAAGGGGAAAGTCTAATGTAAACAACTGCTTATTAAGAATCCACTGTTGATCCAGTTTTGGCTCTTATTATCTGTTCCTCTGATAGGGTTCAATCCTAACAATCTCCCCCTGGAACAGATAATGCCAAAACCCTTCATTATTCTGGATCTTTATTGTCTCATCAGAAGTTCCTTAGCTTTTCTTTTAAATTCCACTTCAAAGTCCTTGGAACTTGAGTCATCCTCATCCCTGCACAGTGTAAGTTCAAGGAGATCTTGTAGATCTTCAACACCAAGGCTTAGTGCTTGTTTCCTTGATATGTACTTCACTTCACCATTGGATCTGATCATAGTCAATACAAGGGTCTTTTGATCAGACGACCATTTTAGTATTTTTGAACCCAATGGGTTTCTTGGGAGAGGTTTATTGACTGATGAGTTGGGAGATTTTGGCCTTGTAAAGATTTGTGAAGCAGTATCCTGAGCTTTTGCTAGTTCAGAATTTTCAGACATTTGTTTGAAAGCCTTTTCTATGACTTCATTAGCTGCAGCTATATCTTCTGCAACTTCTCTTTCAATCTGCTCTTGTCTCTTTCTTTGATCTAGCTCAATGTCTGAGATATATGCTGATGTGTTTGGTGATGATGATTTGTTCAATACCTTTTTGGCAAGGTCCTGAAGTTTTGCTGATCTATCTTCATCTAAAGCCATTTTATTGATGGCTTCTTTAAAGTACTCAGCTTCTTTTTCTTTTTCCTCTGCATTGGTCAGCTGTTTCCTCTTTTCTTGGTTTATCACAACGATAGAGGTATCTGCTGATGTGAGCAGTGATTTAGGATCAATGACCTGTTTTGGCTCTTTGTGTTCAGGCTTCTTTGGTGAATTAGGATCTGTCATTTTTCTTCTTTTCAGCCTTTCATAAGCCTCATCTGTGTACTGCTTTGTCCATTTTGCTATGGCTTTGGCAGTATCCACCTTTGCATCCACCAACTCCTGCTTCTTTCTTTTGTACTCAGATGTAAGATCAGCAATGAGCTTTTTGTATTTGCTCCAGTTTGGAGCTGTCCTCTTCTTGCTTGGATCATTTTTGATTCTTTCAATTCTGTTTGCCTCATGGTTTAATGCAACTATTGGCCATTCTTGGAATTGTTTTTCTTCAGTTGGATAAAATTTTTCTTTCATGATGTATGCAAGATATTCTTTTCTCATTTCTTTTCGTAGATCTGCTTTGGGTGGTAAATTTGACATTTCCTTGCTCAGATCTACTGCATAGTCTTCCATCTGTTTGACTTTAGTGAGCAAGAATTCCATTCTTTCAGAAATGGCTTTGTCACTTTGATCTTCACATTCAAGTTTGGTGATTTGTTGATTGGAGTGAAGATGGCTTGAAGTGAAGTGATGGAGCTTAGACTGACAGTTGTTGAAACAACTGGTGTTTCAACCACTGTTGTTATTACAACAGATGTTGTAACATCTGATGTCTTCTGCTTTTTGGCAGGGGGTGATGGTGGTAATGTGACATTGATGAGAGCAATGGTGGCTGGCTGGCAAACAATTGTTGAAACAACTGGTGTTTCAACCTCTGTTGTCATTACAACTACTGATGTGTTAGTAGATGTCTTCTGCTTTTGAGTAGGTGGTAATTTGGTGGGTGGTGATGTAGTTTTAGGTTGTGATGGTAGGGCAGTGGTTGTAGTGTGTGTTGTAGTGGTGTGTGTTAAAGAGATGGCAGCTGTTTGGCTAGCAGTTTTTGAAACCACTGATATACCAACTGTTTGGATGGAGGTTTGGGATTTTGTGGTTTGAGGTTTGGAGCCTTTTGGAGATGGTTTGGAGGTAAGCTTTGTGGGTCTGAATGGTGTGGATTTGGGTTGCCTCACTTGTCTAGTGGGCTTCTTCTTTTCATCCTTAGGATTTTCATCATCCTTTGACCCAGAAGTACCCTGTGCATTTAGCTCTATATAAGCTCTTTTCTCCTGTTCCCACCTGGCTTTATCCTTAGCCTCTCTATCTCTTTTAACACTTGCTTTTGCTTCTGCAAGTGCATTGGTGGTCTCATCAATTTTCTTGCTACCATCTGGAAAAGGAATGTTTTTAGTCATGTTTTCTTTTTCTGGTTCAATATTTAGGCCATCTTCTATTCCCTTCTTCTTCCACTGCTTGATTTTCTCCCCCTTTTTGGCATTATCTGGAGGGGGGTTATCAATGAAGAGTATAGTGGGAGGAGCTTTGCTAGTGGTGTTCAGGATGTGGGCCTTTATAGCCTTGATGTCTGCTTGAGTATCTTTGAAACTGGACTCCATCATGTTTCTCAGCTCTTGAACATGTATAGCATGCTGCTGATCAGCCATTAGTCTTTGTTGTTGGATGTAACACCTCGAAAATTCGTGTTCAATGAAATAATGACACGTGTCATGTAAGACAAAAAGCGTTGTAAACCCGGATTTAATAAAGATGTTTTGGCAGGATTTAAAAGTGGTGTCATGTTAATTTTTACCTCTGAACGACCTCATTTATAAATCCCAAGACCCAAGTATATATGTATATCAAACATCTAATATATCTTAAATCCAGAAATTTGTTGACAATAATTGAATTCGAAGTGCATGATAGGTTCCTATGGAAATTTCTACGGTAAACCTTCTTGTTCGGCACTTTTGAAAAGGATCCAAGCAAACATAACATAATGGTAGGGTATGTAACTGTTCAAGGCACATTTTAGAGGCCCCAAACTGATAATTTGTCACACCCCCAAAATCCACCATGCGGGGTATCGCCGCTTGGAGGCGTGACATGACCAGGATCGAGCCACCAATCATATTGAACAACGTAATCTTAGTAAGTAAAACCAATCACAATACAATTGGTGACCATAAGACAGTAACCAGTTTTAAGTTAACAGCGGAAGCATAAAACGGAAGTTCAAAACATAAGTTCATAGTTCATAAGTTTAATGTCCAAAACATAGTTTATAAAGTTCAATTATTAAGTGCGGGACATAGCAGTCCGTACACCACAACGACTCCTTCCTCATGCAAGCTCCAAGCGTTTAGCGACCTGTAAAGCATGTAACAACGAGTCAACAACAAATTTGAGTGAATTCACAGTTGGTTGTTTAGTTATAGCATTCGTTTCGTAAATCATCTGTTCGTTTTGTAAACCATGTATCGTATAAATTCGTATCGCGGTCTTCCTGACATGTTTGCGAAGATTAGTGGGGGCTTCCCATGTGTTACTAGACCACGCGTATCGACTGCTATGAAAATGTAAGAGGTGCCCTAAGTCAATGTCTATCAGCATTGACCCTTTGCCCATAGTCCATTAGTACACGCCCGTCCGACTGGCACGGTGTGAGGTTTGTTAAACCTAATAGCGCTATTAACTAATGACCCGCTCGCCATAGGCCTCAGCGATTAAGTCGATAAATGAGGGACTTCAATTGATAGAGTTGATGGTCTTATGGTCGTGTACGTAGGCTTTACGTACGTGCCCTTCAATCTGAGGACAGTAGTAAGTAGTTTAATAGTAATAATAGTTCGAGTAGTCATTCAATCCCATTCCCAACCCATCGGGAATCCCATGCCTTGAAAAGAGTGTGAACTCCCCTCGGTTGCTCGGTTTGACTCTCAAATATAGCTAACAGTCAAGGTCGGTCAATCACGTCCTAGTATGATTACCACTTAGTTTATTAGTGATTTCAAATAGAACACAAAGTTCCTACACGTATCTATCACATAACATGCATCACTTTAACTATTCATGCCCATATAACCTTTCCATCTATTCCCCACTCATAGACAAACATACAACATTGCACATAACACATATAACATATTACATCATTCACAGATAACATACCCGACATTTAGACACGCAAATCACAACCTATGTCATTTCAGCATTAATATTCAAAACCGGGCTAATTTCAGACATTTTAATAAAATAGTTAACTTATTCCAAAAATTCACAAATTTTTACAGAATGTCTTAAACGATCCAAAAATTTTTGTATAAAAATCTCGGGGTCCAATTCGTTACCAATATTTTATAAAAATTCATTTTCCGGACTGAACTCAGATTTGTCTTTTTCTAACCATAGTCCACGGAATAATTTATTTAAAATTCATCGTTAGTCCAATTTACGAAATTCCAGTGGGGTAATTACAAATACATCAGTTTCCATCAACTGTACAAATTTCATGAGCTGATTCATTATAGATTTCCAGTTATGACTAAAAACATAACACCTATTTTCAGCAGCAAAAATGCAGCTTGAGCTGCTGTTACAAATTGACCTTTTAAAAATAGTAAACGAAGTTCAAAAATTATGATTCCAGTGCCATTAGAACCGTATTTCATAATACATAAATATAGAGTTCAGAAAACACATTTTTCGCTTTATTAAGGTTCGGTTACAGCCAACTGAAGTTGGCTGAAATCAGCAAACAGCTTTCTGTTTTTCAGCTTTAACATTCTAAAGCGAGTCGTATTGGTTCCGTTAACATGCATAATGATCAACAACATTTCTAGTAATTAATATTAACAGGTAACTTCAGCAAGAAATTAGCAACATCTCAAGATAACATCATACTAACATAAATACATCATGTTACATCTTCTTGTTTAAACCCCTTTTTAGTGTTCTTGTAGATTTAACATATTACATCTTTTAATCAAGAAACAAGATGAACAAAGGTGACATGAGAAACTTACTACTAGCTTAAAGCTAGGGTAGGATCTTGTGATGAAGATGTAGAGAGAAGATGATGAGAAATACTAGAAACAAGCTCCTTTGAAAGTCCTTCAACTTGCAACCTCCATGGATGAACTTCAACTTTGAATGGAACTTGTAATTGGAGAAGATGAAGATGTTGAGGGGTGGAGGTGGGTTCGGTTATGGGGGTGACCGAAATAGGGAGAGAGAGTTTGAAGGAGTAGGGTGGATTTGGGAAGATATGATAAGGATATGCAATGATTTAGTGTCTTGGAACTCATAAATATAGAGATTTGTAAATATTTTGTTCAAGATTACTAGCAACCTGCTATTGGCTTAAGCAATAATCATGATTAGAGTATGGGTCCCCCATATGGGCCGATTTCTAGCATGGGGGGGGGGGGGGGGCTAAGTGTAAAATTTCATGGAGATTGGTAAATACTAGCTTAAATCCAAGTGTATGGTTTCATATGCTAGTTAGTGGATATTTTAATGGGTGTTATGGTGTTCGGGGATCATGACTAGCCAAAAATAATTAAATAACGTGTTTGACAAATATTTGGTGTCCCGGGTAATGTCCGGTTATTCGGTCGGATACTGTTCCGTTAAATTGTTTAATTGTTCCGTAAGGCGTCTAATGCGTATATTTTTGTAACGAAATTTATTCCTAACACATAGGAAAATATACCAGACTATTTAGTAACTTTTCGGTATACTACTAGTATGCTAACACGCATATGTAAGTATAACACAGTAATCAGAGAGCAGTTAAATGATTCAGCACAGTCATCAAGTACTTTTATTATCATTAATAAACTGTACGGTTACATGTAAATTTGAGGGTTGTCACATTCTCCCCTTGTTAAGAGAATTTTGTCCCGAAATTTAGTGCGTAGTTACTGAGGAAGCTAGTTAAGTTGCGGTGTTTACTGGTTTTCCTGGGGTGTCACATCATCCCCCCGTTGATTTGGAATTTCGTCCCGAAATTCTGCAGTAGCTTCAGCCTCAGTAGTGGTTGCACTGTTTCCGAACAACTGGGGATATCTGAGTTTCATTTGGTCTTCTCGTTCCCAGGTATACTCTGGGCCACGGCGAGCATTCCAACGAACTCGGACCAGAGGTATCCTGGTATGCTTGAGGATCTTAACATCTCGATCCGTAATCTCTACTGGTTTCTCGACGAATCGCAGCTGGTCGTCGATTGTGAGTTCCTTGAGAGGAACTATGAGGGTCTCATCTGACAGACACTTCTTCAGATTTGACACGTGGAATACGTTGTGAACTGCACTGAGTTCTGTTGGTAGATCCAGTTTGTAGGCCACTTTGCCTATTTTCTCTATGATTTCGAACGGTCCGACATATCGCGGATTGAGTTTGCCCCTTTTGCCAAAACGGACTACACCTTTCCAAGGTGAGACTTTGAGTAGCACCCGGTCCCCAAGTTGGAGCTCGAGTGGCTTTCTTCCCTTATCAGCATAGCTTTTCTGACGGTCACGTGCTGCCGCCATTCGTTGTCGTATCTGAGCAATTCTCTCGGTTGTATCTACTACAAGTTTTGGGCCAGTGATTTGGCTGTCACCAACTTCTGCCCAACAGAGAGGTGATCGGCATTTGCGTCCGTACAATGCCTTGAATGGAGCAGCTTGAATGCTGGTGTGGTAACTGTTGTTATACGAAAACTCCACTAATGGGAGATGTTTTTCCCAGCCGTTGCCGAAATCAATTACACATGCCCGAAGCATATCTTCTAGGGTTTGGATGGTGCGTTCAGATTGCCCATCCGTCTGTGGGTTATAAGCGGTGCTCATATCTAAATGTGAGCCAAAAGACTTGTGCATGGCTTGCCACAGTTCAGAAGTAAAACGCGCGTCACGATCAGAAATGATGGAGGTTGGCACTCCGTGCCTTGATACCACTTCCTTTAGGTAAATGTCTGCAAGAGTAGAAAACTTATCCGTTTCCTTGATAGCCAGAAAATGTGCAGACTTGGTCAGTCGATCTACGATCACCCAAATGGTATCGTTTCCGCGTTGAGATCTGGGCAGACCGGTAACAAAATCCATGGAAATTTGCTCCCATTTCCATTGTGGTATCTCTGGTTGTTGGAGTAGGCCTGAGGGTTTTTGATATTTAGTCTTGACTCTCGCACAAGTCAGACATTTGCTAACGTAGGTTGCTATGTGGGCTTTCATACCAGGCCACCAATATGTAGTTCCGAGATCATGGTACATCTTATCCGAACCAGGGTGTACCGAATAACGAGACTTGTGCGCTTCGTCCATCACAAGCTCGCGTAAGTTTCCGTAAAGCGGAACCCAGATGCGCCCTGTTACATAGTAAGCGCCGTCTTCCTTTTGTTCTAGCCGCTGCCTCGATCCTCGTAAGGACTCAGCCCTGATGTTTTCTGCTTTCAATGCTTCAACCTGAGCATCACGAATTTGGACAGGAAGACTAGATTGGATGGTAAGCTGTAACGCACGTACACGCTTAGGTATAGTATCCTTTCGACTGAGGGCGTCGGCCACAACATTGGCCTTGCCTGGATGGTATTTGATAGCGCATTCATAATCGTTCAAGAGCTCGACCCATCGACGTTGTCGCATGTTTAACTCCTTTTGCTTGAAGATATGCTCGAGACTCTTGTGATCGGTGTAAATGGTGCACTTGGTACCGTACAGGTAATGTCTCCATATCTTAAGCGCGAAAACAACTGCTCCCAGTTCCAAGTCGTGCATAGTGTAGTTCCTTTCGTGAACCTTAAGTTGGCGCGATGCGTAGGCAATGACCTTGTCACGTTGCATCAACACGCAGCCCAGTCCTTGTATGGATGCGTCGCAATAAACCACAAAATCATCTGTGCCTTCAGGTTATGAGAGAATAGGCGCGCTGCAAAGTCTATCTTTTAAGTGCTGAAATGCAGACTCCTGCGCATCTCCCCAACGGTAGATGACACCCTTCTGAGTCAGTGAAGTGAGAGGTTGCGCAATCCTTGAGAAATCCTTGATAAATCGTCTGTAGTAGCCCGCCAGACCCAAGAATTGGCGGATTTCTGTTGGTGTGCGGGGTGCAGGCCAGTTCTTGATCGAGTCAACCTTGGATGGATCAACATGAATCCCATCCTTGTTTACTACGTGGCCTAGAAAGTGGACTTCGCGAAGCCAGAAGTCACATTTCGAAAACTTGGCATATAACTGCTCTTTTCGAAGAAGTTCCAGAATAAGCCTCAGATGTTGCTCGTGTTCCTCCTGACTCTTAGAATAGATCAGGATGTCGTCGATGAACACTATGACAAACTTATCCAGGTACGGCTTGCACACTCGGATCATGAGATCCATGAAGACTGCAGGTGCATTCGTTAATCCGAAAGCCATAACCAGAAACTCGTAATGGCCGTAACGAGTTCTGAATGCTGTTTTGGAGACGTCCTCTTCTCGGACTCTCAGCTGATGGTATCCCGATCTCAAATCAATCTTGGAGTAATAGCTTGACCCTTGCAACTGGTCGAACAAGTCGTCAATACGTGGAAGAGGATAACGATTCTTCACAGTCACCTCACGGTAGTCGATACACATTCTGAAAGTACCGTCTTTCTTCTTTAAAAACAAGACTGGAGCTCCCCAGGGCGAAGAGCTAGGACGTATGAAACCCTTTTCCAAGAGTTCTTGTAATTGCATGGATAGTTCTTCAAGTTCTGATGGAGCTAGACGATATGGCGCTCGAGCTATGGGTGCTGCTCCAGGAGCTAGCTCGATTTGAAACTCAACTTGGTGATGAGGCGGAAGACCAGGTAATTCCTCAGGAAAATCACGCACAATGGGAATGTCTTCAATTCTCTTTTCTTCCGTTGACGTGTCAGTAACGAGTGCTAAAATGGCGGTGTGGCCTTTTCGCAAACACTTCTGGGCCTTAAGGAAAGAGATGATGCCTTCGACAGCCCCACTCTTGTCGCCACGAATCATAAGGGGTTCCTCACCAGCACGAGGGATGCGGACAATCTTCTCGTTGCAAAGAATTTCTGCTTGCTGATGAGATAACCAATCCATTCCAATAACAACGTCGAAATTACCAAGTGTGATAGGAATAAGATCGATAGAGAAAGTCTGACCAGCTAAGATGAGGTTACAACCCTTAACTACGTGTGTGGCTTCAAGACTTCTACCATTTGCTAGCTCTATCGTGTGTTTGGTGTTCAGGAGTGTTGGAGTACGCTTAAGCATCTGACTAACTTTTAAGGACACATAACTAGTATCGGCACCCGAATCGAATAAAACAGTAACAAAGAAATCATCCAGAAGAAACTTACCCATCACTACGTTAGAATCATTCCTTGCTTCACCCTGACCAATCACGAACACTCGACCCCTGGCACCGTTGCCATCATTGTTTCCCCCATTGTTGCCCCCATTATTGTTCCTGTTTCCCTGGTTGTTGTTGTTGTTGTTCTGATTCTGGTTAAGCTGGGGACAATTCTTCTTAAAGTGGCCTTCA
Source organism: Helianthus tuberosus (assembly GCA_030545235.1). Classification (NCBI taxonomy): domain Eukaryota; kingdom Viridiplantae; phylum Streptophyta; class Magnoliopsida; order Asterales; family Asteraceae; genus Helianthus; species Helianthus tuberosus. The sequence goes on along the minus strand of CM060371.1, from coordinate 137,170,701 downwards.
GCGCCACACTGAAAGCATCCCCTGTTGCCCTGTTGCTGTTGCTGATTCTACGGTGCTTGCTGTTGCTGCTGACGATGCTGATTTGCAGGCCGTGAGCTCCTGCAATCCTTGGCTTCATGACCCATCTTGAGACACCTCTGACAAAGTCCCTTGTTGCACTGACCACTATGGTGTCTGTTGCATTTGTTGCACTTTGGGTGGTTTCCTCGATATCCACCCTGTCCTTGGTTTCCGGAAGATTGCTGACCAGGACTCTGGTAGTCATCGGTCTTTCGCTGCTGCGACTGAACTGATGTAGAACCTTTACTGGAATTCCCATCCCATTTTCTCTTGTTGTCGGTAGGTGCGTCAGAAGTAGCTATGGCACTGATTCGTTTGGGCAGCCTGTTTTGCTCCACCGCCTGGTCAGTGAGTCGATGGGCCAACTTGATGATTTGCTGTATGGTACCCAGGTTGGCTGAAGTCACGTGACTTTGAATCTCTGGTACAAGGCCCTTGAGATACAGCTCAATTTGTTTGATGGGAGGGTCCACCATAGTTGGACACAGGATGGCCAGCTCGTTTGACCTCTTAGTATACGCCTCAATCTCAGACCCCGTCATCTTCAGATTGAAAAATTCCACTTCTAGCTTGTGGAAGTCATCCCGACTACAGTATTCTTCTTTGATCAGTTCCTTGAAACCATTCCAGGGTGTGGCATTAGCAACTGCCAGTCCTAGTAGTTGAACCTGTGCCTTCCACCAGGTTAACACAGTCCTTCAAGTGTTCCGGTAGCATATTTCACCCTACGGTCTTCGGGGCATTCGCACATCTCAAAAATTGACTCAAGCTTTTCAAACCAGTGAAGAAGGCCCACTGCTCCTTCGGTGCCACTGAAAGTAGTAGGTCGGCAGTCCATGAACATTTTGAATGTGCACACAGGAGTTTAAGCATGTTGACCTCCTGCTGGATTTGCTGCGAGTGCCTCAGCAACTTGTTCATTGATCAAAGCCGTCAACTGGTCTTGAGTGAGGTTGATACGTCCTCCGCGTCCGCTCATGATCTTTACAATGAAGTAACGTAAGTGAGAAAAGTGTCGCGAAAGTGCGTAAGTGTGGGACGACAATAGAGAGTAAGCACACAAGGTTCAAATAGCAATTATCACATTCTCTAATGCACAGTGAGAACTATCTAACCGACAATATAACATAAATCATACCACTTATGGTGTCGAGTCTTGCACGTGGAGTGAAGCGTCGTTGTGGATCGTTGAACACTGTACAGGTTATAGTCTGGTTTTATCAAAACGCTTTTCCCTTTTTAAAACCAAGTTCACTATAACCAATGGCTCTGATACCAATCTGTCACACCCCCAAAATCCACCATGCGGGGTATCTCCGCTTGGAGGCGTGACATGACCAGGATTGAGCCACCAATCATATTGAACAACGTAATCTTAGTAAGTAAAACCAATCACAATACAATTGGTGACCATAAGACAGTAACCAGTTTTAAGTTAACAGCGGAAGCATAAAACGGAAGTTCAAAACATAAGTTCATAGTTCATAAGTTTAATGTCCAAAACATAGTTTATAAAGTTCAATTATTAAGTGCGGGACATAGCAGTCCGTACACCACAACGACTCCTTCCTCGTGCAAGCTCCAAGCGTTTAGCGACCTGTAAGGCATGTAACAACGAGTCAACAACAAAGTTGAGTGAATTCACAGTTGGTTATTTAGTTATAGCATTCGTTTCGTAAATCATCTGTTCATTTTGTAAACCATGTATCGTATAAATTCGTATCGCGGTCTTCCTGACATGTTTGCGAAGATTAGTGGGGGCTTTCAATGTGTTACTAGACCACGCGTATCGACTGCTATGAAAATGTAAGAGGTGCCCTAAGTCAATGTCTATCAGCATTGACCCTTTGCCCATAGTCCATTAGTACACGCCCGTCCGACTGGCACGGTGTGAGATTTGTTAAAGCTAATAGCGCTATTAACTAATGACCCGCTCGCCATAGGCCTCGGCGATTAAGTCGATAAATAAGGGACTTCAATTGATAGAGTTGATGGTATTATGGTCGTGTACGTAGGCTTTACATACGTGCCCTTCAATCTGAGGACAGTAAGTGGTTTAATAGTAATGATAGTTCGAGTAGTCATTCAATCCCATTCCCAACCCACCGGGAATCCCATGCCTTGAAAAGAGTGTGAACTCACCTTGGTTGCTCGGTTTGACTCTCAAATATAGCTAACAGTCAAGGTCGTTCAATCACGTCCTAGTATGATTACCACTTAGTTTATTAGTGATTTCAAATAGAACACAAAGTTCCTACACGTATCTATCACATAACATGCATCACTTTAATTGTTCATGCCCATATAACCTTTTCATCTATTCCCCACTCATAGACAAACATACAACATTGCACATAACACATATAACATATTACATCATTCACAGATAACATACCCGACATTTAGACACGCAAATCACAACCTATGTCATTTCAGCATTAATATTCAAAACCGGGCTGTTTTCGGACATTTTAATAAAATAGTTAACTTATTCCAAAAATTCCCAAATTTTTACAGAATGTCTTAAACAATCCAAAAATTTTTGTATAAAAATATCGGGGTCCAGTTCATTACCAATATTTTATAAAAATTCATTTTCCGGACTGAACTCAGATTTATCTTTTTCTGACCATAGTCCACGGAATAATTTATTTAAAATTTATCGTTAGTCCGATTTACGAAATTCCAGTGGGGTAATTACAAATACATCAGTTTCCATCTACTGTACAAATTTCATGAGCTGATTCATTATAGATTTCCAGTTATGACTAAAAACATAACACCTATTTTCAGCAGCAAAAATGCAGCTTGAGCTGCTGTTACAAAATGACCTTTTAAAAATAGTAAACGAAGTCCAAAAATTATGATTCCAGTGCCATTAGAACCGTATTTCATAATACATAAATCTAGAGTTCAGAAAACACATTTTTCGTTTTATTAAGGTTCAGTTACAGCCAACTTAAGTTGGCTGAAATCAGCAAACAGCTTTCTGTTTTTCAGCTTTAACATTCTAAAGCGAGTCGTATTGGTTCCGTTAACATGCATAATGATCAACAACATTTCTAGTAATTAATATTAACAAGTAACTTCAGCAAGAAATCAGCAACATCTCAAGATAACATCATACTAACATAAATACATCATGTTACATCTTCTTGTTTAAACCCCCTTTTTAGTGTTCTTATAGATTTAACATATTACATCTTTTAATCAAGAAACAAGATGAACAAAGGTGACATGAGGAACTTACTACTAGCTTAAAGCTAGGGTAGGATCTTGTGATGAAGATGTAGAGAGAAGATGATGAGAAAGACTAGAAACAAGCTCCTTTGAAAGTCCTTCAACTTGCAACCTCCATGGATGAACTTCAAGCTTTGAATGGAACTTGTAATTGGAGAAGATGAAGATGTTGAGGGGTGGAGGTGGGTTCGGTTATGGGGGTGACCGAAATAGGGAGAGAGAGTGTGAAGGAGTAGGGTGGATTTGGGAAGATATGATAAGGATATGCAATGATTTAGTGTCTTGGAACTCATAAATATAGAGATTTGTAAATATTTTGTTCAAGATTACAAGCAACCTACTATTGGCTTAAGCAACAATCATGATTAGGGTATGGGTCCCCCATATGGGCCGATTTCTAGCATGGGGGGGGGGGCTAAGTGTAAAATTTCATGGAGATTGGTAAATACTAGCTTAAATCCAAGTGTATGGTTTCATATGCTAGTTAGTGGATATATTAATGGGTGTTATGGTGTTCGGGGATCATGACTAGCCAAAAATAATTAAATAATGTGTTTGACAAATATTTGGTGTCCCGGGTGATGTCCGGTTGTTCGGTCGGATACTGTTCCGTTAAATTGTTTAATTGTTCCGTAAGGCGTCTAATGCATATATTTTTGTAACGAAATTTATTCCTAACACATAGGAAAACATACCGGACTATTTAGTAACTTTTCGGTATACTACTAGTATGCTAACACGCACATGTAAGTATAACACAGTAATCAGAGAGCAGTTAAATGATTCAGCACAGTCATCAAGTACTTTTATTATCATTAATAAACTGTACGGTTACATGTAAATTTGAGGGTTGTCACATTCTCCCCTTGTTAAGAGAATTTTGTCCCGAAATTTAGTGCGTAGTTACTGAGGAAGCTAGTTAAGTTGCGGTGTTTACTGGTTTTCCTGGGGTGTCACATCATCCCCCCGTTGATTTGGAATTTCGTCCCGAAATTCTGCAGTAGCTTCAGCCTCAGTAGTGGTTGCACTGTTTCCGAAAGCGTTGTAATCCCGGATTTAATAAAGATGTTTTGGCAGGATTTAAAAGTGGCGTCATGTTAATTTTTACCTCTGAACGACCTCATTTATAAATCCCAAGACCCAAGTATATATGTATATCAAACATCTAATATATCTTAAATCCAGAAATTTGTTGACAATAATTGAATTCGAAGTGCATGATAGGTTCCTATGGAAATTTCTACGGTAAACCTTCTTGTTCGGCACTTTTGAAAAGGATCCAAGCAAACATAACATAATGGTAGGGTATGTAACTGTTCAAGGCACATTTTAGAGGCCCCAAACTGATAATTGGAGTCCCAAATTCGGAAAAGATGGTTGCCCCTTCGAAATCCTGAAAGAACAAACACTTTTTGTTTCTGCCCGAGGCTTGCGCACCGCAAGCATGCACCCTTACGGTGCACAAGCAGCTGCCCAGCGACAGAATTTTTGCTGTTTGCTGTTTTAACGCATGGAACTGATTTTAAACGGGTTTCCACATCTTTCTTGACCCCTAAATAACCGCTAAACATCTAGGACACCTATGGGAAGGTTATGGTCAGTTGTAGACTTATTTGTCAACACTTTGTGGAGCCTTGAACACTATATAAAGCTTCTAAGTGCAACACTTGATCATTCATCCCTCAAACAACTTCTGGTCAATTGTGGAGCACAAGAGCACCTTCCAGGCCTTCCTAATCAATCATTAGACACTTGTAAGTTTGCTTAACCTGCTTTAGTTGAGTTTAGCTTAGTTATTAGCTAAAAGTCAAACCGTCGTAATTACGGTTTGACTTCGAGATTTATTTAATAATGGCTCAGTCAAATCTCGAATTAAAAGTACCTCTAAGTAGGTAATTATGTGGGTAATAAACTCTTAAAAGGGTTCCCCCTGATTCCCACTCTAACTAGGTCAAATGTCGGGTCAAACTTGCTAATAACAAGTCAACAGGATACTTAAATTCTAATTTACGCATGATTGGCAATGTAGAACACATACAACCTGTTTGATCATTAATATAACTTGGTAATTAGTGTAAGAACATGTCTAAACATGTTCAACCCGACAATTTACTGTTTAGACCCGGTTCGGAACCGAAAGCCGCAAAGCTTTGACTTTTGCTTTGACTTCAGTTCTGACCCGTTTTGGTATGTTTTAGAAATACCTTAGAGCTTCATTTGGACCAGGTTACATGCTAGTATAACCCTCTGTGATTATACACCTCGGATCATTAGTTATCCAATTAATATGCATGATTCCGTTAATTGCTCATATGTTGACCATTTTGCCCTTTTCACTTTAAAATGTGATTTTTGTAAATGTAAAAGAGTAGAAACCTTAATTACTGATATTTAAACTTGCATACAAAATTTGACATCAGTTTGAGGTGTAGGTTAAGAGTTATGCTCGTTAGCGTAAAATGAAAGCTTTATGTTAATTAAACGACATAATTAGCGTATAGCCTATGTAAACCTACTTTTTGATATCAAACTTAATACCCACTGATGTAATATATTATTTTGGGATTTTTGAAGATTTTTAATTAATTTTAGGCTGAGCATAACTCATAGTCGTAGGCTTAATCCGGTAATTGTCGGTTTTGCCCTTACGGGCCATAAAATGAGTTTTACATATCTAAACGACTCCAAACCTTTTGCTACTGATTCTAAATGATAAATAAATTATTTTAAGCCTTCTGGAATAATAAAAATATCAGCTTTATGTATCAAACCCGAAAATGGCTTCTAATCGCCTTATTAAGCGTTTTTAACGCATAGTATGTATTAAAACTATTTTAAACATACAAAGGGTGATACCTACTGATATTTGAGGCAAATTATAATATTTCAACAGTAAGCGAAAGTTGTTTAACTCAGACTTCAGTTTTGAGCTTTACGGCTTATGTGAAATTACCAAAATGCCCCTACGGTGCATAAAGGTTAAAATTGATAAATTTCACATATATACTTTACCCTACTGTTATAACTTAGTAAAATGAGTATTTTGGCTGGTTATATCAGACCTGTAACTCAGGATACTACTTAAACTCTTTTATCACCTTATAAATGCCCAAACTACCCCTACGGGGCATAGTTTGTGTTTAAATTCATTTCGGGCATAATAAATGATATCTTACTGATGTCACAACATATTTGGAGCATATTAACTTAGGAAACCTGTAAATGGCTCTCATTATTACCCGTTACGCTTATTACGCGTTCGGTTCGGTTTATGTAACTAGTTTACATAAATTAGCCGAAACGGGTCAAACCTTATCGGTTTTATCTCAAAATCCAGAGTGTGTATGAAATACCCATATTAAGCAAGTCTCTGAACTTGTCGGGTCTAAATCACATTCTATCCGGTCATCGCTTAATCGTGCGTACGAACCGTATCTTTGAAACTAACCGGTCTAAGCTTAAGCTTAACTAAAGACCCGTTAGGATTCTAATAGGTTATTATAAACCTTCGTTCCAGATTAGGAGGACCAGTAAAAGCTACTTGAAATTTGCTTATTGTGATTTATACTTTGCTCAGGTAAATACTTTTAACTTATTTTCCCTATACGGGCTTGGGTTACGGTATATAGAATACCGCTTGATCGGGCATCAAATCTTCCATCGTTGGGTGGTTAATTGAATAATTTGATCGGCTCGTTTAAACAGTCTTGTTACTTAAAGCCTTTGGGGGGTTAATGACCATGTCCCGGATATCCTTGGCATCATTTTACGAAATGGCCACGACTTAAGCGCGGGGTGTAGGCGTACACCCGTCAGTGCACAAAAGAATAATGTGGTGTGTCTATTGATCTTTAACCCGGACACGATCCGGGCTACTGAACGCACAAGGAACATGTAATTCGTTCACAAGATTATATATTTAAATAATTCTCCCAAGTTAAATAAAATGTTTATGCCACGTGCATCCAAATCAATTTTCAATCATTTTCTAAAATGAGTAAGTTGATAGTATTTACCAGTGTAAACTGACGTATTTTCCCAAAAAGATTAAATGCAGGTACTAAGCGTAATTGGCTGGGATTTCTCCTTAGCATCAATAGAAGTCTCGCAAGCTTAAGATGCCTAAAGTCTGTTGAACTATTGTTTCCCTTTTATTTTCGATCCATCTGTGGATAAACAATCGACATTTGTGATACACGATATTACAATATTATAATCGGTTGAAATTATATCTTTCATTTGCTTCCGCTGTGCATATTTTTATATTGTGTTGTTTGACTATTATGTTGCCAACCACGTCACGATACTCCCCACCGGGCCCACCGGTGACACGTGGAAAGTCGGGGTGTGACATTGGATCAGGGGTTGGAATAAGTTCCACAACTCATTTGCAGCAAGTGCCTATGGTGGAGCAGGTGCTTGAGCTAGAACAACAGTAGATTGTGCATTTTGAGCCTTTAACAGCTGTTGCACCATATCCTTTATTTCAGCAACAGATGTCTCAAGATTTTTGATTCTGCCCGTCAATTCCTAATGTTTTGAATCATCACTCAAATTAATGAGATCATCTGATTCCCCACATCCTGAACACCACTGGCAATGTTTGATTTAGGAACAGAATTCCAAAAATCATCAATTGATGCCCCTTGTTCTTGGTACTGGGGACTTCTTTCTTCAGCACTTGATAACCTCTCGATGGTACCAGTGGTCAAAACAGCCTCACTAGTGGTTATCAGTGGTGCTATGGAAGAAATTTCCTTCAAGGGAGTCTGATTAATGAAACAACTGGCCAAATGTAAATCTGTTGATCCAACATTTGTAGTTGCTGCTCCACTTGAACTACTGACAGGAATTACTGGTGACTCCTACAGTGTAACCTCCTCAGTTGTTGCTGGGATAGCAGAGGTATAAGCATCAGACCCAGTCACTTGTTGGAGTGTACTCTCAGTGATAGGTGATAGAGAGGAACTGGTTTGTGTCTGAGCTATAGTAACTGCATGTAACAAGGGTATTATGGATTGTGGTAATGTGAGGGGTGAAGATAAGGGTGTTGAAAGAGACATGGCCTTGGGATCAGGACTGAGGAAGATGGATCCAATTGGGTCCAGAGCTTCATAATGTGGGGTCCCTGCACTTACAACCTGATCCTTTTGTGAGGATACAAGAGGAGTTTGAGGCAATGGTGGAGATCTTTCTTCCATCTGCTGTGAGGAAGTAGCAGCAGTGGTTGTAAGTGACATTTGTGTTGTCACTGGCAGTGGCTCTGGGATCTCATCTTCCAGAGTTGCCTTTGTTTTGGGTTTGGAGGGCTTTCTGGATGTTTTCTTTTTTTGGTCTTTTTGGTAATGGCAGGTGTGGGTTTCAAAGCAGTGGTTGTGCTGCTATGATCACCTGGAGCAGTGGGCTTAGCAGCTGATACCTGAGGAGCAGTGGTAACTGCTAAATTCTGCTCAGGCACCTCTGCTTTTGTTTTTAAAGGTGTTAATATTCTAGTGAATGTTTTAGGTGTTAAACCTTTTATTTGAAAATAAGCACCTTGTTTGAGCAGATTTTCATTTTCATTTCCAAATTTTTGTTCAAAATAGTAGCTCAGAAACCTTGGAAAAAGTAAAAATGATTTGCTATCAACATTTTTCACCAAATCATCAAAGATCTCCTGGGAATAGTTATAATTTTCATTATGTAAAATGGCATAACCCAGACATTGGATCTTTAGTGGTATTTCGTTAAAAGCAGTTGTTTTATTTGAAACACACATCAAGATAGTGTGAAATAAAAACCTAGGTGGAGAAGGGAAGAAACCTTTTTGTAAGGTATCCCTTTTTCTTTGTTCTGCATATCCCCTTTCTAGAAAATCAATTTTCAACTCGTTTTTAAGAAAAGAAGTTTTACCTTGCTGATCATCGAGTTTAAAGACTTCTGAAATGGATTGTGGAGTAATTTGAATCGTTTTACCCTGTATGGAAAAGTTGATGGCTAGGACTTTATCGCCTTGTTTGTCAACGGTAGCATTTTTCCAAAACTCTCTCTGGGTTTGTTGGTAAATTGGAGCATCTGCTGTTAGCAAATTTTTATACTTTGATGCAGTCATGATGTCGATGATGGAATCGAAGTTGTGGTTGTTGGTGGGTTTTGTGAGTAAACCCAAGTAGTTGTGAGGTGCTTTGTATAGGATTTCAATGGGTTCAGCAACCATTTGAGTGTCCTCTTTGGAAGATGAGGATGATTTTGATTTTGATTTTGATTTCGTCATTTTGATGAAGAGGAGCGAAGAATGATTTGGGATGAAAGTTGGAAACTGCTTTGAGAAGAGAATTTTGGAATTCAATTCGACAGTGTAAAACCCTGTTTGGGGTTTTGATCAGGGTTTTATTTAGGGAAAAAATAAGTGCTGATGTGGCAGCGGTTACAAAGATCTAATGGCTAGGAACTGACCACGTGCCAACCTCTGATGAAAAGATGAATAATGGAGGACAGTTGTTTTGGAGAACCACTGATGAAGCAAATGTCATTGATTACAACGGTAACAATGTTAGAGCAATGGGTGATTTTTACTATCAGTGGACACGACACTGATTTTGAGCATCAGTGCTTGCCAAGAAAATGAAGGATCAGGGGTTGACTTTTAGCAGTGGACAATATTTAGGAGACAGATGTTTGAACAAAACAGTGGTTAGGGGTAAGGTAATGGTAAGAATTTGAAAGGCTAGTATGTCAGCAATTGTTGGTGCATCAGTGGATAAGCTTTTGACAAATATTTTGAGCATCAGCTGTTCTGATGAAAGGAATGATTTTATCTTGTGAAATCACAATATCATTTCTAACATCTGTTGATGTTAATTCTGAAATGTCTGCAAGATTACTATCCTCAATAAAATACATTTTAGACGCAAATTGTCAAGTTCAACATGTCAACAGCTTTTATGAGAATTTTCATTCAAGGTTTTGCCACATGTCAATTGCACTTTTTGAAGCTTTTATAGATTCCTGACAGTGGTTTAGTACCCCAGATGATGGAAACCTTTTACTATGGCTACTCATTTTTGTCATAATATTTGAATTAGGACATGAATACCCAAGTATTTTAGGGTCTGTTAACAATCAATCTTTTGTTCACTGTTAAAACAAACTTGAGTTTGACATGACCTTGACACTTGTACCAGATCCTTCTGATCCATTTTTAAGGATAATATCAGCAAAAATAAGGGTTCTACATCCAGACAGGTGTTTGAAACTTTTGATAACAAAAACAAGTAAAAGTTCAAAATATATTATTCAAAAAAATGAAGAATAATATATCCTGCTTTATTTGAGAAAAAACCTTTTCAAGAAAAATAATTGAAGGTTTTTCTTAAAAAATAGCATCAAAAGGATCTGGTAAATTTCCTAATAATACCCATAGTCTCATCAATCTCAAGCTTTAGAAAATGGTCAGTGGTTTGAAATCTTAATAACCACTGTTTGGGACATTTCCTTGTTGATTGATTGAAAACTGAGGAGACATGTTCTCATGAGTTTTTGAAAGCCCTGTTAAAGACTTTGTTACCATGTGATGATTCTGAAAAACTTGTCTAGTCCTCTTGTAAGTTTATTCACTAAGGATACTATTGTTACCTGAACTTCCCTAACCCAATGAATGCACACAGTTGCTTGATGACCATTTTACCCCAATTTTTGACTCTTAAGTGTTTTATATTTATACTCTTCTCTTTTGACTTCAAAAGTTTTGAGATAAACACACTTCTGAGTTTTTGTGATTTTCCTTCTTCCCTTTTCACCCTTCCCATTCATAAGTAATGAAATACTTACTGGGAGGTCTTTATTGAAGAAATACTTAATCCAGAATCATTTTGCAGTAATGTTTTTGAGAGATCTGGTCATATTTTATACATGCATATGTCAAGTCTCACATTACATATGATTTGGACTATTTCAACACCTGATTTTCTTAATGTGTTTTTAACAGAGTTGATTTGGTCCTTTTCAACAGGATTCCCAACCTGTTTTTCAACACATAAGATCTTGTAACTAAAGTTTTAATTTCCCTCTTTTTATGTAGACACAAACACTAATGTTTTATGAACATTGGTTTTTGTCGACCTGAGGTACATACTTTAGCTGTAAACATAATGGATACAACACAAAACTTCATAACAACAATTGAAATCAATTTTGTAAAGAGGATAAATGTACCATAGTTAACAGATATATTTTCAGATCTGAAACCTATAGGTGATTTATGTATGACATCATTTGTTGTGTGAATTTTGTGTGTCTTATGACATCTTGGTTGTTTTACAGAGTTTTTGAATAATCACTTTGAACATGATTTCTCGTTACTCTATTTTTCAACTAAATACAATCAACCTTAGTGTCAATGAATTTGGAGTTGAACTGTTATGTCAAATTGATTGTTAGATCGAATTTGACTGTCCAGGCTCTGATACCAATTGTTAGGACCAGAGGCTCCTCATGATTGTGTTTGTTTGTATAATTTGGGCAAATCAATAGAAATGAAGAGAGTTTAAGTGCAGCGGAAATGAACAACAAACTTTGTAAACACAATCAAGGAAGAAAATGGTTTGATAAACACATGCTTTTCATTGAGTCGAATGATTACAATACAAATCAAAAGATTACGAAGCAAGCTTACAACCTAAACTCCCCCTCAGCCTGATACTCCATGGTTGATTGCACAAGATGAAAGGATTGGATTAGAGGAGAAGAACTCGCTCAGTCAATCAAATGTAACAGTACAGGGTACTGCTCCATTTATAGGCAAACCAAACCACTGAAGCATTTCAGCTGACGTCACCATGAAAGCGACATCTAACAACCTGTAACCACTGTTTCTATACAAACACTGCTAATCTTAACCACTGACTTTATACAAAACAAGTGACACACTAAACTACTGCTTTCTCCCTTCATCAGTGCTTTCCTCAAGGTTGATCAGTCCTTGGTGGGCAGTCCTTTAGCATCAGTAGATTGAACCAGCAGTGTTTACTCCTTAGCAGTCTTCAGGGTTTCATCAGTAGTTTGAAGGACAACAGCTGTTGTATACGGACAGTGGATAGAGGACCATCAGATGTTATAATCACTTTCAAGGGGAAAGTCTAATGTAAACAGCTGCTTATTAAGAATCCACTGTTGATCCGGTTTTGGCTCTTATTATATGTTCCTCTGATCGGGTTCAATCCCAACAACCCCTATAATACAGATCGACGTTTTGTTGGTACGGCGTGTTATTGACTTTATTCATCTTCTTGATCTCAAGTTCATGGCTTTCAAACCTCTCTATTTGCCAATCAACAGTCATATCGGACACCTTCATTGTGTTTTTCAACACCAGTGCATAGTACTGCCAATCATTTTCATCTGGTAAGGATTGTAGCAACTTTTCAACTAGTTCTTCTTCTGTGAACGTTAACCCATAAAAACATTCAATCATCTTCATCACTGACTCATTTCTCATGTACGCAAACAAATGGAATTCTTTCTTCAGTAACCATTTCTTGTTCTTGACAATATCAGCTCCACCTACACACTTCTTTTCTAATTTTCCCCACAAATCTCTTAACTCTTTGTAATCGATCAAAGATATGATATCATCCCTAACAGATTGATGTAATAATGCAATACATTTTTGTTCAGTAATAAATGTTTCTTGTTCAGTATCTGTTATGGCTCATTTTCTAAGCATACATATCCTGACTAATATCCCGCTTTTACTTGTTTATTTGTGACCAGGATACTGGACGGGGATATTGCTAACATCCTGGGCGATATCCTAATCTTGAGTGAATTAAACACGTGCAGGTTAATGGCTGTAAGTTACTAACGGTCATCAGGACTTCTTCTCCTCAAGACTCGGACGTATTTGTTATGAGGAAGCCGTTGAACCCGAAAGACTTGGTCCTCAACGTTCGAGTGGGAATATTCGCTGGATCCCGGAAGTTTAGGATAGTTTGTTACATTATCTTTACTATAAATAGATGGGGGCGGATCAGTTTAAGGCACACAATCTTTCACTTACACTCTCGTACACTTTTACTCACTGCAAACACCACACTCAAACACTTGTATTCAAATTACATTGTAACACATAGTTGATCCGCACCACATCCTGCACTGTATCCTGATATTTGAAGCAATAGAAGAACAAGGCAGCTGCGATTGTCAGCTCCCGAGGTTTTATGCCGGCGATCTAGATTGATCAAGGGCTTTCCTCGTACATCACGTGTCCACCTTTACATTTTTGCTCATTGTTTGATCATAAATACAGCTCTATATCTTGAGCCGTATTCTGAAACTGTTTTCATATCCAATTTTGTTAACACATTTTTCATACATATTTCTAGCACACTACCTCACTTAACTAATTTGATCACTTAATTGCTTAGGTAATTTTTGACCAAAACAATTTGGCGCCCACCGTGGGGCAAGTGGTGCTACTTTTACTAAAAATCTTTGCAAAATCATTAATCGATTTTCTATTTTCTAAACTTTTTGCCACATTGTTTACAATGGCCTCAAGATCAAACATGAGCTCTTCCACTGTGTCTGCTACAACCTCTGCTACCACTGGTTTGGTGCTTCCACCACCTCCTCCAAGGATGCCGTTTTCTTCACAACCTCAAGATGTTATCCCTACTCGGAGTGTCCAGGGATCTGCTCCCGTTTTAGCCTCCAACGATAAAATTTTGACTTTATTTGGAAGTGTGCAGGAACAAATGAGGTAGCAACAGGAGACTAACGAAATGCTGTTAAGAGAAATACAACTCTTAAAAGCTAGCTCGAGTAGACCCGCTGAAGAAACTGTCACTCCTATACAGCCCAGGGCTTTGAACTTCAGTTCCGCAGTTTACACTGAGGATAATAGGGGGAATATCGTCCCAAGCCATTCTCAGAATCATACCCCTGAGATTCCCTCTTCGGTCAGGATATCGACTGTGAGAAGTTCAGGATATGCTTCAGGATATGGCCAAAATCCTCAGAACGGTAATGTGTCAAATAATAATATTCTTGCTATTAACAACAATGGCTCTTTGCAGGATGCAGGTATGACGTCAACATTTACCAGGGAGCTCCAGAAATTGAAGGACATGATATTCAGTGTACCTGGAGTAGTCCAGCCAATTCCGGAAGTATCCCAAGACAGCCACAGGATATCCCGCTTTGCATATCCTATCTGTGATGCTGAAATCCCAAAAAGATTTCAGACTCCCAACATGAAACTGTATGATGGGACTACGGATCCTGAAGAGCATATTGCCCAGTATAGGGAAAGAATGGAGATTAACCCTATCCCTCCGGAGCTCAAGGAAGCATGCTTATGCAAGGGATTTGGTTCTACTCTGACAGGATCAGCCTTAAAATGGCTGTTGAACGTTCCTCCTCACTCAATTACTTCGTTTGCTCATTTGGTTAATTTATTTAACAGTCAATTTTCTTGTAGTCGGAGTTTTGAGAAACTAACCAGTGATCTTTACAGGATAACTCAAGGGCCTCAGGAATCCTTGAGGGATTATGTGAACAAATTCAGTCAAGAATCCTTGGATATCCCACATCTTAATGTTGCAACAGCTGTGCAAGCTTTTAAGATGGGGTTACAAAAGGATTCTCAGTTTTATCAGGATCTTGTAATGAATCCCTGCAGGAATCTCGACGAAGCTCGTAACAGGGCTTTGAGATATATCCGTCTGGAAGATGACAAGAAGATGCAGGAGAGGATGAACTCTACCTCAACCTATGAATCAACTAACAGGAAATCGGAGACCTCGTATAAGCCATATCGCTCCAGGCCATATGGCAGAAATGATAACAAGAAAGTGAATGCTGTTGAAGACGAGGATCCTGAAGAATATCCTGACTTATCTGAATGTATGCTATGCAGGGCTTAGGAGACAAAGCTAGGTGGCCTCGGAAGAACCAGCAGAAAGCTGATTGGAAGGATAAATCCAAATGGTGCGCCTTCCACGAAGACTTCGGACACATGACCGAGGATTGCATTGCTCTAAGGAAAGAAATAAGCTACCTGTTAAGCAAGGGGTATCTTCAGGACTTGCTGGGAAAAAAGAAGAATAAAGGGCAGGATCCCGAGAAGGATCCTGAACGAGCAGCGTCACCCCCGGCAGATGCCAAGATAATTAACTTTATTTCAGGAGGATCTGACATTTGTGGGACTTCGTATTCGACGGCCAAGAGACATGCAAAGGAAGCTAAGAGTGAGAGAGGGGACAGACCAGTCAGGATGACTACCCTCACAACTGATAAAGTGATCACTTTCGATAGTGATGACAGGATACTGTTCAGGATCCTCACCATGATGCTTTAGTAATAACATTATATGTGGCTAACCATTTTGTACGCAGGATACTGGTAGACAACGGTAGCTCTGTCAATATAATTCAGCTGGAAACATTGAAGAGGATGGATGTATCTCCGATGGACATTACTTCGAAGTCCACTGTGCTTGTTGGTTTCAGTGGAGAAGCTAGAAATACCGTAGGGGAGATAAAGTTACCAGTATATGTTGAAGGGGTCAACTCAATACAATGCTTCTGTGTGATGGACTCCTTATCCTGCTATAACATCATACTGGGAAGACCATGGATTCACGATATGAAAGCTGTGCCATCAACATATCACCAATGCATCAAGATCCCTACTCCTTGGGGGGTTGTCAAGGTGGAGAGTGATCAACAGGAAGCGAAAGAATGCTACTCATCCTCAATGAAATCCTCAACTAAGCCTAGTACAGCATAGCAATTAAAGATGCGGGCCCAGGATATTGTGGAGGATTCGGAGCAGGATGTGAAGAAAATCATCCTAGATCAAGATAATCCTGATATCTCGGTGCTCGTAGGAACCAGTATCCCTCAGATATTGAAGAACAGTTAACTAACTTTTTGAAATGCAGGATGTCAACGTTTGCATGGAAGCATGAGGATATGACAGGCATATCCAAAGACATTATCACTCACAAGCTTGGAATTGACAAATCATTCAAGCCTGTACAACAAAAAAGAAGAAAATTTGCTCCTGAGCGGAATGCGATTATCCAAGAGGAAGTTGAAAGGTTGTTGAAGTCCAGGATGATCAGAGAAGTCAAGTTTTCAAGATGGCTAGCTAACGTAGTTGTGGTACAGAAGAAAAACGGAAAATGGAGAGTCTGTGTAGACTACACGGACTTGAACAAGGCTTGTCCTAAAGACCCATTTCCTCTCCCTCATATCAATGCAATGGTAGATGCTACTGCTGGACATGAGATGTTAACATTCATGGACGCATCCTCAGGATTTCAGCAGATTCAAATGGAGCCTTCGGATCAGGAGGATACTGCTTTCATGACACCAACAGGTATAAATTGCTATACTGCTATGCCTTTCGGTTTGAAAAATGCAGGTGCAACATACCAGAGATTGGTAAACATGATGTTCAAGGATAAGCTGGGGGACACCATGGAGGTATATATCGATGATATGGTGGTGAAATCTAAAAAGGCTGAGGATCACCTCCAGGATATCAAGGGAGCATTTGATATCCTGGATCGATACAACATGAAGCTGAATCCTGCTAAATGCCATTTCGGAGTGGGGGCAGGAAAGTTTCTTGGATATATGGTGACAAAAAGGGGGATAGAAGCAAGCCCAGAGCAGATTAAAGCTATCCTGGATATAAAATCACCCTCAAATATGAAGGACGTACAAAGGTTGACAGGCCGAGTAGCAGCTTTGAATAGATTTATTTCAAGATCCTCAGAAAAATGCAAGGAATTCTATGATATCCTCAAGAAGAATAAGAAATTTGAATGGGGAGCAAAGCATGAAGCAGCCTTGCAGGATTTGAAGCGATATCTCTCAACCGCACCTCTATTGATGAAGCCTGAAAATGGTGAACCATTATCCCTATACCTTGCTGTATCAGGGAATGCTGTAAGTGCCGTTCTTATAAAAGACCATGAAGGTCAGCAATATCCTATTTATTATGTTAGTAAAAGTTTGTTAGATGCTGAAACTAGGTATTCTCATTTAGAAAAATTGATATTAGCTCTAGTTATGGAATCGACGAAGCTTAGACATTATTTTGAAACACATAGGATCCATGTTAAAACGAATT
Organism: Helianthus tuberosus; assembly: GCA_030545235.1. Lineage (NCBI taxonomy): Eukaryota > Viridiplantae > Streptophyta > Magnoliopsida > Asterales > Asteraceae > Helianthus > Helianthus tuberosus. Next base: position 137,153,280 of record CM060371.1, on the reverse strand, counting down.
ATCCTGTCAAAAATGTGCTTAGGAAACCAGAGATGTCAGGCAGGATGGCCAAGTGGTCAGTAAAGTTGAGTGCTTATGATTTAGTATACGAACCTAGAAATGCCATAAAGTCTCAGGCTTTAGCTGACTTTGTGGCTGATTTCAGTAGTGACATTCAGGACGAGGCAGACCTAGAAGTTCAGCAGTTAGTAGAATCTTCAGGATCCTGGACGTTGTATACTGATGGTGCATCCAATATAAGAGGTGTAGGTTTAGGTATACTACTAAAATCGCCACAGGGGGGACATATTACCCCAGGCCATTAGGTGTGAATTTCCTGCTACTAATAATGAGGCAGAATATGAAGCTTTAATTGCAGGATTAGAATTGGCTAAGAGTATGAGTATCAAGAATTTGCGAATATATGTTGACTCCTTGTTAATTACTAACCATTTTAATGGATCCTATGCAGTTAGGGGTGAGAAATTAATCGAATACCTCGATATTCTCAAAAAATTAGCAGGATATTTCGATGTTTTTACACTGGAACAGGTACCAAGGGAGGATAATGCTGAAGTGGATGCCTTAGCAAATTTGGGATCATCGATAAGGATACCTGAAGGGACCCAAATACCAATATTACATGTCTTATATCCTGCAACGAATCCTCAGGGTAAAGAAGTAGCGGGGATTCGGGATCCCGGAGCGGAATATCCTGAACAGGATCCTAAATCCTGGACGGCTCCAATTGTGAGATATCTCAAAGAAGGACACATCCCTGGAAATGAAAATCCTAAGGCATTTAGGATGAAGGTATCACAATTCACTATTATAAATAATATTTTATACAAGAAATCTCTTGCAGGACCGTATTTGAGGTGCTTGGAGGATCCTGAAGCCAAAGAAGTACTTCAGGATATACATGAAGGGGATTGTGGTAACCATACTGGGGGCAGGTCGTTATTCTCAAAAGTGTTAAGGACAGGATATTATTGGCCAACAATGAGAAAAGATGCCGCAGAATATGCTCGAAGATGTGACGCATGTCAAAGACATAGTAACATACTGCATCAACCTGCTGAACCATTATATCCTATTGTTTCCCCTTGGCCATTTATGAAGTGGGGTATGGATATAGTGGGAAAGCTACCAAAAGCTCCGGGAGGAAAAGTCTTTATGCTAGCAATGACGGATTATTTCTCTAAGTGGGTTGAAGCTGAAGCATTTGTTCAAGTTAGAGATCAAGAAGTAGTATCCTTCATAAAGAGGAATATCCTGACCAGATTCGGAGTACCAGCCGAGATAATCTGTGACAATGGTTCTCAGTTTATAAGCAAGAGAACTACTGACTTTTGCAAGAGTTGGGGGATCAAAATGATCACATCTACTCCGGTACATCCTCAAGCAAATGGACAAGCAGAATCCTCAAACAAGATAATTGTCAATAACTTAAAGAAAAGGCTTGGAGCCAAAAAAGGAAGATGGGAAGAAGAATTACCCTTTGTTTTGTGGCTGATAGGACAACAATAAAGAATGCAACAGGCCAAACCCCATTTTCCTTGGTATTTGGAGCAGAAGCAATGATTCCAACGGAAATGACAATACCTACTGCAAGATCTACCCTAAGTGATCCTGAGCAGAATCCTAAAGCCTTGAGTCAAGATTTAGACACTATAAATGAGAAGAGAGATGCGGCAAGGCTAAGGATGGCAGCATATCAACAGAGAATATCCAGGGCATATAACAAGAATATTAGGGCCAGAAGATTTAAGGTTGGAGATTGGGTGTTAAGAAAGGCTTTCCAGAATACTACTAATCCTGCCGATGGCAAGTTAGCTCCAAAATGGGAAGGACCATATGAAGTTGAATCAGAAGCAGGGAAAGGAGCATACAGACTCAAGAATATGGAGGGGGATATGCTACCGAGGTCTTGGAATGCTATACACCTTTAGCTCTATTTCAAGTGAGTTTAGAATTTAGTTTCTAACTTAGGATGGTATGAATTCTGCCTTTTTTAAATATGTTTGGTTTAATTTGTTCTTTGTAACCCAATACTGACTTAAGCATCGGAGGGGTGTTAGCCAAGCTAACACCCACCTTAGTGTAAGGATGTTTTGCGGTGTATGCTTCGGGATATAGCTCCAGGATGCTCACTCAGGATATTTCGGAAGATTAGAGGATTGGCCCCCTCTCTCACGTACAAGGGATCCTGATCCCTTCACAGGTTTAAAGGTATTCACCTTTCTTCCGAATTGGGTTTAAACACCCCGCCTGGAGCGCAAGTTATTCAGGGATAGTTCAAGGTGGCGGGACCAGTCCATGTAAAAGTGGCTGACAATTTCGTTACTGTTGGCTATATCCTGAATCCTAAAGGTATATGAGGATTGATCACCCTCTCTCACGAAAGGGTATTTTCATACTCTCTAAGGTTTAAAGGTTTTCACCTTTCTAAGTCTTGGAGTTTATACACTCCCGCCTGTAGCGCATGAAAATTTGGGATTTTCCCCAGGATACAAGGAATTTGTCTCCAGTATATTCTTGGGTTTTACCCCTGTGACATGAAAAATTGCCTAAACAATGGAAACTGATATTCAGAAGGTTTCTAAGTATTTGAAGACATTGTATACAGGGGACATTCCTACCAAGGCAATGATGTAAAGTTCAAAGGATAAGGCTCGGAACTAATGCGCTAAGTATCTCACACAGGGGACATCTTCATTGGAAAAGTTGCAAAGAGATTGAGGTTTGATAGTAGGGTTATATCCTACTCCGGGTATGATCTTCCCTTTTGTAAACATCATCTAAGTTTTTAGTAACACTATGTTAAGTATCCTGATATATTTTCAAAGTCCTTTTCAGGATATTTGATTAAGGTGTTTGAAACTAGTATTAGTTTGGAACTTTGATCATTTAAGTATTATCAAAAACTGGTTTTGGAAAAATAGATTGTTTTTCAAAAGCCTTCTACGAAGTTGAAGGAATGTTTGGAAGTTCTATCTAATAAAAAGTTTTTACAATATATTGCTGAGCATATTGATCAGAATATTTTCATAAGATAACAATACAGAATTTTTACAAAGCTAAGAGTTACACTAAGTAATGCAAGGCAATAACAAAGAAGTCAAAAGATAGTTATATTATTAACAAGTCAAAGCATGTGCTTTTGGTTTCACCTTAAACCAAGGCCCATCCGCCAAAAGCACAATTAGTTTTTACCATACTTGTGTAACGGTTGCAGGATCTATCTCAAAACAGGACCTGTCCACTCACAACCGTTACCACATTCAAAACAAGTTATACTAATCGATGACCAAGGGCTTCATCCTAAAACCTAGGACCCATCCACCTTTGGTCATCGTATTGTTCTAATGCAGGAAATATAAAATTGTTCGAAGACAGGAAAAGTAAATTGTTTACACAACCACAACCATGAAATTTAAAAGTGGGCTCCGGCCTTGGCACGTATATCCATCATCACCCACTTCGCCGCCTAAGAAGCGGCACCTTCTTGATCAGCAACCTCCTTCCCAGCATTCGCCCCAGCATCAGCCTCAGGATTCTTCTCGGCATCATCATCAGCATTGGCCACTTCCTCTGTCGCCTTAGAAGGCTCTTCACCAGCATGCTTTGCAGGATGAGCAACGGGATGACCTCCAAGATCCTTTAGTTTCGCCTCCCAAGTCTTTATGTCCCAGGAGGGGCATTCGAAGCCCAAATTCCTGGCTTCGTAAGCCATCCTTATCCTGGCTTGGAGAAGAGAGACGACCACGGATGCCTTGAGGCTGTCCCGATAGGAACTCATATTCTGCTGGTACTGGAGAAGGGCAGCATCTAGTTTGGCTTGGGCATCCTCATTGGCTTTGTGGAGGGTAGCTTGGTGTTCCTGGATCATGGCCTTATATTTATCTTCGTAATGCTGGGATTTGGCAGCTGCAATGGTTCCTTGGTCGGCTATGGTGGCTTCAGCTTTCTCCAGCTTGATCTCCAACATCTTGTTAAGCCCGCAGGCGTCTTCATACAAGTGCATAAGACGATCCAGACCCTATCGATAAAGACACAGGTATTGATGTAAAAATAAGCAGGATAAGGACTAACATACTTGTGCAGGATATAGTAAAGAAAATTCTACCTGTTTGAGGAATGAAGTGGCTTCGTTGAACCCATGATTCTCGAGAGAGAATGTTTCAGAAACAGCTGGGGAGTCCGTCTCCTTTCTCTTCCGAGAGCTGGATGCCCGGGTCCTGGATGCCGGAGGGCCTTTGGGAGCAGAAACAGTCTTCGAGGAGGTAGGCTTTGGTGTAGCAGACGACTTTGGCTTGGATTCTTGTTTGATGGGTTCGAGGCTGGAGTAGCAATCCAACTCGTCGAGTTGGAAACCTTCAAGGTTGACAACCGGTACTGCACGAGGGAAGATATTCTTGAACTCATCATACTTTTGAAAAATAATTGATTTATAATATATGTAACTACTGAGAATGTGCTTACCAGACATCTCTGAGCTTGATTTCTGCCTTGAATCTGTGAGAGACAGGGAGAAAGTTCTTTCACTGACAGGAAGTCGATAGATTTCCTCGATCTTGGATTTGGATTCTGCACTGGGAGGCACTAAATCTCTGAAGTTCGCTGCATAAAAATGTTAGGATATAAGTCTGGGATATAGTTTGAGGATATAATTGGGGATATTCCTAAAACCCTAAATCCTACCCTTGGTTAACCATTTAACCGGCAGATCGAAACCCTTATCAATAGAGTCTCTTTTTACGAAAAAGAATTTTCGTCGCCATCGATCCTCGTTCTTGGTGGCCTTAAGAACCAAAGGGTTCTTGGAGGTAGAAAACAGAAGAAAACGGTGATCGCCATGGGATCTCAACCGGTATGCTATAGGGAGGTCTTCAATAAACAGGTTGGGAAAATGACGAGACTTGATTTGATCCAGCACTATCAAGACTCGCCAGACCATTGGCATAATCTGAGCATAGCTAAGGCCGGTGAGTTCAAAAAAGCGAGAGATGAAGGGTGGAAATGGGTACCGGAGTCCAAGAGAGAAAGGGAAGGCGAAGAAACAAACCCATTCGTCAGATGACGCGTCCGATCGGGCTTCCCGATCAAAAGGGCGAAAGACTGTTCCGGTGGGGAAGGCGCCGGAATCTTTAATAGCAGCGATGTCGGCATTGTTAAAACAGCAGACTTCCTTTGATGGGTTGCGGATAAGGTTTTGACTTACGAGGGCTGAGGCCGGTCGGTCCGATCGAGATTTTGTTCGTGATGCCATGAAAGAAATTGAGCAAACTAAAAGAGACTTAAAAAAGAAGGATAGAGAGGAAAGTACCTGATGTCCGGTTGAAGATAAGGGTAACCGTAATAAGGAGTCCCTCGGTTAATATAGGTTGAATATAGGGGGTAAAGAGTAAATAATGCTTTGGAAGTTGCACCACTGTCATTTCAAGGGTCTAGTCGTATTGATTGCCTGAAGATAAGAGGAGAAAATTTTGAAATATATCCGTTGGATTGGTATACCAACCGATATATTTGGGGAAAATTGTTATGGCTCATTTTCTAAGCATACATATCCTGACTAATATCCCGCTTTTACTTGTTTATTTGTGACCAGGATACTGGACGGGGATATTGCTAACATCCTGGGCGATATCCTAATCTTGAGTGAATTAAACACGTGCAGGTTAATGGCTGTAAGTTACTAACGGTCATCAGGACTTCTTCTCCTCAAGACTCGGGCGTATTTGTTATGAGGAAGCCGTTGAACCCGAAAGACTTGGTCCTCAACGTTCGAGTGGGAATATTCGCTGGATCCCGGAAGTTTAGGATAGTTTGTTACATTATCTTTACTATAAATAGATGGGGGCGGATCAGTTTAAGGCACACAATCTTTCACTTACACTCTCGTACACTTTTACTCACTGCAAACACCACACTCAAACACTTGTATTCAAATTACATTGTAACACATAGTTGATCCGCACCACATCCTGCACTGTATCCTGATATTTGAAGCAATAGAAGAACAAGGCAGCTGCGATTGTCAGCTCCCGAGGTTTTATGCCAGCGATCTAGATTGATCAAGGGCTTTCCTCGTACATCACGTGTCCACCTTTACATTTTTGCTCATTGTTTGATCATAAATACAGCACTATATCTTGAGCCGTATTCTGAAACTGTTTTCATATCCAATTTTGTTAACACATTTTTCATACATATTTCTAGCACACTACCTCACTTAACTAATTTGATCACTTAATTGCTTAGGTAATTTTTGACCAAAACAGTATCGATCAGATTTTCAAAATCATTTCTTTCAATATTGAAACCGCTTTTCAAACACTTCCAACTTTGATAAGCGAATGCCTTTAACCAATCTTCAAATCTGCTTGCCCATCTGTTATAATTCTCAATAGCCATGAGCTTAGGCGGCTTGTTGTAAGTACCATAAGCGTTGTCCACACTAAGTGAGTCAGCAATCGCCTTCTTTGGATTTGGGTTTGGAGCTTTGTTGTTCGTGTTACTTGTTATGGCGTCTCCCGTGTTGTATGCAAACACGTCGCTGAATGGGTTTAGGAAATCGTCTCCCATTGTTGAGTACCTGAAACAGTTTTCAAACACTTAGACAAATTTTTTAAAATTTTCAAAAGATTCACACTAATGCACTTGAATCGGATGGTGATCCGATCTAGTGGTGATCCGATCGGGTGGTGATCCGACCGGACAACACAATCAAGTACAATCAACAAGAATCAGATGGCGACTCGATCGGGTGGTGATCCGATCGAGTGGTTGTCCAATCGAGTGACACAGACTCTTGAAATACTTTGACTTTCAACCTTTCACCGATCGGGTGGTGATCCGATTGGGTGACAGGATGACGTCAGCTAATGAGACTTTAACAATAATGCTTCACCGATCGGGTGGTGATCCGATCGGGTGACACTGATGACGTCAGCAAGCAATATCCAATAACTGTCTAAGCCAATCTGTTCAGACAGTTGTCCGATCGGGTGGATGACGTCAGCAAACACGAACAATTCAACATGGTTTTTGATGAATTTGATTCAGTTTTTGATGGAATTTTACTTTGAAAATTTGAAGAATTGATCTTTTAACAATTGCGAATCGATTGATATCAAATTTGTCAAATTTTGTCCGTAAATTCCCGTTCAATTTTACGTTTTCTTGTTTTTTAAGGTGTAAAATTGTAAAACACAGCAAGAAATGAGTAGAAGGTGAGAAAATTCGTCAATTTCTGGTGAAATTCGACTGAAATCGGCAAGAATAGCTGAAATTCCAGTGAATAGCTGTTGTAGTCCTCGATTCAATCCTCCTGTGGCTCTGATACCACTTGTTAGGCCTTTGGATCAGGATCTGTTCCTGTGGAACGTGGATGAATCTATCTAAATCAATGTGCGGAATCCATTGATCAAGTCCGAGAATCAGCAACAACGTATTCAACGATTAAATCCGTCTGATCTTCTATTAGATTAATATGAAAGTACAAAAGAACCGGTAGAGAATCAGACTTGACAGAGTCTCCTTACAGGCTGAGCAAAAGTTCTAAAAGTCTAACCCAAGCTGGGTATTTATAGGCAAACATCAGGGACTTATAAGTGTCGTCTGATCGGGTGGCTATCAGATCGGGTGGTCATCCGATCGGGTGGCCATCCGATCGAATGACAAAAGTCAACCTTCGGACGTCACTTTTACATCATATCACCGTTCCCTGTGTTGTCGTTATACACATACATAAAAAAGACATATACAGTATAAAATAAGACTCCATGCTGACGGAAGCTACAGACATATGAACTAACACTCGGTCTACAAAATCTCCAACACAGGAATGGAAGTCGATTGCGCAAAAAATCAATACTATTTCCCGACTACCTCCTCTATCATCCGTTCGAGCCATTCGAAGTTTCCTAGGACATGCCGGATTCTATAAGCGATTTATCAAAGACTTTTCTAAAATCTCTCGACCTCTAACTAAGCTACTTGAAAAAGATGCCCCATTCATCTTTGACAAAGATTGCACAAACAACATTTCTTTCTCTTAAGGATATGCTCATCAAAGCACCAATCATGATTGCACCAGACTTGAAGCTACCATTTGAAATCATGTGCGATGCAAGCGATTTTGCAGTTGGAGCAGTCATGGGACAAAGAAAAGAAAAACATTTTCATCCCATATATTACGCTAGCAAAACTCTTAAAAAGAGTTACTAGTTGTAGTATTTGCATTTGATAAATTTTGTTCCAATCTTGTGCTCTCCAAAACTATAGTCTACACAGACCATGCTGCCATCGGATACCTTTTCAAGGAACAAGATGCAAAACCCCGTCTCCTAAGATGGATCCTTGTCCTTCAAGAATTTGACATAGAAATAAAAGACCAAAGGCTAGCAGAAAACACTGTTGCTGACCACCTGTCTCGTCTTGAAGACCCTTCTCTGGAAGGTACTCGAGAAGAACTCATCAATGAAATATTCCCCATAGAATCCTTAGAAATGGTAGAATATAGAGAAGAACCCTGGTACGCAGATTATGTTAACTACTTAGCTAGTGGCACTATTGTTAAAGGGTTGTCCTTTCATCAGCGAAATAAATTCTTCACTGACGTAAAACAATATTTTTGTGAAGACCCGTATCTTTTCAAAATATGTGCAGACCAACTCATTCGACGATGCGTCCATGGTCGTGAAGCAAGACAAGTTCTTCGCCATTGTCACGAAGGACCATGTGGAGGACATCATAGAAATAGCCAGCACCGCACGAAAGGTGTACGATGTAGGATTTTACTGGCCCACAATATAGAAAGATACTTATGTATTGGCCAAAACATGTGATGCACGCCAGCGGGCATATCAAGAAGAAAAGAAATGCCACAAAATAGCATTCTTATTTGTGAAATATTTGATGTTTGGCGATTGGATTTTATGGGACCATTCCCATATTCGAGAGGAAACAAATACATCCTGGTGGTTGTCGACTATGTTTATAAATGGGCCGAGGCCGAAGCTCTTCCCACCAATGATGGAAGAGTAGTAGTGAAATTCCTGAAAAAGCTATTCTCACGTTTTGGAACTCCAAAAGCCCTAAGCAGTGATAGAGTAACTCACCTTTACAATCTAAAATTGGAAAAAAAAAAACTCTAACATGATATGGGTTTAGTACCATCTCTCGACCGCTTATCATCCTCAAACCAATGGCCAAGCCGAAGTAACGAATCGAGGTTTAAAAAGAATCCTAAAAAAAATTTGGGCCAAAATCGAAAAGTATGGGAAAACAAATTAGACAATGCTTTATGGGCATTTCGAACAACTTACAAAACACCAATAGGTACCACGCCATAAATGCTAATCTATGGAAAAAAAATTGTCACCTCCCAGTAGAATTTGAACACAAAGCATATTGGGCACTAAAAAAATGTAAACTTGGACCAAGAAATTTCAGGAAAAGATCGCCTACACTAGTTAAATGAGTTAGACGAACTGAGAATTCAAGCATAATCCAACTCATAAATCTATAAGGAACGCTAAAAAAGAATACATGATAAATATATAAGCGGACCTAAAGAATTGAGAGAAGGAGATCAAGCACTCCTCTTTAACTCTAGGCTACATCTGTTTTTGGGAAAACTTAAGTCTCGATGGTCTGAACCTTTTACCATCACCAAAGTTTATTCTCATGGTGCAATAGATATTAAGCCTCCAAACGGAGAACCATTTAAAGTAAATGGACAAAGGCTTAATTCTATGAAGGATTCCTCGAGGATGAAGATACGGAAATAACCTTGGAAGAGATAGATAAGTAACGAAAAAATGATAACAACCTGTATATATTTATTTTCTTTGCTATAATAATCCATCTTGCAGGTTTGACATGAAAAGATAATGCCAAAAAGTCATCATATCAGGTAAGACAAGCCAAGGAATCAAGACACAAAGAAACGAACAAAATTTTTTAACTTAAAAAAAGAGAAAGACACGGGGCCGTGTCAAAACTGCAGACGCGTTAAAACCCTTTTCTCAGCAGATTCATTCTCTTAACCAACACGGACCGTTTCTCTGTGTGAGGACCGTGAGTTTGGGTCTTCGAACGCTCAGATAAGATCTTAACACCTGCTAACATGTACGGAATCCATGAAAGCAGTAGAGAGAATAACACTGTAGATACCGTTAAACACCATTCTCATTGATATGTAAACGATTACAGAACCTGGAGAAATTTTGACAGGGCTTCGCCTTGGGTGCACAAAATTCAGTACAATCTAAGATCCAAGCACCTCTATTTATAGAGGTTGCCCATCCGGATGAAACACCTCTACTACCCATCCGTCCAGATGGGATCTGTCGATCCATCTGGATGGACTCCATCCGTCCGGATGGATGGACTTACATAATAAGCCTAACTTTTGTTACATTCTGGATTACATACAAAACATATAATAAACATTACAAAGGCACTAACAAGATAAACAAAGACTCAATACAGATGAAAGCTACAGACATAGTGCATTCACACTCTGGACCTCCGGTTCCTTCCACTCCCCTATGATTTTTCGACGATTTCTTCACACCAAACTCTTGCAAGGTATGTTCCTAACGTCTAGATTAGTTCGATTTATGCTTTATATTTTTAATAACATCAATATTTGAGGAAAATCTATTGTTCTTGAACTTGACTCGTTTCGATCCAAATTTTTTTCTTAGATTTTGTTAATAGTAGTTAGTAGAAGTGTTTGGAAGAGTAAACCACCAACCTGTAGTGAAAAAATTCGAGATTTTCAACCTATTTTAGTAAACCCTTGTTCATAACCGAAAAGACTAAAAATTGAAGGGTTAAACGGGTTGGTAATCGGAAATTGATACTTGAGGTTTGTTTTTCAGGGTGTACCGCACACAGGGGACCAAAAGTTTTGGATTTTTCGACGTCAACTCAAGAAGTTGGAATATTGTAAAAATAGCATGTTAACACGGGGTCGTGTCTATAAGGCACGGGGTCGTGCCCATTGAAAAACTTGAAGCACGGGGTCGTGCCTCTGAGGTACGAGGCTGTGTACAGACCCATGTTTCTCAACTTTTCGCAATTTTTACTATACTTGACTGTTTAAAATGTTCGATCTTTGCAGGAAAATGGCCCCACAAATGGCTGAGGTTCAAATCGGAACATTCGCATTGCGAGGCACGAATGGAGATACTCAAGACTCGCAACTAAGAGCCACTGACGCAAGTTTGTTACAACACCTTGGAGACTGTGGGGCAAAGAGAGCGCTGTGACAGTCTACTAACAGGACCCCTTCAACTCTTTCTTGAGGCACCACTTCAATCGTTTCATGAATTCAACCTTGAATTCTTGAGCACATTTGCCATTAAGAAAGACATTGAAGGTATGTTTGACAATGAAGCGATTACATTCAGGTGTGGCAGTACTTGGTACGGTATTTCAATGGCTAAGTTTGGTGTAGATGTGTGGATCTACATCGAGGAAGAGGTTGGCGAGCCTGTCTTCAATGATAGCATTATTGAGTTGCCCGACAATACGAGAAACACCTTTTGGGCACAAATAGGCGATGGGATCTACAACCCAAGTCACACCAAGAGTACCAAAATACGGGACCCGCTCATTCGCTACATGCATCGGGTCCTTAGTGGTACTCTATGTCAGAGGAAATATAGTGGAGGCGTAGTTAATCTTCGGGAGCTCACTTGCCTTAACTGCATCCTGAACCGACAACCCATCAACGTTGCCTACATGCTACTGAAGAATACAACCTCAAATACCAGAGCTACACATCTGACTCCTATATTCTTCGGTGCCTGGATCTCCCGGGTCTACCTGACCTATGTCGCACGCACTCCATTAAGCTTCTTAAAAGGGGTTCGCGTCACCTGGGCCGACGTCATGCTATGCCACTGTTTGAACCTCATCAGCGACTGCAACAGCCGGCTTCTCCCCTTCAAAGATAACAAAGGAAAAGTTTGGAGCCCGAACGATCCGGATCAAGTCCTCGCAATCAAAGACGACCCCAACCGTCCTCCACAATACTCCTATGATTTCGCTCCGGGATCCTCCTCACATGGGGGGAGCGACTTTCCTAACATACACAATTTATATAATCTTATGTAGGAAACGCTCCAAATCTCCCGACACATCTTCACTACAGGGAAAGCATCAACACTCGTGTGGGTGGAATAGAGAGGAACATGGCCTCTATGCGTTCCGACATCACCTACATTCGGGAGCACATGGCATACCGGGACAAAAAGGAGGAGGGCGAGGAATGGACTCGGATTAGGCGATAGTGGCAAAGGTGGTGGCATGGTGGCGAGGGGGCAGGTTAATTCTTTCTTCCCTTTTTTTCTCAATGAAGATGATTACAGGCTCCGACCCGTTTTGAACAATTTACTCTTCGAACAATTCACCTTTCTGCATTTTTATTTATATGTTTGTGTTGTGGATGATTAAACTTAAACGTTCGTAATGTAGGATTTTTATTTTCTTGTTAGATAGTTATTCTGTTGTGAATGAGCTTACAGGTACCTTGGGCTGCTTGATCCACCAAGCATACTACACCCCGGACCCGAAACAAGAAACCCAGCACCTCACAACCTTTTTCTAAAACCAAACAGTAGCCTCACACAGGGCTGTGTCTCTTAGACACGCCCCCATGCCACTCTGTCGCTAAAACCTTTTTTCCTTCTGGACTTGCCACACAGGGTCGTTCCTCTCGGACACGCCCTCGTGTCTACCTTCTGTAAGTTTTTACTGAAACATTGATACTGGCACTTTACAGATGGGGCCGTGCCTCCCAAACGCCCTCGTGTCTAGTATCTGATTTTTGAAAATATTGTTGTTTTTAACCAACGTTTACACATTTAATCAAATCTAACTAATTTTGGACACATTGAGGACAATGTGTAATTTAAGTATGGAGAAACTTGAATTTGTTTGTCCTAAAACAAGCTGTACACAAAACTCTACTTGGAACTGGTAAAACACCCCAAATCTTTTTCAAAAATATTTTTTTTTGTTTTGTCTTATTTATGGTTTAAGTTAGAAAACCAAGTTCTAAAATTTCAAGTTTTTACAAATTTACAACCGATAGCAGTATGATAAAAAGAACCATATAAGAAAAATTCATACAAAGGCATGGCAATCTTTCTAAAATTTGATTGTATATATGTGTTTTCACAATTTTACCCCTTTTTTCCCATAAATTGTGAGTTTTGAGCCTTTACCGAGCATTCAATATCATATCTTTACTAAATGCTCACTTTTCATTTCTTGTGTGAATAGCTGTACGGTTCTTACGAATCTAGAACTTGACAAGATGCTACATTCCTGGTCCTTACCGACTAATCCAAGTAAGTACATGGTTGAGGCATTAGGACTAAAACCCCTTTTTCTTTTTCAACCTTATTTTCTCGTTATCTCCCCACAAAATTTTTCGTTAGTCAACCCCTTTAAGCCTTAACCTTTAATATCAAAACCCTCAAAACACCATTTTGCATAAATCACCCATCACCCAAAACCATCTTTTACTTTTACACTCCTTTATTTTAGTAAAATTTGGTTCTTTTGAAATACGCAAAAGTATGTGATCCTTGGTTTTGGAGTACACAAGTAGATCATCGATGAAGACGATGACAAACTTGTCATGGTAAGGTTTACACATGCAGTTCATGAGATCCATGAACACTGTGGGTGCGTTGGTTATACCGAATGGCATGACCAAAAACTCGTAGTGGCCATACCGGGTTCGAAAAGCTGACTTTGAAATGTCTTCTTCTCTAACTCGAAGTTGATGATATTCTGACCTCAACTTAATTTTCTTGTGAATATTCTATCATAAAAAGATCTCTAGTTACATGAAATAAAATATGCAAGCTCATTGCTTATAAGCATTTACTTGGTACCTAAGTCACAAATGAATTTTCAAAAGAAAACTGACATTTTACGCCTTTAGCCACTTTTCAAATAAAACTACCATACCCTTAACCAAAAATCTACCCTTTTAAAGTCCTATTGATATTTACAAAAATTATGTTAAAAAAGGAGTAGGCTAGATTACTTGTCAAGCATATGGTAGGAGTAAGTTCCATACCGGGATTCAGCGTGTAACTTATACATCTTTGGCCGACTATTGAGTGATAACTTGTGAGGTGTGTGAATTTGTATATAGCTAAATGAAATTTTAAAAGGCATGTTATGCCCAAAAATATTTATTTTTCTTAAAGAGTTTTAAATAAATCATGTTGAATAAGATTATAAATACGCGATGACCTTATCTCGTTGCATAAATACACATCCAAGTCCTTGAACTGAAGAGTCATAGTACACCATGAAATCGTCTGTTCCTTCCGTTAGGGACAGAATAGGTGAACTACAAAGCTTTTATTTTAACAGTTGAAATGCTTCTTCTTGCTTATCACCCCAAATATACTCTGTGCTCTTATGAGTCAAGGTCGTGAGTGGCTGGGCGATCTTCGAGAACCCTTCAATGAAGCGGCGGTAGTAACCCGTCAAACCCAGAAATTGTCGAACTTCTGTTGGCGTCGTAAGAGCCTCCCCACTTTTAATTACCTCAATCTTAGCTGGATCAACATGGATACCCTTTTCGTTTACTGTATGCCCAAGGAATTGGACTTCACGAATCTAAAAGTCACACTTAGAAAATTTGGCATACAGTTTCTCCCATTGGAGCAGTTCCAGAACTAACAGAGGATGCTCCTCATGTTCTTCCTTGGTTTTGGAGTACACAAGTAGATCATCGATGAAGACGATGACAAACTTGTCATGGTAAGGTTTACACATGCGGTTCATGAGATCCATGAACATTGTGGGTGCGTTGGTTAAACCGAATGGCATGACCAAAAACTCGTAGTGGCCATATCGGGTTTGAAAAGCTGACTTTGGAATGTCTTCTTCTCTAACTCGAAGTTGATGATATTCTGACCTCAACTCAATTTTGGAGTAGTAACTTGACCCTTGTAGCTGACCGAACAGAACATCGATTCGAGGTAAGGAGTATCGATTTTTGATTGTAACCTTGTTAAGCTCTCGATAATCGATACACATGCGGAAGGTTCCATCCTTCTTCTTAACAAGACTGGATTTCCCCACGGTGATGAGCTGGGACGGATAAAACCTTTATGCAATAACTCCTGCAGCTGAGTAGATAGTTCTTGTAGCTCGGAAGGTTGACGTGTCAGAGCGTGTACGGATTTTTAATATATTTTTAGTACCTTTTTACCCTTTAATCAAGCTTTAAGTTTATAAAACACAACATAAAACTATCACTCTCTACAACATGCTAGGGCAAGTGCACCCATCGTTGGTGTAGTATAGTGGGAAAGATACCGAGGTCGTACAAGGACACAAGAGCTTTTAATATCAGAATATCGTCCACGTCTAATCTAATAACCAAATATAGAGAGAAAAATTTTGTTTTTAATAAATAAAAAATCAAAGAAAATAAATAAAACAGATAGACAAGATAGAATCACTTGGATCTGACTCGTCATTTATGTATCCTTTGATAATTTCCCCGCTTTGGGTTTTTTAAGAGATTATTTTAGTTATTGTGGCATGTCCCTCTTTTGGAGGCAACACTACCCTCAGCCATATTGGTCTGAGTCAGCAGGGATACAGTCCTGCAAGGCTGGATTATTGAAAGATAATTAAGTAAGTTATTAATGCAAAAAGTGGCATGTCCCTCTTTTGGTGGCAACGCTACCCTCGGACATATTGGTCTGAGTCAGCAAGGATACAGTCCCGCAAGGCCGGTTTAAAGTTTTAATAGTAGTTAATTTATAAGGGGTTATAAGCCGTTCTTAATTCCCCCGATTTGATGATATCTGCCTCAAGGGAAGTCCTAATAAGCTTGAACCAGGTCCTCGCAGGATCTATACATTGAACGAGGCAAGAACTTTACCTAACCATCCTTCTAACCCCCTTCCAGGCAGTTAACAGGCTTTATATAAACCATAAAGACACTAATGAGTGAATCAACAAAAAATGAAGAAATCATTAAGTAAAGCTCTCCTTCAATATAAAAAACTAGTTATTAAAGTCATTAATACAAACCCAAATAAAAGGTTACCAAAGCTAGGAAATCAAAAGTAATACATAAATGAGCATGGCCTTTGTTTAACAAAAACTCTTACTATCGATCTTTGATCCTGAGACACACACATACACTCTAAGGATGGATGATGGATGAAAGTGGTGGATGATGGTGGTAGTGGTGGTAGCGGTGGTGGAGTGGTGGCAGGTGTGAGAGAAGTGGTTTGCCAAGGGATGAGTTGCAAATGAGCCAAGCACCTCCTTTTATAGCTAAAAACAGTGGTTTCACATGGCCCGTGCCCACGGCGCATGGCCCAGTGTCCTTCCCTTCCCTTCTCTGTCTTCATTTAATGTTGTTGTCAGCCCATCTGCCCACACAGCCCCGTGGGTCAATGGCATAGCCCCGTGTCTCTTGTACTTGTTGTACAAACCCATATTTGCAAATCTGAGAGTTGACCACGGCCCGTGCTTAGGAGACGCGGCCCCGTGTCCCTTGTCGTTTTCTATTTGTCTTTATCCTCTTGGAATCGTGAATGGAGCACGACCCATGCCCGGCTGGTATAGCCCCATGTTTGAGTTTTGATTTTGTCATTTTTGTCTTTGGGGTGAAGCTTGGAGGGTCGGTATAGTGTGCCAACTTCCTTTCTTCGTATTTATGTTGGTTTTCGCCGTTATTTTGTTCCTTTTATCTATTTAAGCTCTTTTAATCCTAAAAATCAAAAGTAAACAAAGAAACACACTTTTTCCAACATTAGTAGTAAAAAAGAGTTGTTTTTATACCTTATTTGATATGATTTATATGTTGCATTTTGTGCATATCAAATACCCCCACACTTGAATCTTTGCTTGTCCTCAAGCAAAACTTATTTAATGATGCTTACACTCCCAAATGGAATGGGTAGAAGAGAAGTTTTGGGTCTTGTGTATAGAGTGTCGGGAATCCAAGTTCTTTATTTATTCTTGTTTTTATTTTATTTACAATCCTATTCCACATGATTTATTTGGAACTTTTATAGAAAAATAAATATTTATAAGCATAACATATATTTTAAAATTTCATTAAGCTATATATACATTCACATACCTCACAAGTGATCACTCAACACTCGTTCAAAAATGTATATGTGAAACGCTCGGTCCCGGTACGGAACTTACTCCTACTATAAGCTTGAAAATCAATCAAACTTCCTCCTTTTTTACTTAATCTTTGCAAATATCAAGAGGACTTTGAAAGGGTAATTTTTGGTTAAGGGTGTGATAGTTTTATTTAAAAGTGGCTAAAAGCGTAAAATGTCGGTTTTCTTTTGAAAATTTTTATTTTGTGACTTTATATATTAACTAACGCACACACTTGCATCTTGTACGAACTAAAATTGCGAGCCCAGGCTGAGGGGGAGATAGTGTTCATGCATGCATAGTCTACACATTGTGTATTCAATATTTTGATTATAAAAGCATATAGGATGAAAATTGTTCTCTGCTAGATTGTGTTATAAAGTTTGACTTCATTCCGCTGCAATTGTTCATCTCTTTATCTTCTTCATCTTATACTTCTTATAAAACAACACAATCAAGTAAACTTTGATCCTAACAATTGGTATCAGAGCATAGGTCAGTCAAATTCGATTTAACCATCAACTTGACATAAAAGATCATCTCAATTTCATTGATACTGTGTTGTTCGTATTTGTTGAAAAATAGAGTACAAGTGTAACCACATTCAAAGTTGATTATTCAAAAACTTCTGTAAAACAACCAATATGTCTTCACAATTACAAGACCCTCACAACACTGGCACACTCTACAAGCCACCTATGCTTGTCAGATCTAAATACAATATCTGGCAACGTAGTATAGGCCATGTGTTAGCACAACAAAACATCGGTTGCTGGAAGTCTGTCATCTTTGGACCACATGTTCCAATGGTGCCAAGTGCAGAAGACCCCAAGGCCCAAGTACCTAAAAGTCCTGAAAATTACTCTGAGCAGGATTTTCAGAAGATAGAGCTAGATGCTAAGGCATTCAGTATAGTGGCCACAACACTACCCAATGATATATATGCTGGCCTGTTACACTGTAACAGTGCTAAAGAGCTATGGAATGCACTCAAAGAGCAATTTAGTGAGACAGAAGAGGTTATTGAAAATAGCAGAGAGGTGTTAGACTAATAATATGAAACATTTTGTCATGTTAAGGGAGAGTCCTTAACACTGCAGTTTGAAAGATTTAGTTGTCTGATTAGTGAGCAAAAACTGGTTAATGTTGAATATGCTAAATCCACTTTAAATAGTAGGTTTCTTAGATCATTACCAGAAAAGTGGGACACTATAGCTTTTGTTACTAGAAACTCTAGTAGGTTCAAGGAGTTAAGTCTGACCCAACTTCATGGTAGGCTTCTCACATATGAAAGAGAGCTGAACTAGAAAAAGAAGTTGCAGGAATCTGGAAAAGTGGCTGATGATTACTCTGTTGGTAACACAACACTTTTGGGTCAAGAAAAGTTATTTGGAGGTAGTAAGGACCAGAGTTATGATCATTATATTAACATAACTACGGGTGGAGCCTTCAACTCTGAGCCTTACTCACCCAATTATGCTTTCACAGCTAATGGGGAAAACCAGATCTCTGATAACTTATCCTTTGAACTGAATGACCTTCAACACTTTGATCCCACTGATCTGAAAGAAATGAACATTTTTCATCAGCTTGCATTATTGAGTGTTAGAACAAGCAAGTTTTATAAAAGGACAGGTAGAAAGTTTCCAGGATTGCATGGAATTTTAAGATGGCGTTGGATAAGTCAAAAATCAAGTGCTACAAGTGTAATAGGCTTGGTCATTTTGCTAGGGAATGTAGGAGTCAAAACAGTGGACCAATTATCACTCACCCTAGTCCAAGACCTCAAAATACTCAAAGTACTGTGCACTATTCCTAATATACCCCTGCTCCTCATATGCAAAACACTGCCATTTTGCACACCCTGTAAACATTGTTCTTGTGCAGTATGTTCAAACCACTGTTCCAAAGATTCAGTATGTTCAAGCCCCTGTATCCCAGGTTCAAGTGCAACCTGCACCATAACAAGCTGCACAAACATCTACTCCAGTAGAGGCCAGTCAACAGAGTTTATTTACATAGGGCTTTGTTGATTGGAGTATCTTGCATGAGGATTTGAATCATGAAAATTTTGCTCTAATTGCTAATCCTGATGTTTCTCCTGATGAATTTTGTTTCATGGCATTAGAGTCAATACCAAAAGGGCAAGAATCTGAAGAAGTGGATGAAATTGCTGAAACTGTTGTTGGTGAACATATGTTAGAAGAGAAAGAAACTGAACCTCTGTTGGAACCTCTTGATGATCCATGGGATGCTAGTGTGTGTGAGAATTAATGTGACTATGCCATGATGGCTGCTGCTAAGGTATCACTTTAGATCTTAAAAGACTTGTGTTCAGATAAATGCATTATTGTTTTTGCTAACATAAAAGAGGTGAAGGAAAACCTTAGAAACAAGATTTTAAAAGATGAGTCCAATTTGAGAAAACTTTTAAAGAGTTGAAAAACAAATTGTTTGACAAAGAAACTGAAATTAGCAGCTTAAAACATGAACACAACATAACCAAAGACCAACTCCAAACTATGGTAGAAAAATACCAAGTTTGCAAAATGGAGCTTGAATCCACCCAAATCACTTGTGAAAAATGGGTGGAGTCTTGTAAAGGTTATGAGCTGATGTTAGAAAAGCAGATCAAGGGCAATGTAAAGTTTGGCATTGGCTTTAGAAAACATGACCAAACTGAAAACACTGCTGAAATTGAATCTGGCATAGTTGAAGTGATACCCACAAACATGGCTGGTCAAGAGATAAAAGTCACAGATAAAAATGGAAAAAAAATCATTTTAGAAAAAACAGAGGGGTCATCAACCTTTCAAGAGATAGAAAAATATCAATTCAAGCCCACCTGGTCTGATGAATGTGACATTCTTGAAAACTTCAAGCCAATGGATTTTTCCACAATTGAGGGTGTCAAAGCACCCAAGGCTAAGGTCATTCATCTGGAAGACATCCCAACAGAGGTTAAAAACTCTGTTGAAAAGGAAACTGAAAAGAGGAAGAGAAGAGAGAAGATTAAAAACTTGTTTTGTGATTGTTGTGAGAAAAGAAACCATGCTATAAAGGACTATTTTCATTTAAAAGCTTATGATATAAATAAAACAAGTGTCATTGAGCCTGCACCAAAATGCACAATTTGTGGAAAAACCAATCATTTTACTCAAGAGTGTGTGTATCTCAAAACTTTTGAGGTTAAAAGAAAAGAGTACACTTCAAAAACACTGGAGAGTTCACAAAAACCTACCCCCAAGAACAAACAGACTTTTGTGCCTGTCCAAACAACTGTTACAAAACAGTTGAACAAAACCTTTGCTCCCAGAGAGGTACAAGTGACAGATGCACCACCATCAAATCAGTTCCCAAGAGGACATGGTCAACCATCATACCAATAGGTCCCACATGCTTAGGAAGCCTACAAAAGGCTCTCTAAGCCCAAAGTGAATAGGCATCCTTTTGGTTATCAACATCTGACAGGAGATTGCTCACAACAGTGGTTACAAAAAAATGCCTAAAAATATGTTCAAACCCCTGATCTAACCACTGTTCATGCTCCTGGACTTGAGGTTGACTTATCTGTGACCCCATCCAAAGCCTTATTGGCTTTGGAGACCCACCCGAACTAATTTGTTACTTAATGTGCAGGGAGCTTCTGCATGCTTAGATAGTTTATGGTATGTAGATAGTGGAGGCTCCAAGCACATGACAGGATGTAGAGCTCTACTCAAAGATTTCAAAGAACATGGAGGGGGTGATATATCCTTTGGTAACAATTCTAAAGGAAAGGTGTTGGGGTCAGGAACTGTTCAGGTTGGGAAGCTCAAGTTTGAGAATGCCAATCTTATTGACAATCTTAAGTTCAACCTCCTTAGTGTCTCACAAATGAGTGACAAAGGTTATGGGTCATTCATCACTAAGGATAGCTGTAAAATTGTTGGGCCAGAAATGGTAAAAAAGATTGAACACATCATAGCCGGGGGTAAAACACAACTTGTTGCTCAAAGAAGTGGCAATGTGTATGTGGTTGATATGTCAAAAGATAACCCAATGGTTGGTGCTTATCTGTTCTCAGCTGCCTCTAACAAAGAGATAGAGTTATGTCACATGAGACTTGGGCACACAAATTTTAAGACTATCACCACACTCTCAAAACAAGGCCTTGTAAGAGGTCTCCCACAAAAACTTTTCATTTGTTCTGAGAATTGTGTTACCTGTCTAAAAGGTAAACAACATAAAAGCTCTTACAAGTCCATTGAAGAGTCCAAAACAACCAAGTGTTTGCAAATGTTGCACATGGATTTGTTTGGCCCAGTAAAAATCATGAGTTTGAAAAAGA
The DNA here is from genome assembly GCA_030545235.1 of Helianthus tuberosus. NCBI lineage: Eukaryota > Viridiplantae > Streptophyta > Magnoliopsida > Asterales > Asteraceae > Helianthus > Helianthus tuberosus. The sequence continues at coordinate 137,131,781 of CM060371.1, read as the reverse complement.
AAAGATATTGTTTGGTCATTGTTGATGATTTTTCTAGGTTTACATGGACTTACTTTACACTCTAAGGATGAGACTGCAGGTATTTTGCAAGACTTTGTTAAACAGGTTGAAAAGCAATTTGACTTGCTAGTAAAAATCTTTAGAAATGACAATGGAACAGAGTTTAGAAACAAGGAATTGTGTGACAACCATGACGAAACCAGGTACACCCTACACGGTCCAAAACCCTAAAGCCCACTTAACACTTTAATTGTTCGAAAACCCTAAAAACATGTGTGACTTATATGCTTGATTAAATGTCTGTTATGTCTCAGAGGAATCCGAGAACGCGTTATGACTGACATGACACTAATAAGGACTCATGATGTGAAGTTGGTGTCCTTAGACTTTAAACACGTGTTAAACCGGAGCTTTCCGTTTAATAGCACACTAAACCTTTGACGTTGATTATTAGGCTATCTGTAGCATTATTTAAGATTCCGAGTTCCAGGAACATCTTAATTTTGTACCATAGACTGTGACATAGAGTTTGAAGCCAATCTGAGATTGGGCATGTAAAACGAAGCAGCTTCCCGGTTAGGGAAACGCTCTCGTTTCAGGAATAACATAAGGCAATCAAACGTGCAAGGAACGATCGATCAAGCTTAAAAACACTTAAACCACCCTAATACGAGTCTTTTAAGATTAAAACGTAACTGGATTCGAATTTCAAGACGGTTATTCATGATTTTTAAAACCGAGTCTTTTGACACTAATTACGCGCAAAACGGAGTTCGTCACGCAAATCGAGAACGCGCCCGGGACCCGTAAACGAACCTAAATGCTCAACGAAGGATAAACATTATCTTTTGGCACGTTTTACGGGGCATGAGGTGGCCCTAGGGGGGCCTACCCCAAACCGCCACCACCCCTTCACTTTATATATATTTTCCTTTCAATTTTTCTTTAATACTCACACAAATATCTTCCAAAATTCTGCATCTTCTTCCTAAAAACTCAGCTGAATTCACAAGAACAAGTCACAATTCAAAGGTAGCAACCTTATTTTTTTATGGTTTTAAGCCTAGTTTATTGAGTAAACTTGATTTAGAACATGAATAACCATTTTAATCCATGAAATTTTTAGTTTTAAACAAGTTTATGGGCTGAATATGAACACCATATTAATACCCTGGTCTTATATGGCAGCCATGGTTACAAAACTTTGGGTTTTGATGCACTAATCAACACCTATTCGACAAAAATCGTTTAACTAATCGATTAACCGAAAAACAATGAATCAAAGCATGATTGATCTAAGTTCTAGCATATTTGGATTGTACTTGATGTGTAGGTACTTAATATAGTCCATACATACTTCTGGACTCAAGAAAAACACTCGGACTCGAAGAAATCGCTAGGTATATCACACGAAACTCGAAACTAGCATAGGCAGAATATTGTTTAGACCATAACTTGGTCCGTGATACTTTTATTGAGCTGATATTTGGTGTGGTGATTCGGATTAGTGTCAGAAAGGTCCAAGAATAATTTTAGAATTTTTGAAATTTTCTACGATTTTTGGTGAATTTTTTACCTTTTTACAAAAATAATTCTGAAAAAAATACCAAACGGATTTAATAAATCACCAAATTTTACAGAGACATTAAGGAACATATAAGGAATGTTCTTTGAAAATTCAGAGTCCGTTGGTTGAGTTTTGTTTGGGGTTAAAAATCCGCGTTTTTGCGAATTTTCGGTAGCCGGAAACGCACAGAAATGAAATCGGAAAAATCTTAAAATTTTTGTACATGTTTATAGAACCATATGGGATGTCGAGGAATTGTTTTGGAATTTTTGGAGCACTGAGGGCATTTACTGTTAATTATGTGGTTAAATATAGTTTTAAAAATAAATTATTTAGACAAGTAAAATGCCAAAATACACCCCCAGAAATTTTTCCCATAAGCTACTGATTTTTACTAAGTTATATAAAAATTTATAGATTTTTATTCAAATTCTAAGTTAAATGGGAATTTTTGGGATTAAAAATGGATTATTTTAAATCAATTTCGGCGGTTTACCGTATAACGAACCGGTCGGAACTGGGAACCGACCCAACCCGAAAAATACTATAATTCAAAAACGGGGAGTATTCCGGGAAATTCCTGGGTGGATTGGACACTCGGGGTTTGTCCAATACCAGCTCGGGAAATCCCCGACGGTAGAAACGGAAACTCAAAATTGGGCAACCTGTACCCCCAAACACCCAAACTTCCTTAATGAAAAGTTAATAATTCTTAAATAACAACATTTTGGCACTATTGGTATTCCCGTACCATTGTCCAAACATGTTAAACTACTGACATTGCCTGGCACGCGAACCGGTGCCCGGAAGCCAAACTGAAAACTAATACTACCCTGACCTCCATCACCATACCAGTATCGTATAGGCTTAATCTGGAGTGAAAACTCCTGACCGAATCCAAGTTATACCTGTTACCGACTTAGATACTGACATAAGTCCATATTTGCATATGTGATTCTAGAAGTTGACTCAGTTGCTTGTTTACATCCTGTGTGAAACTACTACATACACTATGAGTTTTACTTCTCCATTTTCAAACTGTTTTCCTGTTTTACATGGGGTGAAATGCATGTTACATATGTTTATACGTGCACATATATACATGATATAATGTGAATTATCTGAGTAAACACTAGTACATAAAAAGTCCCCACAGACCCAAGTGATTAACCGTAGGCCGATGAATGTGTAAATAGTACTATTGGTCCGACAAACCCAATTGCGATGGCCAGGAACGCCATATGATACCTAGGCAATTGTACATGTTCAAGCATAGGCTATGGGGTACTAGCCATAGCTACACAGGGGCAGCGCCGTGGTGGTGGACCACGGGGTTGAGTTGACAGTCAAGGCTTCACTTGTGGGCTCAGTATATATATATATATATATATATGCTATCAGATGTGCCAACTTGAACTATAATTACATCTATTTAATACAAACTAAAACAGTGAAACTCACTAAGCTATGTTTAGCTGATTTTTCCAAATTGTAACATGTTTTTTAGGCAAAGCAAAGGAGGAATAGACTTGTAGGAGTTCCAAGTTATGAGAATGGGTAGTACGTGAATAGATGCATAGCTACTAGCACAAGACTACTTGTGGGAAAACTTAGTTGTTACTTACGTGTCGTTGTGTTAATAAATAATGTAAACGAAACACGTTGGTAATGTATGATATAACCTCTTTATGAGCAATGTGTCTGTCCCATGAGTATGTTGCCCCCCACGTGCGCTTCCGCTGCGAGTCGGGGTGTGACAAATTGGATGTGTTACGTATGGAAAAAGGGATTGTAAAGCAGCACAGCATCCCAAAAACACTAGAACAGAATGGGGTGGTTGAAAGGAAAAACAGAACTTTCATTGAAGCTGCCAGAACAATGCTTGCAGACTCAGGCTTACCTTAACCTTTTGGGCAGAGGCTATAAACACTGCTTGTTATGTGTAGAACAGAGTTTTAATCAACCCTAGGCATCAAAAGACTGCCAATGAAACTCTGTTCAAAATCAAACCACTGATCTCATATTTTAAAATCTTTAGTTGCCCATGTTTTATCTTAAACCTAAAAGATTCAATTTCAAAATTTGCAGCCAAAGTGGATTGTGGTTACCATCTCGGATACTCAACCACTGCCAAGGCCTATAAAGTGTTTAACACAAGGACTAGGTGTGTGGAAGAGACTGTTAGTGCAATATGTCTGTAGCTTCCGTCTGTATCGAGTCTGTATTTTGTCCTGTATGTGTCATTGTACAGTTTTGTATGTATGTTATTTTATATCTAGACAAAACGGGAGACGGAGCGTGATTTTGTAAACACATCTGGTCGGATGGCCCTTGGGTCATCCGGACGGATGGCCATCCGATCGGATGACCCTCCGACCAGATGACACCGCCTCTCCCAGACCGCCTATAAATAGACATGTAGGGGTCATAGTTTAAAACCTTTTGGCAGATTGTGTAGCGAAGCTCTGTTCGATTCTCGTCAGGATTCTTGTACTTTCAGATTATGCAATGAGAATGAACAAGTTAATCGTTGATATCGTTGTGGATTACTCTTTGACGATGCCGAGGGATTCCACACCTCTGTATTGATCAATTCTACCATGCTCTTCATCTTAGAAAGAACCGACTCCTCGCGCACTCACAAGTCGTATCAGAGCACCAGGAGGTCAAATCGGAGATAACTACAGCAATTTCACGAGGATTTCAGCCATTTTTCAGTAAAATCTCACTGGAGTTTTTGACCAATTCATCATCTTCTTCTACATTTCTATCTGTTTTCTGTACTTTCACACCTAAAACTAAGAAAAACTCAAAATAGACACACAATTTATGGATAAAATGGACTAAAATTGACATCAATCGGTTCACAATCAGTTATAGCATAATCCTACAAAGTTTCAATTCAAAATTCGAGCTAAAACATGTTCAAATTGATCAAAATCATGAACTGCTCATCGAACATGCTGACGTCACTCATCCGATCGGATTGCACTAGTTCTTGTTCTATCCTACTTGCTCATGTCATACTCACCCGATTGGATTGCCATCCGACCGGATAAGTATTATGGTGTTTAAAAGTTCAAGTTACATTCAACGAACGACCATCCGATCGGATTGCCATTCGTCACCTGGCCATTCGTCACTTGATTCACTTGTACCTTAGTTCACTTGAGTCATCCGATCGGACGACCATCCGATCCAAGTGTTTAAGTTTGTATTTTTGAAATTTGACTAAGTGTTTGGTTTTTCAGGAACACTAAAGATGGGAGACGAATTCTTGAATCCTTTTGAAGATATTTTTGCCAACAATACAGGAGACACATCTTCCAACACGAATACCAACACGAACCCAAAGACTGCTACCAAGGTGATCTCTGACTCATTGAGTGTCGACAATGCATACGACACATACAATAAACCTCCAAAGCTGATGGCAATCGAGGATTATAATAGATGGGCGAAGCGGTTTGATGGGTGGTTAAAGGCATTTGCATATGATAGCTAGAAATGCATGAAACATGGTTACAAAGCTTCAAGAGAGGATTATGAGAACCTAGATGATACTGAACAGGAAGAGTTCGTAGCTGAACAGAAATGCATTGCTCTATTACATCAGTCCATTCGAGATGATATCATATCACTGATTGATTATAAAGACTCGAAAGATTTATGGGGAAAACTCGAAAAGAAATGTACAGGTGGTGAGGAAATAGTGAAAAATAAGAAAAGTTTGCTGAAAAAGGAATTTTATTTGTTTTCAAATATGAAAAATGAGAGTGTACGTCAGATGATTGAAAGATTCTGTCATCTGAAGGCAGAATTAATTAGATATGGAATTAAGAAAGACGAGGATGAGATGATTGACAAAATGTTCAAGGCTTTGCCAAATGAGCAAGACTGGCAATATTTCGGTCTAGTGCTAAAAAATACCAAGCCAATGGCAGAAATGACGGTAGACTGGTTGATTGAGCGAGTTGAAGGTGATGAGCTGGAGATAAAGAAGATGAACAAGGTGAGCAGCACGCCGTATCAACAAAATGTTGATCTATACTATCGGGGCAGTATGATTTCCAAAGCTACTTCACCGAGAACTGCCTTTAGTGCTGAAAGTTCAAATGCTGTGACACAAGAAAAATCCAGCAGCGGTTCTTCATCAAACAGTGGTTACCATGGAACTGGTTCTAATACATCTTCTTCATCCGCATCGAACAATCAGCCATCACAAAGTGCTTCAAAGAATGTATTCCAGTGCAACATTGTTGTTAATCTGAACAACGCATAGAATTTCAATGAAGAAACAGCAAAGCAGCAGATGGTATTCCTAGCATCGATTATGGAGTCGTACGAAAGCCTAGTTACAGGAAAGATTGGAAACACCAATCTCACCAAAGAGGACTACGACCAAATAGACCCAGAGGAGATGGAGCTGATTGACATTCGTTGGTGCATGGCGAGTGTGATTCTCAGAGCACAAAGGTTTATGGAAATTACCAGGAGAAATTCCATTGGAGGTCCTTCAACAAAGCTTAGCTTCAACAAATCGAAGGTGACTTGCTTCAAATGCAAGCAGAAAGGACACTTCAAACGAGAATGTCGAAACTCTGCAGCAGATGAGATCGCAAATCCATTTCATGATGATTATTACAGAAAGGCGGTTTATCATCGAAACCTTGAGGAGCCACCAAGGATGAAACAGATTGAGGAAACTCCAAAAGAAAAATCAAGAGCTTTAGCTGTAATCCAGGATGATGAGGGATTTGATTGGAGTGAATTTTTGCCTGAAGAAGACGTGGTCGGTTACACATTTATGGCAACCACTGAACCAGCAGCATCAGAGTCAACATACAACCGAGAAAGGGCTTTGGCACAAAGACAAAAGAAAAAGATATACGACGCCTGCAAAGAAGCCAAAAAGGCAAGAGGATGGGATCCGGATCGTGAATGTTACTTAGATCCAAAGGGCAACATATGCATTGATCCATCAATCATTGATCTCGAAACTCCCATAAAAGCAATTCCACCAGCTGAAGTACAGATCAAAATAGACGCAGCAAAGAGAACCGAGAAGGAAAGACTCAAACAGGAGAGTCATGAAAGATGGTTGAAGTCCCTGGAACCAAAGAAAGTGGACAAAGGAATCAACAACACAGAAAAGGAGATGACAGCCGAGAATCTGAAAAAGATGATAGACCAAGTTCTAATGGCAAAAGCACTTGAGGTAGATTCCAAGTCTGCTTCTAGTTCTGAGTCATCTGGAAAGGTCAGTAGTAGTGGTTCGGAAAACGAATCAGGTAAGGCTGATTGTGCTCAAACAGAAAGTGTTTGCAGAGGTTGCACGAAAGAGTGCAAAGTCTACAATACACATACATATCTCTAAACAAAAGAATCCAGGGGCTGGTTGAAAAAATCAGTATGACCGATAAAGAAGTTCTAAGTCGAGATAAACTAGTTAAAGCTTCAAATGAAAGAATCAAATAATTAAATGAAAAGATTGAAAAAGATAAAAGTGATGTTGAACGTTTTCAAAAAGAAAATGAAAAATTGTTTCTCGAAAAAAGAAATATTTCTGAAAATTTTGATAAGCTCAAAAGATCGGTAAAAGACTCAGATGAACGCAACGGTAAACCTCACAAAGAAAATACTCATTTATCATGACTTCTTCAAGCGAAAGAAAAATTGATCAATCAGCAACTGGATGAGATCGCGAATCTCAAGCTTCAATATCAAGAAGCTAAGATCGAAAATGAGAGAATAAATCTGAAATTGAACAGCTATAACTCCGCTAGCTTTGTTCTTAAACACATAGTTCCCAAACCAATCGGGAATAACAAAGCTGGTGAGGATGTTTACTCAGATGGAACAGGGGTGGGTTATCATAATGTTCCACCACCCATGTGCAACAGTTTTACAAAGAAAACATCTGGGTTGGCTAACGAATCTGAAACAAGTGAGAAAACCGATGTTGAAAACTTGCCAGAAAACATAGATGTCACATTCACTTCACAATCTGATGAAGACAGTATTCAATCTGAAGTTGTGAAAAATGTTGTTAAGAATGTGTTAAAATCAGATAGTGATTCCACAGAAGAGGATGAATGTTTTCTAAACAATTATACTTCAAAACTTAAGTCCCAGGACAACTTAAGTGATGAACCGACTCTTGTCATGTACAAGATGAACGGTTGCTAAGTTGTACTCGGATAATGAGTTTCCAATCGAGAATGTGAATGTGGATAAACTCAATAAAGTTTTCAAACTTGTTGAGCTCGATGTTTCTGAGGTTAAGGGGTTAACAAGTTCCAAGAGGTTTTTGAACTTTGAACGCGATAAATCTTACTATAAGAAACCTGTTGTGCCACCACGTTTTAACAAAAAACAACCAAAACAGATGGTCGGGTGGATATCAGGGTGGTAAGAATTACCCAAGAAAGAATTTTCAGAAACAGAAGTTTGTCAAAAAGAAAGTGTTTGTGAAAATCTCAAGTTCAATTTCCGAACAAGAATTGGAAATCTTTTCAAAAACGAATGAAGATTTTTTTTGCCAAAAAGGCATCACAGCCGCAGACCGAAGGTAAAAGTTGGGATCTTGACACCCGTATTTGCTTCAAATGCAACAAGTTAGCCACATTGCACGAAAGTGTACCAACTCGAAACCTAAGTCTGTGGTTGTTGAGAATCCGAAAAAGAAAAATGATGTCAAAGGCAAAGCGCCTATGTTTGTTGAGAAGTAGATTTCAAAACCTGAACATGATAAAATCAAATCTGAACCTGTTAAACAACAAGTAAAGAAAAATGACCATTTTTACAAACGGGTTGCTTCTCCACAACAAACATGGAAGCCAAAATCTCAAGCAAAGACATCAAATGATCCAAAACCAAAGGTTTCTGACACTGCTGCAAAACAATCATCTTCAACCAAACCGGTTAAGATGAATGTACCTTTGGATTTTTATCAAAAGCTTGAGAAACAAACTTCTTCGACCCCACCGGGCAAGAAGTATGTTCCAAAGATTCAACCATCTGGTCAACCTCAAAAAGACAAATTCTTTCTATACAAAGAGGTTGAGGTTGGAACCGAGGAAAGTTTGAAAATGAACGACAACAGCTTCCCACCACTATACACAGTGAAAAATCACATTAATGTCAAGCTACCCGAGTCAAAGGAGACTTGGGATGCTTCAACTTCTAACTAATTGTTTGTAAATGTGCAGGAGCTCCCAGAAATCTATTTCGAAGTGGATTATGGATAGTGGAGCGTCCCGGCACATGATAGGGTGAAAGACCCTTCTAGATGATGTTAGAGGTTTCAATGGGGGTTATGTTGGTTTCGCGGGAAACCAAGGTGGACGTATCATTGGGGAGGGCATGTTATCCAACGGTGTCGTTACATTTGAAAGAGTCAACTACATACCAGAGCACAGCGGAAGCAGTGATATCATTATTTTATAAGAAGACTAGAGAAACAAGGCGCATAAATGTCTTAGATCCTATGTGGTTGGTAAACTGCTCTAAGAAGGATATTAATTTCTTATTCTTTAACAAGATTGTATACGATGGACCAGACAGAGCTCAATGCAACAGTATCAGAAGATGGTTAATCTGTGCTTTGCAAAGGATATAAACTCTGGAAGGTACTGGGAGACAAAGTTCAGAGACATTGAATTGGAAAAATTCTTGAAGAAAGAGAAGAGAGGCGAGAAGTTTAAGAAGATAAGAGAAAGAGCAGCGATTATTGGTCGAAGAAAGTTTGAAAGGCCTCCTCCAAGTGATCAAACTCCGATAGAGTCCAAAGAGAACAAGATTCCGACATGGGATAGAAAGAGAGATGGTGATCCGGAATACAGGAAATATTGGAATGAGATCAGAAGGCCTCTGAGGCGAAAGATGTAAGCTGAGAAGGCAGAGAAATGAAGAGAGAAGGAAAGAGCTATCAGGCGTAGCAGGAAGACGCAATAAAGACTATGCAGGAAGGAAGACTACAGCTACATCCAAGGGGGAGTCTGTTAGTGCAATATGTCTGTAGCTTCCGTCTGTATCGAGTCTGTATTTTGTCCTGTATGTGTCGTTGTACAGTTTTGTATGTATGTTATTTTGTATCTAGACAAAACGGGAGACGAAACATGATTTTGTAAAAACATCCTGTCGGATGGCACTTGGGTCATCCGGACGGATGGCCATCCGATCGGATGACACCGCCTCTCCCAGACCTCCTATAAAAAGACATGTAGGGGTCATAGTTTAAAACCTTTTGGTAGATTGTGTAGCGAAGCTCTGTTCGATTCTCGTCAGGATTCTTGTACTTTCAGATTATGCATTGAGAATGAACAAGTTAATCATTGATATAGTTGTAGATTACTCTTTGACGATGCCGAGGGATTTCACACCTCTGTATTGATCGATTCTACCACGTTCTTCATCTCAGAAAGAACCGACTCATCGCGCACTAACCGAGACTTTGAATGTGAAGTTCAATGAACTTTCATCACTGAAAATCCCAGCAAATACTGCTGAACTGTTTGACCTTGATAAATTTACATTTAAAGATGTGTCAAAGGATGTAAGTCCAATTGGCACAAAGTGGGTCTTCAAGAACAAAACAGATGAAAGGGGTATTGTTGTCAAGAACAAAGCCAGGCTTGTGGTTCAAGGTTATAGACAAGAAGAAGGCATAGATTATGATGAGACATTTGCTCCTGTAGCAAGACTTAAAGCCATCAGACTGTTCTTAGCCTTTGCTGTCAACCACAACATTAAGCTATATCAAATGGATATCAAGTGTGCCTTCCTTTATGGCAAAATTCAGGAAGATGTATATCTTTGCCAACCTCCTAGTTTTGAAGATCCTTTTTATCCAGATCATGTCTACAAGCTTAATAGATTTTTGTATGGCTTGAAACAAGCACCAAGGGCCTGGTATGAAACTCTTTCAACTTTTCAAATCTCCATAGGTTTCACAAGAGGTAAAATTGATAAAACACTATTTTTAAAATGGAGAGGAAAAGATTTGATGATTGTCCAAATTTATGTTGATGACATCATCTTTGGAAACACATGTAATGCAATGTATGAAGAGTTTAGACAACTCATGATAGCAGAGTTTGAAATGAGTGCCATGGGTGAACTCCAATGCTTTCTTAGTCTCCAAGTTAAGCAATTGCAAAATGGTACTTTCATACATTAGAGCAAATATGTAAAAGATCTTTTAAACAAATTTGACATGAATGATTGCAAACCATGTAGTACACCCATGGCAACCACAAAGCTTGTCATGTCTAATGAAAAAGGTGACTTGCTTGATCATATCTTATAGAAAAGTATGATTAGGTCTTTATTATACCTAACTACATCAAGGCCAGACATTATGTTTGCAACATTTGTCTGTGCCAGATCCCAGTCAGCACCTAGGAAGTCTAATCTCATTGCTGTGAAAAGAATATTCAGATACATAAAAGGTGCTCCCACACTTGGTATCTGGTATCCTACTAATGGGAATGTCAAGATTCCAGGTTTCTCAGACAGTGATTTTGCTAGATGCAACTCCACTAGGAAGTCTACATCAGGAGGATGTCAATTCCTAGGCAATTGCTTAGTGTCTTGACAAAGCAAAAAGCAAGCATCTTTTTACACATCCACTGCTGAAGCAGAGTATATTGTTGCTGTAAGTTGTACAGCTGAACTGCTGTGGCTTCAAAACCAGTTACTGGATTTAGGTATAACTGCTCTAAAGATTCCTCTCATGTTGGACAGTAAAGCAGCTGAAAATATCATCAAAAATCCAGTATCCCATTCAACCACCAAACACATTGTCATCAGACATCACTTTGTGAGGGATTGCTATGAAAAAGGTTTGATTTCTCTGCATCATGTTCCAACAAAAGATCCACTGGTAGATGTGCTAACAAAAGCATTAGACACATCTACCGTTGAAAGCTTGATCTCAAGAATTGGCATGCTTAACTTGGACTAGAAGGCAAAACCTTCTTTTCCTTGAATAAAAAGCATTAAAATGTTTTCAGAAAATCAAAAATTCATCCTTAAAAGTAGCTAAAATAAAAAAATTTCATGAATCATTAAAAGTCTGTCCATATCCACTGCTTGTTTTAAACCTCTTATGGTTGAAAATTCACCCACTACTGAAAGCCAGCCTCTGTTTCTCATTTCCTTGCTCAACAGTGGTTTCCTAATAACTGTTATCCACTTTTTCATCAGAGGTTGCCATGTGGGCAGATGTTAACCGTTCGATCTTTAAAACCGTTGTCACGTCAGCATTCACTTTTTCCATTTTATAAAACCCTGATTAACTCCCAAACAGAGCTTTTACTGCCGTATCGAATTCAAATATTCTCCAAAGCGGTTACCATCTTCTTCTTCATTTCTTCTTCAACCTACTGACGATCTCTACCTTCAATCATGGCTCTGATCATAAAACACCCCCATAACTACCTCTACACTTTTGAAAAAACCGACAAAAATACAGAGTTCCACTCAATAATTGACATATTGTCATCCTCTAAATACAAAACACTCCTCACCGCTGATGCACCCATATACCAAGACACTCTACGTGACTTCTGGGCAAATTATGAAATTCAAGAACAAGGCAAAGAGCCATTTTGTATCACTTCAAAAGTAGGAGGTGTTTTGGTTGTTGTAACCCCCACTACCATTTCAGAAACATTCCAGAGTAATGATTAGGCAGGTAAAACTTCTTTCCCTAAAAATAAGTATCAATTGGACTTGATTGAACGGGGTTATGACAATTGAATAAAGCCACCATGTTTAAACCAAATTTTCCACCACCCATAAAATTTCCGTTCCATACCCTTTTAACTTGTCTATCAAACAAAACCACTGCTTTTAATGAGATACCATTAAAAAATCAGTACTTGGGGTATGTTATTTTGAATAAAACTGGTTTTAACTACTCCCAAGCATTGTTTACAGATATGGTTAATAATGTGAAAAACATTAAAAATGGGAAGAATGCTACTTTTCTACTGTTCCCAAGATTTTTTAGTTATTATTTGCAAAAGAAAGTTCCTTAAAAATATTTTAAGCAAGGAAAACCTTTCAAAATGAACAGTCTTTCATGTGAAACTTTTACACGCCTAACGGCCAAAGAGTCAAATGTTTCTAAAACAAAAGCAAAGAAGTCGGAGCAAATTTTAGATGAGTCCACATCTATTCCTCAAACTTCTGTTGCTGAGCCCACTGCTCATGGTGATCAAAGCATCACAACCACTCTTGTGAAACCCCCACCATCTAAACCCAAAAAGACCAAAACAAAAACCACAAAGCCCACCAAACCCACAAATAAGGGTCCTCTGGAAGATGAGATCCCAGAGGTTAACCCTGTGACAAAACAAATGTCACTAGAAACCACTGTTGCTACTTCCTCACAACAATTGGAAAGATCTCAACCTGAAACTTTAACTCCTCATGAATACTCACAAAAGGAACATGTTGTAAGCACAAGGACACCACAATATGAAACATTACCCTCACTTGAGAGTATGTTTAAAAGCCCTTCTCTCGGGGCAATGTCTCTTTCAACACCACTCCTTTCATCTCCTATTCCACTTACCATCATACCATTGTTTAAGGCCATTGAAATTCAGACTCAAAACAGCCCCTTTCACAAACACATTATTGAGAGTATAACTTCAACATTGGATGTGTCTGAACCTATTCAATTGGCTAAACCACAAACAGTTGAGGAGGTTACACCACTTGAATTCCCTGAAATTCTTGTTGGTAGTTTAAGTGGAGCAGCTACTACAAATGTTGGATCCACTAATCTACATTTGGATAGTAGTTTCATCAGTCAGACTCCCTTGAAGGCAACCTCTACTATGTCTACCAAGGTAACCACTGGTGTGTTTAAGTTAACCGCTGGTGTGTTTACTAAGGTAACCACTGATGCAGAGGTAAGTCCCTAGAACCAAGAACAAGGGGCATCTGCTAATGAAAATTTGGAGACTCCAACTATCTCAAAAGCAGATACGACCACCTCTGGTGGGAATTCAGATGATCCTATTAAGTTAGGTGATGAATTAAAATACAAGGATTTTCTGGAGAGGATATCCAATATTGAAACAACTGTTGGTGAAATGAAAGATCTAATGAGGCAGTTGGTGGACACTTCCAAAAGTCAACCTTCTCATCAGCAGTTATCCCAAGAGCTTTGGAACTCAGTACAACCTATTCTTGCAGCTCAAAGGGAACTGGCTGAAATCAACCACAACTCAAACATCGAGTTGATCAGAGTTATGGTTGATGCAAGATACAAGGATACCCTGGCAGATATCCGGGGTATCAAAGAGTCCTTGGCAAAATTATCTGGCATAACCCCTTCACCTATCTTTGAAAAAGAAGATCGGGATGACGCCAAAAAGGGGGAGAATGATTCATTGAGAAAATTATATGCTGATCCAAAAGCAAAACCAAAAGGTCAGCAACAACAAAAGCCAGGATCTGCCAAAGACACTTCTGCAAAATCTTCTGAAACATCTGATGCTAGAAAGAAAAAGAGAGTTGATGAAACCCTTAACAAACAGACAGATGAAGAGATTTAGAAAAGCAGAAGAGAAAAGACACCAAAGTAAGCAAAGCAGATGTTTAAAGACAAGAACAAGAGAAAAAGAGGAAATGGGAAATCAAAACACAAAACCTTGGCACTTCAAACAGAAGAAAATCATTCAGAAACAACAGACCTCCTATTGCCACATTCCCTAAAACCACTGTTGATTCTAAAAAGCCAAACATTGCTGCATCCAAACCTAAACCTTCTCCACAAAAACCACCTCATAAAAAGCAGAAAACAACCTCATCACCACCACCATCTTCCAAAGCAACAGATGTTGATGCACCAAAAGCATCAACAGATGTTAAGGCAGCAGCTGTTAAGACACCAGTGGTTTCAACAGTTGTTAGTCAATCCACTGCTCCCATTCACTTCGATTCTCCACCAAAAACAAAACCACCAACAACTCAAAGATTTCCATCACAGTCAACCTTTTCACCCAAACTACCATCTCCATCTAAAACTCGCTCATGTGTTTGGCGGTTTTAGCGGGAGGGAAAAATTTGTTGAGAAATTTGTGGGCAAGCTTATCCCAAGTGTGTACGAACCCATTTGGGAGGGTGTTTAACCAAGCTTTCGCTCGGTCTTTGAGGGAAAAAGGGAACATACGGAGTCTAACGGCATCGCTAGAGGCTCCGTTGATCTGGAAGGTGTCACATATTTCCAAGAAGTTGGTAATATGTAAATGGGGATCTTCATCGGCTAGGCCATGGAAAGTGGCGGAATTTTGGAGCATTTGGATAAGGTGTGGTCGAATCTCAAAATTGTTAGCATCGACGTTAGGAGGGTTAATAGTGGCTCCAAGATTACCGATCGTAGGCCGTAGGTAATCCATGAGAGTGTGTTGATCCGCCATAGGGGGGTTTTGGATCGAGGCTTTTTGTTGGTTTTTGGCTTTAAGGCATTTTCTTAAAAAGCGATCGAGTTCGTCAAGTGGTACTTTTATGTCTTTATCGGAGGTGGAGGTCATGCACAAAACTGTATTCCTACGAATTATACAGAATTGTGTGATTTTCTGCGAACAAAAACAAAAAGAAAGCCTGATCAGAAGGGTAGCACGACCCCGTGCTGTGGCTGGCACGACCCGTGCTGTGCAGGAAAACTTTCTATTTTCAGGTTCCCGGGACTGGAAGTTCAACACGGCCCCGTGTCAAATGTTCTAGTAACAAGAAAACAGATTTTCCCAGATACTGCAGATTTAACACGGCCCGTGTGGATCCCACACGACCTCGTGCTAAATCTGCAGAAAGTAGAATTTTAAGGGAAAAAGAAGAAAAATCAAAAGAAAAGATAGAAAATGATTAGGCCGTTAATTTTAAGCTTTCTTAAAATTCTTGTGTCCCCGGAAACGGCGCCAAAAACTTGACGTGCGTGCGGGTGTCTATATTTTTAGTTATATTTTTAGCTCTTTTTACTCGCCGATTTCAAGTTTTAAATTTATAAAACACGATATTCTACTATCACTCTACACACACGCTAGGGCAAGTGCACCCATCGCGGATGTAGTATAGTGGTGGCAAGATACCGAGGCCGTCCAAGGACACAAGATCTTTTAATATCGGCTTATCGTCAACGTCTAATCGAACCAAACTTTTAGAAAAGATTTTTAAACTAATAAAAAGATTAAAACAGAAAATAAAAATGATAGTCAAGAAAGAATCACTTAGATCCAACTTATCTTTAATGTACCATTTTGATGATTTCCGCACTTTGGGCATTTTAAGAGATTATCTTAGTTATAGTAGTAGGTCCCTCTTTTGGAGGCGACGTTACCCTCAACCTAGTGGTTTGAGTCAGCAAGGATACTGTAAAAACCCGCACGTTCGTGCACTGTTACTACTTGCTATACTCGTTACGCCTAGCACTAGAGATTCGGATCATAATGTAGCCATATCAGATACATCGCTACTTCGCAGTATTTTCGCATATTACGCATACTTTATCGCTATAACACATCACATCGCATGTACTAACACTCACGATGACGTTGAGTGAGGACCTATTCTACCCTCCTCGATGGCCGTGATGTGCCGCAACGCAACGCAACGCATATTAGAAACACGCAACTCAATTATTGCAATGCAGACTTTGAAATATGGATATTTATACGACCCTATGTGACTAATTATAATAAATATATGAATGTGGAATTGAAAATGTGTGACCAAACTATCACAACGCTTAACGAATGAAACGAAACATCGAAACGCAAATCGCCGGAGACCACCACTCGGATTACCACCCGATCGGATTGCCATCCGATCCATGGCACTCCATCACCTTCTCCCCTCTTCACCTATAAATAGCACTGTCACATCACTTGAACAGTGATGTGACAGCTCTCACTCAACCAGCGCACTTTTGGCTCTATTTCTCTCGATTCCTCGCGATTCTTGTAAGTTTTCAACCCAAATCTTATACTTCTATGATCTACACGCACTCCTTCATCTTTTTCACCTTTGAATCTTGACTTTTAACCATGAAATCACCAGATTTGAGGTGTTCTAGGGTGATGTCATCATTGAGTTCTTATGAACTTCAAGGTTTGGCTTCATTCCACCAGGAACAACTTAGATCTGAAGGATTTCCACATGAACTCAATGTTTTCGCATAGCTCTACACATATTCATGGTTAAAACGATTGAAATATGGTTTTCTAACTTTCTTTCAACTCTTTTACACTCAATGCACTCAAGACCGATAGAATCAGAGCTCGTTCCGACCTTCTACTCTTTCTTAGTGATGTGTTGGTCCAAGATCTGAATTCTATCCAAGGGACAACTACTTTTGGGTTAAACATGAACAACCGTCTCAAACAGTTAACTGATCGGACTAGGGTGATTCCTGTTCGATCGGATTACTTTGGTCAAGATGGGGTTTCTGTTGTTTAGCACGTTGTCAAACCGTCTCGAACAAACCGCAAACATTCAAAATAATCAAGTTTAAAACGATTGGATTCATGGGACGGATTGCCGTCCGATCGGATTGCCATCTGACCGATCGGACGGCAATCCGATCGGATTGCACTTGAGCTTCCAAACACTTAATAATTTCCAAGTTTTCAAAGGACTGAATGTCGAACGGATTGTCGTCCGATCGGATTGCCATCCGATCGAATGACCATCCGATCATGTGACATTTGGAACTTTGGTACTTGATCATTTTTTTCAAAGAACAATGTTTTCCAAACGTTTCTTATCCGATCGGATTGCCATCCGATCGAGTAACCACTGTTGTGAACTTGTTCTCACTATTTGTCTTGGCAATCGGATCGCTATCCGATCGAACTGCCGTTCGATCGATCAACCTGAAGGGAAGAGATACTTCTCTATTTTCAAAATGCTACAACAAAAACTTCAAAGCCATCATACACAAACACATCCTTACCAAACGAATGTCAATCCAATCGAATGGCCATCCGATCGGATGGCCATCCGATCGGATGGCCATCCGAACGGATTGACATCCGATCGGATTACCATTCGACACTTGGTTCACCCGCTACCGTTTAACACACTATTCGACGCTTACGCTATCAATCTGTAATCAGGCTAATCTCAGACGCGCTCCCTTCTATCCAACCAAGTTGTGTTTACTTGCTGAACACCGACTGTGAGTATACTCGAACCCTTTTTTATCGCATTTTGGGTGTAACATATGTACCTATCAAGTCAAAATTATCAAAACAAATTATTCAACCAAACTCTTTTTCACTTTCGAATAACTGTTATGCATATTTACACGTGATGCTAGTTACATATGTGTTAGGACTTTTACTCGCGAGGTCCCACCTTAACTAGTATAGTACTCTAGTACCCGACGGGGTCTAGTTAGGATGAATAGCAATCGCAATCGCAGCTCGAGAGACTTAGCTGGTAGTATCTGTCTAATATATGTGTTGAGGTATCTCGTTTATGTATGTGGTAATTCGGAGCACTTTTATCTATTTACGCTATTCCATCAAAACTTGTATACTCGCCAATACTTTTGTATTGATGTTGTTTTAATGTATGTTGCAGGTTTAGTCATAGTCTACATCAAATCAAGCTAGGAAGTCTAGAAACACACCAAAAATCTAGGTTGTCAGATTTATATTGCTTGAGAGAACATGAAATTCATGACAACTTATGTGATTATATTTGTTTATTAGTATGGGATAATGAACGCATTAAATATTGTCGCAAATTAGTTGTTATGGATTCTCTTGAGCAATCTGATTCGCCTAGTGTCGCGCCCCGATGATTCCGCCATTGGTTGGGGTGGGACAGATTGGTATCAGAGCCATAACTATAGGGAATTAGGTAAGACATCAGACCTAGTCTGGGTCGAAGTCTTAAAATTGACCTAGTCTATAGTCTAAGTACCTACTTTGACAGCAGGCGTGTGCTTCGTGTGAAACCAGTAGGGTTTCTGTGCGAGCCTGAGTGCTGTTATACTCTTATTTGAATTCGCTAAAACTACATCTCTGTACGAAAACCGCATACTACAGCTTCGCATGAGGAAGCCTTTCCTAAGGCTGGAATATTACCTAGCCTTTCCTAAGGCCAAAACAAAACAAACGTTTTCGAAAATATTCGCACACAACCGAGTGGTCTAGTCGAGATCAGGCGTGAAAACCAAGAACTCTCGATAAGACCGCTCACTCAGCGCATTTTTCTAGCACGAGAACTTTTCGTCGAGCTAGGAGTGACATCCATATCTCGAGGAAAGACTCCATTTCAAAATCTAGTGGAACTCCTGAATTTATTCGAAGAGCATAACCACAGCTAGGAGCGAAGCTATTAAGTAAGGGGTGAAACCCGTATCTTAATAAACCGTTCCACTCTCTATAAAATGGTTTTTAAAAGCTCTCACCAAGTACTCGACTATAACGATAACTCAAGCCACGCAATGACTAGGAAGACGAATGCCAAGAGCTGCATCACAGTGGAAGCATAAGTCTTCTAGAGCAATGCGCGTGCACGAACTTGTTGGGTATAGTTGGGTTACCTTGGGTAGTCGACGCCTAAACTCCCGAGGCACTCTATCTATTTTTCTAGCATATGACTTACCGACTTTACGCTTTACTGAACTTATTTACGCTTATGTGGCTACGATTTAAAACTTTAAGCTTTATCGATTTCTTGATTTATCAATTTTCGCTCACTGCTTTACAAATGCACAACTCACACAGCCATCGCAATCTAAAACGAAAAGAATGTTGGCAACA
Source organism: Helianthus tuberosus (assembly GCA_030545235.1). Taxonomy (NCBI): domain Eukaryota; kingdom Viridiplantae; phylum Streptophyta; class Magnoliopsida; order Asterales; family Asteraceae; genus Helianthus; species Helianthus tuberosus. The sequence continues at coordinate 137,112,422 of CM060371.1, read as the reverse complement.
AAAATAATGTCTAATTACTTGCTTTTTCTCTCACTCTCTCCCTCTTCATCGCGTCCTCGCGCATTCTACACCGACTTGTATATGTGCAAGTATAAACTACAACTAACTATATGTACAAAATAAATCAATTGTGTGAGAACTTAGGAATCTCGTGTCTCCTATGTGACTCCTATGAGAAATATATTATATAACTCACAACAAGTTTTGAACGCGCTCAATCGCATCGCAAAACTCAAAAATCATTATGATCGAATCTCACTCCAAATCTCTCTATGTCTAGATGTCTTCAAACGACTCTACCTTGAGACAAACAGCTAGGAGAAGAGCCAAACGAAGAGCCGAGAAGAGGATTGCCTCGCTTGTGGCCAAGGAAGTGGCAAAGGTCATTCCTCAAATTTTCTCTCAGCAACTCTCGAATCTCAGAAGACACTAAGACGGAAGCGCCGCAATCTGCTTTCCCCTACAAACAGTTCAAAGCCTGTGGCCCAATGGAGTTCACAGGTGAAGGAGGTGTGTCCCAGCTACTCCAATGGTTCGATTCTATCAAAGTCACCCTTCGTCAGAGTGGGTGTCCCGTTGGTTTCCGTACTACTTGCACTACCGGGGTATTCCAATCGCGAGCGCTCGACTGGTGGACAGCCGAACATAACAAACGTGGGATCTCTGCAGCTTATGCTCTCTCTTGGGATGAGCTGAAGGAGCTCATGAAGAAAGAGTACTGCCCTCCCCACGAAGTCCAGAAACTAGAAGAAACCTACCGCTTGGCCGCAGAAATCAATGATAAACGAGTCTTGGACGGATTCTTCTCTAGGAATTCTGTCAAACAGGTTCGTCAAGCAATCATCATTGATTCTTCTGAAGATTCTTCCGATGATTCTTCTGACAATCCTGCCGATAATTCCTCAAGTGAGTCCTCAGACGAATCCTCCGATGACAACGCACCACCACAAGAAGCTCAGTCCAGCCGCAAATAAAAGACCATGAGCCCAAACTCTTCAACAACTGGACTGTCGCAACCAGAACCTCTCCAAGCAATTCCAGTTCACTCAAAGCGTGACTACAACGGAACTCATCCCCTGTGTCGCATGTGTACGTATCATCACCCGCCAGAAGCTAACTGTCGCTTTTGCGCAAATTGCAACTGGTATGGTCATCTTACCCAGCATTGCCGAACGGGTCCACAAACTGAGAATTTCAGTAGCGATCGCAGTCTCCGTAGAAGTCCTCCACAACAACATCAGTTATGCTTCCATTGTTGTTGTAATGATACGATTTTCGCCGTTAATCTCTTTTATATGTTGAACTTGTTCTATTTCTCGACGCAATGTGGACTCTATTTATCTCTCATTTCTCTCGCACTCGCGCACCGACAAATTACTAGCACTATGTACTATATAATGTGTTTTACCCCTACTATGCGTTCTTGGGATAAAGTACGATAAACGTGCAAGGGACAAATTAATCACGGGTGCACACGGGATTACTGTGATCAGTGCACGGAGATCGTAATGAGTTTTAATGATGTCGTGACGTTAAAAGCATGGTTAAGCGTGGTGGATACACTGCTGGTACTTCTTATAAATGAGTGTCTTGACCATGTCGACACAGTGTGACACCTATTCTCAGGGCTGAGGTGTGTGGTTGAAGCATGGTGGATACGCTGCTGGTACTTCCTATATATAAGAGCTTTGCCATGCCAACCAATGTCTTGTGAAGAAAGTGCCATACAAGTTGAACGTTATTAGACCAAGTATACTATTGAATCTATTTTTGACACACTAAACTACATCGCAAGACGTAACGATCTCAATCGCAACTCAAAGCGTGTCATCGCTAGAATTTTCGTCAGTCTACACGCTCGCAATCGCATTATCGCTGGAATCTATCTCGCAATCTCAAACGCTTATTGTGTGTTTCAGAATCTCAATCGCTTATTATGTGTATCGCGCTACCGCTTACCGTGTGTATCGTTCTATCGCTTTGTGCATTATTCTGTCGCTCATCGTGTATCACCTAACGTTTATCGATATCGCTATCGCTTACCACTATCGCTTCATGAGACGAAGTTGATAGGGTTAAAACATGGTGGATACGCCGCTGGTACTTCCTATATATAAGTGTTTTAGCCATATCAGCAGACTTTCATGGAAAAAGGCCATGTGGGGCTTAATGTTAGTTAAAATTTATGGTGATGTTGAATCTAATCAAATCGCATGTACTCATCGCTCGCAACGCATCGATCACTTATTATCGCTCGACAGTTGTCGCTATCGCTCGTCGCTTTTCGCTTTTCGCCGCCGTCTTCACTTACTATAATTGTGTTGTGTTATCAGTTATCGCTTATCGCTTATTGCACTCGCTCGTATCGCTAAACTGAGTTCGTAAATGACTCCATCGCTCAGTTTGCTCAATCTCTCTCCTGCACTTGGTCCAACCATCTTCCGCTTGGACCGAGGGAATCAAAATCTATCAGTACTATGTCGACACACATAACACTTCCTCACGGAACGGAAGCCATATGGCTAAAGCATGGTGGATACGTGTCACACCCCGATATTTCCACGTATTACCGGTGGGGAGTATCGTGACGCAGTTGATATCATCATAGACAATTAATCACAGTTTAATGCACAACAGAAGTCTAAAAGTAATTATACAAACCGAATTGAAAGTATAATTAAAAAATATTACACAACGGTCGTAAATGGATCCACAGGCGGATCTAAAACAGAAAGTAAATATTGATCAACAGACTTAAAGCATTAAAAAGCTAGCAAGACTCTTTATTTAATACTCAGGAGTTCCCAACCCATTTCGTATAGTACCTGCACTTAATCTTTTTGAAAAAATACGTAAGTTTACACTGGTAAATACAATTAACTGACACTTTTCAAAACATTTAAGAAAATTGATTTAAATGCACAAGGCACAAATATTCTTTTATAACTTGGGACAATTATTTAAAATAATCTTGTATACAGATTTATATGTTTGTCGTACGTTCAGGACCGGAATAGAAGAGCCGGTACAAGATTAATAGACACGCCACTAGTATAAGCCCACAAGAAGTTTCCTCACGAGTGAGATACCGTTTTACATACGCAACTGTCAGGTGTATGCCTACACCCCGTGCTTAAGTCATGGCCATTTCAAATGAATGAGCCGAGGATATCCAGGACACGGTCATATTAACCCCCAAAGGCTTTGTATCAAACAAAACAGATTAAAATGGGTTATCTCAATGATTTAACCACTAATCGATTAAATATTCAATACCCGACCAAGCGGTAATAATTTACCGTATCCCAAGCCCGTATAAGGGAAAATAAGTTAAAAGTATTTACCTGAGCTAAAGTAATTTATTCTCAGTCGTATTTTCAAATCAGCAAGTACAGGGAGCTTTTACTGGGCTCCTAATCTGGAACGAAGGTTTTAATAACCTATTAGATTCCTAACGGGTCTTATTTAAGTTATAACTTTGACCGGTTAGTTTTAAAAAAAGCTTACGGTACAAAACGCAAGATTAAGCGGTGACCGGATTGGAATGTGATTTAGACCCGACAAGTATGAAGACTTGCATATAATGGGTAAACTAAACACATTCTGGATTTTGAAGTGAAAAATGATAAGGTTTGACCCGTTTCGGCTAATTCATGCAAACTAGTTACATAAACCGTACCGAACGCGTATATGTATAACGGGTAACCGGATGAGTCATATACAAGTTCCAATAGTTATTATGCTTAAAATATGTTGTGATATCAGTAGGATATCTTTCATTATGCCTAAAATGAATTTAAAACCAATTTAAGCATCGTAAGGGTATTTTGGTCATTTTAAAGTTTATAAAAGAGGTTTAGACATAAACTGAGGTTTTGGTATAAAACATTCTGTAAAAATATTTATTTTATGTTGTTATATCAGCAAGATATCAAACATATGTGTTTTTAATCATTTATGGCCAAAGTATGCACCGAAGGGGCATTTTGGTCATTTCACGTATGCTTTTAAGGTTAAATTTGGAAATCTGAGTTCAAGACTTATAGTTACTGTTAAAATATAAAAATTTATTTTACAAATCAGTAGGTAACAAGTCTTAGGTGCTAAATATGGTTTTAGACCATACTATGCACCTAATTCGCATAAAAGTTGGTATTTGACGATATTTGATAAGTTTAAGGAAATCTGAGATTTTGATCAGTCTTAATTACTATAAATATTTTATTTAATATATAAAATCAGTAGAAAAAGGTTTGACATGTAAATGATGTGTAAAACTCATTTTATTACCGAAAAGGGTATTATCGTCAATTACCGAGTCCATGCAACCCTATATTATTGTAGCACCTCGTAAAATCATGTCCAATGATGTGTTGACACGTATACTAAACCTTAACAAGGTCAAACGTTGACTATGAGGGACTAATTTTGCGAAAAATCAAAAACTTTGAATGTGAAAGGACTAAAAGTGTCAACATGCTTAAACTAAGCCCCTGAATGATGTTACACGGTATATATATTCACAAATGAGCCACTTGTCGATCGAGAGTAGCCGTTTGCATAATTATTTGAAAGTTTGCGCGACGAAGGGTTAAAAACGTCAACCTATTAATTCTTACCTCTGAGTGACCTTTCAACAAACCGAGAACTTCATGATGTGTGTTTATACTCTCGTGAATATCCAATATTGACCATCTAAGGATTTTATGCCTATAAGTGACGTTACGCGCAACTTTGCAAGTTAAAGGGATTAAAAGCGTCAATATGTTTAATTATACCTCTGAATGACCTTTTAATGAACCCAAAGCATCGTGATGTTTAATAATACTCTCGAGAATACCTAATATGGATTAGATAGGTCTTTGATGCTTTTAAACAATGATACGCACAAGTTTGCGCGTTAGAGGGACCAAAAGCGTCAACTTTTAAAACTGCACCTTTTGGTGACCATTTAAGCGAACGGGAGCGTCGTAATATTTAAGCATATGCTCGGGAATTCTCAATATGGACCACGAAAAGCTTAGATATCGTTAAACGATATTACGCGCTACTTTGTGCGATTAAGGGACTAAAAGCGACGACTAGCGAAACTATGCCTTTGAGAGGCCTTTTGAACAAACCAGGAACTCCGTCGTGCTCCTGAGTGTGCCTAGGGTTGACCGTTAGAGGTTTTGAACCTTGTATTAACATGTAATGAGAATTTAGAAATTATGTGCCAAATACGCTAACTTTGGAAAAGTTGTTTGAGCATAGAAACTTATAAGGACATTTCATGCCATAACCTCAAACTGTTTTCTGGACCCGATGTGAGTCATGAACCGAAAGCCCATAGGGCTGCACCTTCTCGGGCCATCTAAAATAGCATCATCAGCTGTCAAAGTGGCTATTATATGCGAAATATAAGACAGGGGCCATTTCTTCACATGCTGCCAAACTTATTACTGGGCCAGACCTCACTGGCGGACTGCGACTGCCAGGCCCAAGGCCTACGCGGGCCGCGAGCTACCCAAACAGTAGCCCAGCTCATTGTTTTCTTATAATTTGATGGTTTTCCATTCTAGTTTCTTCATAAAAACCATTTGAGCAATACCTTGGGCATGTTAGCTGAATTATAAAGCTGGTTTTACACATGTAATCATCTCATAACCCATTCCAACACCTGGCAAGATCTTGAAGGATCACAAAAACTATATAAGGGCCAAGAATTCTCATTTCTCACTTGCACCAATTCATTCAAATCTGGCTCTCTGTCGATTCTAAGAGGATCCTAACATTTTAGGAACATCCTTTCAGTCCATAGGACCATTTGTAAGTGTCCTTTCGAGACTAGTTTGTTTTATTTGGCGATTAAAGCCAAAAAGTCAAGCGTTTGCGATAAACGCTTTGACTCTTAGCTAGACCATAAACGGTCGAGCCATTGTTCTCAACGAACAAGGCTACGTAATCGTAATTTGGTAGGTGTTAAACCCTCAAAAGGGCACCCCCTAATTATCTCCTTTACTTAGTTAATTGTCAGGTCAAAGTAATTAAAATAAAAGTCAAACAGGTCAATTTTTAAATAAAATTCATAACTGATGATGTGGAAGCTATAAAATCAGTTTTGTCACTTTAATAACTTGGTAAATATTAATTAAACATGTCTAGGCATGTTCAACCCGACAATTCTGAGTTTAGGCTCGGTTCGCAACCGAAAGTCGCAAAACTAGACCTTTTCTTTGACTTTCAGTTCTGACCCGATTTAGCCTAGTTTAGTTATGCCTTAGGGTTCCTTTGGGACCACATTATATGTTAGTAAAACCCTCTGAGGTTATACCATACGGTTCCATAGAAATCTGAATCATTTGCATGTTTCCGTTAAATGCTTAAAAATTGACCATTATGCCCTTTTGTTAATAAAACGAGATTTTTGAAAAATGTGAGAGGACAAAAAGTTTTATTACTGATATATAAGTATGTCCTAAAAATTTGACATCAGTTTATGGTCTGAAATAAAAGTTATGCAAGATATCGTAAAACAAAAGCTTTTGGTTAATTAAATTGCATTTTTGGCGTAAATCATATTTAAACCCAATTTTTGGCACCAAACTTGCTACCCACTGATATGATATAATATTTAGGGATTTTTGGAAAAAAAAATCAAATTTTATACTGACTATAGCATAGAGTTCTAGCATAAATTCGGTAATTGACAATAAAGCCCTTTTTGTTAATAAAATGAGTTTAACACATGATTTGCATACCAAACCTTTTCCTACTGATATCGACAGATCAAAATCTCATATTTCCTTAAACAACATGAATATCGTCAATTGCCGACTTTTATGCGAAATAGGTGCATAGTATGGTTTAAAACCATATTTAGCACCTAAGACTTGTTACCTACTGATTTTAAAAATAAATTTTTATACCTTAACAGTAAGTATAAGTCTTGAACTCAGATTTCCAAATTTGACCTTAAAAGCATATGTGAAATGACCAAAATACCCCTACGGTGCATAGTTTAGCCATAAATGATAAACCTCACATATGTATGATATCTTACTGATATAACTTGATAAAATAAATATTTTTACTGAATATTTTAGACCAGAACCTCAGTTTGCTATTAAACCTCTTTTATAAACTTTAAAATGACCAAAATACCCGTTCGGGGCTTCAATTGGTTTTAAATTCTTTTTGGGCATAACTGAAGATATCCTACTGATATAACAACGTATTTTAAGCATAATAACTTATGGAACTTGTACATGACTCATCCGGTTACCCGTTATGCTTATACGCGTTCGGTACGGTTTATGTAACTAGTTTGCATAAGTTAGCCGAAACGAGTCAAACCTTATCATTTTTACTTCAAAATCCAAAATGTATTTAGTTTACCCATTTTATACAAGTCTTCATACTTTTTGGGTCTAAATCACATTGCAATCCGGTCATCGCTTAATCTCCCGTTTCGTGCCATAAACTTTTCTTTAAATCTAACTGGTCTAAGTTATAACTTAAATAAGACCCGTTAGAAATCTAATAGGTTAATAAAACCTTCGTTCCAAATTAGGAGCCCAGTAAAAGCTATCTGCACTTGCTGATTAGAATATATGGCTGAGAATAAATTATATTTTAGCTCAGGTAAATACTTTTAACTTATTTTCCCTTATACGGGCTTGGGATATGGTAAATTATTACCGCTTGGTCGGGTATTGAATATTTAATCGATTAGTGGTTAAATCATTGAGATAACCCGTATTAATATGTTTTTTATACAAAGTCTATGGGGGGTTAATGACCGTGTCCTGGATATCCTCGGCTCATTCATTTGAAATGGCCATGACTTAAGCACGGGGTGTAGGCATACACCTGCAGTTGCGTATGTAAAAACGATATATCACTCGTGAAGAAACTTCTTGTGGGCCTATACTTGTGGTGTGTCTATTAATCTTGTACCGGCTCTTCTATTCCGGTCCTGAACGGATGAAAAACATGTAAATCTGTATACAAGATTACTTTAAATAATTATCCCAAGTTATAAAATATTTTATGCCTTGTGCATCCAAAACCAATTTTATAAATACTTTTCAAAAGAGTCAGTTAATTGTATTTACTAGTGTAAACTAACGTATTTTTCAAAAGACTAAGTGGCAGGTACTATGCGTAATGGGCTGGAAGCTCCTGAGCACTAATTAAGGAATCTTGCAAATTCTTAGTGCTTAAAGTCTGTTGAACAATAAATTTGTTATCTGTTTTAGATCCGCCTCTGGATCCATTATCGACCGTTTGTATAATATTTTATTATACTTTTCAAATTCGGTTTGTATTATTATTTTAGACTTCCTCTGTGCATTAAACTGTGATTATTGGACTATGATGATATCAACTACGTCACGATACTCCCCACCGGGCCCACCGGTAATACGTGGAAATATCAGGGTGTGACAGGTTGGTATCGGAGCCAACGTTTGAGTGAATTAAACACTAGCCTCTAGTGTTTAATCTCAAATGACACAGTAGCATATTCCTTAGACCTTCTGAGTCTAGACTTAACATAGGAATGCTCTCATCCCTATTAAGAAAACATTGTTTTCGATTTTATGTATTTTGAATATGTCGCCCGGCAAAGAAGCCGTGATGGAAATTCTCCACATCCGAAGCCTAGAAATGCCAAGCTTCGTACCGCGGCTAGGATAAGCGTGCACCCGATGGAGAAAAGACCTTTATGGACATATTCCTAAAACCAAATTGTTTAAACCCTTAACCAGACTACGGAGTCCATACCAGAAGGTCCCTGAGGCTCCCACATGGAAGATGATACATGTGGATGTTATTAATCCCTATTTCTTACCTCCGAGTTTTGGAATTTCAGACTTAGACTATACCGGTCAAAACCTAATCTGTGATCCATGTCATTTCTTTAATCATTGAATCCTTGGATTCTACTTCTGCAATGGATCCTGATTTGAAATATTTACTTTCTTCACTAAAATCTTCAGAGTCGCTACTGCGCACGATAAATAAAGAAGAAGAAACAATCAGAATAAAGCAAGGAAGACCTTAGAAATCCTTCTTCCATCACATTTAAATTTTTACCTTTGAGACCCTGTATGGGCATTTGATTGCTAAAGTCCTTTGTGGACATATTATCTCATCATATTCCTGGTAGACCTACGTCTCCTGATATGACTTCGTATATACGTATGTTTATCATAGTCCCTTCGAGGACATTATATTTCAAAATAGTCCCTTTGTGGACATTGTAATTCAATAAAGTCCCTCGGTGGGCATGCTATTTCAAAATAGTCCTTTCATGGACAAGTGATTTTATTAAAAATCCCTTTTGTGGATACACTTTTTAAATAGTCCCTGTGTGGACATACCTTTTGACTTAAGACCCTGTATGGGCATTTGTTATATAGTCCTTACATGGACATATTATTTTATTAAAATCATTTGTAGACATGTTATTTCATCAAAGTCCCTTGGCGAATATAATAATTTATCCTAGTCCTTTCAAGGACATATCGTCTTACTGTAGTCCCGATGTTGACGTGCTTATAGTCCTTAAAACATACTTATATGTTTCCCTTTCGTCTTCGCTTGGACAGGGATTGCTTCAAAGTCCCTATTAGGACCTATCTTTTCTATATAATCCCTATGCGGACGTTGGTTTATTATAATTCCCTAATGAACATATTTTTAATTTAAGACCCTGTGAGGGCATCTGTTCAGCAAAGTCCTTTGTGCGCAAGCTGTACCAATATAGTCCTTTTTATGGACACGTTATTTCATTAAAATCCCTTTGGGGATATGTTATTTCTAAATAGTCCTTCCGTGGACACGAGATTTCATTATAGTCCCTTAGTGGACATGATATTTCATTATAACCTTTCTGGACCTGATATTTCATTATAGTCCTTTCATGGGCAAACTATTTTAATATAGTCCATATACGGACTTATAATATTTTATAGTCCCTAAACGGACTTATAATTTTCTTTTAGTCCTCTGTGGACAAATATGATAATAAAAGTCCTGATTAAGGCACTATTGTAAACTTCCTAATGATTTATGGAAAGCTTTGAAAATTTTATATAGGTATTCATTTCGTCCTTTATCAAACAATAGTATCAATTTTATTCGAATTTTGTCGATCAGTTAAATAATCTCAAAAGATCTTCTTAATGGTATAACCTAGCCAATATGTCAATATAGACATGCTATGATGGAAAAACCCTCTTAAGACAATTAATCCTTGTTAACATCTAAAAACATGTTAACACTCCTGGCCGTGTGACTTGAGAAACCACATCAGCCATCAAGGTATTTGGACTCTGTCCAATCCTTAAAGTCTATATGATCAAATTAGATCATGACAAGTATCATCAATATGATGATCATGATATAAACATCCATTAGTGATGAAGTGCCTACGGGCTATACTTGTTGTCCCTTAAGACAACGACAATTGTGGTCTATGACCCCCTGTCTAAAGATATTGGATTATGTCCAAGCATAGTAGTCTATATGATCAATGCGATCATGACTAATATCATCTAATACGATGATCATATTATTTAACATCCTTTAGTGATTTTTCGCCTACGGGCTATATATTATATTGTCCATTAGTGACATTGACAAATGTGACCGTTATGGTTCATTATCCAAGATGACGGGCAATGCCCAAGCCTTATAGTCTACAAGATTGATAAGATCGTGACTAATATCCTAAATTACGATAATTATATATATGTGTATCAACTTCCATTAGTGACGTCCATTATTGGCCTATGTGGCAAAATAAATGGTCTTTCAAGCAATGACAGATGTAGTCCATGACTTTCTGCCCAAAGGTAAAGAACTATGTTCAAATCTTAAAATCCCTGATCAAATAAGATTACGGTTTATATATTAATGTCCTCTGTGACAGGCCTTTTGTGCCATATACTATGTGTCCTTTGTGACAAGGCCTTCGTGCCTTATGGCTATTAATGTTCTTCGTGACAAGCCTATGTACTACACTTTTATTTCCTACATGACAGACTTATGTTCCGACTTTAAAATTTTCTGGTGGCAAGCTTCCGAACTATCTAAAGTCGTCAATATGACAAAGACAGTTGTGACATTATGATCCCCTGTCTAAAAGGTAATGGACTCGCTCCAAACCCTAAATGCCATTGATGGTCCTTTTATGACCTAGGCTAAATGTAATTAATATACATACATATAACATCCATTAGGAATGTTCATAACCTATTAACCTATATGGTTTAATGATACCATGGTTAGTTGTTGTAATGCAACTAAGTAATTGTTTCATTGGGTCTTAGGGACCATGTCTTGAGTATGGCAAACTCGGATAAGACAACCAACAATCGCGTCATTGATGATGCGACACATGCTAATGATGCTACAATTGTCATCCTCAATATTAACAGAAATGATCTCCAAGCTATGATTGGTGCAGCTGTTGGAAAAGCTGTGAGAAAGGTCATGAAAAAGTTCAAGGAGCCTGATGCTACTTGCTCCAAATCCCATTTAAAACCACAATTCTTTACTCGTGAGAAGGATTTTGTTCATACCTCGAATGCAAAGAATGAACCGAAAAGGAAAAGGGAGGAGGATAACTCCCAGATTTCTAAGAAAAAGGGTAAGTTTGAGCTCAATAAGAAACCTGTATGCAAGACCTACCATAAAAGGCACTAGGGACAGTGTCGAATGGAACAAAGGCCAAAACAGTGTGGCGTCTGTAAAAGAACTGCTCATCAGTCTCATGAATGTAGGGACATAAAGGACGCAGTCTGTTTCGGCTGTGGCGAGAAAGGGAACATCAGGACTAACTGCCCTAAAACTGTCAAAAAGTGTATAGCTAAGCTTGAAAAGGCTAAGAAACGCCTGAATTACCGAATGAATGCCAGAGACAGTACATATCAATAATATCATCAGGTACATTCCTTATCATTATCAAGAAAAATTTCTGCTAAGTGTCTTGATTTAATTCAGGGAATAATAAGTCTTTCATAGATCATAAGCTTAGCAAACTTTCAGAATTACCCATAAGAACTCCAGATATTAAGTGTAAGGTAAAACCTACCGACGAAAATCATAGGAACCAATTCTTCTATTCTTATCGGAAATCTTCATTCATAAGATCTAGAGTACTCTATCATTAGATGGAGTACGACAATATATGTTATTTTATTTTTGATATCTCATTGATTTCTATCAACTGTGGATGCCACATCATGCCTGATAAAAGTTCCATATGAGGATTGGTGTACCCTAGTGTGTCCCGTAGATTGCTTCCATGCCTGAGCAGTATGGAGGTTTAATGAACGGAACCACTGAGATATTCCAATGGTCATATTGTACTAAGGTCAGCTAATGGTATTCAAAGAAGATATCCAGTATAGAAATGTCTAAATAGGTGTCACTAATTAAGTCGTCCGTGCATTCATAAAGAAAAATGTGTCATTTATATGGCACGAATATCGATAGATGAACTGAAGCCTGAGATTTAGATTGTCTCTGTAATGTCTGTGTGTCTTGATTTTTCTTCTCCAAAGGACTACCCTATATACTTCCTAAGACAAGCAGAGATTAAGATTAACATCTCGCTTAGGGCTGCATTTATTGTAAGAACTCCATATCGGTTTGTACCAACGGAAATAGAAGAACTAAGAGTCAATCAGAAAAGCTTTTAGAGAAGATTTCATAAAGCCTAGCTCATCATTCTTAGAGCTCCAGTATTATTATTTAAGGAAGACGGTTCAATGCGCTTATGCATTGATTACCGCAACCCTAACTAGGTAATAATTGAGAATCGCAATCAGCTACCCAGGATCGTCGACCCGTTCAACTAACCTTGAGGTTATCTACTCTTTAAGACTGGCTTAAGCAGTAGTTGGAATGACTATCTCACCTTAAATAAACTCTCCTATAACTAATGGTTGTTATATAAGTACCAAGGCTGCTCCTTTGGGGACCTTGTATAGATGGAATGTCAAACGTCCGTTTGATGGACAGGACTTTGGTAAGTCCAATCATCAGGATCTGAAAGTTTACCTAGAGACGACGGATAGGATCATATAAATTTATGATCGTCTGGAAGCTACCAGTAATCAGCGGAAAATCAATGATTGATGAAAGTCGCAAACCTCTTAAGTTCTTAATAAGGAATAAGACTCAACTGAAAGTATCACCCTAGAAGGGTGTGCTGAATTTTAATTTAATGGGCTAGTTAAGCTCTGGATATATAGGATCATTCAAGAGAATCGAATATATCATGATCAGTAGCCTAAAAGCTAAAACTTACCTAAGGAGCTTGATGGTAATCACAATGTGTTCCACACTAGTGATTTAAGGATATGTTTCGCTGATAAGTCAATAGCATCGTCACATAATGATATGCAGATTAATGAAAATTTATGGTTTGATGAGAAACCAGTATCGAATAAGGATCGGCAAGATTAGAAGCTCCGAGAGAAAACATGTACCTATTATAAAGGTCAATTGGGGTGCCCATAGAGGCCCAAATATGTTGTGGAGATTAAGTCCATTATACGACAGAAAGTACTTCCATTATTTTAGCAAATCTCGAGGTCGATATTTCTTTTAAGGGGGTGAGGATGTAACACCTCGTAAAATCACGTCCAATGATGTGTTGACACGTGTACTAAACCTTAACAAGGTCAAACGTTGACTATGAGGGACTAATTTTGCGAAAAATCAAAAACTTTGAATGCGAAAGGACTAAAAGTGTCAACATGCTTAAACTAAGCCTCTGAATGACGTTACACGGTATACATATTCACAAATGAGCCACTTGTTGATCGAGAGTAGCCGTTTGCATAATTATTTGAAAGTTTGCGCGGCGAAGGGTTAAAAACGTCAACCTGTTAATTCTTACCTCTGAGTGACCTTTCAACAAACCGAGAACTTCATGATGTGTGTTTATACTCTCATGAATATCCAATATTGACCATCTAAGGATTTTATGCCTATAAGTGACGTTACGCGCAACTTTGCAAGTTAAAGGGATTAAAAGCGTCAATATGTTTAATTATAGCTCTGAATGACCTTTTAATGAACCCGAAGCATCGTGTTATTTAATAATACTCTCTAGAATGCCTAATATGGATTAGATATGCTTTGATGCTATTAAACAACGATACGCGCAAGTTTGCACGTTAGAGGGACCAAAAGCGTCAACTTTTAAAACTGCACCTTTTGGTGACCATTTAAGCGAACGGGAGTGTCGTAATATTTAAGAATATGCTTGGGAATTCTCAATATGGACCATGAAAAGCTTAGATATCGTTAAATGATATTACGCGCTACTTTGTGCGATTAAGGGACTAAAAGCGAGATTTTTGAAAATGGACCATTATGCCCTTTTGTTAATTAAATTGCATTTTTTGCGTAAATCATATTTAAACCAAAATTTTGAAAATGGACCGTCAAATGCTTAAAAAATGGACCATTATGCCCTTTTGTTAATAAAACGAGATTTTTGAAAATGTGAGAGGACAAAAAGTTTTATTACTGATATATAAGTATGTCCGAAAAATTTGACATCAGTTTATGGTCTGAAATAAAAGTTATGCAAAATATCGTAAAACAAAAGCTTTTTGTTAATTAAATTGCATTTTTGGCGTAAATCATATTTAAACCCAACTTTTGGCACCAAACTTGCTACCCACTGATATGATATAATATTTAGGGATTTTTGGAAATTTTTGTCAAATTTTATACTGACCATAGCATAGAGTTCTAGCATAAATTCGGTAATTGACGATAAAGCCCTTTTTATTAATAAAATGAGTTTAACACATAATTTGCATACCAAACCTTTTCCTACTGATATCATATGTTAAATAAATATTTTAAACACTTGAGACAGATCAAAATCTCAGATTTCCTTAAACAACCCGAATATCGTCAATTACCGACTTTTATGCGAAATAGGCGCATAGTATAGTTTAAAACCATATTTAGCACCTAAGACTTGTTACCTACTGATTTTAAAAATAATTTTTTATAATTTAACAGTAAGTATAAGTCTTGAACTCAAATTTCCAAATTTGACCTTAAAAGCATATGTGAAATGACACAAATACCCCTACGGTGCATAGTTTGGCCATAAATGATAGACATCACATATGTATGATATCTTTCTGATATAACTTGATAAAATAAATATTTTTACTGAATATTTTAGACCAGAACCTCAGTTTGCTATTAAACCTCTTTTATAAACTTTAAAATGACCAAAATATCCTTTCGGGGCTTAAATTGGTTCTAAATTCGTTTTGGGTATAATTGAAGATATCCTACTGATATCACAACATATTTTAAGCATAATAACTTATGGAACTTGTACATGACTCATTCAGTTACCCGTTATGCTTATACGCGTTCGGTACGGTTTATGTAACTAGGTTACATAAATTAGCCGAAACGGGTCAAACCTTATCATTTTTACTTCAAAATCCAGAATGTATTTAGTTTACCCATTTTATACAAGTCTTCATACTTGTTTGGTCTAAATCATATTCCAATCTGGTCATAACTTAATCTCGCGTTTCGTGCCGTCAACTTTTCTTTAAAACTAACCGGTCTAAATTATAACTTAAATAAGACCCGTTAGAAATCTAATAGGTTAATAAAACCTTCGTTCTAGATTAGGAGCCTAGTAAAAGCTATCTGCACTTGCTGATTAGAATATACGGCTGCGAATAAATTACATTTTAGCTCAGGTAAATACTTTTAACTTATTTTCCCTTATACGGGCTTGGGATACGGTAAATTATTACCGCTTGGTCGGGTATTGAATATTCAATCGATTAGTGGTTAAATCATTGAGATAACACATTTTAATCTGTTTTGTTTGATACAAAGCCTTTGGGGGGTTAATGACCATGTCCTGGATATCCTCGGCTCATTCATTTGAAATAGCCACGGCTTAAGCACGGGGTGTAGGCATACACCTGACAGTTGCGTATGTAAAAACGGTATCTCACTCGTGAGGAAACTTCTTTTGGGCCTATACTTGTGGTGTGTCTATTAATCTTGTACGCACTCTTCTATTCCGGTCCTGAACGGATGACAAACATGTAAATCTGTATACAAGATTACTTTAAATAATTGTCCCAAGTGATAAAAGATTTTATGCCTTGTGCATCCAAAACCAATTTTATAAATACTTTTCAAAAGAGTTAGTTAATTGTATTTACCAGAGTAAACTGACGTATTTTTCAAAAGACTAAGTGGCAGGTACTACGCGTAATGGGCTGGAAGCTCCTGAACACTAATTAAGGAATCTTGCAAGTTCTTAGTGCTTAAAGTCTGTTGAATAATAAATTTGTTATATGTTTTAGATTCGCCTGTGGATCCATTATCGATCGTTTGTGTAATTTTTTATTATCCTTTTCAAATTCGGTTTGTATTATTATTTCAGACTTCCGCCGAGCATTAAACTGTGATTATTTGACTATGATGATACCAACTACGAAACGATATTCCCCACCGGGCCCACCGGTAATACGTGGAAATATCGGTGTATGACAGTTATGGTCAGTATAAAATTTGACAAAAATTTCCAAAAATCCCTAAATATTATATCACAATATTGGGTAGCAAGTTTGGTGCCGAAAATTGGGTTTAAATATGATTTATACTAAAAATGCAATTTAATTAATAAAAGCTTTCATTTTACGATATCTTGCATAACCCAAATTTGAGACCATAGACTGATGTCAAATTTATAGGACATACTTATATATCAGTAATAAAACTTTTTGTCCTTTCACATTTTCAAAAATCTCATTTTAATAACAAAAGGGCATAATGGTCAATTTTAAGCAAATAACAAAACATGCATGTAATCTCTGATTTCTAAGGGACCATGTAGTATAACTTCAGAGAGTTATGCTAATATACTATATGGTCACAAAGGAATCCTAAGGCATAGCTAAACTAAGCTAAATCGGGTCAGAACTGATAGTCAAAGCAAAAGTCTACTTTTGCAACTTTCGATTGCGAACCGAGCCTAAACTCAGAATTGTCGGGTTGAACATGCCTAAAAATGTTCTTATATTATTTACCGAGTTGTTTAAGTGATAAAATGTAATTTATAACTTCTACATTATCAGTTATGATTTATTTTGCAAAAATTGACTCGTTTGACTTTTCTGTTAAGTAGTTTGACCCGACAGTTGACCAAGTAAATGTGATAATTAGGAGGTGCCCTTTTAAGGGTTTAACACCCACGTAATTACCAACACAAAGCCACTTTCAATTCGAATAATGGCGGGTCCGTTAGTAATTAATCACAAAGTCAAAGCGTAATTACGATATCTTTGACTTTCGGTCATTAAACTAATAAAAGCTTAACTATGGAAGCTAAGAACACTTACAAAGGTCCTTAGCAAGAAAAATAAACTAGAGAGAGCTTCGTTATGAACTAGGATGCTCCAGAGAATCAGCTAGAGAGCTTGCTTTGAGAATTTCTTTGAAGTGTGCAAGAACAAGCGAAGAATTGAGGACCTTTTATAGGAGAATTGAACAAGCTAGGATCAATCCAAGTGTTTCAGGTGTTATCTGATGCAAACATGTGTCCAAATGGTTTTTAAAAACCATTAACATGCAGCTGAATTCGCCCCAGACTTGCAGAGAATCAAACAAAGATTTCAGGTTGCATGCAAGGCAGCTGCCAGTCACTGGCTGGAAAACGTCCTCCGTCGCGCCACGTGCCAGGGAGGGGGAGGATTGGCGCGCCACGTGAGGCAGCCACTTTTCCAAAGTCTTTTATTTGTTTGCAAGATCAGCCCCTGCACTTTCTGAACATGAATGACTGACTTTTTCAGCATGCATGGTCAACATAATCAGGTCTGGGATGCTCTAGGGAGTGGGAACATGCATTCATAAGTTTTGGATGCTTTGAAAAAGGCTCTCGATTGAAGAATTCCCATAATTACACTTTTAACCCTTTTCTTGGAAATTTCAAATTACATCACAATATTGAACCGGAACATGATATTTATGAGAGTATATTAACACATTACAAAGCTTCGGGAACGTTAAAAGGTCACTCAGAGGTAAGAATTAACATGTTGACACTTTTAACCTCTGTGTTTCGTAACATTTGATTTTTAAGCCCAAACGGCTCCATGTGTCCGTCAATTTATTCAATAACAAACATGAATATCTTATAAGGTCATTCAGAGGTGATGCGTGTGAGTGTTATATAGTTTTTAATGTATATTTTAAGCCATTTTTAACACTTTAGTCATGTTTTAAATTTATAAAACACGATATTTACTAACACTAAACACACCTATATGGGCAAGTGCACCCATCGTGAGCGTAGTATAGTGTTGGTAAGATACCGAGGTCGTTCAAGGACACAAGAGCTTTTAGTACCGGTTTATCCTAAACGTCTAATCAAATCAAAATTTTAGAAAAAGGTTTTTAAACAATAAAATAAAACTAAAAAATACTGAAAATAAAAATAAAAACAGATAGACAAGATGAATCACTTGGATCCGACTCGCCTTTAGTGTAACCTTTGATTATTTTCGCACTTTTGCACTTTTTAAGAGATTATCTTAGTTATAGTAGTAGGCCCCTCTTTTGAAGGTGACGTTACCCTCAACCCAGTAGTTTGAGTCAGCAACGATACAATCCTAAAGGGTCGGATTATTGAAAGATAATTAATTAAGTTATTAATGCGTAATGTGGTAGGCCCCTCTTTTGAAGGTGACGTTACCCTCGGCTAAGTAGTTTGAGTCAGTAGGGATACAATCCTAAATAGCCAGGTTAAAGTTTTAATAGTAGTTTACATATGAGGGGATCAAGGAGTTCGGACCCCCGCCATCCAATACCAGTGGGTATTGAAGGTGGTCCTACTAAACTTGACCTAGGTCCTTGCAGGATCTATACACTGAATAAGGCAAGACGCTTACCAAACCATTCCCTTACCCCGCGACCAGGTAGCCAACATATCTCCATATAGACCGTGGAGATATGAATGGTGTAAATCTTTTATTTTATATAGACAGTAAAATAACGCCAAGACACCACGGACAAATGATAAGGAAGTTTCACCTTCAACATAAGAAACTAGTTATTAAAGTCATTAACACATAACCAAATAAAAAGTGAGAAAAGATAAAAATAAAAAGTATTACCCTAAATGATTGTCTTCACCAAGTGATGTAAGAGACTTAGGAAAACATGGCCTTTGATTGTCCAGAACTCTTACGGTCAATCTTGGATCCCGAGACTACTCACACACTCTATGATGGATGATGGTGGTGGATGTGGGTTGTGATAGTGATGGTGGGTGGGTGAAGTGTGAGTGAGGTGGTTTGCCAAGGGATGATTTGCAAGTGAGCCAAGAACCCCTATTTATAGCCTGCACAGAAGCCCGGACACGGCCCCGTGTCCATTGGGCACGGCGCCATCTCCACCCATCTTCTCTTTCTTCATTAATTGCAGTTTGTATGCATTAGTTGACCACGCCCCCGTGTCCGCTGGGCATGACCCCGTGTGCAGAAGCATATCTGTACTATCAAGATTTGCCTAGATTCTGGAATCTTAGCGTTGACCACACCCCCGTGTCGGGAAATAGAAGCTTCTACAGCTTTGTCTTTTCTGCAGACACTTGGGCATGCCCCCGTGTTCATTGAGCACGGGGCGTGTTCAGCCTTCTGATGTCTTGTTTTTGCTTGGGAAGATGCTGTTGAGGGGTCGGGCATGCCACGTTTATTCCTTTTCTTGTATTATTGTTAGATTTGGCTGCATTTTTGCTTCTTTTGTTCATTTAAGCACATTTATCCCTGAAAATACAAAAGGAAGACAAAAGCACACTTTTTCCAACATTAGTACTAAAAAGGGTTAGTTTTATGCCTCATTTGATGTAATTTATATGTTGCATTTTGCACACATCAAATACCCCCACACTTGAATCTTTGCTTGTCCTCAAGCAAAACTCTTTATTTTGTGGCCTACACACCCAAATGGAATGGGTAGAAGGGAAGGTTTTGGGCTTGTCATAGAGTGTCGGGATTCCAAGATTCTTTATTAGGTTTTAGTTTCATTTTATTTACAATCCTATTCGTTATGATTTATTCAAAACATTACATAAGAGAAATTATTTATTTGGGCATAACATGCCTCTTTAAAATTCCATTTATATACAAGTTCACATACCTCACGGGGGATGACTCAACACTCGGCCGAAGATGTATTTTTGTGAAACACTCGAGAGCGGCATGGAACTTACTTCTACCATATGCTTGCCAAGCAGTCAATCCTCCTCCTTTTTAACTATAAACCTTTGCAAGTATCAAGAGGACTTTTGGGGAAGGGTTACGCTTGGGTTAAAGGTAGGTGGTTTTGGGTTAGTGGTTAGTAGAAAAGGGCGAAAAGGCGTAAAAAGCATCGGTTTTCGTAAAACATTTTGTTTTTGTGACTTTTTATTCTAATGAAGCATTTTTTTTTTCAAACAAGCCTTCTTTTGATGAGCTTGTTTGTTTATTGCTAACTTCATTTTTCTTTTCTTCGCTAAATTTTTTTTTTTTATAAGGAAGTCACAAGAAAACCGAGCTTTGTTACTAAAATAAAGGGTTTAAAATGAAAAGGGTTTTGGTGGGTAAAGGGTGTTTGTTTTGTGGGTTAAGAAATGAAAAGGTTTAGGCTCAAAGGGGTTAACTAGAGGGATTTTGGGTAGGTGGTAAAAAAAAGGAAAATAATGGTGTTGAAAGAAAAAGGGTTAGTCCTAATGCCTCCATCATTTACTTACTTGGGTTTAAGTTGGTAAGGACCGGGAATGTATCGTCATGGCAAGTTCTAAAGTCATAAGAAACCAAGCGGCTATTCACACAAGAAACGAAAAATGAGCATTTAGTTTAAAGATGTGTATTTGTATGCTCAATAAAGGCTTAAAACTCACTTTTTGTGGGAATGGGTTTTTATGTGATCAAGTATATATAATCAAATTTTAACTAGATTTGTCATGCCGTTTCATAATTTTCTTATGTTGGTTCTTTTTATCACGACACTATCGGTTGTAAATTTGTAAAAATATAATTTTTTTAGAACTTGTTATTCCCAAATTAAACCAAGATAAGTAAAAAAAAATGAAAATTTTTTTTGAAAAAATTTGGGGTGTTTAACGGTTCCAATAGAGTTTTGTGTAAGGTTTGTAATTAGGACTTGCAAAATTCAAGGTTCTAGCATCCCCCCCCCCACACTTAAATTACACATTGTCCTCAATGTGTCCCAAAAATATGTTTTTAGGTTGATTGAATGTGTAAAAGGTGTGTTTAAAAACAAAATTTTATGTTACTAGGCATCTGGACACGGGCCCGTTGTGACACCCCAGGAAAACCAGGAAACAACGCGACACAACTAGCTTCCTCAGTAAGCACGTGCTAAATTTCGAGACGAAATTTCTTTCAAGTTGGGAATAATGTGACAACTCGAGTTTTCAAGGCCTTTCTTCGACACATTATTTGTTTAACGATTGTGTTTGCGTAACTTGTTTGCTTTATAATTGTGCACGTTGGTTATATGTTGAGAAATTGTGTTAGCATTTATATGATTACTGTGTAATGTGTAATGTGGTTAGTTTTTATGAACGTATGAAGTATGTAAAGGTTAAGAATCTATACTTGTCAAAACTTAGGGTTTCACCATCACACTGCCCGACGAAACGCTAGTGTTCCGTCCACACCTACTCGACGAAACAGGGTTAGTCGACGAAACTGGGGTTTCGTTTCGTCATAATGGGTCTCGGCCCAGTGAGGTTTCGGCCCAACTTTTTTTATTATATTAGATCCCCTCAACTATCAGTTACGTAATAATACCCAAACCCTAGAGAAATCCTTTCCTCTCCCTACGTGCGACGGCAATCATCATCCCTAAAAGATCCTGTGTTTCACCTCTCAACCGGTTAGTCTCTTGATCGATTTGATTACGTATTACTGTGTGTAGATATCTATCATGATAAGGAAGATTGTTTGCTAGACGATTTGATTACGATTTATGTTTGAATTGAAAATTTATGTAGCTAGAGTTTCGATGTTCTTGTGCAAATCGAATGTTGGGAACTGCATGATGATAACCCCTGAAATTGTATCTATTCATGTTCACTGTTTTGAGCCATGCTTCTGTTTGTTAGAGAAAGTGTGATGGAATAGATCTGATCATTGAATGTATTCTAGTTGCAATCTAGATCGTATATGATTATTTGATAATTTAGGGTTTTATGATAGATGATGTGTGTGATGCTTTTAGAATAACGATCAGTAGTATTAAGGTTAATATTTGTGAATGATGAATATGCGATGATGACAGTAGTGATACGGCTGATAGTGATTAGAGTTAATGATTAGAGAATGATTGGAACTCTGCGTATTTCGGAGATGGTGTAACTGCTGGACATGTCGACGAAACGTACAGGTCGACGAAACAAAGTGACACTCCTGTGTGAATGATCTCGATGAAACACAGGGGTGTTTTGCCATGACCAACCTCGACGAAACACATGGGTGTTTCGCCGAGACAGTAAGCAACCAACCCAACATTTGTAAACGGATGCATGATGCTTGTAATATTAAATGTCATACTTATGAACTAGAATATTTGCATGTTGATAGAACTTGATGATATGGTAAAGCATGAGATCCATAAATAGGGTTGGGTAGTGAGTGATGTATAAAACAGTTAGGTTGTTAATCTAATCTGATTTCTTGGATTGTGAATGTTCAATGTTAAACAAAGCATGATTTCAGCTGTATAGCGTATTCATTGGATTAATTTGAGCGGTGGGGTAAATAGATTTATGATCCCGACGATTGACTGATAACTGTTAATCCAAAGGTAGTGGGCCTGAGTAACTGAGCCACACACACACTTGCGTATCTGATGTCTAACCTGTTAACTATATGTACGTACGTGAACCTACATGTGAGCCGAGTACTTGCTTTGAGATGTGTATGAACTGATAGGTGCGTGAGTAGCTGTTGTGATTAGTAATATGCTATGTGTATTGCTGGTAGGTGACTGGTGAAATGTGTGAAACGGGTATGAGACGATGTGTTCATGATACTGACTGTCTGTGACAACCACGGTGGGGTTTAGTTGATTAACTGGGAACTGGTAACGTAAACTAACAATCCGAGCAAACCAAGGTGAGTTCACACTCCTAAGGCATGGGATTCCCGGTGGGTTGGGAATGGGATTGAATAACTATTTATATTATCAACACTACTAGACTGCCTACTATTGTCCTCAGATTGGGAAGGGCACGTATGTAAAACCTACGTACACTCATACTTGCTACTGTCCTCAGATTGAGAAGGGCACGTACGTAAAACCTATGTACACTCATACTTGCTACTGTCCTCGGATTGAGAAGGGCACGTACGTAAAACCTACGTACACTCATACTTGCTACTGTCCTCGGATTGAGAAGGGAACGTACGTAAAACCTACGTACACTCATACTTACTACTGTCCTCGGATTGGGAAGGGCACGTACGAAAAACCTACGTACACTCATACTTAACACTGTCCTCGGATTGGGAAGGACCCTTATGGATACGACTAGTCTAGTAACATACAACATGGGAAGCCCCCACTAAATATCGTGAAAAGGTTTTGGGAAATTAAGGATACTGGGTAATACATGGTTATGAAACGAACTTACGATTTCTAAAACGAACTCAATAACTGAACAACCAACTGTGAACTCGCTCAACTTTGTTGTTGACTCGTTGTTACATGCCTTGCAGGCTTTTAGGTGCTAATCAATGGAACTTGCTGTCTGGGAAGCTAGAGTGGTCATTGGTTGAGTTACATGGAAACGCAACACAAGACTAAGAGCTATTACATGTGGTTTATAAACACTTAACGAACTAAATATGTTTCCGCTGTAAACTGTGATATATTGTAACGTTGTAACCCTTATTGTTAATAAATGAAAGTTTTATTTAATATACTCATGAGTTCAATGTGATTTGGTGGCTAAGATCCTGGTCAGTCACACCTCCAAGCGGTGGTACTCCGCATATGGATTTTGGGGGTGTGACAGATTGGTATCAGAGCCATTGGTTATAGTGAACTTGGTTTTATTTAAAAAGGGGAAAAATGTTTTGTAAAACCAGACTATAACCGGACAGTTCTAAAGACGTGAATACGACCATGACACTCAGCTCCAGATTGCAAGGTTCGTCTCTCATATATTTTACTGCATAACTATTGAACACCTACATATGATATTGCATGTGATTGCACGTTTAGCACAACAGTATGAATTCATGTACACTCACATGTGTTTTGTGACTGATAGGGTGGTATTTCCCTAAATCTTCATGACCTACGCTTCGTGATACTCTTTGATTGCTACTCGAGTTTGGGGAACCATTTGACATGAGTTAAGAGGAACTGAGATGAGCATGCAAATCACAATATTATTGTGGGTGCACACATAATAATAATGTGGGGTGCATGTGAGTCCCAGAGAGGCTTAACGAGTGGAAAAGGGGTTCCGTCCCGTTATTTGGTCACTATGAAACATAACAAACCAATAGGGGTCGTAGCAGTAATTGTCCCCTACTCAAACTCAAACGTGAACTTTTCATTTACCTTTGGATCAGTTCGGAACTTGATGCTATCGAGTGTTACCTGAACCCCCATCTGAACTCAGAAAACCGTGTAGAACGTTAGTTGCTTATACGAGCGTCCATGTGTTAGATGACGCAGCGTCGAATGATTGATCGACATCTTTCTCACTTGCTGGAACGTAACGTCTTGACGTCTCGGATTCTGAAGTGTGATCACTTCTGCAACACTCCCACAACATATTGTGTATTACTCGAACTACTCGCAACACCGATGGACAGAAGGATGAGCGATGAGCCTCACCAACCTCAGTATTATAACGACTTTGATTACTGGCAGCGAACATCAGCAATTAGACTTCCACCGAATCCTAAGCGACTTATGAGGGTCAACCCTTACGAATCCATCAGGACATCGGCAATGACAATCGACTGTAGTATGAAGTGTGTGGTTGTCAGCACAATGAGTAACGCTTTAGGACGTGGCACGGGAATGTGACAGGATGGACCTTGTTGGTGAAAGGTCGCAGGGCTCCGTTTCAAGCAACAACATTAGAGTCAACAGTTATGGCAATATCAAAGTACCCGTAATCTTAGCATGGAAACGAAGGTGACATTGGCGAGGAATGATTGCAGTTAAGTCAAGACGTCAACAACCCAGCGAACAATGGCAGTTTTGGGAGTTCTAGTAGCCGTAGCAATAACACTAGATGTGATATTTGTGAAGGGCATTTAGAGTTGGCGTGGGCGACGCCAAGATTGTAAAAACTTGGTGGCCTACACGTTCTTAGTAACAAATCACCTCGTCACTGTTCTGCTTAACCCTGATGCTCCTTGAAACCGAACCTGTTGTGGAATCAACTAAGGGCAAGTCAAATGAAACCTTATATGTCTGTTGGGATGTGAACTCGACCTTGTGGGACAAGTGTTCGACTTCGACTTTCTTTCTGCCATCCTCGATAGTTCGATGCAGTAGTTAGTATGGATTGGTTATCTTGATATCGCGCAGTTATACATGGTGTGAAGGTTAGCATCATATCAGCAATGAAAGCCAGAAAGCGTCTACGGAGGGACTACCCCGTTACGTTAGCACTCATTACCGATGTTAAGCCTAAGGAAAAGAGGATCGAGGATCCACCAATTGTTCGTGATTCCTCCCTGTGTGCTATCAGAAGAACTATCAGGTTTACATCCGTATCGTCAGGTGGAATATCAAATCGGTATCATGTCAGAAATAGCCTTGATTACTAGTACTTCATACCGTTTTGCATCAGGAGGGTTGCAGGAGCTGTTTAACCAACTACAGGAACTGCTGGACAGGAGTTTTCTCTTTAAGGAGCCCTCGCTATACCCATGAAAAGAAGCCTTTACGTATGTGCACTGACTATCGAGAACTCAACAAGGTGACAGTCAAGAATCTTTTGCCTCAACCATGTATTGACAACCCGTCGACCAGTTGCGAGGAACAAGCTTCCATTCGAGGACTGGCTAGCGAACGAACTATCATCAGATGGAAGCCTAAGAGGAGAATGTTCATAGAACAACACGTCGAACGCAATGCAGCCATTTCAACTTTGTACACCATGATCATTGAGTTGATCAACACACCAGCCGCTTCAGGGATCACAAGAACCGACCGTATCTGTTAACGACATTCTGAATCATGGCCGGGAGAAAGGAACACCATGGGTGACATATGTATTCTATTTTGGAACTCTGGGGGAGGAGCCACTCCGCGTAAAAGACTTGTTAAACGGTAACGTCAGGATTCATTTTGGGTCATATAAACAAGGTGGGAATATACGTGGATCTCGCTGAGACTCATTCCGAAAAAAACAGATCGACACCATAGATCCCTTCACGGATACAACAACTTCTTGATCTCACTAGATGCTATCGCAGATTCATCTCAGGATTCTCAAAGAATCGTGCAACTTAAATCTCTTTAGCATAGCAGGGTTTTGTGTTCGTGGCAGACAAAATAGGAGGACGTCATTTAAGCTTTCGAATTTCAACCCAGCAATGCACGGAGCATCGTTCTTATTTGAGAGTATTGATGGTCTAGCGGCATACCATGATGGTTCAAATCAGAGTCCCAGTTACGCGCCGATGCAACACGAGAAGGTGTTGACTTACGTAATGGAATTACGAGGATGAACTACACGACACACAATCTGCGGTGGAAACCGTGGTCTTTGGATTTACTTGGAGGCATTACTTGGATGGTACCAGATGCGTTATTTAGACCGATCACAAGGGCCTCCCGTGTACCTTGGCTTCGACAGAACTAAATCAGCTAATGGCATCGCTAGGAACTTTTGGGTGATTGCAACTATGAAACCTGATTGTGGCGAGCTTTGCAGCTCACTATCGACTCTAACCTACCTGATCCGACTCGCTCTGTTCAAATTGAAGAGCTGAAGGAAGAGGATTTCCAAGTTGAACCCATGTGGGGCATGGAGAAGTAACCGGCATCTGTAGGGAACTGTAGGGAACTCGTGTTAAGCAAGGCACATCGGCTTCGATATTTTTAGTCGTCTGGGTTTTGATGAGAGGCATTAGGACTTATAAACCAGGTACTCGTAATCGGGTATGAATGCCCACCTAGCTAGGTATAGGAATGATGTTTGACTTGTAGGAAAGTCAAGGTGAAGTGTTTGCAACCAAAAACACCTATAAGGAAATGAGAACAGACTGCCATGGATTTGGTCGATAGTCTACTTACAACTCGAAACAGAAACGACATCACCTGGATACCCATTGATTGTCTTGCGCAACCAGAATACTATCTAGCCATCAAAGAAACAGATAAGTTTCTACACTTGCAGTCATCTGTCTAAAGGAAGCGATTGCTAGGCATGGGGTGCCAACCTTCAGTACCTCTAATCGCAACCCACAATTTACATCTGATTGGTGGCAAGCGGTGCACAAATCCTTTGACACACGTTTAAACATAAGCACAGCATATCATCCACAGACGGATGGGTAGTCTGAGCGCACCATCCAAACCCTTGAAGACATCCTTCGGGAATGTGTAATTGATTTTGGCAATGGTTGGGAAAGACACCTCCCTTTAGGGGAGCTTTCGAATAACAACAGTTACCACACCAGCAGTCAGGCTGCTCCGTTCGAGGCATTGTACGGACAAAGGTGCCAAGCATCTCTTTGTTGGGCAGAAGTCGGAAACGGCCAAATTACCGGCCCAAAACTTGGCATACACACAGCAGAGGAGATTGCGCAGCTACGAAAATGAATGATGGTAGTTAGGGACCATCAGAAAAGCTACACTGATAAGCGCAGGAAACCACTCGAGTTCCAGGTTGTGGATCGAGTGCTACCTAAAGTCTCACCTTGGAAAGGTGTAGCCCGCTTTGGCAAACGAGGCAAACTTAACCCGCGATACGTCGGACCGTTCGAAATCATAGAGAAAATAGACAAGGTGGCCTACAAGCTAAACCTACTCGCAGAACTCAGTGGAGTTCATAGCGTATTCCACGTGTCAAATCTGAAGAAGTGACTGTCAGATGAGACCCTCATAGTTCCTTTGAAGGAGCTCACTATCGATGATCAGTTGCGATTCATCGAAGAACCTGTAGAGATTACAGACCGAGACGTTAAGGTTCTCAGGCACACCAGAATACCTCTTGTTCGAGTTCGTTGGAACTCCCGTCGTGGCCCAGAGTTTACCTGGGAACGAGAAACCAAATGAAATTCACATATCCTCATTGTTCAAGAATAATGAAACCACTACTGAGGTTGAAGCTACTGCGGAATTTCAGGACAAAATTCCAAACCAACGGGGGAATGATGTGTCACACCCCCAAAATCCACTTACGGAGTATCACCGCTTGGAGGCGTGACTGACCAGGATCAAGCCACCAATCATATTGAACAAGGATGTAAGTAAACATAAAATCCAACACAATATAATTGGTGTCCAAACAAACATAGTTTAAGTTGCAAGCGGAAGCATAATGTCAAAAACCAAAGCATAAGTTAATAATGTTTAAGTTCATCATGATCACTCAATGTCCATGCTCCACAACGACTCTTCCCCATGCAAGCTTCTGCTAAACCTAGTGACCTACAAAGCATGTAGTAACGAGTCAACAACAAAGCTGAGCGAGTTAACAGTTGGGTGTTTGTTTAAGTTATTCCAAAAACAGTTTCCTTTAACTGGCATCTCTGCCGTGGGGGTTACCCCATAGTTGAAAGCATGTTTTGTTTAATCCCGTTTACTCTGGCAATCCAGCCGTGGGGGCTACCCCATGTTTATACTACTAGACTCGTTACCATATCGACCACTGACTTTAGTCATGTTTATGTGCCCTTAGCGTCAATATCTATCATCATTGACGTGCCCAGATCCATTAGTTCACGCCCGTCCTCTGCGGCACGGTGTGAGGCTTGTCAGACCTAAATAGCGCTATCTAACTAATGACCCGCTCGCCATTGGCCCGACGATTATGTCGATATAAAAAGGAGGGACTTCGTGATAGAGTTTTGGTCTAGTGAAATTTAAACTGTCCAAGAGAATGAGGAATTACCTTCCTTAACCCGTACTGTCCTACCCAAGAAGGACGAGGAATCCATATTCCTTAACCCATTCCCAACCCCTGGGAATCCCATGCTTTGTAGAAAGTGTGAACTCACCTTAGGTTAGCTCGGCAGATAAGTAAAGGTCGATTGAGCTCCTAGTGGTCAACCACGTCCTAACATGGTTACCATACAAGTCAGGTCTAGGTTCAAATAGTGCACGTATGTTTACACATAACTAACATATTACGAACACAGGGTATACACGACATACACGTAAAGCAATATCAGACAAGCTAATGACAAAGCCCAAAATGAATAACCGGCCCAACCTATTGTGCGATCAGCATCACTTGTGCGATCCACAATGGGTTGTGCGATTCAATCCAAACCCAGCCCAAAATAGTGCAACCCAAAGACTTGTGCGGTCCAAACATTAAACAATTTAATAACCTTGTGCGGTCCAGTTCAGCTTGTGCGACTAAACAAGACTTGTGCGACTGGACTTGGGCTTTGAGGCCCAACAGTGTAATAGTTCAAGTGATTCGTGTGTGGCCCAAGCCTAGTGCGATCGGCACTGTCTTGTGCGATCCACAAGTCTTGTGCGATCATGCATATCTTAATTGTACACTGTGCTTAATGTGACAATACCCGGCTTGTGCGATGCACCTTGTGCGATCAGATCAGGTCTTGTGTGACCTGATCTTGTGCGACCGAGAGAACTTGTGTGATTGGTTATATGATTCCCTAAAATCATGCAAGTCAGTTACTAGTTCCAATCAATTCATTTGACCAACTTAATAGTTTCCATATTTGCAATTTAACAATCAACACAATCAACAGGTTCCATCCAAACCAATAATCGATAAAACAAGGGGTTTAACATCAATTCTTATGAACCCTAAACATAATCAAAACATGAACAATAATTATAACACTTAATCATATTAACATGATTTATATTCTTGATCACTAGCATACATCCTATCATGGCAACACAATAAATCATCATAAGGTAAACATATCACAGCCGATTAACAAGCATTCGGTTTTCATTCATCATCAACAAATCCAATTCATAATAACACAACCAAACCATTCGGATCCAAACACATATATGACCGATTACATTCACCCATGATTAATCACATAACATTCATACCACATAACGATACATCATCATCCGAATAATAACACATATCATGAAACACTAACTGATTAAAGATGGATGAGGGTGATCCGAATCAAAAGCTTCGATGGAGATGGGATGTTGTTTGCCGTCGGCTTCGAGATGAGAGAAAGAGGTCGTAGGGTTTGGTGTGTGTTTCCTTGTGTTTGCAAGTTATGAGGAACAAAACTCCCTAAAGGATAGATGTATGCGTATAAGAGGAGTGGGCCGAACCCAGCTTTGGGCTGCCCTTGGTTCGGATGCAAAGAGTGTAGGCCGAATGGGCTTGTGCGATCGGGTTGTGTTGTGCGATCGGTTCATTCATATACATACATACATTACACATAACACATATCAAGCATAACATTTCATTAATCAACAAAGTTCACATGATCACATCCGATCCACATATGTTACATTAACACAAAGATAAGTTCTGAAGTACGAGTTGTCACATTATCCCCAAGTTGAAAGAAATTTCATCCCGAAATTTGGTACGTACTCACTGAGGAAGCTAGTTAAGTTGCATGGTTTTCCTGGTTTTCCTGGGGTGTCACATGATGTGACACCCCAGGAAAACCAGGAAACAACGCGACACAACTAGCTTCCTCAGTGAGCACGTGCTAAATTTCGGGACGAAATTTCTTTCAAGTTGGGGATAATGTGACAACTCGGGTTTTCAAGGCCTTTCTTTGACACATTATTTGTTTAACGATTGTGTTTGCGTAACTTGTTTGCTTTATAATTGTGCACGTTGGTTATATGTTGAGAAATTGTGTTAGCATTTATATGATTACTGTGAATGTATAACGTGGTTAGTTTTTATGAACGTATGAAGTATGTAAAGGTTAAGAATCTATACTTGTCAAAACTTAGGGTTTCACCATCACATTGCCCGACGAAACTCTAGTGTTCCGTCCACACCTACTCGACGAAACAGGGTTGGTCGATGAAACTGGGGTTTCTTTTCGTCATAATGGGTCTCGGCCCAGTGAGGTTTCGGCCCAACTTTTTTTATTATATTAGATCCCCTCAACTATCAGTTACGTAATAATACCCAAACCCTAGAGAAATCCTTTCCTCTCCCTACATGCGACGGCAATCATCATCCCTAAAAGATCCTGTGTTTCACCTCTCAACCGGTTAGTCTTTTGATCGATTCGATTACGTATTACTGTGTGTAGATATCTATCATGATAAGGAAGATTGTTTGCTAGACGATTTGATTACGATTTATGTTTGAATTGAAAATTTATGTAGCTAGAGTTTCGATGTTCTTGTGCAAATCGAATGTTGGGAACTGCATGATGATAACCCCTGAAATTGTATATGTTCATGTTCACTGTTTTGAGCCATGTTTCTGTTTGTTAGAGAAAGTGTGATGGAATAGATCTGATCATTGAATATATTCTAGTTGCAATCTAGATCGTATATGATTATTTGAAAATTTAGGGTTTTATGATAGATGATGTGTGTGATGCTTTTAGAATAACGATCAGTAGTATTAAGGTTAATATTTGTGAATGATGAATATGCGATGATGATAGTAGTGATACGGCTGATAGTGATTAGGGTTAATGATTAGAGAATGATTGGAACTCTGCGTATTTCGGAGATGGTGTAACAGCTGGACATGTCGACGAAACATACAGGTCGATGAAACAAAGTGACACTCCTGTGTGAATGATCTCGATGAAACACAGGGGTATTTCGCCATGACCAACCTCGACGAAACACATAGGTGTTTCGCCGAGACAGTAAGCAACCAACCCAACATTTGTAAACGGATGCATGATGCTTGTGATATTAAATGTCATACTTATGAACTAGAATATTTGCATGTTGATAGAACTTGATGATATGGTAAAGCATGAGATCCATAAAAATAGGGTTGGGTAGTGAGTGATGTATAAAACAGTTAGGTTGTTAATCTAATCTGATTTCTTGGATTGTGAATGTTCAATGTTAAACAAAGCATGATTTCAGCTGTATAGCGTATTCATTGGATTAATTTGAGCGGTGGGGTAAATAGATTTATGATCCCGATGATTGACTGATAACTGTTAATCCAAAGGTAGTGGGCCTGAGTAACTGAGCCACACACACACTTGCGTATCTGATGTCTAACCTATTAACTATATATACGTACGTGAACCTACATGTGAGCCGAGTACTTGCTATGTGATGTGTATGAACTGATAGGTGCATGAGTAGCTATTGTGATTAGTAATATGCTATGTGTATTGCTGGTAGGTGACTGGTGAAATGTGTGAAACGGGTATGAGACGATGTGTTCATGATACTGACTGTCTGTGACAACCACGATAGGGTTTGGTTGATCAACTGGGAACTGGTAACGTAAACTAACAATCCGAGCAAACCAAGGTTGGTCACACTCCTAAGGCATGGGATTCCCGGTGGGTTGGGAATGGGATTGAATAACTATTTATATTTTCAACACTACTAGACTACCAACTACTGTCCTCGGATTGGGAAGGGCACGTACGTAAAACCTACGTACTCTCATACTTGCTACTGTCCTCGGATTGAGAAGGACACGTACGTAAAACCTACATAAACTCATACTTGCTACTGTCCTCGGATTGAGAAGGGCACGTACTTAAAACCTACATAAACTCATACTTGCTACTGTCCTCGGATTGAGAAGGGCACGTACGTAAAACCTACATACACTCATACTTTCTAGTGTCCTCGGATTGGGAAGGACACGTACGTAAAACCTACGTACACTCATACTTAACACTGTCCTCGGATTGGGAAGGACACTTATGGATACGACTAGTCTAGTAACATACAACATGGGAAGCCCCCACTAAATATCGTGAAAAGGTTTTGGAAAATTAAGGATACTGGGTAATACATGGTTATGAAACGAACTTGCGATTTCTAAAACGAACTCAATAACTGAACAACCAACTGTGAACTCGCTCAACTTTGTTGTTGACTCGTTGTTACATGCCTTGCAGGCTTTTAGGTGCTAATCATTGGAACTTGCTATCTGGGAAGCTGGAGTGGTCATGGGTCGAGTTACATGGAAACGCAACACAAGACTAAGAGCTATTACATGTGGTTTATAAACACTTAACGAACTAAATATGCTTCCGCTGTAAACTGTGATATATTGTAACGTTGTAACCCTTATTGTTAATAAATGAAAGTTTTATTTAATATACTCATGAGTTCAATGTGATTTGGTGGCTAAGTTCCTGGTCAGTCACGCCTCCAAGCGGTGGTACTCTGCATGTGGATTTTGGGGGTGTGACACCCGTGGTGTCCAGGCACGGCCCCGTGTTCAGGTTGCCAGTAACAGAAATCATCATAAAGTAATAAAAGCCTGTGCACGGGGGCGTGTTCAGCAAACACGCCCCATGTCCAGTTACCTGAACTGGGCGTTTTTTCTGCAGACTCTTCAGCACGGGGCCGTGTTGGCTGGGCACGGCCCGTGCCGAACTTGCTGTAGTGAAGAAAAATTGTCGGGAGGCTCTGTTTTTGTGCATGGGGTGCTGGTTCAAGTTTCCCTTAGTATCCTTCACGATCCCAAGTGTGTTTTATTCCTGAAAATTAAAACTAAACTAGAAAGCATAAAAATTAATCTAAACTAAACTAAGGATAGTTCCGCGGAATGCCTCTGTGGTGCGCCACGTTTATAAGGGTCCTTGGCTAGACCCAAAGCCAATCATATGTTACCCAAGTGGGATGTTTTGCATCCCTTGTTGCACCGTCGGAGAGCGCCATCCAAACTTGAGTCTATGGCTTTCATGTAATTGACCGGGTCATCGTTTTCTACCCTCTTACCAAGTCCGAACTTCATTTCCTTGTCCCCAACCCTCAATGTTAGTGTCCCGCCATTCATGTCTACCACTGGGTGGGCCGTAGCTAGGAAGGGCCTCCATAAGATGAGTGGTACTTCGGTTTCTTCCTCCATATCTAGTATGACAAAGTCGGCTGGGAAGACAAATTCTCCGACTTTGACTAGTAGATTTTCAGCGACTCCTTGAGGGTATTTAACTGACCTATCGGCGAGTTGTATGCCCATTCTCGTGTGGCTTGTCTTCCCTAGGCCGATTCGATCGAACATCGATGTGGGCATGAGGTTAATAATAGCCCCGAGGTCGGGTAGTGCATTACGAATGGGTGACTCCCCAATTGAACAAGGGATCGTGAAGCTCCCCGGATCGATCTTCTTTTGTGGGAGTTTGTTGAGTAGTAAGGCGGAGCATTCTTCACTTAAATTAACTAATTGCAATGATTCAATTTTCCTTTTGTGAGTGAGGAAGTCCCTCATAAATTTTGAATATTTAGGCATTTGGGTTAGGACTTCAACAAATGGAATATTAACATGCAATTATTTTAATAAATTTACGAACTTTGAGAATTGCTCATCGGTCTTTTGGCGAATTTACCGACCGGGGAATGGTACCAGAGGATTCTTGGTGGGCTCTTGATTTAGTGGAGGAGCTGTCTCTTGTTGGGGTGTCGGTGGAGTTGTGGACCGGCTAGATCGGCTCTTTTCAGTTGGAGGTAATGGAGCCTCCTCGGGACCCACGGTACGGTTTCTTAATGTGATGAGATGTACTTGCGCCTTTGGGTTGGTTTCGGTATTGCTTGGTAGCGCGCCTTGTGGTCTCTTGGAGAAATTTTGAGCTAGTTGATTTATTTGTTTTTCAATGTTTTGAATACTAGCTTGTTGATTTCTAAAGTTCGATTCCAGTTGTTGAAATCGATCCGAGTTTTTCTTTTCGGAGTCGGAGATGAGGCGAGATACGGTATCTTCAAGCCTCTCTCGTCCCCTTGTTGTTGTTGAGAGAAGTTTTGTGACTCGTTTCTTGGTTGTTGAAAGTTTGTTCGTTGGTTTAGATTTTGTTGGTTACTACTATTGTCGGGTTCTCTCCAACCAAGGCTAGGGTGGTTAATCCATCCTTGGTTGTAAGTACCCGTTGGAGGACCCGACGGCCTTGGTCTATTATCAATGTAGTTTATCAATTCTGTTTGATTATCCATTTCTTTCATACAACTCCAATTTTCATGTGGCCCACCACACCCCTCGCAAGCCATAACCGAGGACGTTTTTACCATTTCTAACTTTTTTATTTTTGAAGAAAGGGCCTCGATTTGGGCTTGCAAGGAGGTGCTCTCATCAACCTTATGGGCGCCCGGGGCAATAGATTTTGTGCCTCGGGGAGTGTGCCACTGAAATTTGGTTTGAGAAATTTCCTCAATTTGATTATAAATTTCATTTGGGCGACGATTACCTAAAAGTCCCCTGGAGCTAGAGTCAAGTGTTTGTCTTGTGTGTGGCAACAACCCATTATAGAAAGTGGATACTTGTTGCCATACCGCAAGCTGATGATAAAGACACTTTCTTAGTAGCTCCTTGAACCTTTTCCTAAGTTTCATAT
This sequence comes from Helianthus tuberosus, assembly GCA_030545235.1. Classification (NCBI taxonomy): domain Eukaryota; kingdom Viridiplantae; phylum Streptophyta; class Magnoliopsida; order Asterales; family Asteraceae; genus Helianthus; species Helianthus tuberosus. Next base: position 137,076,681 of record CM060371.1, on the reverse strand, counting down.
AAGGATTCCCCGTCCTCTTGTGAATATGTGTTAATTTTAGTCATTAATTTAGCCGTTTTAGCAGGAGGGAAATACTTATATAAAACTTTTGGGCTAGTTCATCCCAGGTGTTTACCGATCCAACTGGGATGGTATTAAGCCTAGCCTTAGCTCGGTCTTTTTGTGAAAATGGAAACATTCGAAGGCGGATGGCGTCATTTGATGCTCCATTGATCCGAAAAGTATCACATATTTCCAAGAAGTTAGTAATATGTAAATGGGGATCTTCGTACGCAAGCCAGTGGAAGGTTGCGGAGTTTTGGAGCATTTGTATCAAATGCGGTCGAAGTTCGAAGTTGTTGGCCTCGACATTCGGTGCATTGATAGCGGCGCCGAGATTACCTACGGTGGGTCGTAGGTAATCCATGCGGGTACGTTGATCCGCCATTGGTAGTGGGTCCCCCGAAACATTTTCTTGGTTTTTAGCTTTAAGTCTTTTTCTTAGAAATCGTTCGGGTTCGTCTAGAGGTTCTTTTATGTCTCTACTAGAACTGAATCTCATACACTGCGTAGAAAGTTCAGATGAGGCGCCTGGGTTCCAAGTCCTGCAATAAAAACAAAAAAGAACGTTGGTCAAAAGTTTCACCACGGCCCCGTGCTCAGTTGAACACGACCCGTGGTCGGAGATACAGTAATTGTTTTCCGGATCCCTGTTACTGGGGGAGCTCAACACTGCCCCGTGCTGCACCGACACGGCCCCGTGCTCAACTCTCTGTAACTCGGAAAATAAAAACTGCCAGTAACAATGCTGGACATAGCCCGTGTCCGACCAGGCACGGCCCGTGCTGACCTCTACAGAAGCAGAAAAATTAAGAAAAATCCTAAAAAAAAAGAAAAATAAGAAAAAATGATAAGGCCGTTGATTCCTAACTTTCTTAAAATCCTTATGTCCCCGGCAACGGCGCCAAAAAAACTTGATGCGTGTGAGTGTTATATAGTTTTTAATGTATATTTTAAGCCATTTTTAACACTTTAGTCAAGTTTTAAATCTATAAAACACGATATTTACTAACACTAAACACACATATGGGCAAGTGCACCCATCGTGAGCGTAGTATAGTGTTGGTAAGATAACGAGGTCGTCCAAGGACACAAGAGCTTTTAGTACCAGTTTATCCTCAACGTCTAATCAAATCAAAATTTTAGAAAAAGGTTTTTAAACAAGAAAATAAAACTAAAAAATGTTGAAAATAAAAATAAAAATAAACACAGACAGACAAAATGAATCAGTTGGATCCGACTCACCTTTAGTGTAACCTTTGATTATTTCCGCACTTTTGCACTTTTTAAGAGATTATCTTAGTTATAGTAGTGGGCCCCTCTTTTGAAGGTGACGTTACCCTTAACCCAGTAGTTTGAGTCAGCAAGGATACAATCCTAAAGGGACGGATTATTGAAAGATAATTAATTAAGTTATTAATGCGTAATGTGGTGGGCCCCTCTTTTGAAGGTGACGTTACCCTCGGCTAAGTAGTTTGTGTTAGCAGGGATACAATCCTAAATAGCTGGGTAAAGTTTTAATAGTAGTTTACATATGAGGGGATCAAAGATTTCGGACCCCCGCCATCCAATACCAGTGGGTATTGAAGGAGGTCCTACTAAACTTGACCCAGGTCCTTGCAGGATCTATACACTGAACAAGGCAAGACGATTACCAAACCATTCCCTTAACACCTGACCCGGTAGCCAACATATCTCCATATAGACCGTGGAGATATGAATGGTGTAAATCTTTTATTTTATATAGACAGTAAAATAACGCCAAGACACCACGGACAAATGATAAGGAAGTTTCACCTTCAACATAAGAAACTAGTTATTAAAGTCATTAATACATAACCAAATAAAAAGTGCGAAAAGATTAAAAATAAAAAGTATTACACTAAATGATTGTCAAGAACTCTTACGATCAATCTTGGATCCCGAGACTACTCACACACTCTATGATGGTTGATGGATGATGGTGGTGGATGTGGGTTGTGATGGTGGTGGTGGGTGGGTGAAGTGTGAGAGAGGTGGTTTACCAAGGGATGATTTGCAAGTGATCCAAGCACCCCTATTTATAGCCTGAACAGAAGCCCGGACACGGCCCCGTGTCCATTGTGCACGGCTCCGTGTCCACCCATCTTCTCTATCTTCATTAATTGCAGTTTGTCTGCATTAGTTGACCACGCCCCCATGTCCGCTGGGCACGATCCCATGTGCAGAAGCGTATCTGTACTATCAAGATTTGCCTAGATTCTGCGAATCTTAGCGTTGACCACGGCCCCGTGTCCGCTGACCACGCCCTCGTGTTGGGAAATAGAAGCTTCTACAACTTTGTCTTTTTTGCAGACAATTGGGCACCCCCCGTGTTCATTGAGCACGGGGCGTGTTTAGCCTTCTGATGTGTTGTTTTTGCTTGGGAAGATGCTGTCGAGGGGTCGGGCATGCCACGTTTATTCCTTTTCTAGTATTATTGTTAGATTTGGCTGCATTTTTGCTTCTTTTGTTCATTTAAGCACATTTATCCCTGAAAATACAAAAGGAAGACAAAAGCACACTTTTTTCAACATTAGTAGTAAAAAAGGGTTAGTTTTATGCCTCATTTGATGTAATTTATATGTTGCATTTTGCACACATCAGAGGCACAAGTTTGGCATGATGACACTTTTGGTCCTTCTATTTACATCTTTACACTGTTTGACAGTTTTAGTCCCTCAAGTTATCTTTAATCATGATCAGGGTTTGTAACACGTGTCACCACTGTATTGGACATGATTTTGAGAGGTGTTACATCCTCACCCCCTTAAAAGAAATCTCGACCTCGAGATTTACTGAAATAAATGAGGGTATTTTTGTTTCATCGTGGATTCAACTTCCCACGTAAACTCTGGGCCTCTACGGGCATCCCATTTCACTTTGACGATCGGCACAAGCTTTCTTCGAAGCTTCTTAACCTGTCGATCCTTGATCGACAAAGGCTTTTCAAAAAACTTTAAGCTTTCGTCAATTTGCACGTCCTTATGTGACATTGCTAGCGATTCAACAGCCAAGCTTTTCTTCAAATTGAAGATGTGGAACACATTGTGAATGCCACTGAGTTCTTCAGGTAGATTTAGCTTATATGCCACACTTCTGACGCATTCGATGATCTCGAATGGTCCTATGTACCTTGGGATCAGCTTGCCCTTTTTGCCAAAACGCATCACCCCTTTCCAGGGTGATACCTCGAGTAGGACTTTATCACCAACTTTGAATTTTAGAGGTTTGGGCCTCATATCAGCATAGCTTTTCTGCCTATCCCTGGCAGCTTTCAGATGATCACGGATCTGAACAATCTTGTCCATCATCTCCAGGACTATATCAGGTCCTGATAGTTGGGTTTCCCCAACTTCCGCACAACAAACTGGCGTTCTACACTTTCTTCCATACAAAGCTTCAAAAGGTGCGGCTTGAATGCTCGAATGATAGCAATTATTGTATGAAAACTCAAGCAAAGGAAGATGGTCATCCCAAGTCTATAACACAAGCACGTAGCATATCCTCAAGTGTTTGAATTATACGCTCGCTTTGCCTATCCATCTGAGGATGATAAGCAGTGTTGAAGTTTAAACGAGTGCCTAGAGATTGCTGAAAGCTTTTCTAAAAATGCGATGTGTATCTTGTTTCCCTATCAGAGATAATAGATACCGGCACACCGTGGAGAGATACTATCCCATCCACGTACAGCTAAGCTAGCTTATCGGAGTTGTGCATTTCTTTAATTGGCAAGAAGTGAGCTGACTTGGTTAGTCTGTCGACTATAACCCATATCGTATCATTCCCACGTTTCGTCCTTGGTAACTTAATGATAAAATCCATAGTTACCATTTCCCACTTCCAAGTGGGAAGTTCAGGCTGTTGCAGCAAACCTGACGGCTTTTGATGTTCGGCTTTAACTTGTGCACACGTCAAACATTTAGCCACATAAGTGGCTATAGATTTCTTCAAACCTATCCACCAGTAATTTGCCTTTAAATCCTGATACATCTTATCACTGCCTGGATGAACTGAATATTTCGAGCTATGAGCTTCTTGAAGAATCGCATCTCTAAGCCCTCCATGGATTGGAACCCAGATTCGACCATTCAATCTTAGGATTCCATCCTTGCCACATGACAATTGATCAGCAGTCACACCTAACTTCTCATTCGGAAAGTTATTTTCTAAAATAGCTTCCTTCTGAGCAGCTAATAGCCTTTCATTCAAGTTATTCTTTAGTTCATTGCTTTTGGCGTTGATCCTAATGGGCATAACCCTTTCCTTCCTGCTTAAAGCATCAGGGACTACATTTGCCTTGCCAGGTTGGAACATATTTCACAATCATAATCGTTCAAAGTCTCCATCCAATGACGCTGCCTCATGTTAAGATCCTTCTGGTTAAACAGATGTTGAAGGCTCTTATGACCAGAATAGATCACACACTTTGTTCCATACAGATAGTGCCTCCAAAGTTTTATCGCAAATACAACGGCACCCAATTCCAAATCATGGGTGGTGTAATTTTTCTTATGCACCTTCAGTTGACATGAAGCATAGGCAATAACCTTGCCTCTCTGCATAAGCACACAACCCATACCAGTGTGCGATGCATCGTAGTACACAACAAACTCTTCAATCCCTTCTGGTAATGTCAACACAGGAGCATTGCTCAACTTTTGTTTAAGAATATCAAAAGATTTTTGTTGCTTGGGACCCCAATCAAACTTTATATTCTTGCGAGTCAATGAAGTTAAAGGCACAGCAATCCTTGAAAAGTTTTCAATGAAACATCTGTAGTATCCTGCTAGACCTAAGAAGCTGCGTACCTCTGTAGGTGTTTTAGGCGCTTGCCAGTTCATAATCGCCTCAATCTTAGCTGGATCCACCTGGATACCATGCTCGCTTACCACATGTTCAAGAAATTGGACTTCGCGAAGCCAAAACTCACATTTAGAAAACTTGGCATAGAGCTTTTCTTGCTGCAGGAGTTTAAGGATACATCGGAGATGTCTTTCATGATCAGGTTGATTCTTTGAATAAATGAGTATGTCATCGATAAAGACAATGACAAAATTGTCTAGATACGGCTTACAAACGCGATTCATGAGATCCATGAATGATGCAGGTGCATTAGTGAGCTCGAAAGGCATCACTAAGAATTCATAGTGGCCATATCGTGTTCTGAATGCAGTCTTATGCACATCTTCAGTTCTGACCTTCAGCTGATGGTAACCCGACCTCAAATCAATCTTCGAAAAGTAACTTGCCCCTTGAAGTTGATCAAACAAATCTTCGATCCTGGGCAATGGATATCTATTCTTGATTGTAACTTTGTTCAGTTCGCGAAAATCGATGCATAAATGCATCGAGCCATCTTTCTTCTTCACGAATAGAATGGGCGCTCCCCAAGGAGATGAGCTAGGCTGAATAAAACCTTTCTCCAACAAATCATCCAATTGAGTTCTTAATTCATTCATCTCTATCGGTGCCAACCGATAAGGAGCTCAAGCTACAGGGGCTACTCCTGGAACAATATCGATCTTGAACTCCACTTGTCTGTCTTGAGGTAAACCAGGTAATTATTCAGGGAAAACGTGTGGATAATCAGAAATAATAGGGATGTCTTCGATCTTGGACTTTGGCTCATCTAGGGTCACCTGTGCCATGTAAACTACACAACCTTTCTTCAAGCACTTCGACGCCTTAAGCATAGATACTTGCTTAGGCAATCCATACTGTGTATCTCCTTGAATTGTAAGTGGTTCACCATAAGGAGTTTTGATAACCACTTGCTTCTTATCACATACAATTTGGGCTTGGTTAAAAGATAACCAATCCATTCCTATCACTATATCGAATCCTGCCAATTTCAACGAAAGCAAGGACAACGGAAAAGAATGATTCCTAGTGTATATAAAACATCCATCTAAAATTGTTGAAGCAGTCTCTATGGTACCATCGGCCAATTCTACTTCAAACTTTACGTTTAAAGTTTTAACAGGCAGATTTATCAATTTACAAAATTTATTGTCTACAAAAGACTTATCTGCACCAGAATCAAATAAAACTCTAGCATACACATCATTGATGAGGAATGTACCTGTAATAACATTATCATTCTGAATTGCGTCCTAAGCATTCATCGGAAAGACCCGAGCATTGGTCTTTTTAGCCTCCTCAGGCTTCTTTGGATTTTTCGGGCAGTTAGTCTTAATGTGCCCCTTCTCGTTGCAACCATAACAGGTTGCATCCTTTATTTTCTTGCATTTCAAAGTTCCATGCTCTTTGGACTTGCAAATCCCACAAAATTTTCGCTGTGAATGCGACTGTGACTGTGATTCAAATCTGCATTCCCAAAATGGTGTTTCTTGCAGACTTTACATTTGGGCTTTTCCCCTGACTGCTAGGCATCCTATCTAAACCCATAACCCTTCTTATGCTCAGAGTTCCCCTTTCGTTTCTTATCGGAGCGATGAGAACTCTCATCCTCCCTCTTTCGCTTTCCTTCATCAGAAGCTTTGACCGACTTATTTCTGATGGCATCAAGTGTGAGAGATAGAGACAGATCCACCACTGACCTGTATGTGGTAGGTCTGGATGCTTTCACATTCCCCTTGATTTCTGGAGCTAGACCTCCAATAAAACGTTCTATGCGCTTTGGTTCCGGTGTGACCAAATAAGGAACCAATCGGAACATGGTATTGAAACTTGTAACATATGCCTGACAGACTAAATTCTTCATGACCAGAGTCAAGAAGTCAGTCTCGATTTTATCTACCTCATGCTGAGGACAGAAGTTTTCTTTGATCAGTACAACAAATTGATCCCAAGACAAGTTATACTGTCACACCCTCAAATTACCACTTAGGGAGTGTCCCTATTAGGCGTGTGACCACTAGTAATGAGCCACCAATTACATTGAATCCATAAGTTTAAAATAAAGTTTCACCGTTTAATAGTAATAAAATCCAAACATAAGTAATTCGAAAACCATCAAGCTCAGCGGAAGCGTTAACGTAACATAATGTAAATACTTTCCAACAACCATAGTAAATAAATGTTTGATAAATAAACCCATCAATGCCACCATGACCACTCACGCCCTCCAGCCAGCAAGTTCCTGTTCCCAAGTACCTAACGACCTGCGAGCATGTAACAAGTGTATCAGACAAAGCTGGCGAGTTCACAGTTTTAGAAAACGTTTGTTACCAGTTGTATGTAAAACAGTTCAATAACCAATGCAAGTAATATTGTTAATATCTCAATTCCGAACAAGACGGCTCCTGATGTACATGACTGCCCTTCCCACGTACTCCTATCCAGTACTGGGCCCCGACTGGGTCATTAGTTCACATCCGTCCTATCTAGGAGCGGTGGGAGGGTGCCAAACCTAAGTAGCGCTACCAACTAATACCCGTTACCCTCCAGGTAACATAATAAGGGACTTACAAAAATGATAGGTGAGAATATTAACCAATATACCCGTTTTTACCCAAACCACTGACTGTCCCCAACCACTGGGACGCATGCTCGAATGTAGTGAACTCACCTTAGGTTGCTCGGTAAGACTAGTTACGTGATCAGTTGCTCAAAACAATCCTAAAACAGTTACCGATAGCAATCAGACTCATGCACCAAAAATCCACTATTCTAACAAGTTGTAAACACATATTGCACATTTTGCGGCACATATGGCGTAGCAGTTCACGTAAGTTCATATCACAGGTTCAACCGCATGCATTACACATAATACACACTAATTATTCGGACCACAAGTAATTTCGTATCACAAACATAGTCGACTAACCAAACCTGACAGTTTATTACCTCATCCAAATTAAGGTGTGGCCCACTAGACTTTATCGGTGTACGTATGTGAGTGTGGCCCAGGTTTGTTTGGCCGAAACCCAACTCATGGCCTACGGCCCAGATTAATTTATTAAGGTTAACGAGTGATCAAGTCCATATTACCTTTATGTGTTTTACAGTCCCCACTTCTCATTTAACCAATATCTAATTCAACCCATTAATTAGGTCTAATATTAAAACAGCAATCATGGACGTCCCATATTTGCTAACCCCCAAAAAGTGTTATATGTTCCTAGAATTGGATAACCAGTTTGTGACTTGATTCACCAAATATCGATGCACATGCCATCACAAATAATTAATCATTTAACCCATTCAACATTGCATATGAACATCATCATTAATATCACATATGGCCAACCTAATTGGACCTTTAAACTTTTGTCATATAATCTTGAGAGAACTATCATTTGATTAGACCCACCCTCATGTGATACTGACAACCATTTGAGTGTTGTAGAATATGTCCAAGCAACTTCATTCAATATGCATACATAAACAGACAATCATCACCCATTCTAATTCATCAATTATCATTCCTATCACTTTAACCAATATCAATACATAATTAACAAACCCTACTGCATATATCTTCAATGTAATCGATTTATTATCATCCACAGTTCCTAAGTTTTGTGTTAATTCCATTACATATCTAATCAAATATGGTTCCCTATGAAATCTCAGATTAATTGTAATCTAGTAAGCATTGCACTTAATATAACATATTATGGCTCAAATAACAACATTCATGATCATATCTATTCATCATGGATCTTATTACCACATATACACATCGAACACACACATAATATTCGTTAGACAAGATTACACATAAACGAGATCACCAATCAAGGATTAACGTAAACATGGATTCACTAACCAAACACTTGATCAAATAGGATGATGTCTCGAGGGGGGGGTTGTGTCCACCGTCCTCGCGATTCACGAGAGAAGAAGGGCTTCGGTGATGATACTCTATGCACTGCCGTCGATGATTTGGAGAATATAGGGTTTTCAATGTGTTATGCACTGATGGACATGATTTACGTATACATAAGGGAGGCTGGGCCGAGTTTAGTTGTGGTGGGGAATTGGGCCGCACATAAAATAATCACATGGGCTCACGGTTACTGTCAAACATCACATGTAACCTCTTGGGTTGAATGATATTATAGGTCCATGCATTCCAATCAAAGTCAATGTGTCAGACAAGTGGATCGATCAAAGTTGTTGGACATTAGCACATGGTTACAATCATTGAATCAAGAGGTGAGTGGCTGAAACCTTATCCCATCAATTTAAATCCTATTATTCCCATAAATCAAATGCACCATATCGAATATTATGCAACCACAAAGCATAATTTAACTACTCAATTTTCATGTCTATGAAAACAAGATTGCGAAACAATAGCTAGAAGGGACCTTGCGATCTCGGGTTGTCACATCATCCCCAACTTGAATGAAATTTCGTCCCGAAATTTAATAGGCAATCCACGGCAGCAAGGTGCTAGATTAGGATGACTGTGGATTTTTCCTCAGGTGCCACATCATCCCCAACTTGAAAAGGAATTTCGTCCCGAAATTCATCAATGATATTAGAAGTTGATACAACCGTTTGAACTGCTAAGGGTAGTAGGGCTTACCCTGATCACTGCGTTCCCACATGAACTCCGGTACACGCTTTGAGTTCCAACGAACTCCAACAAACTCCCACGTGATAACTCGAGGGTAGTAGGTATCACCAATGTTTTCTCGGTCAAACGTTTCTATAGATTTGAGAGATAATGACAACGTAAACGTTACCAAGTTCATCTGGTAACTCAAGTTTGCGAATATGCCCCCGATTCGTTCCAGAAATCTAAATGTCCCAACGCATCGAAAACTAAACTTGCCACGTTTTCCATAGCGTACCGCACCCTCCCAGGTGAGACTTTCGATAATGACACGTTCGCCTACAGCGAACTCCCAGTGCTTCCTAAGCTTATCAACTTTTCTGACAGTTACGCGTTGTTGTCAAAAGATTTCCGATCCAAGCAACCTTCCCAAGAGTTTCGAGTAGTGATTAGGTTGTCATCCACCTTAATCCGACATGGAGGTTAGCGCTACTGTCCATGCATACTAATACGGTAACGGCTGCAGTAGAGCTCACCCAAAGATAAGTGTCCTTTCAAATGTTTACTAAAGTCAATCACGCACATGCTAGCAACATGTCTTTGTGTGTCAGGATGATTCGTAACTCTGTCCGGCTATCCTATAGTGATAAGTAACGCTCATGTCCAGATGCGAGCTAAGGGTGTTGTGTATTGCCAGTCACGGATTAGGTATAGCTCAAGATCAAAAGTAACAGGAGTTGGCACCTCGTGCCTAAAAGCCGCCTCTCTCAGAGGAACGTTCACAGCTGTGAAGACTAGTTAGTGTCCTTGCCTGCATTAAAGTGTGTTGGTTACGTAAGACGATCAACATTCACCCTGGTGATATTATTCCGTTTCGATGTTTCTTGTTGCTAATACACTACCTTGACTTTCCCCCAAGTCAATCATCATTCACATACATTGCTAGGTGGGCCTTCACGCCCGACCACCAGTACAAGATTTATAGATCCTAATATCTCTCATCAAAACCCAGACGACTAGAATGTCGAGGCCGGTGTGCTTTGCTCAACACAAATTTCCTAAAGTTGATGTATAATGGAATACACATTCGTTCCATGAGGTAGCGAATATCGTCCGACCTGCCAAAGGTTGCTTCACCATGCCCCGCGTGGGTTCAACTTGGAAATTCTTTTCCTTCAATTCTCCAGTTTGAACAGGGCGAGTCTGATCAGGTAAGTTAGAGTCGATAGTAAACCTGCAAAGCTTGTGCACATTCAAGTTCACAGTCGTAACCATCCAAAAGTTCCATCCAGCGATACCATTAATTGATTTAGCTCTTTCGAAATCAGGGTACACGGGAGGCTCTTGTTATCGGTCTAAGTAGCGCATTCGGTACCGTCCAAGTAATGCCTCCAAGTAAATCCAAGGACCACGGTTTCCACCGCTGGTTGTGTGTCGTGCAGTTCCTCTTTGTAACTCCATTACATAAGTCATCACTCTCTCGCGCTACGTCGGCGTGTAACTGGGACTCTAATTCGGACCATCATGGTACACTACTAAATCACTCTCACCCTTGGGTAAAGACGATGCTCAGTGCATGGCAAAGTTGGGATTCGAAAGCTGAAAAGACGTCCTCCTGTTTTGTCTTTCATGAACACAGCACCCTGCTGTGCTAAAGAGATTTAAGCTGCGCGACCTTCGAAAATCCTGTGATTAAGCTGCGATAGCATCTAGTGAGACCAAGAAACTCATGTATCCTCGAAGGGATCTTTGATGTTGATCAGTTTCTAACAAAATGGATCTTAGCGAGATCCACGTGTATTCCCACTTCGTTGTTTATATGACTAAAAAAAAATGTGTACTTCCCGAATCCTGAAGTCACACTTAGGTAGACTTCACACGTAGATGCTCCTCCCCTAGAAGATCTACGATGAAATACAAGTGTCGTTCATGGTGCTCCTTTCTCCTGGAAGTGATTCAAAACGTCCTAGATAAACACGGTTGGCGAATCTAGCAAGATGGGGTTGGCACATACTACTCATCTGATCCCTAAGGCTGCTAGTGTGTTGGGTAACTTTAAGCAACAAGAACAGAAAAAATCATAGTGGTCGTACTGTGCCTGTAACGTCGTGTTAGAAGTCATCCTCCCCTGGGTCTTCCACCAAGTGACAGTCTGATCTTAAGTCGGTTTCCGAATAGAAGCTTGATCATTGCAGCGGGTCAACCAGATTGTCGATGCGAGATAGAGGGTGACGGTCTATGATTACCACCTTGGGGTAGTCTGTATGCGTACGAAAGGACTTGTCCTTCATTTCCACAATAGAGTTCGGGCTCCCCAGAGCAAGGAGCTAGATTGCTAAACTCCCACCAGGTAGTTCCTGAAGTTGACTAGACAGTTCTTGCAACCCTCCTGGTGCAAGACGGTATGAAGTACGAGCTATCAAGAGTGCTTCTGGCGTGAGATTAAACTGAGATTCTGCCTAACAGTTGTGGAAGTAAGCCCGAAAGTTCCTCGAGTAACAAACCGAGAGGGTTCACAAACAACCGGTGGATCCTCGATCCTCTTTTCTCTCAACCTTGGCATTAGTAACGGTTGTTAACACAGCGGAGTAATCGCTCCGTAGGCACTTCTGGCCTTCACATCTGTAATGGCGCTAACCTTTGCACTACTCTGATGCTTTAGAACAAATAACGATTCTGCACACAAAGTTTTCTCCTCACTGGGTATATCTGTGTGATTCATGGATAACCAATTCACACTAACTACTGCGTTGTAACCCTCGAGGATAGTAGAAGGGAGGTCGTCGTCGAACACTCGTCTCACCAGGTCGTGTGTATACTCTAACGAACATATGAGACTCCATTTTACTTGTCATCAGCCGATTCCACATCAGGTTTAGTTTCAAGAAGTATCAGGGTCAAGCAGAATAGAGACGAAGCGAACAACTACCCATACAAGCTATCATGTTGCTGCTATGCCTGGCGTCGCTTATGCCAATCCTTAATGTCCTTCCACGAGCATCATTTCCAGTGTTGTTGTTACGGTTGCGAGGGTTCCCATTACTATCATTATTCCCTTGGTCGTTGATGTCTTGACTTAGCAACAGCCAATCCCTGTCAATGTCACCTTCTTTTCCATGATGTAGACTACGATTACGAGTACCTTGATGTTGCCGTGCCTGCTGCCTCCAATGTCGTTTCTTGAAACGGAGCCCTACAATCTTTCACCATCAAAGTCCATCTTTTTACCTTCTGTGCCACGCGCTAATCACTGTACTAGTAGCCACATATTTCACTCTATAATCTGTTGTCATCGCCTATGTCCCAATTGATTCGTAAGAGTTGACTCCCATGAGTCGCTTACTAGAGTTAAGAATTCAATTGAAGTCAAGTTGCTGGTGTTCGTTGCTGGTAATCAGGGTTGTCCAAATACTGAGGTCGGTAAAATACTACGCTTACCCTTTTGTCCATCAATCTAACTAGTCGATTGAGTAATAGACAGTATGCTATAAGAGTGTTGCAGAAGTGATCACACTTCGGGGTCTAAGACGTCAATACGTAGAGTTCCAGCAACAAAGAAAGGTGAGAAAGGTATAGACCAATCATTGTCGTTGCAACATCCCACTCAGGGATGTCCGTACAAGCACCTAACATTCTACACAGTTCGCTAGGCGTTCAGATGGGTGTTCAGGTAAGACTCGATAGCATCGAGATTCGAAAGGATTCAGGGAGGAGTGAAAAGATCACGTTCAAGTAAGAGACAATCACTTATATGACTCTTATAGACTGTTGTGTTTCACATCGATCAAATAACGGAATGGAACCCCTTTTTCACTTGTTAAGCCTCACTGGGACTCGCATGCACCCCACATTGTTATTATGTGTGCACCCACAATAACACTGTGATTTGCATGCTCATCTCAGTTCCTCTTAACTCATGTCAAATGGTTCCTCGAACTCGAGTGGCAATCAAAGAGCATCACGTAACGTGGGTCATGAATGTTTAGGGAAATACTACCCTATCAGACACATAACAGAGGCAGGTGATACATGAATTCATACTATTGTGCTAGACGTGCAATCTCATGCAATATCATATGTAAGTGTTCACTAGTTATGCAGTACAATGAGTATACGAGTGACGAACCTTGCAGTCTGGAGCTGAGTGTCATGGTCGTATTCAAAACTTGTTCGGTTATAGTCTGGTTTTTATAAAAACATTTTTAAACCAAGTTCACTATAACCAGTGGCTCTAATACCAAACTGTCACACCCTCAAATTACCACTTAGGGAGTGTCCCTATTAGGCGTGTGACCACTAGTAATGAGCCACCAATTACATTGAATCCATAAGTTTAAAATAAAGTTTCACCGTTTAATAGTAATAAAATCCAAACATAAGTAATTCGAAAACCATCAAGCTCAGCGGAAGCGTTAACGTAACATAATGTAAATACTTTCCAACAACCATAGTAAATAAATGTTTGATAAATAAACCCATCAATGCCACCATGACCACTCACGCCCTCCAGCCAGCAAGTTCCTGTTCCCAAGTACCTAACGACCTGCGAGCATGTAACAAGTGTATCAGACAAAGCTGGCGAGTTCACAGTTTTAGAAAACGTTTGTTACCAGTTGTATGTAAAACAGTTCAATAACCAATGCAAGTAATATTGTTAATATCTCAATTCCGAACAAGACGGCTCCTGATGTACATGACTGCCCTTCCCACATACTCCTATCCAGTACTGGGCCCCGACTGGGTCATTAGTTCACATCCGTCCTATCTAGGAGCGGTGTGAGGGTGCCAAACCTAAGTAGCGCTACCAACTAATACCCGTTACCCTCCAGGTAACATAATAAGGGACTTACAAAAATGATAGGTGAGAATATTAACCAATATACCCGTTTTTACCCAAACCACTGACTGTCCCCAACCACTGGGACGCATGCTCGAATGTAGTGAACTCACCTTAGGTTGCTCGGTAAGACTAGTTACGTGACCAGTTGCTCAAAACAATCCTAAAACAGTTACCGATAGCAATCAGACTCATGCACCAAAAATCCACTATTCTAACAAGTTGTAAACACATATTGCACATTTTGCGGCACATATGGCGTAGCAGTTCACGTAAGTTCATATCACAGGTTCAACCGCATGCATTACACATAATACACGCTAATTATTCGGACCACAAGTAATTTCGTATCACAAACATAGTCGACTAACCAAACCTGACAGTTTATTACCTCATCCAAATTAAGGTGTGGCCCACTAGACTTTATCGGTGTACGTATGTGAGTGTGGCCCAGGTTTGTTTGGCCGAAACCCAACTCATGGCCTACGGCCCAGATTAATTTATTAAGGTTAACGAGTGATCAAGTCCATATTACCTTTATGTGTTTTACAGTCCCCACTTCTCATTTAACCAATATCTAATTCAACCCATTAATTAGGTCTAATATTAAAACAGCAATCATGGACGTCCCATATTTGCTAACCCCCAAAAAGTGTTATATGTTCCTAGAATTGGATAACCAGTTTGTGACTTGATTCACCAAATATCGATGCACATGCCATCACAAATAATTAATCATTTAACCCATTCAACATTGCATATGAACATCATCATTAATATCACATATGGCCAACCTAATTGGACCTTTAAACTTTTGTCATATAATCTTGAGAGAACTATCATTTGATTAGACCCACCCTCATGTGATACTGACAACCATTTGAGTGTTGTAGAATATGTCCAAGCAACTTCATTCAATATGCATACATAAACAGACAATCATCACCCATTCTAATTCATCAATTATCATTCCTATCACTTTAACCAATATCAATACATAATTAACAAACCCTACTGCATATATCTTCAATGTAATCGATTTATTATCATCCACAGTTCCTAAGTTTTGTGTTAATTCCATAACATATCTAATCAAATATGGTTCCCTATGAAATCTCAGATTAATTGTAATCTAGTAAGCATTGCACTTAATATAACATATTATGGCTCAAATAACAACATTCATGATCATATCTATTCATCATGGATCTTATTACCACATATACACATCGAACACACACATAATATTCGTTAGACAAGATTACACATAAACGAGATCACCAATCAAGGATTAACGTAAACATGGATTCACTAACCAAACACTTGATCAAATAGGATGATGTCTCGAGGGGGGGGGGGGTTGTGTCCACCGTCCTCGCGATTCACGAGAGAAGAAGGGCTTCGGTGATGATACTCTATGCACTGCCGTCGATGATTTAGAGAATATAGGGTTTTCAATGTGTTATGCACTGATGCACATGATTTACGTATACATAAGGGAGGCTGGGCCGAGTTTAGTTGTGGTGGGGAATTGGGCCGCACATAAAATAATCACATGGGCTCACGGTTACTGTCAAACATCACATGTAACCACTTGGGTTGAATGATATTATGGGTCCATGCATTCCAATCAAAGTCAATGTGTCAGACAAGTGGATCGATCAAAGTTGTTGGACATTAGCACATGGTTACAATCATTGAATCAAGAGGTGAGTGGCTGAAACCTTATCCCATCAATTTAAATCCTATTATTCCCATAAATCAAATGCACCATATCGAATATTATGCAACCACAAAGCATAATTTAACTACTCAATTTTCATGTCTATGAAAACAAGATTGCGAAACAATAGCTAGAAGGGACCTTGCGATCTCGGGTTGTCACATATACAACGGGATCTTCCCCGTGGCTTGGATTAACGACCTCCACCAAGCCAAAGCTTCACCTTTAAATGATTGTGAAACAAATTTCACAATATCCTGTTCTGCATAACCACTGATATCAACCACAGTATCCATCTCATCGAGCCATGTCATACAATCAATTGCTCCCTTTTCTCCTGTAAAGTCCCTTGGCTTGCAAGAGACAAAGTATTTGTAAGAACAGGTTTTGACATGAGGCTCCTGATTAAGCACAATCTGTCTAGATGGGACACTCTTCTGATTCGACGAATGATGAGAATCAGCCTTGTGAGATGTATGCGTCTTGGAAGGTGGTTTTGTATGAGGTTCAGACTTGGTCCTAGCGCGAGTACCACTGGTTTCTTTGAATTGTATGTCAAGGGCTCGAGTAACAGCATTGTTTATCAATGCTTGTAGGTCTGCACCAGCTACATTAATCCTGGTGTTATCATTTTTCTCCCTTGGGTGACTATTAACCTCTTAAGATTCAGCCATGTAGCTTGATTGCTATATAAAATGATGACAACAATTTATTCAGAAGTCTATTATGGAATCGTCATTTTTGATGATTCATTAACCATGGTAATTATAAACCATATTTGGTAATTTAATTTATTTAAATTTTTGTTGTAATTTATCCCAGTTATAAACTATTATGGATATTAGGGTGGCATGCAAAAGGCCTAGTCACAAGGACAGTTTTAATTTATAAGCCATGATTTTATAGAATCAAGGCATTTAGGTTTGAACATAGTTCATCACCTTTCTTGACAGGGAGTCATAGACTACAACTGTCATTTGTCTTATTGGATAATGATTATGGCCCGTAGGCACTTCATCACTAATGGATGTTTAAATCATTAGGTAAGAATAAGGAATTGGAAGAATCCAATATAAGGATGACAAGTGTGATTTTATTGCATCACTATTGTCAGGAGTGCTAACATGTTTTCGGATGTTAACAAAGATTTGAACCTTAAAAAGGTTTTACCATCATGGCCATGTCTAATTGACATATAGGCTAGGTTATACCTTTAAGATTTTCTTTTAATATTTATTGGCAGATCAATTATAAAATGGAATAATATTTTGATTTATTTCATATAATATATTCATATATATAATGACAAATGAAATTTTAAAATAAAACATCCCATAAATTGAAAGAATTACATAACTGCCCTAAACGGGACTTTTAAATAAATGACTTGTCCACACAGGGACTAAAATAAGAAATACAAGTCCACGCAGGGACCAAATACATAAATAAATGTCCACGCAGGGACTTAATTGAAATTTAAAATTACAAAACAAATAAATAAGGATTTTAATAATCCCTCTTCTTCTTCCCCTTTATAAGATTTGCCAAACCCTTTAGTAGGCCGCAGGGGCTCGTACGCTCCTCGTCTACCCTTTGCTCCACCTCGTACAACCGTTGGAGGATCTCTTGCTGCTGCGGTGGTTGGATTTGTGGCGGCTGCTGCTGCGGCTGAGGTTGAGGAGGTGGTGGGTATTGATACCCGTATGCTGGGTACCCAGTTGGGTACGTAGCTGGAAAGGGTCCAGGGTAAAGAGCATTGTAGTTCACTGCCTCGAGGTACGGGTCAACATCAGGGGCATTGTTGTAATTGTAACCCGAGTAAGCTTGCTGCTCAAACGGGTTATACGCCGCTGCACCGGGGTAAGAAGGAATTGGGTTTTCATAACCCATGGGCGGTAGTGGTGGTGCGACTGGTGCAGAGTCGACTTCAGAAACTGGGTATGAAGGCCCACCCATTTGTGGGTCTTCATACAGCGGCGGGTAGTTGCTGTTGCTGGAGTGTTGGGGGTGCTGAAATGGAAACCCCCACGCACGGACATCCGTGCACCTCTTCTTCGCCTTGGTGGTTCTGGAGGTAGTTGCTGCTCTGGTGCTGGCGGTGGCGGCGGCGAGACCGCTTGAAAATGCGGGTCCTCAGAAGGGACCGGTTGGTGTGGTGGTGAGTTGTGGTGAGGGGGAGTGTACTCCCACTTGTACGAAGCCCAACTTTCGGCCCAAATATCAGGGCCCTGTAAGGCAAACCCTGGAAGGATGATCCGCTAGATATATCGATGGGATGCGTCGGCATCCCAATCGGTGGCATTTCTGGATCTGGATCTTCGCCCACATCCATGTTTTGGATTTCAGGGAAATGATAGGCTGGCCCCAAAGGGTTTGGACCCTCTGGTTCTTGTACCTAGTTCATCGGGTTGAACCGGCTTTGGAAATAGGGAGTTGGGTTCTGGAAAGAACTGTGAGAACCCGAACGCTGCAATGGGATAAATGAATGATGTGAATCATGGGGCTCCTCGTCTTGTTGTGGCCCGAACGAATGGTGGTAGGACGGTGAGGAACTGAGTGAGACTGAGTGTCTTGCGGGCTCCAAGTAAGTTCTCCAGTCCTCGTGAGGACTAGAGCTATGTGTTGCTAATGGTGTTCGCCGGTGGGATGGCCCAGCTTCATGGTCATTTCTTGTCAAAACTGGGGCCTTTCCTCTTCCACCTATGCCTCTAACTCTTGGTGGCATTTTGTCTTTGATCCTGTCAAAACAAAAGAAAACCACAAAAGACAAAACCAAATAAGATTAGGATTAATCCTAAGTCCTTTGCCTAGACTCGGAAGTCAAGGAATGTGCAACTGTGTCATTGAGATTAAACACAAAAGGCTAGTGTTTAATTCACTCAATGTTGGCTCTGATACCAACCTGTCACACCCCAATATTTCCACATATTACCGGTGGGCCCGGTGGGGAGTATCGTGATGTAGTTGATATCATCATTATACAAACCGAGTTAAAAGTATAATAAAATATTACACAACGGTCGTAAATGGATCCACAGGCGGATCTAAAACAGAAAGTAAATATTGTTCAACATACTTAAAGCATTAAAAAGCTTGCAAGACTCTTTATTTAATACTCAGGAGTTTCTAGCCCATTTCGTATAGTACCTGCACTTAATCTTTTTGAAAAATACGTCAGTTTACACTGGTAAATACAATTAACTGACACTTTTGAAAACATTTAAGAAAATTGATTTAAATGCACAAGGCACAAATATTCTTTTATAACTTGGGACAATTATTTAAAATAATCTTGTATACAGATTTATATGTTTGTCGTACGTTCAGGACCGGAATAGAAGAGCCGGTACAAGATTAATAGACACACCACTAGTATAAGCCCACAAGAAGTTTCCTCACGAGTGGGATACCATTTTACATACGCAACTGTCAAGTGTATGCCTACACCCCGTGCTTAAGTCGTGGCCATTTCAAATGAATGAGCCGAGGATATCCAGGACACAGTCATATTAACCCCCAAAGGCTTTGTATCAAACAAAACATATTAAAACGGGTTATCTCAATGATTTAACCACTAATCGGTTAAATATTCAATACCCGACCAAGCGGTAATTGTTATGGCTCATTTTCTAAGCATACATATCTTGAACTATATCCTGCTTTTTATTGTTTATCTATGGTCAGGATACTGGATGGGGATATTGCTGACATCCTGGATGATATCCTGAGGTATATCGAATTAATCACGTGCAGGTTAAAGACTGGGACTTGCCAACGGTCAAATAGACTCCATCTCCTCAAGACTCGGGCGTATTTGTTAAAGGAGAGACGTTGAACCCGAAAGGCCAGGTCTACAACGTTCGACTAAGGAATATTCGTTGGATCCCGGTTATGTAGGATAGTTAGTTACATTTGTTTTACTATAAATAGATGGGGGCGGATCAGATTAAGGCACTCAACTTACACTTTTTCGAACACTTTCTCTCTAGCTCATTGCAAACACTACACACAACACTTGTATTCGAATTACATTGTAACACATAGTCGATCCGCACCACATCCTGCACTGTATCCTGATATTTGAAGCAATAGAAGAACAAGGCAGCTGCGATTGTCAGCTCCCGAGGTTTTATGCCGGCGATCTAGATTGATCAAGGGCTTTCCTCGTACATCTCGTGTCAACCTTTACTTTTTTGCTCATTGTTTGATCATAGATACAGCTCTATATCCTGAGCCGTATCCTGAAACTGTTTTCATATCTAATTTGGTTAACACATTTTTCACACATAATTTTAGCACACTACCTCACTTAACTAATTTGATCACTTAATTGCTTAGGTAATTTTTGACCAAAACAATTTGGCGCCCACCGTGGGGCAAGTGGTGCTACTTTTACTAAAAATCTTTGTGAAATCGTTAATCGGTTTTCTATTTTCAAAACTTTTTGCCACATTGTTTACAATGGCCTCAAGATCAAACATGAGCTCCTCCACTATGTCTGCTGTAACCTCTGCTACTACCGGTTCGGTGCTTCCACCACCTCCTCCAAGGATGCCACTTTCTTCACAACCTCAAGATGTTATCCCTACTCGGAGTGTTCAGGGATCTGCTCCCGTTTTAGCCTCTAATGATGAAATTCTGACTTTATTTGGAAGTGTGCAGGAACAAATGAGGCAGTAACAGGAAACTAACCAAATGCTGTTAAGAGAAATACAACTCTTAAAAGCTAGCTCGAGCAGACCTGCTGAAGAAACTGTCACTCCTATACAGCCCAGGGCTTTGAACTTCAGTTCCGCAGTTTACACTGAGGATAACAGGGGGAATATCGTCCCAAGCCTTTCTCAGAATCATACCCCTGAGATACCTTCTTTGGTCAGGATGTCGACTGTGAGGAGTTCAGGATATGCTTCAGGATATGGCCAAAATCCTCAGACCGGTAATGTGTCAAATAATAATATTCTTGCTACTAGCAACAATGGTTCTTTGCAGGATGCAGGTATGACGTCAACATTTACCCGGGAGCTCCAAAAATTTAAGGACATGATATCCAGTGTACCTGGAGTGGTCCAGCCAATTCCGGAAGTATCCCAGGACAGCCACAGGATATCCCGCTTTGCATATCCTATATGTGATGCTGAAATACCAAAAAGATTCCAGACTCCCAACATGAAACTGTATGACGGGACTACGGATCCTGAGGAGCATATTGCCCAGTATAGGGAACGAATGGAGATCAATCCTATCCCTCCAGATCTCAAGGAAGCATGCTTATGCAAGGGATTTGGTTCTACCCTGACAGGATCAGCCTTAAAATGGCTGTTAAACGATAACTCAAGGGCCTCAGGAATCCTTGAGGGATTATGTGAACAAATTCAGTCGAGAATCCTTGGATATCCCACATCTTGATGTTGCAACAGCTGTGCAAGCTTTTAAGATGGGGTTACAAAAGGATTCTCAGTTTTATCAGGATCTTGTAATGAATCCCTGCAGGAATCTCGACGAAGCTCGTAACAGGGCTTTGAGATATATCCGTTTGGAAGATGACAAGAAGATGCAGGAGAGGATGAATTCTACCTCAACCTATGAATCAACTAACAGGAAATCAGAATCCTCATATAAGCCATATCGCTCCAAGCCATATGGCAGAAATGATAACAAGAAAGTGAATGATGTTGAAGACGAGGATCCTGAAGAATATCCTGACTTATCTGAATACTGCTTTTCTGTTAGTATACCTGAGTTAATGTATGCTATGCAGGGTTTAGGGGACAAAGCCAGGTGGCCTCGAAAGAACCAGCAGAAAGCTGATTGGAAGGATAAATCCAAATGGTGTGCCTTCCATGAAGACTTCAGACATATGACTGAGGATTGCATTGCTTTAAGGAAAGAAATAAGTTACCTGTTAAGCAAAGGGTATCTGAAGGACTTGCTGGGAAAAAAGAAGAATAAAGGTCAGGATCCCGAGAAGGATCCTGAACGAGCGGCATCACCACCAGCAGATGCCAAGATAATTAACTTTATTTCTGGAGGATCCGATATTTGTGGAACTTCGTATTCGGCGGCCAAGAGACATGCAAAGGAAGCTAAGAGTGAGAGGGGAGACAGACCAGCCAGGATGACTACCCTCACAACTGATAAAGTGGTCACTTTCGATAGTGATGACAGGGATACTGTTCAGGATCCTCACCATGATGCTTTGGTAATAACATTATATGTGGCTAACCATTTTGTACGCAGGATACTGGTAGACAACGGCAGTTCTGTCAATATTGAAGAGGATGAATGTATCTCCGATGGACATTACTTCGAAGTCCACTGTGCTCGTGGGTTTCAGTGGAGAAGCTAGGAATACCGTAGGGGAGATAAAGTTACCAGTATATGTTGAAGGGGTCAACTCGATACAACGCTTCTGTGTGATGGACTCCTTATCCTGCTATAACATCATACTGGGAAGACCATGGATTCACGATATGAAGGCTGTGCCATCAACATATCACCAATGCATCAAGATCCCTACCCCTTGGGGAGTTATCAAGGTTGAAAGTGATCAGCAGGAGGCGAAGGAATGCTACACATCCTCAATGAAATCTTCAACTAAGCCTAGTACAGCATAGCAATTAAAGATGCGGGCCCAGGATATCGTGGAGGATTCGGAGCAGGATGTGAAGAAAATTATCCTGGATCAGGATAATCTTGATATCTCGGTGCTCGTAGGAACCAATATCCCTCAGGATATTGAAGAGCAGTTAACTAACTTTTTGAAATGCAGGATGTCAACGTTTGCATGGAAGCATGAGGATATGACAGGCATATCCAAAGACATTATCACTCACAAGCTTGCAATTGATAGATCATTCAAGCCTGTTCAACAAAAAAGAAGAAAATTTGCTCCTGAGCGGAATGCGATTATCCAAGAGGAAGTTGAAAGATTATTGAAGTCCAGGATGATCAGAGAAGTCAAGTTTCCAAGATGGCTAGCAAACGTAGTTGTGGTACAGAAGAAAAACGGGAAATGGAGAGTCTGTGTAGACTACACGGACTTGAACAAGGCTTGTCCTAAAGACCCATTTCCTCTCCCTCATATCGATGCAATGGTGGATGCTACTGCTGGACATGAAATGTTAACGTTCATGGACGCATCCTCAGGATTTCAGCAGATTCAAATGGAGCCTTCGGACCAGGAGGATACTGCTTTCATGACACCAACAGGTATATATTGCTATACTGCCATGCCTTTCGGTTTGAAAAATGCAGGTGCAACATACCAGAGATTAGTGAACATGATGTTCAAAGATAAGCTGGGGGACACCATGGAGGTATATATTGACGATATGGTGGTGAAATCTAAAAAGGCTGAGGATCACCTCCAGGATATCAAGGGAGCATTTGATATCCTGGATCAGTATAACATGAAGCTGAATCCTGCTAAGTGCCATTTCGGAGTGGGGGCAGGAAAGTTTCTTGGATATATGGTGACGAAAAGGGGGATAGAGGCAAGCCCGGAGCAGATTAAAGCTATCCTGGATATAAAATCACCCTCGGATATGAAGGACGTACAACGGTTAACAGGCTGAGTAGCAGCTTTGAATAGATTTATCTCAAGATCCTCGGAAAAATGCAAGGAATTCTATGATATCCTTAAGAAGAATAAGAAATTTGAATGGGGAGTAAAGCATGAAGCAGCCTTGCAGGATTTGAAGCGATATCTCTCAACTGCACCTCTATTGATGAAGCCTGAAAATGGTGAACCACTATCCCTATACCTTGCTGTATCAGGGAATGCTGTAAGTGTCGTTCTTATAAAAGACCATGAAGGTCAGCAATATCCTGTTTATTATGTTAGTAAAAGTTTGTTAGATGCTGAAACTAGGTATTCTCATTTAGAAAAATTGATATTAGCTTTAGTCATGGCATCAACGAAGCTTAGACATTATTTTGAGACACATAGGATCCATGTTAAAACGAATTATCCTGTTAAAAATGTGCTTAGGAAACCAGAGATGTCAGGCAGGATGGCCAAGTGGTCAGTAAAGTTAAGTGCTTATGATTTAGTATATGAACCTAGAAATGCCGTAAAGTCTCAGGCTTTAGCTGACTTTGTGGCTGATTTCAGTAGTGACATTCAGGACGAGGTAGACCTAGAAGTTCAACAGTTAGGAGAATCTTCAGGATCCTGGACGTTATATAGTGACGGTGCATCCAATATAAGAGGTGTAGGTTTAGGTATACTACTAAAATCGCCATAGGGGGACATATTACCCCAGGCTATTAGGTGTGAATTTCCGGCTACTAATAATGAAGCAGAGTATGAGGCTTTAATTGCAGGATTAGAATTGGCTAAGAATATGAGTATCAAGAATTTGCAAGTATATGTTGACTCCTTGTTAATTACTAACCATTTTAATGGATCCTATGCAGTTAAGGGTGAGAAATTAATCGAATACCTCGATATTCTCAAAAAATTAGCCGGATATTTCGATGTTTTTACACTTGAACAGGTACCAAGGGAGGATAATGCTGAAGCAGATGCCTTAGCAAATCTGGGATCATCGATCAGGATACCAGAAGGAACCCAAATACCGATATTACATTTCTTATATCCTGCAACGAATCCTCGGGATAAAGAAGTAGCGGGTATTCAGGATCCTGGAGCAGAGCATCCTGAAGAGGATCCTAAATCCTGGACGGCTCCAATCATGAGATATCTCAAAGAAGGACACATCCCCGGAAATGAAAATCCTAAGGCATTTAGGATGAAGGTATCACGATTCACTATTATAAATAATGTTTTATACAAGAAATCTCTTGCAGGACCGTATTTGAGGTGCTTGGAGGATCCTGAAGCCAAAGAAGTACTTCAGGATATACATGAAGGGGATTGTGGTAACCATACTGGGGGCAGGTCGTTATTCTCAAAAGTATTAAGGACAATATATTTTTGGCCAACAATGAGAAAAGATGCCGCAGAATATGCTCGAAGATGTGATGCATGTCAAAGACATAGTAACATACTGAATCAGCCCGCTGAACCATTATATCCTATTGTTTCCCCTTGGCCATTTATTAAGTGGGGTATGGATATAGTGGGAAAGCTTCCAAAGGCTCCAGGAGGGAAGGTTTTTATGTTGGCAATGACAGATTATTTCTCCAAATGGGTTGAAGCCGAGGCATTTGTCCAAGTTAGGGATCAAGAAGTAGTATCCTTCATAAAGAGAAATATCCTGACCAGATTCGGAGTACCAGCCGAGATAATCTGTGACAATGGTTCTCAGTTTATAAGCAAGAGAACTACTGACTTTTGCAAAAGTTGGGGAATCAAAATGATAACATCTACTCCGGTACATCCTAAAGCGAATGGACAAGCAGAATCCTCAAACAAGATAATTGTCAATAACTTAAAGAAGAGGCTTGGAGCCAAAAAAGGAAGATGGGCAGAAGAATTACCCTTTGTTTTGTGGGCTGATAGGACAACGGTAAAGAATGCAACAGGCCAAACCCCATTTTCCTTGGTATTTGGAGCAGAAGCAATGATTCCAACGGAAATGGCAATACCTACTGCAAGATCTACCCTACGGGATCCTGAACATAATCCTGAAGCCTTGTGTCAGGATTTGGATACTATAGATGAAAAAAGGGATGCAGCAAGGCTAAGGATGGCAGCATATCAATAAAGAATATCCAGAGCATATAACAAGAATATTAGGACCAGAAGATTTAAAATTGGAGATTGGGTGTTAAGAAAGGCTTTTCAGAATACTACTAATCCTGCCGATGGCAAGCTAGCTCCAAAATGGGAAGGACCATATGAAGTTGAATCAGAAGCAGGGAAAGGAGCATATAGGCTCAAGAATATGGAAGGGGATATGCTACCGAGATCTTGGAATGCTATACACCTTAAGCTTTATTTCAAGTGAGTTTAGAATTTAATTTCTAACTCAGGATGGTATGAATTCTATCTTTTTTAAATATGTTTGGTTTAATTTATTCTTTAAAACCCAATACTGACTTAAGCATCGGAGGGGTGTTAGCCAAGCTAACACCCACCTTAGTTTAAGGATGTTTTGCAGTATATGCTCCAGGATATAGCTCCAGGATGCTCACTCAAGATACTTCGGAAGATTAGAGGATTGGCCCCCTCTCTCACGTATAAGGGATTCCGATCCCTTCACAGGTTTAAAGGTATTCACCTTTCTTCCGAATTGGGTTTAAACACTTCGCCTGGAGCGCAAGTTATTCAGGGATAGTTCAAGGTGGCGGGACCAGTCCATGTAAAAGTGGCTGACAATTTCGTTACTGTTGGCTATATCCTGAATCCTAAAGGTATATGAGGATTGATCACCCTCTCTCACGAAAGGGTATTTTCATACTCTCTAAGGTTTAAAGGTTTTCACCTTTCTAAGTCTTGGAGTTTATACACTCCCGCCTGTAGCGCACGAAAATTTGGGATTTTCCCCAGGATTCAAGGGATCTATTTCCAGAACATTCTTGGGTTTTACCCCTGTAACATGAAAAATTGTCTGTACAACGGGGATTGATATCCAGAGGATTTCTAAGTATTTGAAGACATTGTACACAGGGGACATTCCTACCAAGGCAATGATGTAAAGCTCAAAGGATAAGGGTCGGAACTAATGCACTAAGTGTCCCAGTCAGGGGACATCTTCTTTGGAAAAGTTGCAAAGGGATTAAGGTTTGATAATAGGATTGCACCCTATTCCTGGTATGATCTTTCCTTTGTAAACATTGTTTAAGTTTTTGACAATACTAGGTTTGGTAAAGGGTCAAACATCTTGATTAGGATCAATTCTTGAGATATATTTTCAAAATACTTTTCAGGATATTTGGTTAAGATATTTGAAACTAATACTAGTTTGAAACTTTGATCATTTAAGTATTATCAAAACAGGTTTTGGAAAAGTGGATTGTTTTTCATTCTTTAAAAAGGTTTCTACAAAGTTGAACGAATGTTTGGAAGTCCTCTCCAATAAAAAGTTTTTATAATATATCGCTGAGCATATTGATCAGGATATAACGCTACAAAATTTTTGCGAAGCTAAGATCTATACTAAGAGAGACGGAAGATAATAGCAAGAAAAATGAAAGATGAAATTATTTTTGAAACAATCAGTACTAGTTGATAACCGAAGGTTTCATCCTGAAGCCCAGGACCCATCCACCTTTGGCTATCAAATTGTTTCAATACAGAAATGAAAATTGTTCATAAAAACATAAAATTGTTCAAAAAAATTAAAGGAAATAAGCTTTAGGGGGCAGTGTCTTCTTCGTCCATAATGATTTCAGCAGCATCCGTATTGGGATCCGCCTCAGCATCCTTCTCAGTATGGGTTGCTTTTTCAACTGCTTTGGAAGATTCATCGACAGCTGGTTTGGAAGAAGTGCCGCCGAAGTTCTTTAGCTTGGTCTCCCAGGCACCAACGTCCCAAGAGGGGCATTCAAAACCTAATGTTTTGGCTTCATGGGCCATCTTCAACCTGGCTTGGAGGAGAGAAATGACGACGGAACTCTTAAGGCTTTCCCGGTAGCTGACCATATTCCGTTCATGTTGCACATGGGCAGCTTCAAGATCGGCCTGGGCTTGAAGAGTAGTTTTGTTGAGAGCAGTCTGGTGTTCTTGAATCATAGCTTTGAATTTCTCCTCGTAATGATGAGATTTGGCGGCTGCAATCATGCCTTGATCGGAGATTGTGATTTCTGCTTCCTTTAGCTTGGATTCAAGCGTCTTGTTAAACCTGCAGGATTCTTGATATAGGTGAACCCGACGCTCAAGACCCTACGAAGGTAAGAGGACAGGTATTAATATTGATAAATCTTTGTAAATGATGTAAGCCGCAGGATGTAATATGAGAATACTAACCTGGTTAAGAAAGGAAGTCATAAACCCGCTAGCTTCAATGAACCCGTGCTTCTCATAAGGAAATGTGTCAGAAATGACAGGGGAATCAGGCTCTTTCCTTTTGCGGGAACTTGAACTCCGGGGCTTGGTAGCCGGTGAAGGTTTGGGAATAATGATGGCTTTGGAACTGCTGGGTTTGGATGAGGCTGTGGCCTTGGGACTAGGTTCCTTCTTGACCTGAACCTGATCAGAATAACTGTCCAACTCGTCGAGGTCAAAGACTTCAGGGATCTTGGCCGGTGCTGCATAAAGGGAAAAGTTTCACATCATTATTACTCTTTATTTTATTATTATACTGTGTTAGCTAATTATTTTAAAAAGTAATCCTTACCAGACATTTCAGATGACGAGTATTGACTGGAACTCGGGTCGTGTGTGGTGAAAGTCCTGTCTATTGCATGTAATTGGTAAACAGTGTTGATTCTTTCTTCTGATTCAGCGGTAGGGGGAGCTACTTCCTTGAAATTCACTGCATAAGGATCAAAAAGAAGGATATTAGTAGAAGATAAAAACCAAACGGTCCATGAGAATATTTATAACCCTACCGGTGGTTAACCACTCCACCGGAAGGTTGGCACCCTCAGCAATGGAGTCTCGTTTGACAAAGAAAAACTTGCGTTGCCATCCGTCTTCGTTTTTGGTGGCTTTAAGAATAAGGGGTTTGCTAGAGGTCGAGAAAAGCAAGAACCGGCTAGAGCCATGGGATCGGAGGCGATAAGCAATAGGCAAATCCTCGATGCAGAGATCGGGGCAATGAAGGTTTTTGATTTGGTTAAGTACAATTAATACTCTCCAAACCATGGGCATGGTTTGAGCAAAAGAGATGCCGGTGGTTCGGAAGAATTGCATCATGAATTCGGGAAAAGGGTATCGAAGACCTAGCGAAAAAGGATACGCTGGAAAGCAAACCCAATCAGTGGAAGAAACATCCGATCGAATTGACCGATCAAACGGTCTAAAGACCGTGTTATCAGGGAAAGCGCCGGAAGCTCTCAAAGCCGCAATGTCTGCGTTGTCAAAAGCACAGACCTCCTTTTCGGGATTTTTGAGGAGATTCTGCTGGGTGAAGGTCTCGGCATCCATTACGAATATGGCAAGGAAAATTGATAGAAAGTAAATGAGAAATGGAGAATTACCTGAAGGCTCTGTTGAAGATATCTGCTTTTCAAACAAGAAGAGAGAAGATATACGGGCATTATGGATCTCCATTGAGCAAAAAGCGTGTTGGAGGTTACGATGTGATCTCGATCGTCGCTTCGTTTTAAATGCCTTGAATTATGGGATAAGACTTTTGAAATATATCCGTTGGATTGGTATACCAACCGATATATTTGGGGACAATTGTTATGGCTCATTTTCTAAGCATACATATCTTGAACTATATCCTGCTTTTTATTGTTTATCTATGATCAGGATACTGGACGGGGATATTGCTGACATCCTGGATTATATCCTGAGGTATATCGAATTAATCACGTGCAGGTTAAAGACTGGGACTTGCCAACAGTCAAATAGACTCCATCTCCTCAAGACTCGGGCGTATTTGTTAAAGGAGAGACGTTGAACCCGAAAGACCAGGTCTACAACGTTCGACTAAGGAATATTCGTTGGATCCTGGTTATGTAGGATAGTTAGTTACATTTGTTTTACTATAAATAGATGGGGGCAGATCAGATTAAGGCACTCAACTTACACTTTTTCGAACACTTTCTCTCTAGCTCATCGCAAACACTACACACAACACTTGTATTCGAATTACATTGTAACACATAGTCGATCCGCACCACATCCTGCACTGTATCCCGATATTTGAAGCAATAGAAGAGCAAGGTAGCTGCGATTGTCAGCTCCCGAGGTTTTATGCCGGCGATCTAGATTGATCAAGGGCTTTCCTCGTACATCTCGTTTCAACCTTTACTTTTTTGCTCATTGTTTGATCATAGATACAGCTCTATATTCTGAGCCGTATCCTGAAACTGTTTTCATATCTAATTTGGTTAATACATTTTTCACACATAATTTTAGCACACTACCTCACTTAACTAATTTGATCACTTAATTGCTTAGGTAATTTTTGACCAAAACAGTAATAATTTACCGTATCCCAAGCCCGTATAAGGGAAAATAAGTTAAAAGTATTCATCTGAGCTAAAGTAATTTATTCTCAGTCGTATTTTCAAATCAGCAAGTACAAGGAGCTTTTACTGGGCTCCTAATCTGGAACGAAGGTTTTAATAACCTATTAGATTCCTAACAGGTCTTATTTAAGTTATAACTTTGACCGGTTAGTTTTTAAAAAAAAAAAGCTTACGGTACAAAACACAAGATTAAGCGGTGATCGGATTGGAATGTGATTTAGACCCGACAAGTATGAACACTTGCATGTAATGGGTAAACTAAACACATTCTGGATTTTGAAGTGAAAAATGATAAGGGTTGACCCGTTTCGGCTAATTCATACAAACTAGTTACATAAACCGTACCGAACGCGTATATGTATAACGGGTAATTGGATGAGTCATATACAAGTTCCAATAGTTATTATGCTTAAAATATGTTGTGATATCAGTAGGATATCTTTCATTATGCCCAAAACGAATTCAAAACCAATTTAAGCCCCGTAAGGGTATTTTGGTCATTTTAAAGTTTATAAAAGAGGTTTAAACATAAACTGAGGTTTTGGTATAAAACATTCTGTAAAAATATTTATTTTATGTTGTTATATCAGCATGATTTCATACATATGTGTTTTTAATCATTTATGGCCAAACTATGCACCAAAGGGGCATTTTGGTTATTTCACGTATGCTTTTAAGGTTAAATTTGGAAATCTGAGTTCAAGACTTATACTTACTGTTAAAGTATAAAAATTTATTTTAGAAATCAGTAGGTAACAAGTCTTAGGTGCTAAATATGGTTTTAAACCATACAATGCGCCTAATTCGCATAAAAGTCGGTATTTGACGATATTTGATAAGTTTAAGGAAATCTGAGATTTTGATCAGTCTTAATTACTTAAAATATTTTATTTAATATATAAAATCAGTAGAAAAAGGTTTGACATGTAAATGATGTGTAAAACTCATTTTATTAGCGAAAAGGGTATTATCGTCAATTACTGAGTCCATGCAAGAACTCTATGTTATGGTCAGTATAAAATTTGACAAAAATTTCCAAAAATCCCTAAATATTATATCACAACAGAGGGAAGCAAGTTTGGTGCCGAAAATTGGGTTTAAATATGATTTATACCAAAAATACAATTTAATTAACAAAAGCTTTCATTTTACGATATCTTGCATAACTCAAATTTGAGACCACAAACTGATGTCAAATTTTTAGGACATACTTATATATCAGTAATAAAACTTTTTGTCCTTTCACATTTTCAAAAATCTCGTTTTAATAACAAAAGGGCATAATGGTCAATTTTAAGCAAATAACGAAACATGCATGTAATCTTTGATTTCTAAGGGACCATGTAGTATAACTTCAGAGAGATATGCTAATATACTATATGGTCACAAAGGAATCCTAAGGCATAGCTAAACTAAGCTAAATCGAGTCAGAACTAAAAGGCAAAGCAAAAGTCTACTTTTGCGACTTTCGGTTGCGAACAGAGCCTAAACTCAGAATTGTCGAGTTGAACATGCCTAAACATGTTCTTATATTATTTACCAAGTTGTTTAAGTGATAAAATGTAATTTATAACTTCTACATTTTCAGTTATGATTTATTTTGCAAAAATTGACTCGTTTGACTTTTCTGTTAAGTAGTTTGACCCGACAATTAACCAAGTAAATGTGATAATTAGGATGTGCCCTTTTAAGGGTTTAACACCTACATAATTACCAACACAAAGCCACTTTCAATTTGAATAATGGCTGGATCGTTAGTGATTAATCACAAAGTCAAAGCGTAGTTACGATATCTTTTACTTTTGGTCATTAAACTAATAAAAGCTTAACTATGGAAGCTAAGAACACTTACAAAGGTCCTTAGCACGAAAAATAAACTTGAGAGAGCTTCCTTATGAACTAGGATGCTCTAGAGAATTAGCTAGAGAGCTTGCTTTGAGAATTTCTTTGAAGTGTGCAAGAACAAGTGAAGAATTGAGGGCCTTTTATAGGAGAATTGAACAAGCTAGGATCAATCCAAGTGTCCCAGGTGTTATCTAATGCAAACATGTGTCCAAATGGTTTTTAAAAACCATTAACATGCAGCTGAATTCGCCCCAGACTTGCATAGAATAAACAAAGATTTCAGGTTGCATGCAAGGCAGCTGCCAGTCACTGGCTGGAAAACGTCCTCCGTCGTGCCAGGGAGGGGGAGGATTGGCACGCCACGCGAGGCAGCCACTTTTCCAAAGTCTTTTGTTTGTTTGCAAGATCTGCCCCTGCACTTTTTGAACACGAATGACTGACTTTTTCAGTATTCATGGTCAACATAATCAGGTCAGGGATGCACTAGGGAGTGGGAACATGCATTCATAAGTTTTGGATGCTTTGAAAAAGGCTTTCGATTGAAGAATTCCATATTTACACTTTTGACCCTTTTCTTGGAAATTTCAATTTACATCACAATATTGAACCGGAACATGATGAAATCTTTATCAGATATTTATGAGAGTATATTAACATATTACAAAGCTTTGGGAATGTTAAAAGGTCACTCAGAGGTAAGAATTAACATGTTGACATTTTTAACCCCTGTGTTTCGTAACTTTTGATTTTTAAGCCCAAACGGCTCCATGTGTCCGTCAATTTATTCAATAACAAATATGAATATCTTATAAGGTCATTCAGAGGCATAAGTTTGGCATGTTGACATTTTTTATCCTTCTATTTACATCTTTACACTGTTTGACAGTTTTAGTCCCTCAAGTTGTCTTTAATCATGATCAGGGTTTATGACACGTGTCACCACTGTATTGGACATGATTTTGCGAGGTGTTACAATACGCCGCTGGTACTTCCTATATATAAGTGTTTTAGCCATATTGTCGAACTTTTGTGGGAAAGTGCCATGCGGGGCCGACTTTAAATTTAAGATCTTTGATGTTATTTAAAACCTTTGTGTAAACAAAGCTCTTTCTTACAAACATTTTCTAAAAATTTAATCAAAATCCTTGTACAAAACGAGATTTCCTTGTAACGTTGGTGTGACCATCGACTCAAGTTAATGCCGCGTGATGAGAAAATTTCGTAAAACGAGTTTTAATCACCCTAAAATCTTTTAGTAACCTAATAAAACTCCTCATATGGCGCTGGTGTGAACATCGAAACAGTTTGACACCACACAGTGGGAAGATTTTTCG
Organism: Helianthus tuberosus; assembly: GCA_030545235.1. Lineage (NCBI taxonomy): Eukaryota > Viridiplantae > Streptophyta > Magnoliopsida > Asterales > Asteraceae > Helianthus > Helianthus tuberosus. Next base: position 137,043,361 of record CM060371.1, on the reverse strand, counting down.
TAAATAAGTGTTCTCCAACCTTTCGAATTAATCAACCTTTTCGAGAATTCAAAACACTTTTGAATCGTTTTTCGTGTGTTGCTATCTTGTGTTATACAAATCGCCTTACTCGCTACCATTGTCGGTCATCGCAACGCGCTCGCTCGTCAAATTTCAGTTGATCGCTCGTATATTTAGACGCTCTTATCGCTACTCACGCACGCATCAATTCTCGTAACCCTTCTTGTGGATTAATTTCGGGACGAAATTTCCTAAAGCAGGGGAGACTGTAACAACCCGCACGTTCATGCGCTGTTACTACTCGCTATACTCGTTACGCCTAGCACTAGAGATTCGGATCATAATGTAGCCATATAAAATACATAGCTACTTCGCAGTATTTTCGCATGTTACGCATACTTTATCGCTATAACACATCACATCACATGTACTAACACTCACGATGACGTTGAGTGAGGACCTATTCTACCCTCCTCGATAGCTGTGATGTGTCGCAACGCAACACATATTCGAAACACGCAACTCGATTATCGCAACGCAGACTTTGAAATATGGATATTTATACGAACCTATGTGACTAATTATAATAAATATATGAATGTGGGTATGAAAATGTGTAACAAAACTATCGCAACGCTTAACGAATGAAACAAAACATCGAAACGCAAATCGCCGGAGACCACCAATCGGATTGCCATCCGATCGGATTGCCATCCGAACGGATTACCATCCGATCCATGGCACTCCATCATTTTCTCCCCTCTCACTTGACCAGCGCACTTTTGGTTCTATTTCTCTCGATTCCTCGCGATTCTTGTAAGTTTTCAACCCAAATCTTGTACTTCTATGATCTACACGCACTCCTTCATCTTTTTCACCTTTGAATCTTGACTTTTAACCGTGAAATCACCAGATTTGAGGTGTTCTAGGGTGATTTCATCATGGAGTTCTTATGAACTTCAAGGTTTGGCTTCATTCCACCAGGAACAACTTAGATCTGAAGGATTTCCACATGAATAAATAAGGTTTTCGCATAGATCAACACATATTCATGGTTAAAACAATTGAAAGATGGTTTTCAAACTTTCTTTCAACTCTTTTACACTCAATGAACTCAAGACCGATAGAATTGGAGCTCGTTCCAACCTTCTACTCTTTCTTAGTGATGTGTTGGTCCAAGATCTGAATTCTATCCAAGGGACAACTGATTTCGGGTTAAACATGAACAACCGTCTCGAACAGTTAACTGGTCGGACTAGGGTGATTCCTGTTCGATCGGATCACTTTGGTCAAGATGGGGTTTCTGTTGTTTAGCACGTTGTCAAACCGTCTCAAACAAACCGCAAACATTCAAAATAATCAAGTTCAAAACGAATGGATTCATGGGACGGATTGCCGTCCGATCAGATTGCCATCCAATCGAACTGCAATCCGATCGGATTGCACTTGAGCTTCCAAACACTTAATCATTTCCAAGTTTTCAAAGGACTGAACTTCGAACGGATTGACGTCCGATCGGATTGCCATCCGATCGAACGACCATCCGATCATGTGACATTTGGAACTTTGGTACTTGATCATTTTTTTCAAGGAACAATGTTTTCCATCGGATTGCCATCCGATCGAGTAACCATCCTTCTGTGAACTTGTTCTCACTAAGTGTCTTGCCAATCGGATCGCTATCCGATCGATCGACCTGAAGGGTAGAGATACTTCTATATTTTCAAAATGCTACAACGAAAACTTCAAAGCCATCATACACAAACACATCCTTACCAAACGAATGTCAATCCAATCGAATGGCCATCTGATCGGATGACCATCTGAACGGATTGACATCCGATCGACTGGCCATCCGATCGGATTGCCATCCGATCAGATTACCATTCGACACTTGCTTCACCCGCCACCATTTAACGCATTGTTCGACGCTTACGCTATCAATCTGTAATCAGGCTAATCTCAAAAGCGCTCCCTTCAATCCAACCAAGTTGTGTTTACTTGCTGAACACCGACCGTGAGTATACTCGAACCCCTTTTTATCGCATTTTGGGTGTAACATACGTTCCTATCAAGTAAAAATTATCAAAACAAATTATTCAACCAAACTGTTTATCACTTGCGAATAACTGTTATGCATATTTACACGTGATGCTAGTTACATATGTGTTAGGACTTTTACTCGCGAGGTCCCACCTTAACTAGTATAGTACTATAGTACCCGAGGGGGTCTAGTTAGGATGAATAGCAATCGCAATCGCAGCTCGAGAGAATTAGCTGGTAGTATCTGTCTAATATATGTGTTGAGGTATCTCGTTTATGTATGTGGTAATTCGCAACACTTTTATCTATTTACGCTATTCCATCAAAACTTGTATACTCGCCAATACTTTTGTATTGACGTTGTTTTAACGTATGTTGCAGGTTTAGTCCTAGTCTACATCAAATCAAGCTAGGAAGTCTAGAAACACACCAAAAATCTAGGTTGTCGGATTTGTATTGCTTGAGAGAACATGAAATTCGTGACAGCTTATGTGATTATATTTGTTTATTAGTATGGGATAATGAACGCATTAAATATTGTCGCAAATTAGTTGTTATGGATTCTATTGAGCAATCTGATTCGCTTAGTGCCATGCCCCGATGATTCCGCCGTCGGTTGGGGTGTGACAGATACAATCCCACTAGGTCGGAATCTTGAAAGATAATTAAGTAAGTTATTAATGCAAAAGTGGTGGCCCCCCTTATGAGGCGGCGATCACCTTCAACCTGTTGGTCTGAGTCAGCAGGGATACAGTCCTCGCGGGGTTGTTTTGAAGTTTTAATAGTAGTTTGTGAATAAGGGGTGCAAGCGTTTTCTTACTCTCAGTCGGGCCAGTCATTCCCGGCCAATCCATGGAGTAGTACTAAACTTGCACTAGGTTCTCGCAGGACCTATACACTGAACGAGACATAGAATTACCCAGTCCACCCTTCTAACCCGCTTACAGGCAATTAACATGCTTTATATAGACCGTAAAGATATGGATATGTTGAGTAAACGAACATATGAAGAATGGGTGAATAAATTCACCTTCAATATAAAAACTAATTATTAAAATCATTAATACATACCCAATTAAAAAGTATCCAAAGATTGGAAATCATAAAAGAAATACATAAAAGATATGTCTTCACCAAGTGATGTGAGAATTTAGTCAAGCATGGCCTTTGTTTGACAAAGATTCTTACGATCACTGTTGGATCCCGAGACTACACACACACTCTAAAGATGGAAATGTGGATGATGGTGGTGGATGATGGTGTTGTAGTGGTGGCAAGTGAGAGAGAGAAGTGGTTTGCCAAGGGATGAGTTGAAGTGGAACCAAGCACTTCTATTTATAGTTGTCTTCAGAAACTTCAGCACAGCCGGTGCCTGGCTGGCACGGCCCCATGCCCATCTCTCTCTCTCTCTCTTCCACATTAATTGCTTATCAGATGTTGTACTAACACGGCCCCGTGCGTCAACGGCACGGCCCGTGGCCAAAGTACTTACTGTACTATCACAGATTCTGAAAATCTTTGAGTTGACCACGCCCCGTGTTGGTTTAACCATTTTTTGTCTTTTGTAGTTGTCTTTTCTTCTGCCCAGCATCCGTCTTCGGACACGGCCCGTGCCTGGTGGACACAGCCACGTGTCAGCCTTTTGTTCTTGCTAAATTGTGGTTAGGATGTGAATCGGGGCTAGTAGCGGCAATTCCTCCTTTTTTACTTTTATGTTGATTTTTGCTGTCTTTTTGCTCATTTTGCAAATTTAAGTTCTTTTATCCCTTAAAATCTAAAAGAAACAAAAACACGAGCTTTTTCCAACATTAGTAATAAAAAAAGGGTTTATATGTTGTATTTTAATCACATCAATCACCAAGTTTCAAAGCTAAATACAATCTAAGTTTCATTTAGGCATTTTACCGAACACCTAGTGGGCATTGTATTTGAGCTATTCTATTAGCTAGAAGTAGACAACCTCCAACCATGTAATCTCAACTCCACAAGTACATACTTTCATTATAATCAAATTAGCACCTAAATTTTAGCTTATTATGTGTTGATACATAATTTAACCATCATGATTTCATGGATTCTACTCTTTCATCAAAACCCACTTCCTCATATATATATATATATATATATATATATATATATTGGTTATAATTCGAACACCTTGTATTTCGCAATATTCCTTTTGTTTGTATTTCATTAATGACGATATACCCGACCCGGGATGACCGAACCGGGTCATTCCTCCACACTCCACACTTCATAATTTCAACAAGCATGATAACCCAAAGCATTTATAGACTATCAATTTTACCATACAATCTACAATCCATTCAAGAATATGCAAACAACCAAGTTCATTCTCATTCACTACTTTACCAAAAACAAATTTATAACATACCTGTTCATGCATATGATTTAGCCCCAATTCACCCTTCAATTTACTGAAATTATGATAAACTAGGTTTTAGTGTGTGTTCCTTCCTATGTTTCTCTCTGTATGTCGACACACACATACATATGTGTGTGAAATTTTATAATTTCTAGCTTTTCATTTATTTAGTTTTCATTTGTCTAACTTTAACCCCTTTGGTTTAGTTAGTTATTTAGTTAGAGCAACACTTGCATGTTTTATTGTCACCAGGAAAAGGAATTAACTAGGTTTAAATCTCACCCTAGTTTCCCGAACTCAATTTAAATGCCAACTATTTAAATAATATACTTTATATTATTGAGGCGTTACATTTAAGTAAACATGTTTATAGTTAAAAGTTAGTTTTAACTATAGTAGATTAAATAAAAAAGAAAATTAAAATTTGTTACATGATGTAATGAAGAGTTAGGGGTTGTTTGGTAACTTCTGAATGGGTAAGTGTTGAACCAGTAAAAGGTATGAACCACTAAGTGTTGAACTAGTAAGAAGTCTGAACCATTAAGAGCTAGTATTTTTCTTAACAGTTAGAGGCAAATGTCTGGCCAATTCAGATAAGAGGTTTTAACCATTTAAACTCAGTATAATGCTTAACAATTCAGAGATAAGAGGTTTTAACCATTCAAACTCAGTATAATGCTTAACCATTCAGAGGAAAATGTCTGAATCATTCAGACATTTGCTCGCGAAACAAACAGTCTGAATCATTAAGTGTTGACCCAATAAGAGGTCTTAACCATTAAGAGTCTCATTAAAAGCTAAACAAACAGCCCCTTAATATAGACCATGCAAACTTTAATATAAATAGCATTGTGGCGGGGACGCGGTGAGAGTTCAATTGGTATTGCACACTATGACAAAGGATAAGAAAACAAAAAAAAAGTCGTAACATTAACCAAATAATATCTACATGTGTTCGGTTCCTTGTAGTTACGGCTCTGCTCTCAACATCGAAATGTAACGATGTAAAATTAAAATTACGTCATAATTTAAACAAATCGTAATCGTATATTTGTATAACCACGCAAAAAAAAAATTCACATCAATATGTCATAAAAGTAAGCATGTTATTAATTACGTGTCGTAATAAAGATATTTAAACACTAAAAATAATATATGTATAATAAAACAATAACAAAGTTTTAATATAAAAATAATATATGAAGACCAATCATGAATTAGAACTATCGACAATTTAAAATGTTACTTTAGGAATGATTTGGTGCAATTAAACATGTGTTATGCATATTGAACTAAAGAGGTTTAGAGGTTTTTTGTAAGTGCATATGTATATGCATATTGAACTAAAGAGGGAGCTTTTTAGTTTCAGTATTTAGTTTAAAAAACGTAGATATTTTTGAAAGTAAGCATTGGATTCTAGCGTAGAGCTTGGCATATTAACTACCGATATCATTTATATTAGTTTTTGTTTGATTTTTGTGTTTTTATTCACTTGGGTCGTTTGATGTTGGTATTTTCCAGGAACCCACAAAAGCCCTTATTCATTTTGAGTTTTCTGGTAGCTATTTGGTTATAGAAACTTCCTTTGGCACGAATCACCAAAGAACATAAATGATACAATTTTCTTACATAACTCATTATCTATTCATATTAGTTGGAATTTAAATTGGGTTTAGGAATTTTATTACGAATTAGGTTCTAAATTAAATTTACGTTATGAAAAAATATAGCCTCTCGAAAATCATCCCGATGAACACCCCTAACTTAAACTTATTGAACTTCTATGTTGAAGTTAAACAAGCATATGAAACGAGAATTATATACTTATAAAAATTGCAGTAAATTTCCTCGCGTGTTGCGGTGGGTCCAACTGTAAAGTAACTTGGATTTGTACCGTCAAGACCCGAATCGTTTCCGAACAAAAGTTACGTCAAAACGTAGATAAACTGATGACGTACATAAATATAAGCAAGAAAACGTATTATATTTAACCCGACTTATTTGCGAAAGTAATTTATGCCGAACACCAACTTGAACTTATACTGACACGTGCATAAAAATAAGCATAAAATTGTGTTTTTTTAAGTTAAAAATGGTACCGCGCGTTGCGGTGTCACCGAAACGTAAATAATTCGAATTTGTACAATCTAACGAAAACGTATTATATTTGAACCGACTTATTTTAAAACAAAATTTATGTCAAAACGTAAACCAATTGAAAACGTACATAAGAAAACACAAAAAAAAACATTATATTTAACCCTACTCATTTTCAAAGAAACGTAATTAACTTGAATTTATACCGACACGTACATAAAAATAAGTACATAAAAATGGTTATAAAGTTTTAAAAAGCTGAATGGTTGTAAGTGTCAAACTAAATGTTAAAAGGTAAAGGTTGGAAAACAAAAAATATAAATAGTAAAAAACAAAGTGATGAGACCTAGGCTTAGCGCTTACCAGATTCAAATTGTTTGGCTGGTCAAAAAATGCAAAAACAAAGCTCGACTCAAGAAGCTGCAGTTCAATCCAGATAAAATGATTATCAGAGTTTGTAGTAGCCCTCTAAAGACCAGGAATAGAAACGAACATAATAATGAATCAACATGTATATTAACCTTGCAATCTGTATTGGAGCCAGTAAATTGTCCAAGCAATAAGGCAACTCCACCTTGACACTCTGAGTAGCTTGAGTTGTTGACAAAGAAGATGAAAGTTCAGGATTGCTTAAAAAGTACAAATATTGAAGATAATCGACCTTAATTTAATCAAGTAGAGAAAATATTCACCTGTGTTTGTTTAAAGAAGGTAAAATACTCAACTACTCCTCCTTGTACTAAAGAGTGCATATACTTCTTTTAAAAAGTAAATGTAAAATTGTTATGGATTTTAGAATCTATTGCTTTAATCGATCCAATATATTAAGAAGCAAACAATTTCACCTAAAAAAAGTTCAACGTGTCAATCTAAATATGCCACTTTTATCTAATAATTGAATGTAGATCAGATATTTAACTTTAGATGGTATATTCGAAGTTACAATAGGGTACTTTTAGGCATAGACAGAAGTTGCGATCGTAAGTTTAACCCTCAAATAACTCTAAGTGCACGTCAAATTTGTTTACTCTATATATAGTTTGAATTGATCCAATAATTCTGGTCAAAATTGGTAAGTTGATTGATTTGAGTTTATAGTTGGTTGAGAAAAGTCACTTTAATGATTTAGTTAAAAAAAAATAAGCAAGTGAAAGCTAGCATAAAGAAGTGAAAACGCTAAAGACAATCATAAAGTCACTCATCAACTTACCCAAGCGGTTCAATTATGGGTTGTGTGACAATTGTGCTCTGTAAACGATGAACGATGTAAAACAATATCAATTATCAATGAAACGATGTGTTTTGGTGATAATATTTGTGTATTTGTGTTTGACGATTTTACGATTTGATTCTAGTTCGATTTCAAGCTTTAAATCGCTTTCTTGAAAGTTATACGCAAACTGATGCATGAACGTAATCAGTTTAACGCCACAAACACTCTGGAATAGTGACATAGTCTTAACATACCTTAAATAACCTTTACATAACTTAGAAATAAGTTTTGAAGGGTTAGGTTTCAAGGCCTTCAAGTAACTCCTTTGGATATCCTTCTATTACAGCACTTTTTCCTTTGCTTAACTCTGTAATAGCCCTTTTTATTTCACCGACGTCTTCTTTTATTTCTCGGAGTTCTTCTGAGACTCTTGTAATTTCTTGGATTAAGAAATTATTTTGCTTAATCAGGATTGCTGTTTATTGTGCTGAGTTGTGTCGAAAACAAGTTTATTCGATCGCAGGACTATTTGTGTCAAACGGCGAAAGTATGCCGATTCGTATAGTAACGAACATTCCGAAACTTGATCATATGCTAAACATACCCTAAATATCCTTTACATAGCTTAGAAATAGGCTTTGAGGGGTTCGGTATGCGAAAATAAACTTATTTGATCAATAGGGACTAAAAGTGTCAAAAAGTGCATAAGTTTGCATTTACGCGAATAACTTACGTTCTGAACATATCCGGACATCCAAAAACTTTTTTAATCATTAAAATATTTTATTTTAGTGATTGGAATGCAAAAATACCATTCGTCGTGTAATTTGGATCGTTTTCGCGTCCGTTCGAGTTTTCGTCGTAATTAACCGAATAACGTGACCGTACGACCAAATGAACCGACATCCGAGATGTTTTCAAGCATATTTCATGTTCCCTATGTTTTAAATTCATTGTAGAGCCTTGAAATGGGGTTAACGGGGCTTAAAAACATCAAAATCAAAGTTTATAGCTTGGAGGGACTAATTTTGACAACTGCTGATAGTTGGTCGCGGGGCACGAAGACCTGAGCATCAGGCTAAGCGGGGCGCGACAGAGCATCAGATTAGAAACATTGAATCTGGCTTCAGCAGCTGTTTTCATGCAATTTTAACATGGTTTTGGGATACCATTTGCTTGTTTCTGAGTTCCCCTTGTATTGTAATCTATGTGCCACAAGTGTATGGCTTAGATCAAACTTTGATTCTTGCAAAAACACTTGTAATCTTCCTAAGAACTCAAGACTTCCTATAAATACCCACCAAGTTTGCATTTGTTCCTTGCTCAAATTGATTTCATCTGCTCTAAGTTGAAGCTAAGGCTTCATACCTGAGTATTTTAGATCAATTCTTCCTAGCTTGGACCCTTTGTAAGCTTCTTTCATGCTTGTTTATGCTTTTCAAGCATGAAAGTCATACAGTGTTTGACTTTCTTCTTTGACCATGAATTGGTCAACACAAAGTTCGTTTGAACTTTGCAACGTGAGCGTAATCACGATGGTAATAGTCCCTTGTGACTATACCTACTGATTACCACGTTGATTAGTCGAAGTGACGAGTCAAAGTTTCGGTCAAAATACGTATTTATGCATGTTTTGCAACGAAGCTATTTTCAGGTATCAAAACACTTTGTTTTGATATCAAACCTGTTTTCTAAGTTAGTTAAATATGTTTTAACATGTTTAACTCGTCACTTTTAGTCTTGTGCTTATTTAGGGTCGTAAGATAAGCGGTCTTGATAACCGCTTAGACTTTCGAACCCGACCCGTTTGGTCGATCGTTAGGATCCGACCAAGCATATATTGTGACCATAGTTGTATAGGGAATAACCTTACGAGGTTATACCGTATGGTCACTTAGTTTGATTAGTTGTATGATAGGTAGTTTATATGCCTTAGGAAAATGACCAAAATACCCTTTTCATGCATAATTTGATTTAAGCGTATGTAACTTAATTTTTGTCACTTAAACTGATTATGCAACATATTTAAACATGTTAGGGCATATAATACTTGTCATAGGACTAGTTAGGCTTCTCGAACGCGCATTTGCGCGAACGACGCATTAACGTAGCGTAAGCTACCTTAATGGGTCGTAACGGGTCGTAAGCACTTAGGATACGTTCCGATTTAGGATGTAGGCTTTGTTAAACCATATCACATGAGTTCCAATACTCATTTGATTTATGAGACCTCATTCCACCCGATCTTCCGATTTAGGTGTCGATTTATTAACTTAGCAATTCGATTACTAGGTGCTACTTGAATTCCTTGGTTTACCCGGGCATTGATAGTTCATTAGATCGAGGATACCTTGCAATTCAAAGTGAGTACATAGTTCCCCTATTTTACTATTTTTGACTGTTTTGGGGTGATTCATATGTGTTAAACGATTTCGATGCTTTCAACGATGATTTCAAAAACAAATACTATGGTTTATATTAAACATAACGATTTCGATAATGTGAACGAACTTGTTGGTACGTAATTACATAACGAATGACATTCATTAGCTTTGGCCGAGCCGACCAGTAGTATGTTATGGTACCATAGGATCTGACAAATCCCGTTATGAAATTATCGCCATGGTTATGTGTGGGGATATGTGGGTAACGACAAAACCTGATTATTGTTAACTTACCCCTTGGTGGTCTGCTAATAGGAGTTGAACGATGGACGAGTTACGAAGGTTAAATTGTATTCCACGAGACGACCAAAAGTAGTTTTCACAATTAAAACGAGAACGATTTGAACGATTAAACGATTTTGAACGATTGAACGATTTTGAATGATTGAACGATTTTTGAACGATTGAACGATTTTGAACGAATTGAACAAGTTAAACGAATTGAACGAACTATTGGTTTTCAGTATGTGATTAGATAACGGGACGGGTGTAATGAGATAAAAGCATGGTAGATACGCCGCTGGTACTTCTTATATATAAGTGCTTTTATCATATTACATACCATGGCGTTATTTAGTTCACTTGGACGAACGATTTTAAATGATGTCACGCAACGATGTTTACTATCGATATAAACCATATGAGTTTTATTACGAGAACGATTTATAATTTGGTTTACTTAAACAAATGTTTTGGGGTTAAGATTCATGGCAACGAGATTTTATAAACTATAACCAACTTATTTTGAGCTGGTTATTCATATTGCAATACCAAACTCTTTTCAAAACAAGATTTTCAATTATCGACTCTTGTAGTCAAACGAGGTATTGCAACATGTAAACGAGCCATGAATCCGACACTTTCACAAAACCTATGTGCTCACCGGCATTTCCTTGCTGACTTTATTTTCACATATGTTTCAGGTGGTGTTGAATGATGTTGATTGCTACTAGGATGCATGCTCACTTAGGACTGGACGAGGCCTTAGTGACTTAATAATGATGATAGTCGATATGTGAACTTGTTTGTTTTAACTTTAAGACAATGTAAATATTTAATGATTCAATAAAACAAAACTTTTGAATCCATGGTTGTGAAACAATAATTTTGTCGCTCCACTCCCCGACGTTTCCGCTGTGGTTTGTTGTTTTACGCGGTCGAGGTGTGACAGGTTGTAACGCTCCAGCAAGAAGAACTTTCTTCTTTATGTCGGGGGAAGAATGTACATGATTCCCAATTACACCAAGCTGAGATGTCATTCAGAATACATTCCCAGCTACAAGCAATCTTATATGTAAAGATAAGTGTGACATTTGATCATTTATTCATTACCAGTGGTTCCTCGAGGTTTGGTGGTTGGGCCTGTAAAATCGAATATTAATTCTAGATTAGACACTATGTAGGCTTCATTTCCAAAGTACAGCAAGCTTCATTTGCAAAATACACCACTAAATGCCAAAAGAAAAAAACATTAATGGTATTCAAGGAAGACAACAAGAAAATACATGCTGCAAATATAATGGTGAAGTGATACAATTGCATACGTGGATATTTGGTATGATGAATATCAAAATTACTAACAGGGAATGTAAAGTGTATGTAAATCCAAAAGTCAAGAACCGAAACAAAGCATACTAAGGACTTTAGTCATAAGTTCAGGTTATTCAAGTTACTCAAAGAAGAACAAAACTAATCCGTTCACCAATCCATTTAAATAAGTTTGGGTTTGGTTTTAATGTTATTCTGGTTCAGTCTCATCGGGTTTCCTCAAATTCGGGTTTGGGTAGCTTCACGTTTCAGATAAAAGATTTCTACCCTAGTATCACTGTATTTGGACAAACTTGAGGGAAAAATCACAACCTCATAGTAATAATTTCATATAATATGCCCTATTCGCATTTGAAAACCATATGAATTCAAAAACTTCAGCTATATATTTAAAAGGCATGGCCAGGAATAGTGATATGTTAAATCTTGGCCTTCCAATTTTTAATCTACGGTGAGTCTATTGCTTAGAGTGTATTGGTTGGTTTCCCCCCACAAGTGGCCTTAGAAAACCTACTTGTTAAAGTCAAAATTGATTCCCTTTCCTCTTTCTCTGTAACCTGAAGTTGAGCGGCAATTGAGTTGGGGGGGGGGGGTAAAGGAAGGTGGTGATGGCGGAAGATGGCCTCACTATCTTTATCATCGAAGTCACATTTAGAGTTAACTTTAGCTTTCTAGGCTTTATATTGTAATTAACAACACAAACTGAACATGGTCTAAAGAAGATATACATAACTATATATCATGTTGACTAATAGAGAGAGTAGACAAAAGAAATGAATACCTTGTAGATAACGCATAATGGATGCTAAGAGTCTCGGCAGTAAAACCAATCAAAATACATAAATCTCAATTTCCCAACAAATGTCATGTCACACCCTGACTTTTGCGGAAGCGTGATTTGGTGTGACTTGGTTAATATCATTGCATTCAATCATAACAACAACTATATGATAAAACCATAGATGTTCGTCCATTAACTAAGTTTAGAAACATAACAAAAATATTGTTTTAAAACATAGAAATTCGAATTCGAGTACAAACCATGCAACTTGTTTAAGAGTTCACAAAGACTCGACAAAAGACATTAAATAAAAACAAGATTTGGAAGACGTGTCTCATCCAGGATAAGACACACTGACCAAATCCTAAGATCATGGATGGCATCTCTTATTCTTAAACCACACTTGGAACTTCCGAACGCCCGCCAGATCCACAACTAATTCCCTGAAATACATGTAGTTTGAAAACATCAACAAAAGTTGAGCGAGTTCATGTGTTTGTGTTAGGATCTGAGTTTGGTTTTGATTGTGTTTTACGTTTGAATTATAATAAACAATGAATGAGTAGTGCAGCGGAATATAATGGAAGCAAACTTTTCACAATCAAACGAGAGAATTGCTTTTAACATACAAGTTTAACATTGAACCGAATGCTTGAATTTATTACAAGATTCAATTACAAGTATGCAACAAACTCCCCCTCAGCCTGAGCTCATAGTGATTTGTTCGTGCAGGAAGAAGATGGTGAAGAGCTAATAGAACAGTACAGAGCACTGTTCTATTTATAGGCACTAGCAAACCACTGAAGCATCTAAGCTGACGTCACCATGAAAGTGACATCTAACCTCCTAACAAACTCTAATAACTGATCTATACAACCTCTGCTATGCTAACTACTGTTGAACATTACATTTCATAATATAAACTAAACTACTGCTGCATCCTTCCACTGATGTGAACCCAGCAGTACTTGTCATGATCAACAGAGCATGACCCAGAGCAGTAGATTGAATCAGCAGAGCTTTAGTCTTCCATCAGTCTTTGACTTAGACAGCAGTTGTAGGTCAGCAGTTAGTAAAGATCAGTAGTTTGGAGGTCAACAAATGTTGAATCCACTTTCAAGGGGAGAGACTTGTATACATAACATCCACTTATTCTGGATCCACTGCTCTGATCCAGTTTTGGCTTTAATTATCTGTTCCTCTGACAGGGTTCAATCCCAACAATCTCCCCCTGGAACAGATAATGCCAAAACCCTTCATTATTGATAGATCTTTATTGCCTCATCAGCAGTTCCCTTATTTGCCCTTTGAGTTGTAACTCAAAGGCTAAGGCATCTGTGTCATCATCATCCCTACACAGTGGAAGATCAACGAGATCCTGCAAATCTTCAAGACTTAGGCCAAGTGCTTGTTCCCTTGTTATTTTCTTCACTTCTCCACTAGACTTGAACACTGTCAGTACATGGGTCTGTTTGTCAGTTTTCCATTTTAGTACTTTTGAGTCTGGTGGGTTTCTTGGGAGATTTTTATTAGATGAGGAGTTTGGTGATGCAGGCCTTGTGATGACTGTTTGAGCAGTGCTTTGTTGGTGCACTGAATGTCTGCTGATTACGTCTTATCAAGCCTTTTGTCTAGATAGAATGAATGAGCACACAATAGATTAGAAATTAGGGTTTTACATGTTTATCTAGGGTGTTTCTCTTGAAGGGGTTTCAAGGCAAGTTCAAGAGAAACCTATTGATCAGCTTTCTCTTGAACTGATATTGTGCATATTCAATAGAAACCTATTGATCAGCTTTCTATTGAACTGGTAGTGTGTCATTTTCAAGAGGAACCTAGGGCCTATATATAGGAGAGTGTGTCATTTGAAGAGAAACCTGATGGTGTTTGTGTGTGAGTCAAGGTGCTGTCGAAATTTTGTTAGAAATTGATTGTAAAGACTCAGAATCGATTAATAGAAGAAGAATTGAAAGGAATAAAGATGTTATGACTTTATATATGTTGATTCCGCCTTCATATTTGAAGATGAACTGCCTTAACTGACTTTTAGGGTCACGCAAACGGTCCAACAAGTGGTATCAGAGCTCAGGACGAGGAGTTCATACCATAGCAGCTTGATTCTACCAGATTTTCTTATTTCTACTCACTTCTTCTCATATTTTTCTGATTTGAACGAGTTCTAACGGTTGAAATGGCCTGATTTTTTCATATGTCGTGTAAAACATAGAATTAACAAATCCTACAAAGTATCAGATCAAAATTCAGAATAAAACTGATAAAAATGGCTTAAAACTAGGTTTCGTTTGAACTGTTCTTCGAACTTTCTCTTGAAGAATACAACTTTCTCTTGAAAAACTCAATAGAAACCAGCTTTCTCTTGAAAACTCAATAGAAACCAGCTTTCTCTTGAAAAACTCAATAGAAACCTCCATAAAATACAGCTTTCTCTTGAAAGGTTCATATAATCAGGTTTCTATTGAAAGTAATCAGGGCTTTCTCTTGAACTTGGCTTTCTCTTGAACTGTTTCAAGAGGTTTCGTTTGAATTTGAGTTTTTCAAAATCAAGAAATTCTAAGTGTTTTGCTGATTATTTTTCAGGAACGTACAAGATGGCAAATTCCGAACCTATTCCGTGGAAAGATGATAGAACTGAAGAGCAGAAGTATAGATACAAAAAAATGATTGCTGAAAACAAAATCATTAGAATTTCTCATATCTATTTGGAAGTGAAGAGAGCAAAGAGATGGGATCCGGATAGAGAGTGTTATCTTGATGAATATGGAAATATTGCAATCGATGACAAAAGGCTTGATATCGAAGCCATAATCAAGGAGTACAAAGATGAGGATGATTATTGGCAGAAGAAATGGTGGGGAGATGAAGAAGAGAAAAAGAAAAAGAAAGAGTTAATAAATGAAATAGAAAGAAACTCGGAAAATATAACTTTGGTTGAATTTCTTGAATTAATCAAAAAGATTAGAGAAGGAATGACAAAGAATGAAGAATCAAAGAAGGATGAAACTTCAAAAGGTGAAGTTGTGTGCTCAAAATGCGAAAAATCCGAAGCAGAAAATTTCAATCTCTTGAAAGATGTGGAGAATTTGACAGTGGAAATCAAAAGCTTGAAGGATGAGAAAGAATCTGATAATAAACAGATTCTTGAAATGAGAGAAAATTGTGAGAAATTGACGTCTGAAAATGTCAAACTGTTGAGTAGTTTGGACAGTTTGACATTGGAAATTAACAGTTTGAAAGAAAAAGAAAAATATTTTGGAAAAATTAAAATTGAAAATGAAAACGTTTCTTGGATAAAATTGGAAAATGAAGCGTTAAAAGAAAAAGAAAAAAGATTTTCAAAGTCAAATGAAGGTTTTAGAAGATGAAAAGTCTGTTATTTTTAACAATAATCTTGAAAAACAGATTGAAATAAATTCTCATCTTCAGAAAATCATTCGACTTGAAAATGAAGCTGAAATTGCTCGAAATAAAATTAACGAGCTTGAGAATAAATTGAAAGGTTTTGTGAATTTTACATCACATGTTTGTCCAAAACCGATCAATTCTGTTCCAATAAGTGACAATGTCACAAATTTTGACAAAGTCAAAATTGAAGATTGTGATGAAATATCTGATGATGAAAAAGAAAAGAAAAGAAAAATATTTTTAGATTTACAAGAAAAATTTAAAAATACTGTTTTGCAATCTACTGAAACAGGTGAATGTTCTAAACAAAAACCTGTTAAGAAGAGTGTAGAACAGAAACAAAAAGATAAAAATTTGAGAAATCCTAAAAATGAAAATAAAAGCTCATCAGATAAGTCATCCAATCATTATCAAAAATCACAAAAATCTAAAAATAAAAACTCACAAAATGTTGGTAATAAGTGGTGCAGGTTTGACCACAGTGCTCAAATGCCAAATCAAGGATACAAGAAGAGAAATGACTACCACAAGGCAACTCAATGCTATGATCTAAGTGTGTGGTATGAAAATAGTGTACGATATGAAAGTAAGAAGAGGTATGATAACAGAGTGTGTTACTCATGTGGTTATCAGGGACACATTTCTGTTAACTGCCAGAGACAGAGATTTGAGACGAGAAGATGCTATGAATGCCAAATCAAAGGTCACATTGCAAGAGATTGCCCAATGAGATCAAAAGGAAGATCGAGGGCTGAATCTCAGAAAATGGAAAAGAAACCAGTCAACGTCAAGCCCAAAGAACAGAAGGTTCAAGAACCTAAAGTTCAAGAAAAGAAAGTGAAGCTTTCACAGGGGCAGAAAGACAGACTGAGGAAAAAGAGAAAGAAGGCAAGAGAATATCTGGAGAAAATTTTGTCCTCGGGTTCACCGGACAGATTGGATAAGAGTTCTGATGAATCAACTAACTCGATTGCAAAGTCAAGAAAGATGAATTCATCGGATACAAATCTGAGGACGAAAGAAGAAAAGAAGAAGAAGAAGAAAATGATCGGCGATGAATCTGACGTCTCAAAGTCAGACAAGCCATGTGCAGGCAATGATTCTGGCTCGTCAAAGCCAGAGGAGCCTAGTGTTGAGGTAAAATCTGAGAATTCAGGTTTAACAATGGATGATGAAAATTTTCCATCAATGTTGAACAAGAATTCAAAATCACCCAAGGCTGGTCAGGCTTGGGTGAATCTTTTCAAATAGAAAAAACTGACTTGCCGGAGCTTCCAGGTTGGTAAGTGTGAAGCAGGTATCGGCATCTTTCTTGAGAAATTCACTTTGGTGATATTTTGACTTACAAGTAGCAAAATCAGGGACATTAAGTTGTACTTGATTTTCTACTAGTGTTTGTTGTTGACAAGGGTCTTAAATGTTAAATTCTTCAAAATGGTTGAAAAAGAACAAGGTGATGAAACCCCGAGTTTGTGAATAGACAAACAAAACTAATTTTTCAGAAAAACCATTTCGATTAAAACAAACTTAAGTGTTTTGAAATCTAAATGGGAAAATAGTTTGTTGTCAGGGGGAGTTCTGATTGTTTATGCCGAGTGGATGGCGAATTGAAGCGATTCGATATCAGTTTGTCACTTTATTTGTAAAGTTTGTTTTCAAATTTTCCTTGAAAATCAAAATTGAAACATATTTTGATTTTAGGGGGAGAAAAATTTTGAAAAAAAAATTAGAAAATTTGAAAATGTCAAAAACATTGAAAAAGTAAAAAATGAGTTTTGTTGTGAAAAAGAGGAAATGATAGTAAATCAGTGAACTATCACAGCATGCTAAGGATATGAAATGTCAAATGTGATAAATGGCTTCACTGATGATATGCCAGTAGGTTTTTGCACATTTAGTAGATTGTGACGAGATATAAACCTAAATTCAAACTTGCTTATATCGTGGGTAACATCTCTCGGATATATGGGTAACCCCCGAAATCTTGTTTGAAAGATTCCTTTTTCTGATATACTAGGCTTTATACTCAGTGATATCTGGGGTATTATTCCGGGACTTCTGCTGAATGGAAGTTCTGACCTAGTCCTCGAATAATACTTTCTGCAAATGCTTGAAACATAGCATCACCCTCAGCATCAATGATAAGACAATAAAATTGCTTAGCAATGCTGTTGTAAAAAAGATCCTCTAAAGGGGACACACCCACAAGTTGAGTCATGATCTCTCTGCTGAACGATGGTTCTGACCTGAGCTCTCATGATTCTTCATAATTTATTAACCCCTTACAGATATCACTTGTGTTATAATTACCTGTAAGACTGAATATTGGGATCTGGATACGGGAGTATATTCTGAGGTGAGACACATGATTAAGTTTAAGTATCTAAGACATTAAACTCGTATCTCGAAGCAGTTGAACTTTGTGTGAAAATTTAAGTGGACCAGTATACTGACAATCAAGGTGAATCGTTTAGAACTTAAAATGTCAAAAGCTTAACGATGCTAGTGATTTGTCTTATAAACTGATATGATCCTCTTACACAAGCTCACAAAAATATTGTTTGTATATATTTCTTTATATATTTCGTTACTGCATTTCTTTAAAATCAAAATCCAAAAAGATTTTCGACAACTGATGTTGAAGAGCTGATATTCAAAATTCCAAGTGCTAAACATGATGAATTGGTTTGGGAAAATATGTTGAAAACTTTGAATGTCATATACAAATGTTTTGAATGATTGTGTGCTTAGTTAATCAAGGTCATTCATTTGAACTTGATGTATCTAGTATGTTTGTTGTTTAAATTATGTCTACCAGTAAGTTTCTTAAATCTAAGTGTTATAAATTTGTGAAACTTATATTGTGGTAGAGGATATGCAGGTTTCAGGAATTCCCACGGAAGCTAAATGTCAAAGCTTGAACCAGATATCTCAGAGTCTAGCATATTGAGAGGGGGAGTCTGTGAAAGGGGGAGTCTGGATCAACAGTCAAAGGGAGTTTAAAGATGGAGCTAGGAAGTGAACCTGAATCTGTGAAGAAAGAGTTTTTGCAATGAGAAGACAAAGTTGATAAAGGCAAAGACTAAAGACTTGAAGCCAAAGACTTCATCAACATCCAAGGGGGAGTCTGTTGGTGCACTGAATGTCTGCTGATTACGTCTTATCAAGCCTTTTGTCTAGATAGAATGAATGAGCACACAATAGATTAGAAATTACGGTTTTACATGTTTATCTAGGGTGTTTCTCTTGAAGGGGTTTCAAGGCAAGTTCAAGAGAAACCTATTGATCAGCTTTCTCTTGAACTGATATTGTGCATATTCAATAGAAACCTATTGATCAGCTTTCTATTGAACTGGTAGTGTGTCATTTTCAAGAGAAACCTAGGGCCTATATATAGGAGAGTGTGTCATTTGAAGAGAAACCTGATGGTGTTTGTGTGTGAGTCAAGGTGCTGTCGAAATTTTGTTAGAAATTGATTGTAAAGACTCAGAATCGATTAATAGAAGAAGAATTGAAAGGAACAAAGTTGTTATGACTTTATATATGTTGATTCCGCCTTCATATTTGAAGATGAACTGCCTTAACTGACTTTTAGGGTCACGCAAACGGTCCAACATGCTTGCAGGTTGGTTTAGGCCAAGAGTTTCAGCTATCATCTACTTAATGCCTTCTTTTACAAGTTCATATCCTGCCATTAATTCTGCCACTGTTTCAGTATCCAACTATTTTTGTTGCTTTCTTTTATAGATGGCAGCACCAGTTAGAGCAGTAGCTCTCCTAATTTACAGCTTTGGTGATCCTTTTGAAACCTCTGCTTCAGGGTAGTCAGGTTTTTGTGGAACTGTGGGATCTTTCTTCCTTAATTCCTCCAACATTTTGTAGGTGGTCCTGACTGTGTCTTCTTTCCATCTTGCCACTTGATTTTTAGACCCATAGTCAGCAGCAACTAATTCCTCTTTCATTCTCTTCAGCTCTAGTGTCTTTTTAGGCACATTCTTTTTGTACTTTGACCAATCTGGAGGAGTGTGTTTGACCTTATTCTTTATCATTTCTTGAATCCTGGCTGCTTCTTGTTCAAGCTCAGGAATGGTCCACTCCTTGTACATATGATTTTCTCCCTTGTACTTCTTGGTTGCCATGATGCTTTTAATGTAGTCTTTTCTCAAAGTTTCATCTGCTTTCTCTGAGATTTGTTGACAAACATTTTTTGCAAATTGCTCTAAGGATCTGACTTGAGTGAATAGAAATTGATAATGCCTTTGAATTTCTTTGTCAGTTTTCCCTTGAGAGCTTCTTTTGGAGATATCCTCTGCCTGTTGAGCCTTAATTTTTAAGTACTCTTCAATGTTGTTAGGCCTAGGATATCCTTCAACTGATGGCAACTTCCTTTTAGCAGGATCATCCTCATAGTAAAAGGATTTAATCTCTTCTCTGACTGCAATGAGTTCAAGAGGATATTGGAAACCTGCAGGAGTGATGATAGGGATTGGTTGTTGTATTGGAGCTGATGAGAGAGGAACAGGCTTTGGAATAAGTGTAAGAGATTGTGAAGATGTTGGTGGTGGTGATGGAGAGTCATCATCAGGTATGAAAATCCTTCTCCTTTTTATTGTAGGAGAGGCTGGTGATGTTTTGGGTGGATCAGTGGTGGTGATTTTAGTGATAGAAAGTGACTGACTAACAGTTGTTGAAACAACTGGTGTTTCAACCATTGTTGCCATTACACCAGATGTTGTAACATCTGATGTCTTCTGCTTTTTGGCAGGGGTTGATGATGGAGTGGCTGTTTTTCGAGGTGAAGTGATTTTTTGGTGGTGATAGTGGTAAAAGTGTGTGTTGAAGTGATGGCAGTTGTTTGGCTGGCAGTTGTTGAACTTACTGAAGTATCAGCAGTTTTTAATACAACAGAAGTTACAACAACTTTTTGGGTTGAAGTTTGATGTTGGGGGCTTTTGGATGGTGGTTTTGGAATGTGCTTTGTGGGTCTGGATGGTATGGATTTGGGTTCCCTCACTTTTCTAGTGGGAGTCTTTCTTTTTAGCTCAGGATTTTTAACATCCTTTGGCTCAGAACAACCATGCGCATTCAGTTCCATATAAGCTCTTTTTTCCTCATTCTACCTTGACATATCCTTTGCCGCTCTGTCCCTTTTTACACTTGCTATAGCTTCATCAAGTGCATTTTGGGTAACATCAAACTTTTTGCTGCCATCTGGCAAGGGAATCTTGCTAGTCATGGCATCCTTTTCTGGTTCAATGTAGAGACCATCATCTATTCCCTTCTTCTTCCACTCCTGAATTTTCTCCCCCTTTTTAGCATTATCTGGGGGTAATTGATCAATGAAGAGAACAGTTGGAAGAGCAGTGCCAGTGGTGTGCAATATATGATAGCCTTAATGTCTGCTTGTGTGTTCTTGAACCTAGACTCCATTGTGTTTCTCAGGTCTTGTACATGTATTGCATGTTGCTGATCAGACATTTGTTTTTGTTGTTGGAGAAAAGGTTGAAATAGGTTCCATAGCTCATCTGCAGCAGGTGCTTGTGGTGGAGCAGGTGCTTAAGGTGGAACAACAGTGGATTGCATCTTTTGTATTGTCAACAACTGTTGTAGCATTTCTTTGATTTCTGCAACAGAGGTATCCAGTTTTTCAACTCGTTCCTTCAATTCCAGGTACTTTAAACCACCACCCAACTTAATGGGATCATCTGATTTCCCACTAGCAGGGGTTGTAACAGTGGTTGATGCAGGGAGTGTACTCCAGACATTAACCACTGATGCCCCTTTTTCTTGGTACTGGGGTCTTCTTCCTTCAACACTTGATAACCTTTTGATGATACCAGTGGCCAAAACATACTCACTAGTGGTTATCAGAGGTGCTATGGAAGGAATTGCCTCCAAGGAAGTCTTATTGATGTAACCACTGTCCAAATGTAAACCAGTGGGTTCAACACTTGTAGTGGCTGCTTCACTTGGACTACCACCAAGAGTTACTTGTAACTCAAGGGGTGTAACCTCCTCAGGTCTTGTTGGTGGGTTAACTATGATTGATACATCAGACCCAGTCATTTGTTGAATTATGTTCTCATTGATAGATGATTGAGAAGGACTGGTTTGTGTCTGGTTCAAATCAATAGCATCCAACAATAATTTAGTTGGTGGGGGAATTGTGGATGTGAGGTTGGGTGTGGAAAGAGAATTGGCCCCGGGCATTGGGCTGTGGATGATAGAAGCAAGTGATTCCAGAGCATCATATTGTGGTGTCCCTATATGTACAACATGTTCTTTTTGAGAAGAAACAGGAGGAGTTTCGGCCATGGGTTGAGATATTTGTACCAACTGCTGTGAGGAAGTAGCAGCAGTGGTTTCTTGTGACTTTTGTGTTGTCACAGGCAGTTGCTCTGGTATCTCATCCTCCAGAGTTGCCTTTTTGATAGGTTTGGGGGTTTTTGAGTTTTCTTTTGTTTTGGCTTTTTGTGAATTGTAGGTGTGGGTTTCAAAATAGTTGTTTTGCTGCTTTGATCACCTTGAGCAGTGGGCTCAGCAGCAGATACCTGAGGAGCTGTGGTAGCTGCTAAATTCTGCTCAGGCACCTCTGCTTGTGTTTTGCAAGGTGTTGACATTCTTGTGAAAGTTTCAGTAGTTAAGTTGTTTATTTGAAAAGATTCACCTTATTTTATTGTAGAAGCATCATTCTTACCAAATTTCTTTTCAAAATAATAGCTTAAAAATCTTGGAAAGAGTAAGAATGGCTTTTTCTCAACATTTTTAACCAAATCATTAAAGATTTCCTGGGAATAATTAAAATTTTCTTCTTGAAGAATAGCATAGCCCAGGTTTTGAATCTTTAATGGTATTTCATTGAAAGCGGTGGTTTTGTTTGACACACACATTAGCAGGGTATGAAATAAAAATCTCGTTGCTGGAGGGAAGTACCCTTTTTGTAGGGTATCCCTCTTCATCATTGGATCAGCATACCCTCTTTCAATGAAATCAATTTTTAACTCATTTTTGGGAAAAGAATTTTTACCTTCCTGATCATTGAGTTCAAAGACTTTCGAGATGGATTGCGGTGTGATTCTGACTGCTTTACCCTTTAGGGAAGAATTGATGGCTATAACATTTTCTCCTTGTTTTTCAAGGGTTATATTTTTCCAAAATTTTCTCTGGGTTTGCAGATAAATTGGAGCATCTACAGTAAGCAAAGTCTTGTACTTTGATGCAGACATGAGATCAATGATGGAATCGAAGGCATCGGTGGTGCCGGGTTTTGTAAGAAGACCCAAAATGTTGTGAGAAGGTTTGTGTGGAATTTCAGTGGTTGTTGACGATGATTTTGAGGTGGATTTAGCGGATGACTTTGATTTTGAC
The DNA here is from genome assembly GCA_030545235.1 of Helianthus tuberosus. Classification (NCBI taxonomy): domain Eukaryota; kingdom Viridiplantae; phylum Streptophyta; class Magnoliopsida; order Asterales; family Asteraceae; genus Helianthus; species Helianthus tuberosus. The sequence goes on along the minus strand of CM060371.1, from coordinate 137,020,058 downwards.
ATTTTGGAGAAGATGATCGAAGATGGTTGTGAAGAAATTGGAGAAAAGGAGATGAAAAACTGCTTTGAGAAAGGAATTTTTATGAATTCAATTCGACAGTAAAACCCTGTTTGGGGTTTTGAAAGGGGTTTTATGGAGAAAAAGTGAATGCTGACGTGGCAGCGGTTAAAAAAAGGTCTGACCACTATGTACTGTCCACGTGCCAACCCCTGATGAAATGAAGGACAATACTTTTATGAAAACCACTGATGAAGGGCAGTGGTTGCAACGATAACAAATGAAGGCAGTGGATTATTTTTACTATCAGTGGATAGCATATCAGTGGATAAAACACTGATTTTGAACAACAGTGCTTATCATGAAAATGAGAGAACAGGGGTTGACTTTCAGCAGTGGACAATCTTTTTAAGTAGAAAGGACTTTTTAACAAAGCAGTGGTTATGGCAGACTTCTAAGGATTTAATGAAAAAATTCATTTTTGGCTATTTTTAAGGATGGATTTTTGATTTTCTGAAAACATTTTAATGCTTTTATTCATAGAAAAACAGGATTTTGCCTGTTATTCCATGTTTAGCTTGCCAATCCTAGAGATCAAGCTTTCAATGGTAGATGTGTCTAATGCTTTTGTTAGCACATCTGCCAGCTGATCCTTAGTTGGAACATGGTGCAGAGAAATCAAACCTTTTTCATAGCAATCCCTCACAAAGTGATGTCTGATGTCAATGTGTTTGGTGGTTGAATGGGAAACTGGATTTTTGATGATATTTTCTTCTGCCTGGCTGTCCAACATGAGTGGTGTCTTTAAGGCAGTGATACCAAAATCCAACAACTGATTTTGAAGCCAGAGCAGTTGGGCTGTACAGCTTGCAGCAGCTATATATTCTGCCTCAGCAGTGGATGTGGAAACAGCTGCTCGCTTTTTGCTTTGCCAAGATACTAAGCAATTGCCTAGGAATTGGCACCCTCCTGAAGTGGACTTCCTTGTTTTGTCACATCCAGCAAAGTCACTATCTGAGAAACCTGAAAGCTTAATTTTACCATCAGCTGTGTTGGTGCATACGTCTGTCGACTTCGTCTTGTATCGAGTCTTGCATTTCACATGGCACGAAGTTCAAGAAATCAAGACAAAGGTCTAATTTCACTTGGAGATGCTTATTTCACTTGAACTATTTGATTTCGCTTGAATCATGTTAATTTCGCTTCAGTGTAATTGTTGTGATTTCGCTTGTAATGATATTCCGCTTGAGTCTGTTCAAGCGGAATCAGTAGTCTATATATAGATGATAGGTTGTGTCATTTGGGGCGGAATTAGAGAAGAGTATTTCCGACGGCGAAGCTCTGTCGAAGTGTCTTCAGATCTGTAATCATATCAGAATCAATATACAAGACAGTTAGAAGTTATATCTTGCTGAATTCAACTCATTATGCCTGTTTCAGCCTTTCATTTTGAGTAGAACGCCTCTGAACGACTCGTTTCGGGTCCGAACACGATCCTACATGTGGTATCAGAGCTCAGGAGGAGGAATTCTGCAGATTTCAGCTTGATTTCATCTCTTTTTCTTACTTCTACACCTTCTTTTATCAATTGAACAACCTTTCACGGTCAAAATGGCCTTAATTTTTCACATCATAAGCGAAATTGTGTTTTAATAAACCCTTGAGAAAATCAGATCAAAATTCGGACTAATTCTTATAAAAATGGACTAAAAATCTTATTTCGCTTGAACGATATATCTGATTTCGCTTGAAAAGTTGAAGTAGTTTCAAGCGAAATAAGTGATTCCGCTTGAAATACATCTATTTCCGCTTGAGTTGGTTGTTTTCGCTTGAAAATCACTTGATTTCGCTTGAAAGTGCTGATTCAGCTTGAAATCTGATTTCGCTTGAAAGAGTTGATTCCGTTTGAGGGTATTTCGCTTGAAACCTTAATTTCTCTTGAGAAGTTTGTATGCAGGTCAATCTCGCTTGAAAGTGTCTGTTTGAGAAACGTATTACCGAATCATGAGTGAAGAATTTTACAACGCATTTGTAACATCTCCGACTACTCCAGCTACCATTGCTCAAAACATGAACTTAGAAAATGAAACTGGAACTACACAAAAAACCCCTGAAGCTAATGAGTATTGAGGAGTATTACGGATGGAAAGATCAGTTTGAAAACTGGGTTCAAGCAAATCATTTGAGATCTTGGGAGTGTATTTTGAAAAAGTATGTACTACCACGTACTAATCTGCAGGTTGAGAAAGAAATCTCTGAATTCAATGATAAAGAGCGAGACATGTACAGAGCTGAAAAGATGATGATTAGTCTACTTCAGCAAGCTATTAAAGAAGACATCTTTGTATTGCTTCAACATGACAAAACTTCAAAATCAATTTGGGATGCTCTTAAAATCAAATTTGAGGGAAGTGATAAGATGATCAAAAGTAAAAAGGCATTGCTTAAGAAAGAATTTGATCTATTCACAAGTCTGCTAGGGGAAGATACAAAGAAGTTGATTGAAAGATACTGCCACTTAGTGCGTTCTATGTCGTTGTTAAGCATAACCAAAGAACGAGAGGAATGGGTCGACAAATTAGCTGATGCTTTACCTCAAAAAGAATGGGGTACATTCTTGATGATCTTAAAGAACACCGGAGTATATGATGGTTTGACGATTTCTCGGTTCATCGAGAAGATTGAGGTTCAAGATCTTGAACAGCAAAAGATTGCAAGAATGAATAATCCGGGTAATCATCAAGATGTGAAGATGTATTACAAAGGCAGTGTTCAAGTGGTTGAAATGAGTCCAAAAATCCAAACTGCTTTTAGTGCTGGGAACTTATCGGGAAATGTTGATCAAAGTTCAAACAGTAGCAGTGGATTCTCTTCATATCCAAATGTTAATCCAAAGAGTTCAACTTCAAGCTTTCATTCTCAAAGTTCAAAAAGTGGAAATGGTTGTGTGATACAATGTAACATTGCATTGAATCTTCCAGATGGTCAAAGTTTTTCTGAAGAAATTGCAAAAGATCACATGGCGTTACTTGCAACTGTGCTACAATCCTATGAAGGTTTGGTTGCAGGGAGGATCGGAAATCCTATGCTGACGAAAGAGGATTACGATCAGATAGACGCTGAAGAGATGGAGCTCATGGACATCAAATGGTGCTTAGCTAGTGTCTTGAGAAGAGCTGAAAAATTCAAAATGATTACAGGAAGAAATGATTTTTTGGATGCACATGTTTCTACTTTGGGTTTTGATAAATCTAAAGTTACTTGTTTTCGATGCAGAGAGAAAGGTCATTTTAAAAGAGAATGCAAAAATCAGGAAGCTAGTGGAGTAAAGAATCCTTTTGGAAAAGATGATTACTATCGGAAAGCCATATATCAGCAGGTTGCTCATCAACCATATCAACAAAAAGAAATACACACTGCTCATGGGAAAATGATTGAAGATGCAAATAAGAAAGCTTATTCTGGTATCATTAATCAAGATGATCAAAAATCTTTAACAAATTTCAGTTGGGACAAATATATTTCAGCTGATAGTAAAGCATGTCTAATAAACCAAGATGATGAAAAATTACCTGAAGGGTTCAGCTGGGATAAGTTTGTAGATGAGAATGGGGAGTTTAAAGCTTTCATTGCAAAGATAGTATAAGAACCTGATTTGTTCATAGAATGGATGAAAGCAATTGGTGTTCATGAGAAGAATCAAGAAGAAGAATCTGTTTCATCCGATGAAAGTTCAGAAGAAGCAACCGTTTTTGATCAAACACCATCTGATTCTGATTTTTCAGATGATAGTTCTGAGAAGACAATAGAGTTTGATCAATCACCAACTGATGACAGTGGTGATGATGAGGAAGAAAGACATATTAATGTTGCAAAAACACATCTATCTCCTGAAAGTTTTCAATTTTATTTTGCAGATCGCTTGGAGAAGCTGAAGGAGAGACAAGCAGCAAAAGAACAAAAGAAAATGAAGTGTGAAAGTGTTGATAAAAACGAAGAGACTGTTCAAAATGAAGAAGTTAAAGCTGAGGAGGTGATTGAATCTGAACCAGTGATTGAGGTTGAGAAGGTCATCGAAGATGAAAAGATTGTGGAAGTCATCAAGCCTTGCTTAACGTGTTTAGAATCTTACAAGCAATGTGCAGAAAAAGATGAGAAGTTGAATGAGCAAGACAAGATGAAAGAACAATTATTGTTCAATCTCAATTATGTAAAAGAGTCGTATGATGTGCTAAACAGAACAGTAAATGGTCTACAAAAGACTAATTCTGAAAGAGAAGATGCACTGACAATGCTGTGATGATGACAAAGCAGAAGGCGATAAATCATTACATTGAAGAATGTGCAAAGTTGCAGCGGGAGTTGGAAAATGAAAAGATTGAGAATGAGAGAATCAGACGTTTATTACAGAGTTATCCTAGCTCTGATTATTTGATTGACCGAATCTATCCAACTGTTGCAGGTTTTGAAGCGTTTAAAGATGATCAAAAGAAGCCAAAGGAGAAGAAGGATACTGGTAAGAAACAGAGTGCTAGTTATAACAAGTGTCCGCCTCCAATATGGGAAGGGTATTCTCCTAGAAAACCGAATGAGGAGCAAGTCGAAAAAGCAGTCAATATAAAGTTAAAGTCCGATATAACCGGTGAATTACCAGAAAACATTGACGTCGTTTTTACATCGTCTGACACTGATCATGAGTCCGAGTTAATAAAAAAGGTGGTCGATCAGGTGTTAGATACAGATGAGGAGTCGGAGTTAAAGTCTGAGTCAAAGTCAGAGTTTGGGTGTTCAAGTTCGTCCGTCAAAATTCCGAGTTCGTCAGTCAACAGTTCAACGTCGTCGGTTAAACGGATTTACAATAAAGAATTTCTGTTATCAAAATCTAATTTGAATGACGAAACAATCAAAGTGGCATATATATTGATTGATTCAGACAAATTATATTCTGATGAGGAATTTCCAATAAGAAGTGTTAAATTTGAAAAGATCAAAAAGGTTTTCAAATTAACAGAAATTAATATTTCTGAAATAAAAGATGTAAATCTTATTGAAATACCTAAAAAAATACACTTCAAGAGTTCAACAAAGGTTAAACAAGAAAAAAAGTTACAGTTCTGCTTCTGGTTTTCAAAAGAAACCAAACCATACGGTAACTTCAAAAAGAAAGGATTAGGTTTTATCCCACCTGAAAATCATAAAAATGATAAAATTTCTAAAACAAATACAAAATTTATTTCAGGAGGAAGCGGTGAAGAAGAACAGAAGAAACCATTCTGGAGACAATCAAACCAGGAGTTTCTTGCTGAAAAGAAGAAAACTGAAGTTTATCAGAAGAAAGAGACTAGAACCTGTTTCAGATGCAATAAAGCTAGTCACATTGCATGGAACTGTCCTCAGACTATAAAGACAAAACAGGGAGTCTCAGAAAAACTTAAAGGAATTGTTATTGATAAAACTGAACCTCCAACTGAAAAATTCAAATTTTTTGAAAATTCAACATATGAAGTTGGTGAGTGTTCAAAGAGATTTTACAGAAGAAGACCAACAAAAGTGGGTTGTTAGGAAATCTGAAGTAAAATCTGGCGATGAATCTGATTCCACAAAATCAGAGGAGCCACAGGTTGTTAAAAATGGTGTAAACTCAGTGCCTCCAGTGGATGATGTTAACTTTCCACCATTGAAGGCTGAGAATTTTAAATCAAAAGTTGGAAAGGTTGAGATCTCGAATCAATTTTATTCTGAAAAGAATGATTTTGATGTTGAGAAAGCATTTAATGGGAATGTGAAAAAGATTTTTGGAAAAATGGTCGAGGGTAAGGTGAAAGGAGTGAAGGACTTTTATAAAACAAAGAAAGCAACTTTTTACCCAAGTGCAGATGAGGAGAAAACATCCAAGTTTGGTGAAGCTTGGATGTCTGTTTTTCATAAGTGAGTAGTATGACTTGCCGGAGCTCCCAAGTTTGTAATTGTGGAGCAGGAATCGGCATTATTCTAGATAAAGTTTGTTTTTATAAATGAATCTTAAAAATTATTAAATTTTACAGGTAGTGGACATTGCCGGAACTCCAAGGTTGGTAAGTGAGGAGTAGGTATCGGCATATTTCTTGAGAATTTCATTCATGAAATATTTGAATTTACAAGATTAATCAGGGACATTAAAATGTACTTGATTTATCTTTTCTTCATGTGGTTGAAAGAACAAGGTGATGAAACCCCAACTTTACAAGTGGTAAAATCAACAAAACTTATTTTCCGAAAAAATCATTTTGGTTAAAACAAACTTAAGTGTTTTGAAATCATAATGAGAAAATGTTTTGTTGTCAGGGGGAGTTCTGATTGTTTATGCCAAGTGGATGGCGGATTGAAGCAATTCAATATTAGTTGTCATGTTGTTTGTACAGTTTGTTTTCAAATTTCCTTAATTGTGTTTGCATTTTAGGGGGAGTAAGAATTTCTGAAAATCCAAAAACATTAGAAAATTTGAAAAAGACAAAAACATGATAAAATCAAAAATGAGTTTTGGTGTCAAAGAAGAGGAAATGATAGTACATCAGTAGACAGTTACAGTATGCTAAAGAAATGTAATGATTAAATAGCATTAAACGGTCTCACTGATAATATGCCGATAGGTTTTTACACATTTAGTAAGCTTTTTCGGGATATAAACTTAAATTCAAACTTGCTTATTTCGTGGGGAACACTACTTAGATATATAGGTAACCCCTGAAATTTCGTTTGAAGGATCCCTCTTTCTGAGATACTAGGTCTTTATGCTCAGTGATATCTGGGTTATTATCCCGGGACTTCTGATTTTGCGGAAGCAATGGCCAAGTCCCCGGAGAATACTTTACGCTTGCTTGAAATAAAATCCTGCCCTCAGCATAAAAAATGATAAAACATTGCAAAATGCTAATCATGTGATGTTGTAAAAAAGATCCTCTAAAGGGGACCCACCAAAAGTCGAAGCCGTCATCTCTCTGCTGAACGGAAGTTCTGACCTGAGCTCTCACGGTTTTCGCAATTTAACCCCTTACAGATATCATCTGTGGTATACTCACCTATAAGACTGAATATTGGGATTTGGATACGGGAGTATATTCAAGAGGTGGGACACATGAATGAGTTTAAGTTCTTAATATACCTAATTCATATCCTGAATCAGTTGAGATTTGTGTGAAAATTTAAGTGGATCAGTATATTGGCAATCTAAGTGAACTGTTTAATTTTTAATGTGTAACTAAGCTCAACGATACTTGTGACTTGTCAAAGCTGATATGATCCTCTGACACGAATTCAAACAAAAAAATATTGTTTGTAAATATTTCTTTATTACATCTCTTTCTATTCAAAAATCCAAAAAGATTTTTAGTGTGTTTTAGCATAAAATTTTGAAAAATCCAAAAAGATTTTCGACAACTGATGTTGGATAGCTGATTTTCAAAATTCCAAGTGCTAAACATGATGAGCATGTGGTGAGGGGGAGTGTGTGTCTAAATGAGAAAATATTTTTAAAAATTTTCCTACATGTGGGTCATCAGAAATTATCATTGATAAATCATTCTGGTTTATTTTGAATAAAAGTTTTGATAGATAAAGTTGTAAATTGTTAAATTTGTGAAATTTATTTCTGGGTTAAGAATATGCAGGTTTAGCCAGGTTTCAATCCTGAACCTGAAGTCTGTGATAGAGAACCAGGTTCTGATACCTGAAGATTCTGTGATTTCAACAAGCCAGACTGCGATCCTAGCAAATCAAAAGGGGGAGTCTGAAGATATCCGAGTAGATAACATTGTTCGAGGGGAGTCTGTTGATGCTGATAAAGAAAGAGAGCGATCAGACTAATAAAGACTGAAGACGTTGAAGACTCGACACTTAAGACTCGTCGACATCCGAGGGAGAGTCTATTGGTGCATACGTCTGTCGACTTCATCTTGTATCGAGTCTTGCATTTCACATGGCACGAAGTTCAAGAAATCAAGACAAAAGTCTAATTTCGCTTGGAGATGCTTATTTCGCTTGAACTATTTGATTTCGCTTGAATCATGTTAATTTCGCTTGAGTGTAATTGTTGTGATTTCGCTTGTAATGATATTCCGCTTGAGTCTGTTCAAGCGGAATCAGTAGTCTATATATAGATGATAGGTTGTGTCATTTGGGGCGGAATTAGAGAAGAGTATTTCTGACGGCGAAACTCTGTCGAAGTGTCTTCAGATCTGTAATCATATCAGAATCAATATACAAGACAGTTAGAAGTTATATCTTGCTGAATTCAACTCATTATGTCTGTTTCCACCTTTCATTTTGAGTAGAACGCCTCTGAACGACTCGTTTCGGGTCCGAACACGATCCTACAAGCTGGATACCAGATACCAAGTGTGGGAGCACTTTTTAGGTATCTGAATATCCTTTTTACAGCAATAAGGTTTGACTTTCTGGGGGCTGATTGGGATCTAGCACAAACACATGTTGCAAACATGATGTCTGGCCTGGATGCAGTTAGGTACAATAAAGACCCAATCATGCTTCTATACAAAGTCTGATCAACCAATTCATCTTTCTCATCAGATATGACTACTTTATTGGTTGCAATGGGTGTACTGCATGGCTTACAGTCATCCATCTCAAATTTCTTCAACAGTTCTTTGGCATATTTGCCTTGATGGATAAAAGTGCCATTTTGCAGTTGCCTTACTTGGAGATCAAGAAAGCACTGGAGTTCACCCATTGCACTCATTTCAAACTCAGCTGTCATGATTTTCCTAAACTCTTCACACATTTTATTACATGTGCTTCCAAAAATGATGTCATCCACATAAATTTGGACAATCATCAAATCCTTTCCTCTCCATTTTAAAAACAATGTTTTATCTATTCTTCCTCTTGTGAAACCAATGGAAAGTAGAAAGGTGGAAAGAGTTTCATACCAGGCCCTTGGTGCTTGTTTCAAGCCATACAAAGCTTTGTTTAGCTTGTAGACATGATTTGGATTAAATGGATCTTCAAAACCTGGAGGTTGACAAACATAAACCTCCTCTTGAATCTTACCATAGAGGAATGCACATTTGATATCCATTTGATACACCTTAATGTTGTGGTTGACAGCAAAGGCCAGAAATAGTCTGATTGCTTCAAGTCTTGCAACAGGGGCAAATGTTTCATCATAATCTATCCCTTCTTCTTGTCTGTACCCTTGAACCACAAGCCTGGCTTTATTCTTGACAACAATACCCCTTTCATCAGTTTTATTTTTGAAGACCCATTTTGTGCCAATAGGACTTACACCCTCTGGAAATGGAACAAGCTCCCAAACTTGTTGTCTTCTTAACTGTTGGAGCTCCTCTTGCATGGCTTCTACCCAGCTGTTGTCTTTCAGTGCCTCTTGGTACTTGACTGGCTGATGGAGAGATAGAAAACCAGCAAAAAGATAAATGTTTTGGGATTGACTTCGTGTGAGCACCCCTTCATTGATGTTGCCAATAATTTGGTATGGTGGATGAGATTTCAAGAAGATGAGTTCTCCTTGGTATGGAACAATGGCATTAAGTGGAGATGGTTGCAGATGTGAATCATCTGAGCTAACCACTGCTGGTGACTTTGATGATCCAGCAGTGGCTTCAAAAGGTGGTGGAATAGGAGGTAAAGGTGTGGACACATGCTGACTTTGATCCATTGTTTGAGGGTTTTTATCAACAGTGTTTGATGATGTGGAAGCAGGGGTTAAGGGGCTACTTTGGTCAACAACTGTTGAGGTAGCAGTGGTTGAGCTTTGACAGCTGTTTTGAACATCTGATGCTCTTCCCATTTTGACATACTTTTACTGAGGAATGATGATCTCATACCCATAGTCTGGAGATGAATCCTCTGATGGACCTGCACTGTTAGTCTTGACAGCAGTATTTTCAAAAGTGAATTTATCAAGATCAAACAAATCTGCAGGATTTGCTGGGATTTTCATTGATGAAAGTTCATTGAACTTTACATTCAAAGTCTCTTCCACTGTTTTGGTCCTTGTGTTAAACACTTAGTAGGCCTTAGCAGTGGTAGAGTATCCCAGATGATAACCACAATCAATTTTGGCTGGAAACTTAGAAATGGAATCTTTTAAGTTTAAGATGAAGCATGGGCAGCCAAAAACTTTGAAGTATGAAATTAATGGCTTTATTTTATACAACAGTTCATAGGCTGTCTTTTGATGCCTGGGGTTGATTAAAACTCTATTTTGGACATAGCAAGCAGTGTTTACTGCCTCTGCCCAAAAAGTTAATGGCAAACGTCTTTTGATGCCTGGGGTTGATTAAAACTCTATTTTGGACATAGCAAGCAGTGTTTACTGCCTCTGCCGAAAAAGTTAATGGCAAACCTGAATCAGCAAGCATGGTTCTGGCAGCCTCAATCAAAGTCCTGTTCTTTCCTTCAACAACCCCATTTTGTTCTGGTGTTCTTGGAATGTTGTATTGCCTTACAATTCCTTTTGACACACAGAAATCATCCAACTCCTTGTTCCTGAACTCTGTGCCATTGTCACTTCTGAAGATATTTACTGGAAGGTCAAACTGCTTTTCAACCTGTTATACAAAGTCTTGCAGAATGCCTGCAGTCTCATCTTTTGAGTGTAAAAAGTAAGTCCATGTAAACCTAGAAAAGTCATCAACAATAACCAAACAATACATCTTTTTCTTAAGACTCATGACTTTAACTGGGCCAAACAAATCCATATGAAGCATTTGCAAACATTTGGTTATTTTGGACTCATCAATGGATTTGTAGGAGCTTTTATGTTGTTTTCCTTTTTGGCAGGAAACACAATGCTCAGGACAGGTGAACAGTTTTTGAGGTAAACCTCTTACTAACCCCTGTTTTGAAATGGCAGTGATTGTCTTGAGATTTGTGTGCCCCAATCTTCTGTGCCATAGTTTTGTCTCTTTGTTTGATGCAGCTGAGAACAGACAGGCATCAGTTCTGGGGCGCTCTTTTGACATATCCACCACATAAACATTGCCACTTCTTTGAGCAACAAGTTTGGTTTTTCCAGAATTGATTATTGCTTCAATCTTTTCAACCATTTCTGGTCCAACAATCCTATAACACGCCTTTGTGAAGAATGACCCATACCCCTTATCACTCATTTGTGAAACACTCAGGAGGTTGAATTTTAGATTGTCTATCAGATTGACATTTTCAAATTTTACATTTCCAAACTGTACTGTACCAGACCCCAGAACTTTCCCTTTACTATTATTACCAAAGGATATATCACCCCCTCCATGGATTTTGAAATCTTTGAGAAGGGCTTTACATCCTGTCATGTGCCTGGAGCCTCCACTATCTAGATACCAAAGGCTATCTAAGCATGCAGAAACTCCCTGCACATGAAGTAAAAGGATTAGTTCATTAGGGTTTCCAAAGCCAATAAGGCTTTGGATGGGGTCTCAACAGTGTCTGGGATGAGTTCAGATGCATGGGCAGTGGTTAAATTAGGGGTTTGGATAGTTTTAGGACTGTTTCTCTCTAACCACTGTTGTGGGTTTTGACCAATCACCTGCTGATAACCAAAAGGATGCATGTTCACTCTTGGTTTAGAGGGCCTTTTGTAGGTCTCATAAACATGTGGAATCCTTTGGTAAGATGATTATCCCTTGCCTTTTCTGAATTGGTTGGCAGGGGGTGCATCAGTCACTTGAACATCTCTTTGGATAGATGTTTGATTCAGCTGTTTTGTAACACCTGTTTGGACTGGCACAAACAGTGGTTGGTTTTTGGTGAATTTGACAGATGATGTCGATGGACTCAAGGATGTTTTAGCAGTGTACTCATTATTTTTTACATCAAAGTTTTTAACATACACACATGCATGAGTTTTGTGGTTTGCTTTACCACAGATGGTGCAGCTTTCAGCAGGTACAATAACACTTGTTTTGTTTAGATCATATGCTTTTAGATGAAAACAGTCTTTTGTTAGATGGTTTCTCTTTTCACAAAAATCACAAAACAGGTTTTTGATCTTTTCTCTTTTCTTCCTTTTCTCAGACTCCTTAGCAACAGAGTTTTGAACCACTGTTGGGATGTCTTTGATAGGAATGACCTTTGCATTTGGAGTTGTGACACCATCAGTGGTCGTAAAGTCCATAGGCTTGAAATTTTCAAGAATGTCACACTCATCAGACCATGTGGGTTTAAATTGGTATTTCTCAATTTCCTCAAAACTTGAGGACCCCGCAGATCTTTGCAAAGTGATTTTGTTACCAAGTTTGTCGGTTATTTTAACCTCTTGGCCATTCTTGTTGGTTGGTTTAATTTCAGATGAACCAGCTTGTTTTCCAGCAGTGTTTATAAGATCATCAAATTTTCTATATCCTATACCAAACTTGACATTGCTTTCAAGTTGTTTTTCAAGCATAACCTCATACCCTTTACAAGATTCCACCCATCTTTCACAAGTGATTTGGGTGGACTCCAACTCCTTTTTGTAAACCTGGTATTTTTCTACCATAGTTTGGCGTTAAGTTTTGGTTATGCTCTGCTCTTCTTTGAGACTGCTGATTTCTTTATCTTTTTCAGCCAATTTGTTTCTAAGTTCTTTTAATAACTTTTCAAATTTGACTACATCAGTTGAGACTTTATCCCTAAGGTTTTCATTTACCTCTTTGATGTTAGCAAATGCAATAATGCATTTGTCTGAACACAGTTTTTCAAGAACTTGAGGTGATACCTTAGTAGCAGCCATCATGGCACAATCACATTGATGATCACCTTCTTCATTAGCTCTATCTTCTTTCTCACCTGCTTTCTTCTCTTCCTTCTCTTCTTTGTCTTCTTCGGACCAGGGATCAGACAGTGGTTCAATCAGGGTTTCTGAATTTTCTCCCAACTGTAGTTCACCAACAACTGCAGTAACCACTGCTTCAGTCACTTCATCCACTGTTTCAGCACTTATCTGTTCACCTTCAGTTTCTACCCCTTCTGGTATTGACTCTAATGCCATCAAACAAAATTCATCATTAGAAGGATCATTAAAAGCATTGAGTGCAAAATTTTCATCACCAAGCTCATCAGGCATGCTGCTCCAATCAACAAAGCCTTTAGTGAAAAAGCTTTGCTGATCTGGTTGTGTTGCTATTGGAGCAGCTGGTTGAGGTGCAACAGGTTACACTTGTGCCTGAGGGACAGGGGTTTGAACATACTGAATTTGTGGAACAGTTGTTTGAACATAATGCACAGGCACAGGGGTTGCAGCATAGTGAGTAGTGTTAACATGGGCAGCAGGGGTATATTGGGTATAGTGCACAGTGCTTTGATGTTGTGGTCTAGGGTTTGGGTTGGGATGAGTGATTATTGGACCATTGGTTTGACTCCTGCATTCCCTAGCAAAATGACCTAGCCTATTGCACTTATAGCACTTAATTTTTTACTTATCCAACCCCACTTTTAAATTCCCATGTAACCCTATGAATTTTCTCCCTGTTCTTTTGTAGAATTTGCTTATTCTTACACTAAGCAAAGCCAATTGATGCAAAATGTCCATCTCTTCTAAGTCAGTGGGATCAAAGTGTTGCAAATCATTGAGTTCAAAACACAAGTTATCTGACATCTAGTTTTCACAATTTGCAGTAAAAGCATAATTTGCAGAGTGAGAATCAGGGTTATTGAAATTTTCACCAGCGGTTATATCAATAAAGTGATCATAACCCTGATCCTTACTACTGCTACCAGTTTCTTCCTGACCAAAAAGAGTTGTGCTGCCAAATGAATAGTCATCAGCAACTTTGCCAGACTCTTGCAACTTCTTTTTCTGGTTTAACTCCCTTTCATAGGTCAGGAGTCTACCATGAAGTTGGGTCAGGGTCAGATCTTTGAACTCCGCAGAGTTTATAGTAACAAATGCAATGGTGTCCCATTTTTCTGGTAGTGATTTAAGGAACCTGCTATTTTGAGTTGAATTTGGAAATGTAACTTTAACAAGCCTTAGTTCACTAATGAGACAACTGAATCGCTCAAACTGCTGAGTCAATGATTCACCCTTGATGTGAAAAAATGTTTCATACTGCTGATTCAGAATTTACCTATTGTTTTCAATAACTTCTTTTGTTCCCCCAAACTGTTCCTTCAGTGCATCCCATAGCTCTTTGGCACTGTTACAATGTAACAGTCCAGCATAGATCTCATTGGGTAATGCAGATGCTATGATGCTAAATGCTTTGGCATCGAGTTCGAACTTTTGAAAATCAGTTTTAGTATAGTTTTCAGATGGTTTAGGTACGAACTTCTTTGCATCCTCAGCACTTGGCACCATAGGAACATTGGGACCAAAAACAACAGACCTCCAACATCCAGTATTCTGTTGAGCAAGGATGTGACCCATCCTTCTCTGCCAGATGTTGTATTCATTATGTTTAAGCATGGGTGGTTTGAAAAGAAAGCCAATGTTATTCTTATCATCTTGTGATTGTGACGTCATCATGGTTATTTTACAGGCACTGATTAATCAACTTTGATGGTGATTAAACCTTGCTCTGTTTTTCAACAAAACGAACAAACTATCGATATCAATGATTATGAGCTGAACTATTTATGTCAAAATGATTGTTAAATCAAATTTGACTGTCCAAGCTCTGATACCAATTGTTAGGATCTGAGTTTGGTTTTGATTGTGTTTTACGTTTAAATTATAATGAACAATGAATGAGTAGTGCAGCGGAATATAATGGAAGCAAACTTTTCACAATCAAAAGAGAGAATTGCTTTTAACATACAATTTTAACATTGAACCGAATGCTTGAATTTATTACAAGATTCAATTACAATTACAATTGCAAGTATGCAACAAACTCCCCCTCAGCCTGAGCTCACAGTGATTTGTTCGTGCAAGAAGAAGATGGTGAAGAGCTAATAGAACAGTACAGAGCACTGTTCTATTTATAGGCACGAGCAAACCACTGAAGCATCTAAGCTGACGTCACCATGAAAGTGACATCTAACCTCCTAACAAACTCTAATAACTGATCTATACAACCTCTGCTATGCTAACTACTGTTGAACATTACATTTCATAATATAAACTATACTACTGCTGCATCCTTCCACTGATGTGAACCCAGCAGTACTTGTCATGATCAACAGAGCTTGACCCATAGCAGTAGATTGAAAGAGCTTTAGTCTTCCATCAGTCTTTGACTTAGACAGCAGTTGTAGGTCAGCAGTTAGTAACGATCAGTAGTTTGGAGGTCAGCAGATGTTGAAACCACTTTCAAGGGGAGAGACTTGTATACATAACATCTGCTTATTCTGGCTCCACTGCTCTGATCCAGTTTTGGCTTTAATTATCTGTTCCTCTGATAGGGTTCAATCCCAACAGTTTGTTTGTGAGTATGAATAACCTTTGTAACCATTGAAAGTATGTATGTAAGTTTGTAAACTCCTGGTATGAAAGCGACAAGGAAAACAGATCACCAAAGGTTTGCAAGGCCATTGATATGTGTGAAGTGATGCAGGAAAACTCAAACCTATCAAATTTGTCTCCGGGAATAAGACATAGTCACCTCATGGGCCACCCTGGTCCACATGGGTGTGGGCTCGCTACACCCAAATAGATCTATCACTCATGTTCCTCGGTCCTACAACGAGGATTAATGGCCTTAAGTGTTATACCCACCACTCACATGATCAAGTAGTACCCTTCCTTAGCTAACCATACCAAATCAAAATGTTTGTAAATAGTTGTAACATGTATTTCACCCCCGAAGTTATAAAACCAAAAACAGTTAGAGAAAAGGGGGTCATGAACTCACAGTCTTGCGTCTTCAACCACCGTAACTCAAGCTTCTTCGGATAAACACGACTACCTACAACATACTATGATCAATTAGACGAGCGGGTCGTGCCTTGACTCAATATTAATGTCTTTGATTTACGTTTCTTCGTATATTCGATATTATTACAAATTATATAATTATTTGTTAAAATAATTAATATTTTGACTTAAGTTATATTTATTAAATTTTGGAATAATTGTTAAAACACTATATTTTAACTTAATACATCCCACGTATTTATACTTGTATATCCTTCCCAAGGATGGGTGTATTTGTATTCGTATTTCGGTGTGTATTTATACGTATGAGCATACGTATTTTATTGTATTCATTAAGTATCCATATACTTAATTTCGTATTAATTTTCCGAAATAATATCCTTAATAAAGCCCACCAATATATATTTCCAAAATATATATTGTAATAAATATTATTTAGAAAAATTATTTATAATTTTTCTTTTGGCAAAAATATTTGTATTTTTTCATAAGTTTCAATAATATATTTTCATGTCTAACTTGGAAAATATATATGAACTCATTTTTCTCCAAAAATTATATATTTCATATTTATTTGGGAAAATATATCTTTCACCCCAAAAATATTGTATTTCATGTTTGTTTAAGAAAATTCATATTTCTTAAAAATAATATATCTTCTAAATATTTCAAGAAAAATATATATTCATACTTGCCAAAATAATATATTTTTCCCTTGTCAAAAATATGATATATTCTTGTAGTAATTGTAAAAATCATATTTTCATTTCCTTGGTGTCCAAAATACTATTTACCAAAATATATTTTGTGAATAAATTTTCCGTAATATTTTGTAAGTCTTATTCCATAGTTCGGTTTCACCAATATTTTGTGTGAAATGTGCATATTTATTCCTTGGAATTTTGGTAATATTTTGGATTGTAATTCTTGGTATTTTGATGTGTTATATTATTTCATGTCCTAAAATAATTTAACTAATACACAAAATATACAAATAATCACACATATGGTGTCATCTAAATATATATTTCCTAAATACATATTTAGTCACTTTTATTTATAAAAACCAACCTCCAATAATTATAATTTTTGTAACAAAATTTATGGCAAAGTTTTTGTAACAATTTATGGTTTAAAATACACTTGTAAATATTTGTTTAGAAATATTTTTCTAAGTGTTTACATTTTTAGAAAATTTTGCCATAGTTTTTCCTAAAAATGGTGGTTTCCATGCTTTCAAGCATATCATTTTCTTTTGTAAAAACAACACAATCAATCCACAATCAATAATAAACAACCTTTACTTACCAACTTTGCCAAAAACAAGTATAATCTACTACATCATGAACTTGAAATTTCACAAAAAATTGTAGTAACTTACTAGTGTCATTAGTAAGCCTTGTTATCCTTTAAAGTGTGGTTGATTCTTTAAAAACTTCATTTTTAAAGAAGATAGATCTTTACAACTTATGATCGTGTTTTCTAAAAATGTTTCTTTATGAATTCTTCTTGTTACATAAGTGTTTCTACACTTTATTAACCACCAAAAATAAGCTTTATTTCTGTAAGAACCAAGATTTAGTAAAACTTATATTTTTAACTTGGTTTCTTTAGAAATCATCCATGAAATTTTTAGATCTACATGATTAGCAACTTACTTTGATCATTTCTTAACAAGAAACAAATTTATTCTTTCAAGTTCATGATCTTTGTGTGGATGATCCATTAATCTCTAACATGTTCATCCTCTCATCTTGCTAGATAATGTTTTTAATCATGATCTTGCAAGATCATATGATGATCAACATCATTTTAACAAACAATCAACAATCATCAAGCATAACAACTCATATTCATCAAGATTTCTTCATACTTTAAGCTTATGTTCAAGTTTACTTCTTGTGATTCTTAGTGTTCTTCATGATCAACATTATGTAACATCTTTTAACCACTAATATAATATGTAAAATAGCAAGATCAAGGTTCTTACCACTAGCATAAGGCTAGGGATGATCAAGTGAAGAATCAAGTGGATAAAAGCAAATGAATGAGGTCTTTGAACTCCCGTAAGCTCCTAGCTCCTTTGTGTGGCCTCTAACACCTTTGTATGTGTGTGTAATGTATGTAACTTGATTGATAAATGGTGATGATGGTGGTGCTTGGTTTGGCCGAGAGCAAGAAGAAGAGAGGAGAGAAGAGTGTGTGTTTTTAGTGTGTGAAGAATTAGACTTATTTGTTAACGGGTTATACTTATAACCCATTTCTAGTGTTTAACTAATGGGTTATATGTTTCATGGACCATCAACAAGATTACATAAACAACTAAAAGAAATCAAGGGTGGGCCACCCTTGTCTAACCGTCCACAAAGGGGGGGGGGGGGGGGTCTTGGTTAAGATGTAATTGTTAGTTAGGTTTATTTAGTTGAAATCTAAGTACAATAGTTAGGTGTTTAGTTGTTATGTGTTTATATAGTGTGTTATGATGTTCGAGGACCATAACTAGCTTGGTAATGTTAAAACAGTGCTTCTAGTGTAAATTTGATGTTTTGGGTAGTGTCCGGTTGTTCGGTTGGTTACTGGTTCGTTAAAGTGCTAAACTTTGCAGTTTAGTGTGCTTTATGTACATTTTTGTGACACTTTTGATTCCCGACACTTAGGAAAGCATTCAGGACCATTTAACCATATTTCTGCATAAAATTAGATTGTTAAAATGCTGATTATTGCCGAATTTTGCTGAATTCAGTACCTTTTGTGAGTTTTAGGCACTTTCCGGCACTTAAACTATCACTAGAAAGGCAGTATTGTGATCCTTACTTTCCTACACACTATACTAGTCTAAGACTTGGTTTCTAGCTCATTATGTGTCTCAACATACTGTCTGTCTATGTACTGTATTCTGTCAGCATATTCCTGATTTATCTGATAACTGTGCTAACTATGTTTCGTGCATCATTCGAGTCAAATAAGATTTCATGCAATAATGATATGACATTAAGCAATATGTGATGCACATGTATGTATATGGCAATAATTAGTAAGAAGTTAATTGTGATTCAGCACAGTCATTAAGCACTAATCATGGGTTAATAGTTGTATAGATACCTGAAATTTTGACAGTTGTCACATTCTCCCCCTGTTAAGAAAATTTCGTCCCGAAATTTTAAGCTTTACTACTAGGTACAGGGGTGTTAGGGAATAAATGCGGGTATTTTGCTTTCATGCGGTCCTCACGCTCCCAAGTAAACTCTAGGCCGTGACGTGCGTTCCATCGAACCTTGACGAGTTTAACACTACTCTTCTGAGTCTTGTTAACTTTCCAATCAGTAACCTCAACAGGTTCTTCGGTAAAGTGGAGTGTGTCATCAATGTGAACTTCATCAGCAGGAATGACCACTGTTTCTTGTGTTGGACTCTTCTTCAGATTAGATACATGGAATGTATCATGAACACCATTTAGTTCTGCGGGTAGTTCCAAATTGTTTGCTACAGAGCCAATCCTTTCCAGGATTTTAAACGGTCCGATGAATCGTGGGTTTAACTTTCCACGCTTCCCAAAGCGTGCCACACCTTTCCAAGGTGAGACTTTTAACAAAACCATATATCCCACTTCGAATTCCAAAGGTTTCCTTCTTTGGTCCACGTAGCTCTTTTGTCGATCACGAGCCGCCTTAATGCGCTCTCGGATCTGTATGATCTTATATGTCGTTTCCTAGACCAATTCGGGACCAACCAGCAGTCTATCACCTGCATCTACCAGCATAACGGTGATCGACACTTTCATCCGTAGAGAGCTTCGAACGGTGCAGCTTGAATGCTTGTATGGTAGCTGTTGTTATAGGAGAACTCTACCAAAGGCAGGTGAGTATCCCAACTGCCACCCAAGTCCATTACGCAAGCACGCAGCATGTCTTCTAGCGTCTTAATCGTTCTCTCACTTTGACCGTCCGTCTGTGGATGAAATGCGGTGCTCAGATTCAACTGTGAACCAAACGCTTCTTGTAAAGATTTCCAAATCCTTGACACAAATCTCCCATCTCTATCAGATATAATCGAGATAGGCACTCCATGACGTGTAACTATCTTCCTTAGGTACAGCTCAGCTAGCTTACCTGTGTTAGCCTTCTCTCTGATTGGAAAAAAGTGCGCAGATTTTTTCAGACAGTCTACGATTACCCAAATCGTATCATGACCTCTGGGAGTCTTTGGCAACTTCGTTATGAAATCCATTGAGATATGCTCCCACTTCCACATGGGTATCTCAGGTTGCTGCAGTAGACCTGAAGGCTTCTGATACTCGGCCTTCACCTTGGCACAAGTCAAACACTTTCCAACATAAGTTGCAACATCACCTTTCAGTCTCGGCCACCAGTAGAAATCCTTCAAATCTTGGTACATCTTATCCGATCCTGGGTGGATCGAGTACCTTGATTTATGAGCTTCATCAAAGATCACATCTCTAAGACCACCAAAGAGGGGAACCTAAATTCGTCCCATGAAACACAAAGTTCTTTCCTCATTGGGTACCAGCTTTTTCTCCATCCCACGGAGATATTCAGCCTTTAGGTTTTCTTTCTTAAGAGCTTCTCTCTATGCAGTATGAATATGCAACGAGAGGTTTATCTGTATAATCATTTCTAAAGCCCTAACCCTTATGGGCTTAATCCTCTCTTTGCGACTCAAGGCGTCTACCACCACATTCGCCTTTCCTGGGTGATATATGATTTTGCAATCATAGTCATTTAACAGCTCTAGCCATTGCCGATGTCTCATATTAAGCGCTTTCTGATCGAATATGTGTTATAGGCTCTTGTGACCTGTAAAGATCGTACTGCGTGTACCATAAAGGTAATGCCGCCAAATCTTCAAAGCAAACACCACTGCGCCTAATTCCAAATCATGTGTGGTGTAATTTTTCTTATGAACTTTTAACTGGCGCGAAGCATAAGCGATAACCTGATGTCGCTGCATCAGCACACAGCCCAATCACTGACACGAGGCGTCACAGTATACCACGAAGTCATCGGTGCCTTCAGGTAGGGATAATATAGGTGCATCGCAAAGCTTGTTCTTGAGTAGCTGAAAAGCTTCCTCTTGTTTATCTCCCCATTCATACTTCTTGTCCTTTTGAGTAAGGCAGGTCAGCGGTTGAGCGATTTTAGAAAAATCCTCAATGAATCTGCGAGAATACCCCGCTAAACCTAGAAACTGTCGGATTTCGGTCGGCGTCTTCGGAGTTTCCCAATTCTTAATCGCCTCGATCTTGGTGGGATCCACGTGGATTCCATCTTTATTCACTACACAACCAAGGAATTGTACCTCATGCAACCAAAACTCACACTTCGAGAACTTAGCATACAGTTTCTCCTTCTTGAGCAGCTCTAAGATGGCTCTAAGGTGTTGCTCGTGCTCTTCCTTCGTTCGCGAATAAATCAAAATATCATCGATAAACACAATCACGAATTTATCTAGATATGGCTTGCAAACTCGGTTCATCAAGTCCATGAATACTACTGGCGCGTTTGTCAAACCAAACGGCATCACTAGAAACTCGTAATGTCCATAACGAGTTCTAAAGGCAGTCTTCGGTATACTCTCTTCTTGAATCCTCAGCTGGTGATAACCTGATCGTAGATTGATCTTTGAGTAGTAACTTGAACCTTGAAGTTAGTCGAAGAGATCATCAATCCTCGGCAAAGGATACCGATTCTTGATGGTTAACTTGTTCAGCTCTCGGTAGTCAATACGCATACGGAAACTACCGTCCTTCTTCTTGACAAACAGAACTGGAGCTCCCCAAGGCGTGAAGCTTGGTCGAATAAATCCCTTATCCAGTAGCTCTTGAAGCTGCGTCGACAACTCTTGCATTTCTGAAGGCGCAAGTCGATAAGGTGCCTTGGCCACAGGCGTGGCACCTGGGACCAAGTGAATATGGAATTCAACTTGTCGTTGTGGCGGCAATCCTGGAAAGTCTTCGGGGAAGACTTCAGGATAGTCTCTTTCCACGGGAATATCTTCCAGCTTCGGCTCTTCGACTTCCTTATCAAGAACGTGAGCCAAGAAGGCAACACATCCTTTCCGTATAAACTTTCAGGCCTTCAAACAGCTGATAATCCTTAGAGGCGTATCATGCTTTTCTCCGTGCACTACAATCGTCTCTCCATTCATCATCGGGATTCGGATGACCTTCTCATGACATACGATCTCAGCTCGGTTACTTGATAACCAGTCCATTCCAACTACCACGTCAAAGCTTCCCAACTCAACTGGTAGAAGATCGAGCGTAAACTCACGCTCTCCGAGCTCTATTACACAACCTCTAATCACTTTGTTTGCCTCTACTAGCTTTCCATTACCTAGTTCTATTGAGTACGGGATTTCTAACTTACTGGCAACTAACCCAAGTATATTCTTAAATTCTAGGGATACGAAGCTATAATCGGCACCAGTATCAAATAGCACAGATGCAAAGTGTTGGTTGATTGGGAACACACCAGTGACTACGTTCGGATCCTGTCGAGCTTCCCTAGCTCCAATGTTGAAGACTCTTCCTTGGGCTTGGTTGTTCTTTGGGCAATCCCGCTTGAAATGCCCAATATCACCACAGCTAAAGCAACCTTGTTTGTTTCCAGTACTGCCCTGATTGTTGTTTGCTCCACGGTTTCCGCTACCAGCTTGGTTTCCAGAACCACCACGATTTCTATTATCTCCCTGGTTATTCCTATTCCCATTACCGTTTCCACCACGGTTTCCACTGCCATTTCCATTACCACTACCTCTCTGACCACCATTTCCACGACCAGTACCAGCCCAGCACGTTTCCTTGGAATGACCATTCTTTCCACATGATTCACATTTCCTAACCATGCACTGGCCGGCATGATGGAACTGGCACACATCACACTTGGGCAAGGTGCCCATGTATCCCTTTCCCTTGTTCTCTGAACTTGCAACACCAGTCCTGACCTCGGCTGGTGGGTTCGCATCTCTCTTCTTGTTACCACTGTTGTTTCCTTGGGTACCCTTCTTGAAGTTCAAGAACTTCATCTTGTTCTCTCCTGATGACTCGACATGAGTCTCCTTCTTCTTTCCCTCAGAGATCGAAAACTTGTTCAATCTAATTGCTTCTTTAGTCAATGCTACGCTCAAATCATTGGAGGCTTCGAAGTAGTCACCATGCTCATAATTTAGGGTGCCAATCCCCAGATGAAGCGTTCAACTCGCTTGAATTCCGGTTCTACCATATAAGGGACAACGCGAGACAAATCATGGAATCTCAGTACGTACTCAGCAATCTTAGGACCATCCATCTTCAGATTCCAGAACTCGGTCTCCAACTTCTGAATCTCTTCCATCGAGCATTACTTCTTGCGCATCAGTTCTTTCATCTCATCCCAAGTCATACCATACGATGCTTCCTCACCTAGGGTCTGAACCTGAAGGTTCCACCACGATAGAGCTCCATCAAGAAGCAATCCAGAAATGTAGGTGACCTGGTGCTCTGGCGCACACTTGCTCATTCGCAGCACAGAACCTGTTTTCTCAGCCCATCTTACGAAAGCTACAGCACCTCCCGTGCCGTCAAAGTTCAGAGGCTTGCAGTCAAGGAACTGCTTGTAAGTACAACCTATACAAGCAACATCATTCACAGAAAGCATTAGTAAACGCACATGGAATGTCCAAATGTATCGTAATGTGTCTTAAGTGACTTAAACATTACCGTGAGGTGGGTTATTTCCTAAGGTACATCCGCTGTGTTCAGAGCGTAAGGCCTCATGTTGTGCGATTGCTTGTGAAATCCATTTATGTAGTTCTACCTCTGTTGTGGGTAACTGAGTGTTCCTTCAAGGAGGCATCTTCTATAAAGAAAATTGGATAGGTCAGGTCTTATTAAAGATTTAAGCACATAAGCATCAATTATACGAATCAGACCTAGGGGTGTATATACGTAGGTATATAAGTAATCATCATAACAAGCATTTATTACAACCATAACACAAACATGAAATTCAACAATGTATTAAATGAGAATATTACGATTGAGCTTTCATTAATCATCGACCACCAATATTGTTACATGTTTTACAAAAGTATTGAAGAAACACTAGATAATTGACCGGAATCGAATTATCCAGGGGGTTTGAATCCACATAAAAAGGTGAGTTTTCTCTCATTCGATCGGGTGGAACAGTTCTTCTTCTCCGGTAAACTATGCAAAATAAAGCACCGTTAGCCTCGTCAAGAGGAGAAAGGGGTTCTCTCCTTGACCCGACTCCGGCGTGAGAATAAGTATGTGTTTATGAAGAAGAAGAAGTATTGACGAAGTGTGTGTAACTTAAGGTTTATACCTGAATTGTCCTCATATTTATAGCCGGGAGTTTTGGGAGGGAAAACCTGTTATTGAAAAGTTGACGGAAGATGCTAACGCCGTAGCGGTTATTTTTCTTCATCGTTAATTCCTTTGATCCGACGTGAGAGCACACGGATCGCTGTTTAGATCAAAGGTTGGGGTATTGCCACGTGGAAAGTGGACAAGTAATGATTTCTTTCTATTTCCATGTCATCACCGTGACTCTAAGGGAGGCTGGGGAGATGACACGTGGTCCAGACGGTTGTAACCGTCTGGGTGGTGCACGATTAAGTCTTCTAGAAGATTACTATTGTAATCTAGTGTGACTCTTTACCATGTGGTATCAGTTAAGTAAATAATATCCAAGTCTGGATACTATTTAAGCGGAAGTGTTTGTCTTAGGATTTTCATCCTTTATGAAAGCGCAAGGATTTATGATTTCCTTTTTGGCGCGCGAGTGTTGCCTGTTTATTTATCTTAAGCCTCTTTCGTAAAACCAGTGCGCGGCAGGGCAAGGTAAAAAGGGATGAAGGACGAAGTTGTGGTATGGTCCCAAGTACTTATGATGAGGTTTTTGGGACCTTACCCCTTCAAGTCCCCCCAGTCTAGTGTTGCTCTTACGCAAGTAAGTGGGGCACTGGACTTATAAGAGGGAAATGCTTTTTGGCGTGAAAATGGGGAATCTTCTAAGAGAAGATTTGTTTGCTTAATAAAGGTTTTTAAGAGAAAATGTGATTTTTCCCTTTGTTGATTTGACCTTTTGTAATCATGATCTGACGTTTTGACGCCGTCATATGTAATAAAGAATTATTACTTGCGATAATTTTCCCCTCTTGCCTTGGAATACGCACCGCCGTTTGTCAGACTTCATTTATGGGACAGGATGCTTGCTCCTGTAGCGCTGTTTCAGAAAGGACACTTGATAGTTAATCATGATGATTATCTTTTCCTTTTCCCGAGTTATCTCCTTTATATATGTATTTGGGGGTTCTTTTCCATTTGTATGATCTGAAAAAGATGAAAGCCAATCGTTCTTTCCGTACCCGGCGTCTTTTGGATATTCTGGATATGTATGAGGCTGCTGAGAGTCTCTTACTTCTCGCTAGTTCGCCGCCATTGGCAGTTACCGGAGACGAAAAAACGGTGTATCCCATAGTGGTGGGTTCCGGTTCTAAAGTTTGCCAGCCAGAGGGCTCTGAAGAAGAGGCTGATATTTTGTCCGTTGATGCCTTGATGGCACGTTTTCCTATGATTCAGCCTGGTGGAAGTGAACTTATGTATCATCGCCGGAAGAATCACCGGGATAATCAGGTGCCACTTGTCAATGAAGGTCCTGCTGTTTGATTAGGTTAGACTTGGGAAACTGTGCATTCCCTCTTTTTTGTTGTTTATGTTGGGTTTGCTAGGGATTTTTTGAAGATCACTGACGTGATTATTGTGAATGGTTGTTAATGTTTTGATGATGAATATATATATATATATATTTTTGTTGCATTGTCGTGCATGTAAGCTTCAGCTTATGTTCGAGTTACAATATGTTGCATATGTTTAATTACTTTGAATAAGTAGAGCGAATGAGAATGGTATTGTATTCATGTGTGAACGTTTGTCTAAGACGCGCAAGGTTGTGCCCTTTTTTAGACTGTTCATGAAGCGTACAATGTTTACCATATTGTTTTCGCGTATACCCAAAGAATTATATGCAATTTGTAACAAACAGTAACATGAGTAAAGATGATGTTTGTATTAATAGGGGCGCATGGCCAATAATACAAAGGATAATAAAGAAATACATTGCCTGTATGTTTTCATTGTTGTGGATTGGTTTGGCTTATATGTAACACCTGCGCAGCTGCTGCGCGTTCCAGGTGCGGGGAACTAGTGTCTCATCAATTCTCTTTAGTGTGTAAGCGCCTTTGCCCAGAACTTCGTTGATGATGTATGGACCTTCCCATTTTGGTGCTAACTTGCCTGGTTTTTCTGCGTTAGAAGCCTCATTGTCGCGCAAGACAAAATCACCAGGGACAAAGGTACACACGCGTACGCGTGCATTGTAGTATTTTTCGAGTTTGGATTTGTACCTTGCCTCTATGATGGCGGCGTTTTCGCGCCTTTCTTCGAGAAGGTCTAAATCCATTCTTCGTTCTTGCTCGTTGTTTTGTCTTTCCATAGCTAGCATGCGCGGTGATGGGAGACCAATTTCTGCTGGGATTACCGCTTCTGATCCATAGACCAGGCTGAACGGGGTTTCCCCAGTGCTGGTTTTTGGCATGGTGCGGTGTGCCCATAAGATGCTGGGGAGTTCATCGACCCAGCCTCTGCGCACTGTTCTGAGGCGCGCTTTAATGCCGTCAACAATTTGTTTGTTGATACTCTCGACTTGGTCGTTTGCCTGTGGGTGTGCCACAAAGGCAAAGTTGTGTTTGATTTTCATTTCTTTAAACCATTTTTGAAGATCATCCGAAGCGAAGTTAGTGCCGTTGTCGGAGATGATGCGCAATGGTAATCCGAATCTGCAAATAATGTGTTCCCATATAAATTTGCGGATTACCGTGGCTGTGGTTGAGGCCAAGGCTTTAGCTTCAACCCACTTCGTAAAGTAGTCAACTGCTACAATGATGAATTTTACTGCGCCTGGCGCGTTTGGAAATGGACCAACAAGATCGATGCCCCATTGCTGAAAAGGCCAGGCGGAGGTAACTGGAACGAGTGGATTCTTTGGGCGCAGCGTTTTTGGCGCGTGGCGCTGGCAAGCTGCGCATTTTTGTAGTAATTCGACCGCATCTACGTGCATTCCTGGCCAATAATAGCCTGCGTTCATGATTTTGGCGACTACCATGCGCGGTCCGGTGTGTATCCCACACAAGCCTTCATGGATTTCTCTGATTAAGTACTGTGCATCCGTTTTGTCAACGCATCGTAGTAATGGCCCCATGAATGACCTTCTGTATAGAATTCCATCCGCCATTTCATAGTTTATTGCTTTGTTCTGAATCTTCCGAGCCTCCGCCTTTACTTCTGGGAGTTTCCCATGTTGCAAGTATAAGATAATCAGAGACATCCAGGATGGACTGCCGATTTCAATAATGTTTACTTGTTTGAGAGGAACGGAAGGGTTGGACAATACTTCGATGCGTACCTCTTTTGCTAAATGTTTGAAACTAGTGGCAGCCAATTTGCTCAGCGCATCCGCGTGTTTGTTTTCGCTTCTGTTTATGTGATTAACCTTGAATGTTTGGAACTTGCTGATTAGCATTCGCGCTTGTTCTAGGTATAAATCCATTGCTTCTCCTTTTGCATCCTAGTGCCCATTAACTTGTTCAGCCACTAGTTTTGAATCAATGTTAGCTTCAAGGTTTCTTGCCCCCATTTTGAGCGCTAAGCGGAGACCAGCTAAGAATGCTTCATACTCTGCTTCGTTGTTTGTACTTCGGAAATCCAGGCGTATGGCGTAGGTAAGTTCGTGGTCATCTGGGCTGACCAGTCGAAGACCTGCACCTGCTCCGTCATCGTTGGAAGCACCATCTGTGTGCAGAGTCCAGACCCTATCGTCGAAAACAGGAACAGGGTTCTGGATCGCCTCGCACTCTTGGATTTTGTCGATAGGAACTTCTGTGGCGAAATCTGCTAGGACTTGTCCTTTGATTGCCGGTCTTGGTTTATATAGGATATTGTATCCTCCGAGCTCAATAGCCCATTTGGCCAACCTTCCCACGACGTCGGGTTTGGATAATATTTGACCTAGATGGTAATTGGTGAGAACTGTGATGACATGCCCCCAGAAATATCGACGTAAGCGTCGTGATGCATGTACTAGTGCTAAGACTAGTTTTTCTATCATTGAGTAACGTGTTTCTGGGCCAGTCAACATCTTGCTTATATAGTAGATTGGAGTCTGGATGTTCTCGCGTTCTACCATTAATATTGCGCCTACCGCTACTTCCGCAGCAGATAAATATAAGATCAGCGGCTCTTTTTCTTGTGGTGCCGTGAGTGTCGGCAACTGGATTAAACATTCCTTCATTTGCATGAAGGCTGCTTCCGCTTCGGGTGTCCACTGGAAGTGGGTTTTCTTGGCGCAATTTCGTAGTGTGCTGATGAATGGGTAGGATTTTGCTGCATGATTTGCCAAGAATCTATTCAACACTGCTAAACGTCCAGCGACTCTCTGCATTTCTTTTATTGTTGCAGGTGAGGGCATTGACTGGATGGCCTGCACTTTCTCTGAATTTACTTTAAAACCATCCCTTGTTACTATGAAACCCAGAAATTTCCCTTCTTCCATTCCGAAGGAAAATTTAGTTGGGTTGAGTTTTAGATTTATGCTACGCAAAGAATCGAACGTACGCTGAATGTTTGCGAGCATTGTATCTTCCTTGTTGCTCATGATGACGAGGTCGTCCATGTATACCTCCACTGTCTTACCGATATCGCCTTTGAAGACCGTATCCATTAGGCGCTGGTACGTTGCGCCTGCGTTGCGTAAACCAAAGGGCATTTTTGTGTAACAGAAGATGCCCTTGTCTGTGCGGAAAGCGGTCTTATCCTCGTCTTCTTCTTTCATCTGGACCTGATGATAACCTTTATAACAGTCAAGAAAGCACTTCCATCGAAATGACGCTAGAGAGTCAACTTTTTTGTCTATCTCAGGAAGCTCGTAGCAATCTTTTGGGCATGCTTTATTCAGGTCTTTGAAGTCGACGCACATTCTCCATCCGCCACTGTGTTTCTGGACCATTACTGGGTTGGCGACCCATGTATGGTATTGAACCTCGCGCAAGATTCTGGCATTAAGTAACTCTGTCACCTGCTCGTCCATGGCTTTTGCTTTCTCTTCGCTGAAGCTGCACCTTCACTGCGTAACAGGCTCTGCTGAGGGTTTGATGTTCAGACAATGTTGTGCTATATCGCGCGGGACCCCAGTCATGTCTACTGGGCACCAGGCGAATATGTCTTTGTTGTTAGATAGCAATTCTTTTAATTGTATCCGAGTTGCTGGGGAAATGGCATGTCCCAGCAGAATGGTCTGTTCTGGATACTCATTGTTCAGAACCCATTTCTCTAGCTCATTTGATGTTGAGGGTTTGGCCACTTTTGCTGGTGGCTCATCGTCCACGTACATGACCTCTTTACTTGAGTATAGAATTGCCACTCCGGTTTCTGTTGGAAATCCACATGCAGCATCTGGAATAAAAGTGATCATGCTGAATTCTCTTTGTGACCTTCTTACGAGCAATACATCATGGCATGATGTTGCCGGCATGACCATGAAATTTAAGATGACTGTGCGTGAATGTTCGCCGTCGGATAGAGTCACAGGAAATGCTATTTGCCCTAACGGGAATACAGCTTCATTACAAAATCCAGTGAGAGGAAAATCGACTGGCTCTAAACGTGCTTTGTCTTCTGGGTCGAGTTGTTTGAAGCACTGTTCGTATATGATATCCATCGAGCTCCCTGGATCTATAAACATATAGTCTGTCCGATAATGGCCGAAGATGCCAGTAATAATTACTGGTCGCTCTTCCTGGGGGCCTCCTGGAACAACAAGAAACACGACTTGCTGTTCTCGCCAATGCTGTTCATGGTGTGTAATTTGAGGTTTATACCTGAATTGTCCTCATATTTATAGCCGGGAGTTTTGGGAGGGAAAACCTGTTATTGAAAAGTTGACGGAAGATGCTAACACCGTAGCGGTTATTTTTCTTCATCGTTAATTCCTTTGATCCGACGTGAGAGCACACGGATCGCTGTTTAGATCAAAGGCTGGGGTATTGCCATGTGGAAAGTAGACAAGTAATGATTTCTTTCTATTTCCATGCCATCACCGTAACTCTAAGGGAGGCTGGGGAGATGACACGTGGTCCAGGCGGTTGTAACCGTCTGGGTGGTGCACGATTAAGTCTTCTAGAAGAATACTGTTGTAATCTGGTGTGACTCTTTACCATGTGGTATCAGTTAAGTAAATAATATCCAAGTCTGGATACTATTTAAGCGGAAGTGCTTGTCTCAGGATTTTCATCCTTTATGAAAGCGCAAGGATTTATGATTTCCTTTTTGGCGCGCGAGTGTTGCCTGTTTATTTATCTTAAGCCTCTTTCGTAAAACCAGTGCTCGGCCGCGCAAGGTAAAAAGGGCTGAAGGACGAAGCTGTCGTATGGTCCCAAGTACTTATGATGAGGTTTTTGGGACCTTACCCCTTCAAGTATCATATCAAAAGGGGTCACAGGGTCACACTACCCTTGTCCAAAATGTATATCGGTCTATAACAGTCATCCAATCAAAAGTGGTCTCCAAAAGGCTTCACTAGCTCAGCTCAATAGCGGTGCTCTCATCAAAAGCAAGCTACCTACATAAAAACCAAAAACCGGCTATGCTGATGGTGGTGGAGGAAAGAAAAGCAAGCTACGCACATGCGCTAGCTCCTCCTCAAGATCATAAACATGACGCAACAGTTAATTGATCTGCTGACCAACGGTAAGAAATCGAGTATCAAACTCAGGAAATGGAGTAAGCGATGCAGGACGGTGTGAAAATGGGGAAGGTGATGAACGAGGAACAAATGCAGGCTGACATGGACATGGAAAAGGTCGCGGTATCATCTCAAGCTCTAAAATCGTGCGACTCATGATCTCATACTGGAGCTGCAATGATAGAAGTAACTCGTCCCGTGTATAACCAGTAAAATGCGAGGGATGGTAGGGATCAGAAATCGGCATAGTGCAAGGTGGGAACCATCTAAGTGGCTCATCAAGTGGTGAAGAAGTAAAATGTGTTGGACTCTGTATGCCCAAGACACATATTAAATTGATGTGGCTAGTACGTTATGATCCAAGTCGAGTCATACCCAAATACAAGCTAGACAAACACTTATAATATTTATTTATGATATGATCAAACAAATAAATATTAACACTTATAATATTTAGAAATCAATTTTCTAAATAATTGCACTTGACAAACCAATAAATTATATGGATAATTTATTTTGAGAGAATATTTTATTTTGTTATTTAATTGGTTAAATAACATTATAAAAGCTTGTGAGATATTACATAAAAGTCTTGCAACATGGTATGTTATATTTATAAAAGTTATAAATATAATACAAGACTTAAATTGTTATAAAAGAAATTTGAATTTTTTTTTATAAAAATCCCACATGTGGGCCGCCCCCCATGCACCTCCCAAGACACCTTTTGTTGGTCCAATAGTCTTACATGCAATTTGCATGGCTAGGTGGTTTTTGATTGGGCAAAAGGGTGGCCATGTCTCTCAATGTTTTAAATCCATTTTTGTATGACAAAATGGACATAGAAGACTTAGAAAATGCTCTCAAATTTTCGGCAAGGGTGTGCTATCCATGAGAGCTTTTCAAGTTTGAGAATCAAGTGTAAGAACTTGATAAAAACTCTTGTAAATACTCTCTAGATTTCGGCCAACATATGGGTGATCCAAGAGGGTTTTTCAAGACAAAATCAAGTGCAAGAACTCTAGAAAAAGCTCTCTAATTTTTGGCCAAGGGTTGGTTCCAAGAAGGGATTTTTCAAGTGAGTTCATGAGTGTAAAATCCAAGCTAAACATAAAGTGTTTATTGGAAGGCTTGGGGTATACAAGCTTGAGGTCTTCTACACTTGAAGGCAACCGTTCAAGAAGCATCATCCTCTTCATATCTCATTACTCCTTGTACGGTAGTATTCTTGAAACACTCTATGGTTGTGTTTTAATTTTGATAGCATGCATGTTCGTATATGGATCCGGGTATTGGGTTTTACATATAAAATGGGTTTTATATCTTGTAAGTAACATGTTTTAAATAATATTTTCCGCTGCGTTTTTATTTTATAAGGATAAAATACTTTGATAAACATGTGAAAAACCCAACAATGGCATCTAGAGCCGCTTATATGAATGCATGCTTCATCGGATTTAATATTTTTGGGTTTTCGGGTTTGGAGAAACCCTATGGCCGAAATTTTATCCATGGTTTTCCTTTTGTTTTTTCAAGATTTATTTCCTACATGCATAAAGGAATCTTGAAAAAATTACGTCATTTGGATGATTTGTTTTGTTTGGACAAAAACCCACCTTTTTCGGTTTTTCATTCTTGACCGAAAAATTGTAGGTTGTAAAAGGAAACCATTTTTGCTTCTTGTATTATATATATATATATGTGTGTGTGTGTGTGTGTGTGGATATATTTTTTGGTGTTCATAACTTAGCCATGACCTTGTGTGAATATGTTGAATGATTATGTTATGATTTATATTTAATTATTTCAAAGGTTGTAATAATTAATTATTTTGTTCTTCCATTTGTAAAGTTATGTAATTTATTTATTTTCATTTGGTATGTAAAATAAATAGATTAGGTGCATTTTATTTTTACTAGAAAAATGTATTAGGATACCTTTTTGTAAAAGAAGATGCACACAAAACTGCGGTTTTGGTTTTGGCTAATTTCGGGCCTAAAGGACTTCATAGTTCTTAACGGGATTTTAGCCCGATAACTAAAACACATTTTTGAAGTCCAAAGAAGTTTGGAGCTGAATATAAAAGTCATTCGGAAGCCCAAAGAAAGTGGAGAAATCACAACACAAGAAGAAGACTTGAAGCATTTGGATGCGGGATCAAGTGGGAGTTCAACGGCAAATTATTTGTGTCTATATTCACCCTTATGAAGGACCTTTTGACACACTTGTTTCGGCTAACAAGTGTGGTAAAAATACTTGGCTATGGTTATGCACCTATTGTTATGTATGTTGTGCTTGTGTGGTTGCTTATTTATATTGTTTTGATGATATTTGGATATGCATGCTTAACAAACTAATAATCAACAACAAGCTTACAATTGGTTCTTAATAAATCATTAAAATTGGTTAATATAAGGTTATTAAAAATTAATAATTTTATAATAAAATGGATTTTATTAAAAAGAACCTTGAAAATTTGTTTTCACAAAAGTACCAAGGATTTGAATGCATGCAAATGTATGGTACATAAAGTTTTCTAAACTAGAATTTTGAAAACTCAAAATCCATTTTATAAAACAAGTCAAACACCATCCTTTTATACAACACTCGAATAACTTGGGAACTCTTTTGTGGGATAAAGGTCACCTAACCACATTTGAGGGAACTTGTATATTCGAGGTGGGTTTACCATGTTTGTGGGATAAAAGTCACCTAACCACTTATGTGTATAAACTCACACATGTGTGTAAGTTGGACAACTTGATTTGGAAACCATGAACTTAGGGTCACCGAAGCATGGCGAACAAAAGGTGTTGATGGGATTAAACATGCCAACTAAACATAAAGATGTTTAACCGATCCCATATGGCTAGAAGTTGCAAAGGGTTGCAATCGTCAAACGTTGACTACCTTGTTAATTTAAATAGAGGGATAAAGGTCACCTAACCAATATTTAAATGTAACGTTGGATTCTAGATTTTAATTATTAATTGTCTATGAGACATAAAAGGGTATTAATGATTAAAAGATAATAATATTGAAAATACTAAAATTGAACCTTGTTAAATTTTGTAGATGGCCTCTAACAATATTACCCAAACCGTCCGTAACCTATCACTAAAAACAATCCTTGAAAAGGATCGTATCAATCAAGACACTTTATGGATTAATATCGAAACTTAAGAATCGTTCTCAAGTAAGAAAAGATATCCTATGTGTTGAACGATCCTAATCCCGATGAACATCTTATGGAAGATAAGGATGCCTATAACGATTGGATTAAGTATATCGAGGATACTATGCAAGCCTCTTTCCTCATGTTAGGAATTATGATTCCCGAGATTCAAAAGGATTTTGAACATCATGAGCATACGACATGATTACCCAATTGAAGGAAATGTTCCTACAATATGCATGAGTAGAACGCTTCGAGCGCTTCATGCATGTCGAATGGAGGAAACCCAATCGGTCTCATCTTAAGTCTTTAAGATGAAAAAGCCACATTAATCACCTCGAAAGGCTCAATATGGGTAAAAGGGATTTATCCATTCTAACGATCAATAAGGGTGGCAACAAGAAAAGGCATCACGCCGACACCAAAGCAAATGTTGCAAATGGAAACGAGCACATCAAAGGGAAACAGAAAGACTAAAGCGGAACCACCGAAACCAAAAGAAAAGAAGGCAAAGGTTGCCACGAACGATCCATGCTTTGAGTATGGTTAGATAGGGTATTTGAAAAGGAATTGTCCAACCTATCTCAAAGAGTTGAAAACTAAGAGGAATGCTAGGCAAACCTCAGGTACAATCTTTATGAAACATATTGACCTTAATGTTATTTCTTCAAACACATGGGTATTAGATACCGGATATGGAACTCATGTTTGCAATTTGTTGCAAAAGGGTTCAAAAGGAAATAAGCATTAAAAGAACGGAGACATTAGTCTCTTCATGGGCAATGGAGCGAAAGTTCAAGTTGTAGCCCGATGAGACTATGTTTTGAAACTTTCAAATGGTTTGGAAATTGTTTGACTAGGAACATTATTCAAGTTTCCCTTATAAGACAATATGGTTTTGATTTAAAGTTTATAAACAATGACATTTATATTTCGATGAATGACATGTTTTACTTTAAAGCTATGCTTTCAAATGGTATTTATGAATTGGTTCATGATAATACGTCATTTGATAGCACAATATACCAAGCAATCACCAAGAAACTCAAAATGGATTTGAGTGAGACCTATCTTTGGCATTATCGCCTTGGTCATACAAACAGAATCGCATACAAACACTTCAAAAGAATGGTCTTTTGGAAACAAATGAAATTGGTTCATTTGATACATGTGAATCTTGTTTACCAAGTAATATAACCAAGAAACCCTTTAGTGGTACCAACTAAAGGGCAAAAGATTTATTATGTATCATACATTCAGATGTATGTGATCCTTTTAAGCCAATGACTAGGTATGGTGACA
The DNA here is from genome assembly GCA_030545235.1 of Helianthus tuberosus. Taxonomy (NCBI): domain Eukaryota; kingdom Viridiplantae; phylum Streptophyta; class Magnoliopsida; order Asterales; family Asteraceae; genus Helianthus; species Helianthus tuberosus. The sequence goes on along the minus strand of CM060371.1, from coordinate 136,984,957 downwards.
GATACTTCATTAATTTTACCAACAACTGTAATAGTTATGGTTATGTGTACTTGACACAAAGAAGAAGTTTTGAAACGTTCAAAATATTCAAAGTTCTTCGTTTTGATAGAGGAGGAGTCGAACTCTATTGGATATAGTTTGATCTATAATGGCTAGGAGCACATTATCTCTATCATTTTGGGGTTACGTTTTGCTCTCCGCGGCCCATACATTCAATGTGGCCCAAACCAAGAAAGTGGATAAGACTCCTTTTAAAATATGGCATGGAAGGGCTCCATCATTATCATATTTAAAGGTATGGGTTGTGAAGCTTATGTTAAGCTATACACCCCAAACAAATTAGAAGTACGATCCACTAAGTGTATCTTTGTAGGATATCCTAAAAATGGTATAGGATATTAATTCTACGATCCAACAGAGCAAAGGTATCTTGTAGGATCGTTTGCACGACCAAAACAAGTCGTTCAGAAGAGTTCTAATCAATACGAGAGGCGGAAACAAACGTATCGACTTTGAATCAGCTTGATTTACACACAGAATCACTTTAATTGTCTTGTATATTGATATAACAACGTTTTACAGGCAGTAGACACTTCGACAGCACCTCGGCACTGGAATCAGAACTGTTACAAATGAGATCTCAAGTCTAGTATTTATAGGTGTGCCATTTCGCATGGAATGGGCATTGCCATTTCGTGCGAAATGGATAATGTCCATTTCGTGCGAAATGGCATCTGCCATTTCGTGCGAACTGGATCCGCTCTATACGTTTCTCATTTTTCTCGTTCTACGTGACTTGATCTATCATTCTAGTTACAAGACTCGATACAAGACGAAGTCGACAGACATATGCACCAACAGACTCCCCCTTGGATGTTGACGAAGTCTTCGGTGTCGAGTCTTCAGTATCTCAACTCTTCAGTCTTGATCAGTCATCGTGCTCTTTCCAAAGTATCTGACAGTGTAAGCTTCCATCAAACTCTATCTACTTCTCTCTCTCTCTTTTCCAGGATCTCAACCTGGATCTTTACCATTCAAACTGTCACACCCCGACCACGTAAAACAACAAATCGTGGTGGAATTGTTGGGGAGTGTTGTAACAGAATCATTGTTTCATAACACATGGAAATTGAAGTTTTGTTTTATTGAATCAAAAGTACTTACAATGTCTTAACAAATAAGAAACATAACATAATTAACTAGTCTTGCATCTTTTATTGTCACTAAGGCCCGAGTCCACCTAAGTGTATCTTGATCAATCCTATGCATCATCTCCTGAAACACATGTGAAAATAGGTATGTCAGCATAAAAATGCCTGTGAGATACATAGGTTTTGTGAAAATAGGATTCATGACTTATAAGTTTTAGAAAAAGTTGTTTAACAAAAGTCAGTCATGATCCTTGTAAAATGTTTTGTTTTGTAAATCACATGAAAAGCGATGATAAAGTAGTTGATATGTAAAAGAGTAATGTAAGGTTAAATGAATAACCGAGTAAATGAGTTTGTATAAATTAAGTTGTTTTGTAAAACAATGTCTTGTGAAAAATATGTCATTTGTGTAAAATGTATAAGTCCAAATTGAAATGATTTAAATAACGCTACGACATGTAATATAATACAAGCACTTATATATAGGAAGTACCAGCGGCGTATCCACCATGCTTGTATCATACTACACACGTCTCGTTACTTAAATCACTTACCAAAACAAACCATCAATGTAAAAATGTTTATGTATAGTCAAACGTTTATGCAAAAACCATCAAAATGTAATGTTTAAGCCAATTGTCAAATGTTTATGAGAAAACCAAGTCTATTGTCAATATAAACCATGTAATGTATAAACAAAAGTCATGTATGGTAAGTAAAATGAGACTACTTAAACCACAAGCAAAAATGTACAAAACAAAGTATTTGAATAAATCAAAAGTTATGCTTTGTAGAATAATGCATGCTTTACTGATACAACCATTTATGCGGTAGTGTTAAACGCCTACATTCAAGCCTTGAGACAGACGGATAACCCTAAGTAAAGATTATCAAAAGATATGTTATCGGATTCGGTCATTCCATCCATCCAAACAAACCTAGGATTTTAGGAACGGGATTTGTCAAGTCCTATGGTACCATTACCTACTACCGAGCGGCATGATCGATGTTAATGAATGTAATTTAGTCCCGTTAAACAAACCAAATGATATACCAAATGTAAGCATGTTTTATGAAGATAATGTACCTAGTATGCTAAGTAAACATACAAGGTAGAGATGTAAAACAATGTGTCCATATGTTACGAGAACATATGCAACAGAGATGCAATGTAAAACAAATGTACTAAGTATGCTAAGTTAACATACAAAGCAGAAAAGTCATGTAAAACAATGTGCTAGCATGTTAAGTAAACATACATAGCAAAGAATGAATGTAAAACAATGTGCTAGCATGTTAAGTAAACATACATAGCAAAACATAATAAAATCGTGTACTAATAGTGTACTAAGGAACATGACAAGTATATGATATGAAAACATGGAAAGCATGAAAATAATAAGTAGGCACATGTGTTTCACCCCAAAACGTTTGAAAAACAGTAAAACAGGGGTCTATGTACTCACTTGAGGGTGCTTAGAAGTCTTGAACAACAACCAAGGAAAGCTAGAGGGATCACGGAATCAAACGGCACCCTATATAGATAACTACATAAATAACCGGGCCTATCTCGGGAGATCGGATAGTCTGAGGTTTCGTAAACCAAATGAATATTGGAACTCATATGATATGGTTTAACAAAGTCTACATTTACGACCCATTACGACCCGTTTAGGAAGCTTATGCTACTTTAACGCGTCGTTCGCGTAAAACGCGTTCAGACCGCCTAACTAGCCCTATGACAAGTAAGATATGCCTTAACATGTTTAATATTGTTGTTAATTCAGTTTAGATGGCAAAAGTTATGTTACATAGGCTTAAAATGAATTTTAACGTAAAAAGGGCATTTTGGTAATTTATCTAAGGCATATATACTACCTATCATACAACTACTTAAACGACGTGACCATAAGGTATAACCTCAGAAGGTTATTCCCTATACAACTATGGTCACCTAAAATGTTTGGTCGGATCCTAATGATCGACCAAATGAGTCGGGTTCGAAAGCATAAGCGATTGATTAGATCGCTTACCCTTACGACCCTAAACAAGCACAAATCTAAAAGTGACGAGCTAAACATGCTAGAACATATTTAGTCAAGTTAGAAAACAGGTTTTGATATCAAAACAAACGGTTTTGATACCCTAGAGTAGTTTGGTTACAAAATACGCAAGAACACGCATTTTGCCCGAAACTACGACTCGTCACTGAGCCTAGATAACGTGGTAATCAGTAGGTATAGTCACTAGGGACTATGACCATCGTGATTATGCTCACGTTATGAAGTTCAAACGAACTTCGCATTGACCATAAACTGGTCAATGTAGAAAGTCACCCCAAGAGTTCCCAGGTAAGAGTGACTGGTCCGATTCTGCGGATTTGTACGAACACTCTAGCCTTAGATAGAAAACTCAGAGTACAGGCATTCACCCTTCCAGTTGGCACGTGTTCACATTAAAAGACCCAAACTTTGATGAGATTTGAAAACTTAGAGGGTTCAAAACCTAGTAATTAATCATCCTAGAACAGATGATTGCTTTTCAAAGCGGTTTTGAAATTTGTGTTCCTGTTGTGGTTGTCGCCTAAGGATAGGTGACGGTATTGTTTTATGACTAAACGCAAGTAAACTCGCATTGGGGTCCTAGGAAGGTCATAGACTAGGTCAAAGCATTACTAATAACTTAATTCCCTATAACCATGGGCTCTGATACCAACTTTTCTGTCACACCCCGACCACGTAAAACAACAAATCGTGGCGGAATCGTCGGGGAGTGTTGTAACAGAATCATTGTTTCATAACACATGGAAATTGAAGTTTTGTTTTATTGAATCAAAAGTAGTTACAATGTCTTAACAAACAAGAAACATAACATAATTAACTAGTCTTGCATCTTTTATTGTCACTAAGGCCCGAGTCCACCTAAGTGTATCTTGATCAATCCTATGCATCATCTCCTGAAACACATGTGAAAATAGGTACGTCAGCATAAAAATGCCTGTGAGATACATAGGTTTTGTGAAAATAGGATTCATGACTTATAAGTTTTAGAAAAAGTTGTTTAACAAAAGTCAGTCGTGATCCTTGTAAAATGTTTTGTTTTGTAAATCAGATGAAAAGCGATGATAAAGTAGTTGATATGTAAAAGAGTAATGTAAGGTTAAATGAATAACCGAGTAAATGAGTTTGTATAAATTAAGTTGTTTTGTAAAACAATGTCTTGTGAAAAATATGTCATTTGTGTAAAATGTATAAGTCCAAATTGAAATGATTTAAATAACGCTACGACATGTAATATAATACAATCACTTATATATAGGAAGTACCAGCGGCGTATCCACCATGCTTGTATCATACTACACACGTCTCGTTACTTAAATCACTTACCAAAACAAACCATCAATGTAAAAATGTTTATGTATAGTCAAATGTCAAATGTTTATGTAAAAACCATCAAAATGTAATGTTTAAGCCAATTGTCAAATGTTTATGAGAAAACCAAGTCTATTGTCAATATAAACCATGTAATGTATAAACAAAAGTCATGTATGGTAAGTAAAATGAGACTACTTAAACCACAAGCAAAAATGTACAAAACAAAGTATTTGAATAAATCAAAAGTTATGCTTTGTAGAATAATGCATGCTTTACTGATACAACCATTTATGCGGTAGTGTTAAACGCCTACATTCAAGCCTTGAGACAGACGGATAACCCTAAGTAAAGATTATCAAAACATATGTTATCGGATTCGGTCATTCCATCCATCCAAACAAACCTAGGATTTTAGGAACGGGATTTGTCAAGTCCTATGGTACCATTACCTACTACCGAGCGGCATGATCGATGTTAATGAATGTAATTTAGTCCCGTTAAACAAACCAAATGATATACCAAATGTAAGCATGTTTTATGAAGATAATGTACCTAGTATGCTAAGTAAACATACAAGGTAGAGATATAAAACAATGTGTCCATATGTTACGAGAACATATGCAACAGAGATGCAATGTAAAACAAATGTTCTAAGTATGCTAAGTTAACATACAAAGCAGAAAAGTCATGTAAAACAATGTGCTAGCATGTTAAGTAAACATACATAGCAAAGAATGAATGTAAAACAATGTGCTAGCATGTTAAGTAAACATACATAGCAAAACATAATGAAATCGTGTACTGATAGTGTACTAAGGAACATAACAAGTATATGATATGAAAACATGGAAAGCATGAAAATAACAAGTAGGCACATGTGTTTCACCCCAAAACATTTGAAAAACAGTAAAAGAGGGGTCTATGTACTCACTTGAGGGTGCTTAGAAGTCTTGAACACCAACCAAGCAAAGCTAGAGGGATCACGGAATCAAACGGCACCCTATATAGATAACTACATAAATAACCGGACCTAACTCGCTAGATCGGATAGTATGAGGTTTCGTAAACCAAATGAGTATTGGAACTCATATGATATGGTTTAACAAATTCTACATACTAAAAGGAAACCTAACCTAAGTGCTTACGACCCATTACGACCCGTTTAGGTAGCTTATGCTACTTTAACGCGTCGTTCGCGTAAAATGCGTTCGGACCGCCTAACTAGCCCTATGACAAGTAAGATATGCCTTAACATGTTTAATATTGTTGTTAATTCAGTTTAGATGGCAAAAGTTATGTTACATAGGCTTAAAATGAATTTTAACGTAAAAAGGGCATTTTGGTAATTTATCTAAGGCATATATACTACCTATCATACAACTACTTAAACGATGTGACCATAAGGTATAACCTCGGAAGGTAATTCCCTATACAACAATGGTCACCTAAAATGTTTGGTCGGATCCTATTGATCGACCAAATGGGTCGGGTTCGAAAGCATAAGCGATTGATTAGATCGCTTACCCTTACGACCCTAAACAAGCACAAATCTAAAAGTGACGAGCTAAACATGCTAGAACATATTTAGTCAAGTTAGAAATCAAAACAAACGGTTTTGATACCCTAGAGTAGTTTGGTTACAAAATACGCAAGAACACGCATTTTGCCCGAAACTACGACTCGTCACTGAGCCTAGATAACGTGGTAATCAGTAGGTATAGTCACTAGGGACTATGACCATCGTGATTACGCTCACGTTATGAAGTTCAAACGAACTTCGCATTGACCATAAACTGGTCAATGCAGAAAGTCAAACACAGTTTGACTTTCAAGCATAAAACGCATAAAAAGAACGAAGGAACACTTACAAAGGGTCCCCGAAAGTATTTGATTCCAAGTAATCTCAGGTAGGAAGTGTATAAACACAACCACTTAGAGAAAAACTCAGATCAAAATGTGGGTTGCAACAAATGGGATGGAGGGGTATATATAGTTTCCGTAGAACTGTTAGGATCGTTTCTTGAAAACCGTGCCATAATCTCAGCCATACATTATATACCCACTGATTTACAAACCCATGGGAGTCCATAGTTTCGAAAATACCACCTACAAGAGTGCATAACAGCTGCAACAGGCTGGAAATGGCTGGAAACAACATTCTGCTGATCTGGGGACATCTTACGGACCGTAAGACCCAGAACCATACGGTCCGTAAGGACCTTGCAGGTCTGATACTTTGTAAAATGGCAGAACAGGCCCCTGAAGCCCCAAACTTGATTTTTGATGCATTTTTGACACGTTTAAGCCTCGTTAACCCCATTTCAAAGCTCTAAAATGAAGTTAAAGTATAGGGAACTTAAAATGTGCTCAAAAATATGTTGGATATCGGTTCGTTTGGCCGTACGGTTACGTTGTTCGGTTAATTACGACGGAAGTCGTAACGGACGCAAAAACGGTCCAAATTGCGCGACGAATGCATTTTTATCAAGAAAATCACTAAAATAAAATATTTTAATGATTACATAAATTTTTGGATGTCCGGATGTATTCAGATCGTAAGTTATGTGCGAAAATACAAACTTATGCACTTTTTTACGCTTTTAGTCCCTGAATGAGCATAAAGTTTATTTTAGCACACCGAACCCCTCAAAGCCTATTGCTAAGCTATGTAAAGGATATTTAGGGTGTGTTTAACTTATGATCAAGTTCCGGAATGTCCGTTACAGTACAAATTGACATACTTTCGCAGTTTGTCGAATTTAGTCCCTGTAAGCGAATAAACTTGATTTCGGCACACCAAACCCTCCAAAACTTATTTCTAAGTTATGTAAAGGTTATTTAAGGTATGTTAAGCCTATGTCACTATTCCAGAGTGTTTGTTGCATTAAACTGGTTATATTTACGCATCAGTGCGCGTATAACAGGTATGTTAAGCCTATGTCACTATTCCGGAGTGTTTCTTTCTCTCACTCTTCAGCAACAGCAACTGGCTCGGACAACAGGATTCGAAACTGACTCTTCTATCTTCAGACTCCCCTTTGCTAGTAGACTCCCCCTTAAGTTGATCCGGGATCGTAATCTGTCATAGCATTTCCACAGGTTCAGGTCGTCTCCTGGCTCTTCGTAGCAATGGGATCTGGAATCTGGCTCAAACTCTACTTAGCTATAAGAATCGAAACCTGGCTAACCTGCACAGTCTCTACCTCAAAATAAATTTCACAAATATAATAATTTATAAATCACTTGCAGGAATCGATCAAAATGATTTCACATTTTAAAATCTTTGATGACCACTTGAAAGAATATCATTTTTCTTTTTTCAAACAAATTTTCCCAAACCAACTGTTCTTCATGTTTAACACTCGGAATTTTGAAAATCAGCTTTTCATCATCACTTGTCGAAAATCTTTTTGTATTTTTCAAAAATTTATGCTAAAACACTCCGAAAATCTTTTTGAAATTTTGCATTAATAAAAAGAAGTAAGGAAATATTTACAGACAATATTTTTGCGAGTTTGTGTAAGAGGATCATATCAGTTTAAGAGACAAATCACTAACAGCGTTAAGCTTTAAACACTTTAAGTTCTAAACGATTCACGTAGATTGTCAGTATACTGATCCACTTAAATTTTCACACAAAGTTCAACTGTTTTAAGATACGAGTTTAGTGTTTTAAGCACTTAAACTTATTCGCGTGTCCCACCTCAGAATATACTACCGTATCCAGACTCCTATATTCAGTCTTACAGGTGAATGTACACTAATGATATCTGTAAAGGGTAAATGCAAGACCATGAGAGCTCAGGCTATTGCTTTCGCAAAATCAGAAAGATAATGGTTCGACTTTAGGTGTGTTCCCTTTAGAGAATATTTTCTTCAACAGCACATGATTAGCATTTTTCAATGTTTCATCATTTTTTATGCTGAGGGTGGGCTTTATGATTAAAGCAATGTAAAGTATTATACGAGGACTAGGCTATTGCTCCCGCAAAATCAGAAGTCCTGGTATAATACCCCATATATCATCACGCACAAAGACCTAGTATGTCAGAAATAGAAAGCCCTTCAAACAAGATTTCAGGGGTTACCTATATATCCAAGAGATGTTCCCCACGAAATAAGTAAGTATGATATTTAGGTTTATATCTCGAAAACGATCTACTGAATGTATAAAAATCTACTGGCATATCGTCTGTGAGACCGTTTATCACATTTGACTTACCATATCTTTAGCGTGTTTGTGATAGTCCACTGATGTACTATCATTTCCTCTTTTTCACAACAAAACTCGTTTTTGATTTTTCGATGTTTTTGGATTTTGAGATTTTATCATGTTTTTGGATTTTTCAAATTTTTGAAATTTCTAAAATTTTTACTCCCCCTAAAATCAAAAATATGTTTCAATTTTTTATTTTCAAGGAAAATTTGAAAACAAACTGTACAAATAATATGACAACTGATTCGAATTGCTTCAATTCGCCATCCACTTGGCATAAACAATCAGAACTCCCCCTGATAACAAACTATTTTCCCATTATGATTTCAAAACACTTAAGTTTGTTTTAATCAAAATGGTTTTTCCAGAAAATAAGTTTTGTTGATTACCATTTGTAAGATCGGGGATACGTTCATCACTTTGTTCTTTCAATCATTTGAATGAAAGTTAAATCAAGCTCAACTTAATGACCTTGATTAACCACTTGTCGGTGAAAACCCATTTTTTTCAACCACTTGTAGGTTCAACCATACTATTTGAAAATTGAAATATGACAATATTAAGAACACAACCACTTTTAGGTCGAAATATCAAGAAAGATGCCGATTCCTACTCCACAATTACCAACCTGGGAGTTCCGGCAAGTCATCACTTGTAAAAATTTAACACTTTTTTTATTTTTCACAAAAAACATTTTTTAAGGATGATGCCGATTCATGCTCCACGATTACCAACTTGGGAGCTCCGGCAAGTCAGGATTTTAAGTAAACGCTGTCACCAAGCCTGACCAGTCTTGGGTGATTGTGAGTCATCTTCACTCCACCATCTTTTTTATTTATAAAACTCTTTCACGCCCTTTACCTTCCCATCAACCATCTTCCCAAAAATATATTTTACTTTTCCATTAAACGCCTTTTCAGCATCAAATTCTTCCTTACCAGAGAAGAATTGATCTGAAATTTCAATCTTTCCAACTTTGGATTTCAGGTTTTCTCTTGTCAATGATGGAAAGTTTTCTTCATTCATTTCTAGAACGGAATTCTCATCATTTTTCTCAACAAATGACTCCTCTGACTTTGACGAGTCAGATTCATTGTCAGAACTACTCTCTGATTTAACAACCCATTTCTGTTTGTTCAAATCGACTTTTCTTTTATAAAAACGTTTCGAACTTTCACCAATTTCGAAAGTCGAATTTTTGAACTCTTTGAATTTTTTCATTGGTTGTTCTGTTTTATCAACATTTTTCTTTTTCAACTTTGAGTTAGAAGTAACTCCCTATTTTGTATAAGTGGACTTTGGGCAATTCCAAGCAATGTGTCCAACTTCTTGGCATTTGAAATAGGTTCTTCGTTCAAATCTCTTCTCAGATTCCTTCACCATATTCTTCCTTTTTTCGGCGAGAAACTCTTTGTTTGTCTGTCTCCAGATTGGTTTCTTCTCTTCTTCTACTGAACTTGTGCCTGAAACAAATTTAGTTTTTGGTTTATAAGTTTTCTCATTTTTATGATTTTCTGGGGGAATGAAACCTAAACCCTTCTTTTTGAAATTACTGTTATGGTTTGGTTTCTTTTGAAAACCTAAACCAGAACTGTAACCTTTCTTCTTGTTCAATCTCTGTTGAACTCTTGAAGTGTATTTTTTAGGTTTTTCAGCAAGATTTAAATCTTTTATTTCAGAAATATTAATTTCCATTAATTTGAAAACCTGTTTGATCATTTCAGTTTTGACACTTCTTATTGGAAATTCTTCATCAGAAAATAATTTGTCAGAATCATTCAAAGTATATGCTACTTTAAATGTTTCGTCTTTCAAATTATTTTTCGACATCAGAAATTCTTTATTGTAAACCCGTTTGACCGGTGAACTCGGACTCTTGTCTGATGAACTCGAACTTTCAGATTTAGACTCCGACTTTGACTCTTCATCCATATCCAACACCTGATCAACCACTTTCTTTAATAACTCAGACTCATGATCAGTGTCAGACGCTGTGAATGTGACGTCAATGTTGTCTGGTAACTCATCAATGGTTTCAGACTTTAACTTTATGTTGACTGCCTTTTTTAATTGCTCCTCATTTGGTTTTCTGGGAGAATAACTTTCCCAGATCGGAGGTGGACACTTGTTATACTTGACACTTTGTTTCTTACCATTATCTTCTTCTGTATTTTTATCTTGAAAAGCTTCAAGACCTGCAACAGTAGGATAAACTCTAACTATCAAATAATCAGAAGATGTATAACTCATCAGCAATCGTCTGATTCTTTCATTCTCAATCCTTTCAGTCTCCAACTCCTGTTTCAGCTTTGCACAATCTTCAATATACTCATTGATGACCTTCTGCTTAGTCATTAATGTTGAACTCATCATCGTTTCAGCAGCTCCCATTTCTAGGTTTGTTTTGTTCAAACTATCAACCATTCTGTTCAGCACATCATATGATTCTTATACATACTTCACATCAAACAACAATTTTTCTTTCAACTCTTCTAGTTCACGATACTTCTTGTCTTTCTCCTCACAATCTTTGCATGGTTTCAAACATTTCAGACAAGATTTCGTGATCTCAACGATCTTTTCAACTTCGATAATCTTTTCAACTTCGACGATTTTTTCAACTTCGACAATTTTCTCAACTATTTTCTCAATCACCTTTTCACTCATCGGTTCTTCATCAAATTCTATTTTTACTTCACTTTCTTCAACTCCGGCTTTTTCAGTTGAATTTTCTTCAACTTTTTTTCCTTTTAAGCTTCCATCTGAACTTGAATATGTTCTTCAGCAATCCTTTTTGCTTCCAATTCTTTCTTCAGTCTAGCAGCCTTTTTCTTATTCAACATCTCGATCTTATCTGCAAAAAACAAATTAAAACTAAATGAGTCCAAATTTTGTCTAGCTGTATTAATATACTCAGCCTCATCATCAGTATCTTCATCACTTTCTGATGATCTGAAAATCTTCTCTCTTTTTGGCTAAGATTTGATTGACTCTTCTTCCAAGATTCGAGCAACAAATGCTGAATCAGCAGGAACGCATTTGTCCCAGCTAAATCCCTCTGCTAATCTTTCATCATCTTGATTTACTAGATAAGCTTTCTTCTTTCCATCTTCAATAGCACGAGATGATGACGATTGTTGAGCAATCTGATGATAAATTGCTTTTCGATGATAATCGTTGTTTCCAAACGGATCTTGTCTTCCTGTTGCTTCTTTGTTTGTACACTCTCATTTAAAATTCCCCTTTTCTCTGCAACGAAAACAAGTAACCTTTGTTTTATCAAACCCTAATGGAGATGTTGCAGCATCACAAAGATCATCTCTACCGGTGATTTGTTTGAATTTTTCTGCTCTTCTTACAGCACTGGCTAAACACCACTTGAGGTCCATCAACTCAAGTTCCTCAGGATCAATCTGGTCATAATCCTCTTTAGTGAGCATTGGATTTCCAATTCTTCCAGAAACTAAGCTTTCATAAGATTCTAACATAGTAACAAGTGATGCCATGTGTTGCTTAGCCATTTCTGGAGAGAGATTTTGAACATTTTGTATGTTTAATGTCACATTGCATTGCAGATTTGTTGAACTCTGTCGTTGAGAACTTGGTGTTGAGAAATTCGGATCAAAACTTGAATACGATGACGAATATCCACCACTCTGAGTTGTAGTGCTAACATTTGTTCCGGAAGTACCATCAGCACTGGATGCAGTCTGAATTTTCAGACTCGGAGTAGTCTCAACTATGCTTCCTCTATAGTATAAACTATCATCTTGTTGAACATTTGGATTATTCATGATAGCTGTTTTCTGAACATCCAATTCATGTTCTTCGATCTTCTGTATGAACTTACACAAATTCATGCTTTCAGATTTTCTCATATGTTTTAAAATTAATAGATAAGTTCCCCATTTGTCTTGTGGTAACGCATCAGATAGCTTATCAACCCATTCATCATCTTCCTTTTTGATCTCTAATCTTTTCCTTTCCTGGACAAGATGACAATATCTATCAATAGTCCTTTTAGTCGTTTCACCTTTATAAGCTGTAAACATATCAAAAGATTTCTTTAGTAATGCACATTTATTTTTTATCATATCAGCACTTCCCTTAAACTTTTGAATCAACGCCAACCAAATTGATCTAGCAGTGTCCTCATGTTGAAGCAAAACAAAGATATCTTCTTTTACCGCTTGTTGGAGAATGCTAATCATCATTTTTTTCACTGGTGTATTTTAACTTCTCAGCCGCTGAATAATCACTTAAAGATTTTTCATTTCCACAGTCATCTGTCGGTTTAACGTAATCTTTGTCCAACGAAACCCATGCATCAAACTTATAAGCTTGCACCCAAGTTTCAAAACGGTTTTGCCATCCTTTAAAATCCTCGATGTACATAAGCTTTGGAGGCTTTTGAGACGTTCCCGTTTCATTTTTCAATTTCAAGAGTCTCGGCAACTGTAATTGGAGCAGCTGGAGTAGTAGCAAACGCGTTGTAAAACTCTTCTTCCATGTTTCGGTGTTGAAAGTTCACAAAAACACAATGTTCAAGCGAATTGGACTTTGATACGAAATGACTTTGGTGCGAAATGGATTTTGATGTGAAACGTCCCTTTTCAAACGAACTGATGATGATTTTGTCCAAATCGTGCGAAATGGATGTTCAATTCAAGCGAAATGGCAACTTTCAAGCGGAATGGGTTCAATCCGTGCGAAATGAAGGTCTCAAGATGCAATTTCGTGCGAAATGGGAGGTCACAAGGTTCAATTCATGTGGAATGCGGTTCACAAGGTTCAATTCATGCGAAATGAGGTTCTGATTCACACGAAATGGGCTATTTCGTATGAAATGCTGGTGATGTCACACAATCGAGTGGATTTTTGACAAATTGATCAAGATTTAGGCCGATTTTAAGTCTGATTCTTTCAAGGATTGTTTAAAATTGTGTTTCACACGTTAAATGTGAAATTCAATCCATTTTAACCGTAAAATCTTGTTTAATTTTGAAACATGTTGTAAAAGAAGATGTAGAAGTCAGAATTTTGATGAAATCAAGCTGAATCGGTAAGAACTCTTCCTCCTGAGCTCTGATACCACTTGTAGGATCGTTTGCACGACTAAAATGAGTCGTTCAGAAGAGTTCTAATCAATACGAGAGGCGAAAACAAACGTTTCGACTTTGAATCAGCTTGATTTACACACAGATTCACTTTAATTGTCTTGTATATTCATATAACAACGTTTTACAGGCAGTAGACACTTCGGCAGCACCTCGGCACCGGAATCAGAACTGTTACAAATGAGATCTCAAGTCTGGTATTTATAGGTGTGCCATTTCGCATGGAATGGGCATTGCCATTTCGTGCGAAATGGCATCTGCCATTTCGTGTGAACTGGCTCCACTCTATACGTTTCTCGTTTTTCTCATTCTACGTGACTTGATCTATTATTCTAGTTACAAGACTCGATACAATACGAAGTCGATAGACATAACATATTTTTTGCTCGAAAGGCTGAGTTCTTGGAAGCTAATTTCCTCGTGAAGGAATTAGTAGAACAATGGAACTTCATGAGGATCAAGAACCACAAGCCGATACACGTTTGGTTGAAACTAGCACTCAACAAGAGGTTGTGGAAAATGATCAAGTGGTTTATTATTACACACAAAAACGTTCGCATATCTGGTAGAATTAGTAGTCCACCTGAAAGATATGGATTTTTCATGGATGGATGCTACGTGGTAGATTTGGGTGAACCTACCACATACCATGATGCAATGTCAAAATCCGATTGTGACAAATGGCTTGAAGCCATGGACGTAGAGATGCAATCCATGTAAGACAACCAAGTATAGGAATTGGTTGTGTCGTCTCTTAACTCCAAAGTAGTTGGAAGTAAGTGGGTTTTCAGAAAGAAAACGGATATGCATGATAACTTGGATACTTATAAAGCGAAACTTGTAGCAAAAGGTTTCAATCAAACTCAAGGGGTTGATTGTGATGAGACCTTCTCGCCTGTGGCGATGCTAAAGTCGATTAGGATATTATTTGCCATACCTACATAATATGATTATGAGATTGGGCAAATGGATGTCAAAACGGCTTTCCTTAATATATATCTTGAGGAAGATGTATATATATAGTTCAGCCTGTAGGTTTTGTCGATCCAAAACATCCTGATAAAGTATGCAAGTTAAAGAAATCAATCTATGGATTGAAACAAGAATCTAGAAGTTGAAATCACCGTTTTGATGAAGAGATTAGGGAATATGGATTCATCAAGAACGTCGATGAAGCTTGTGTGTATAAGAAGGCTAGTGGGAGCATTATTACTTTCTTAGTATTGTATGTCGATGACATTCTACTATTTGGAAATGACATTCCAACCATGGAAGGTGTAAAAACCTGGCTTGGAAGTTGTTTTTCTATTAAGGATCATGGTGAAGTCGCCTTTATTTTGGGAATAAAGATCTATAGGGATAGATCAAGGCGCTTGATAGGTTTAAACTAAAGTGCATACATTGACAAAGTCTTGAAAAGGTTCAAGATAGAGAACTCTAAGAAAGGTTTGGTACCTATTCAAGAGAGGACAATATTGAGTGCGTCTCAATGTCCAAGCTCAAAGGATGAGCAAGAAAGAATGAAAGGAATCCCATATGTGATAGCTATAGGATTCATTAAGTATGTAATGATATGCACTGGACCGGACATGTCATGCGCTTTAGGCATGACGAGAAGATACCAGCGAGTAACGGTCATTGGGTGACTGTTAAAAATATATTGAAATACCTTAGAAGGACTAAGGATATATTTCTAATATATGAATCTGGTGAAGAGGAACTCGTTGTAAAGGGTTACAGGGATGCGAGTTTCGGAATTCGTTGTAAAGGGTTACATGGATACGAGTTTCCAAATAGATCGAAATGGTCCTCGATCACAATCAGGGTAGCATTGTCCACTACAGAATCAGAATACATCACCGCTTCATTGATTGAGATAATTCAAATGGATCTGCCACTTGAATGATTGCCGATCTAGGGGTAGTCCCTACCATTCAGGACCCTAGAGATCTTTGTGATAACGATGGTGCGATTGCTCAAATCAAGGAACCTCGTGTACATCAAAAGACTAGGCACATTGAGCGGTGTTTCAGCTACATAAGGGATGAAGTTGAAAAAGGGAAAGATATGTATTCGCAAAGTTCACACTGATCAAAATATTGCGGATCCACTCACGAAGCTCTTTGAACGGGCAAAGCATGAAGGGTCATACTTGTGCCTTAGGACTTCGATATTCTAGTGATTGGATTTGATCTATTTTGTATTTGGATATTGGAACAGCAGTTATTATAACTCTTTATGGTATTTAGGGTTATGTTCCATTTTAGCATGTTTAAATCCGTGAATAAGTTGCTTAGTCTAAATGTCCGTAGTCGATCATACTTGTGGGAACAAATATGAATGTAAGACTATTATGAACTTGGATTGGTGGATGTTCATTAGGTATGAATATAGAGCAAAGTGTTGCTGCCAAGGTTCATAGATATTTGTGGGATACAAATATTGGACTGACTCACTCTCAAATATTACTGCATGGAATCATTTGTGATTGATCATAAGTAAATTTGAGTAAAGGAGAATATCATTGTATCCTCTGACCTAAGATACATATTGGGTCTTGATATTCACCAAATATTGTACCTTGACTTATTTCTTCGCTGTTAGTAATATGACAGTACATAAGGCTTAGCTCAGGTGTGATACAAGGTGATTGTGAAAGACATATGTAGTCAAGATGGGATTTGTTCCTCTTATTCGTTGAGAGTAAGATGTCTAAGGCCTGATAAAGTTAAATCAACAGAGAGTGATCACTCTATGTCTCTGGATTTAACATGACATCTATAACGAAAGGATAAATGATAGATTCACCTAAATCATGTTCAAGTAATGGACTTGAAGGGGATGATGTTATTGAATGGGACATATAGTCATACGTATTAGGGGTAGTAAACTATAGTTAGGTGGTCTTTACTACTTGCATCAATCTTCTATGTATCTTGTGCAAGTGGGAGATTGTTGGACTCTGTATGCCCAAGACACATATTAAATTGATGTGGCTAGTACGTTATGATCCAAGTCGAGTCATACCCAAATACAAGCTAGACAAACACTTATAATATTTATTTATGATATGATCAAACAAATAAATATTAACACTTATAATATTGAGAAATCGGTTTTCTAAATAATTGCACTTGATAAACCAATAAATTATATGGATAATTTATTTTGAGAGAATATTTTATTTTGTTATTTAATTGGTTAAATAACATTATAAAAGCTTGTGAGATATTACATAAAAGTCTTACAACATGGTATGTTATATTTATAAAAGTTATAAATATAATATAATACAAGACTTAAATTGTTATAAAAGAAATGTGAATTTTTTTTATAAAAATCCCACATGTGGGCCGCCCCCCATGCACCTCCCAAGACACCTTTTGTTGGTCCAATAGTCTTACATGCAATTTGCATGGCTAGGTGGTTTTTGATTGGGCAAAAGGGTGGCCATGTCTCTCAATGTTTTAAATCCATTTTTGTATGACAAAATGGACATAGAAGACTTAGAAAATGCTCTCAAATTTTCGGCAAGGGTGTGCTATCCATGAGAGCTTTTCAAGTTTGAGAATCAAGTGTAAGAACTTGATAAAAACTCTTGCAAATACTCTCTAGATTTCGGCCAACATATGGGTGATCCAAGAGGGTTTTTCAAGACAAAATCAAGTGCAAGAACACTAGAAAAACCTCTCTAATTTTCGGCCAAGGGTTGGTTCCAAGAAGGGATTTTTCAAGTGAGTTCATGAGTGTAAAATCCAAGCTAAACATAAAGTGTTTGTTGGAAGGCTTGGGGTATACAAGCTTGAGGTCTTCTACACTTGAAGGCAACCGTTCAAGAAGCATCATCCTCTTCATATCTCATTACTCCTTGGAAGGTAGTATTCTTGAAACACTCTATGGTTGTGTTTTAATTTTGATAGCATGCATGTTCGTATATGGATCCGGGTATTGGGTTTTACATATAAAATGGGTTTTATATCTTGTAAGTAACATGTTTTAAATAATATTTTCCGCTGCGTTTTTATTTTATAAGGATAAAATATTTTGATAAACATGTGAAAAACCCAACAAAATGAGTATAAGGTGCAGACTAAGGTACGTGTGGGTAAGCTGCTGAAACATGATGGTCATGGCTAGGCTGCTGGCTAGAAGTGCCCTCCCCTAGATGGGGTGCGGGTATATCCTGCAAGAAAACAATAGGTAGGTCGACACGGTGAACATCAGACTCTTGAAGTGTCCTCCCCAGTAGAGTCTCTGGGTGAAAAGGAGCAACATCAACAGGTGCATGTGCTAGTGGAGGAGTGACTGGCTCAATAACAGGAGGGTCAGTGGGTGCAGGAACTGGATCAGGTATGATAGGTGCAATGTCAGGCAAGCCAAAAGGAACAGGGTCATGATCAGGTAAAGGCTCAGGTGTAGGTATCGGCTCAGGATCAGCGGGTGCATCAACAGGCTGATCAACAGGGATAAAATCAAGCTCAAGTCCAGGCTCAATGTCATGTGGAGGAGATAGTGCAGCTGACATGGCTTTATCATCGTCAGTATCAGTGGCGTAACGTCACAAACCAACTGCCTGTAAGGCGGAAGATGTCACGGTCGCAAAAGAATCTGAGACAGAGTGTAAGCTAGAATCAGAAGAAATCTCAATAACAGGAATCCCCAGAAGTGGAACATCAACAACGGCCTCATCGAGCTCTCCATCGCCATGAGCATCATCAGGGGGACCATCAACAAACAAATCAAAATCATCGTCAAAGAGATCATCAAAAGGCCAATCCTCAAGAGGAATGACCACTAAGGGAACAAGAGCGAGGATCGGTGCCACAACATGCTCACCATCGGGGTAACCGATGATAAGATGATCGTGGACAGGAATGGGAATAACAAACGGATCCTCGTCTGGGATACCATCAGAAATTGGTAAATCATCTCCGAAATCGAGCAGCGCAAATGGCTGAAAATCGTCATCATCGTCGGACATCATCTCCGAGTCACTCTCTGTATCGGAAGTAAAGATCTCTGGCTTAGGGACAATCTCATCGTCAGAAACAATAGCCATAGGATCATGGACATCGGACAATCCGCTATCATATGACGACATGGTATCTGTAACATAACAATCACCACATATGCACATATATTAACTACTAACATTAAGCATGTAATCAATGACAAGGTAATCATGTAATCATGTATCCTTCCTAGTCTCCCAGACTAAGCCACCCAGTCTCCCAGACTGAACTACCCAGTCTCCCCGACTAAACCACCTAGTCTCCTAGACTAAACCACCTAGTCTCCCAGACTGTACCACCCAGTCTCTCAGACTGAACCACCCAGTCTCTCAGACTGAACCACAAACATAAACCTTGAAATGTGTTTCGTGTCTTTTTGTTTGTAAAAATGTTTATTTTCCTGGATCTGGGCGTTTTGTGTATGCAATGAAAACATGTTGTGAAAATATTTTCGTGAGAGCCCTAATGATTGTAGTCTAGACTCGAGAAAGAATCCTAGTTCACTATAATCGAACCTCTGATACCAAACTGTCACACCCTGACTTTTGCAGAAGCGTGATTTGGTGTGACTTGCTTAATATCATTGCATTCAATCATAACAACAACTATATGATAAAACCATAGATGTTCATCCATTAAATAAGTTTAGAAACATAACAACAATATTGTTTTAAAACATAGAAATTCAAATTCGAGAACAAACCATGCAACTTGTTTAAGAGTTCACAAAGACTCGACAAAAGACATTATATAAAACCAGGATTTGGAAGACGTGTCTCGTCCAGGATAAGACACACTGACCAAACCCTAAGATCATGGATGGCATCTTTTATTCTTAAACCACACTTGGAACTTCCGAAATCCCGCCAGATCCACATCTAATTCCCTGAAATACATGTAGTTTGAAAACATCAACAAAAGTTGAGCGAGTTCATGTGTTTGTTTGTGAGTATGAATAACCTTTGTAACCACTGAAAGTATGTATGTAAGTTTGTAAACTCCTGGTATGAAAGCGACAAGGAAAACAGATCACCAATGGTTTGCAAGGCCATTGATATGTGTGAAGTGATGCAGGAAAACTCAAACCTAGCAAATTTATCTCCGGGAATAAGACATAGTCACCTCATGGGCCACCCTGGTCCACATGGGTGTGGGCTCGCTACACCCAAATAGATCTATCACTCATGTCCCTCGGTCCTACAACGAGGATTAATGGCCTTAAGTGTTATACCCACCACTCACATGATCAAGTAGTACCCTTCCTTAGCTAACCATACCAAATCAAAATGTTTGTAAAGAGTTGTAACATGTATTTCACCCCCGAAGTTATAAAACCAAAAACAGTTAGAGAAAATGGGGTCATGAACTCACAGTCTTGCTTCTTCAACCACCGTAACTCAAGCTTCTTTGGATAAACACGACTACCTACAACGTACTATGATCTATTAGACGAGCGTGTCGTGCCTTGACTCAGTATCAATGTCTTTGAGTTACGTTTCTTCGTATCTTCGATATTATTCCAAATTATATAACTATTTGTTAAAATAATTAATATTTTGACTTCAATTATATTTATTAAATTTTGGAATAATTATTAAAACAATATATTTTAACTTAATACTTCCCACGTATTTATACTTGTATATCCTTCCCAAGGATGGGTGTATTTGTATTCGTACTCCGGTGTGTATTTATACGTATGACCATACGTATTTTATTGTATTCATTAAGTATCCATATACTTAATTTCGTATTAATTTTCTGAAATAATATCCTTAATAAAAGCCCACCAATATATATTTCCAAAATATATATTGTAATAAATATTATTTAGAAAAATTATTTATAATTTTTCTTTTGGCAAAAATATTTGTATTTTCTCATAAGTTTCAATAATATATTTTCATGTCTAACTTAGAAAATATATATGAACTCATTTTTCTCCAAAAATGATATATTTCATATTTATTTGGGAAAATATATCTTTCACCCCAAAAATATTGTATTTCATGTTTGTTTAAGAAAATATATATTTCTTAAAAATAATATATCTTCTAAAAATTTCAAGGAAAATATATATTCATACTTGCCAAAATAATATATTTTTCCCTTGTCAAAAATATGATATATTCTTGTAGTAATTGAAAAAATCATATTTTCGTTTCCTTGGTGTCCAAAATACTATTTACCAAAATATACTTTGTGAATAAATTTTCCGGAATATTTTGTAAGTCTTATTCCATAGTTCGGTTTCACCAATATTTTGTGTGAAATGTGCATATTTATTCCTTGGAATTTTGGTAATATTTTGGATTGTAATTCTTGGTATTTTGATGTGTTATATTATTTCATGTCCTAAAATAATATAACTAATACACAAAATATACAAATAATCACACACATGGTGTCATCTAAATATATATTTCCTAAATACATATTTAGTCGCTTTTATTTATAAAAACCAACCTCCAATAATTATAATTTTTGTAACAAAATTTATGGCAAAGTTTTTGTAACAATTTATGGTTTAAAATATACTTGTAAATATTTGTTTAGAAATATTTTTCTAAGTGTTTACATTTTTAGAAAATTTTGCCATAGTTTCCCCTAAAAATGGAGGTTTCCATGCTTTCAAGCATATCATTTTCTTTTGTAAAAACAACATAATCAATCCACAATCAATAATAAACAACCTTTACTTACCAACTTTGCCAAAAACAAGTATAATCTACTACTTCATTAACTTGAAATTCACAAAAATTTGTAGTAACTTACTAGTGTCATTAGTAAGCCTTGTTATCCTTTAAAGTGTGGTTGATTCTTTAAAAACTTCATTTTTGAAGAAGATATATCTTTACAACTTATGATCATGTTTTCTAAAAATGTTTCTTTATGAATTCTTCTTGTTACAAAAGTGTTTCTACACTTTATTAACCACAAAAAATAAGGTTTATTTATATAAGAACCAAGATTTAGTAAAACTTATATTTTTAACTTGGTTTCTTTAGAAATCATCCATGAAATTTTTAGATCTACATGATTAACAACTTACTTTGATCATTTCTTAACAAGAAACAACTTTATTCTTTCAAGTTCATGATCTTTGGGTGGATGATCCATTAATCTCTAACATGTCCATCCTCTCATCTTGCTAGATTATGTTTTTAATCATGATCTAGCAAGATCATATGATGATCAACATCATTTTCACACACAATCAACAATCATCAAGCATAACAACTCATATTCATCAAGATTTCTTCATACTTTAAGCTTATGTTCAAGTTTACTTCTTGTGATTATTAGTTTTCTTCATTATCAACATTATGTAACATCTTTTAACCACTAATATAATATGTAAAATAGCAAGATCAAGGTTCTTACCACTAGCACAAGGCTAGGGATGATCAAGTGAAGAAATCAAATGGATAAAAGCAAATGAATGAGGTCTTTGAACTCCCGTAAGCTCCTAGCTCCTTTGTGTGGCCTCTAACACCTTTGTATGTGTGTGGAATGTATGTAACTTGATTGATAAATGGTGATGATGGTGGTGCTTGGTTCGGCCGAGATCAAGAAGAAGAGAGGAGAGAAAAGTGTGTGAAGAATGTGACTTATGTGTTAATGGGTTATACTTATAACCAATTTCTAGTGTTTAACTAATGGGTTATATGTTTCATGGACCATCAAGAAGAAGAGAGGAGAGAAAAGTGTGTGTTTTTAGTGTGTGAAGAATGTGACTTATGTGTTAATGGGTTATACTTATAACCAATTTCTAGTGTTTAACTAATGGGTTATATGTTTCATGGACCATCAACAAAATCACATAAACAACTAAAAGAAATCAAGGGTGGGCCACCCTTGTCTAACCATCCACAAAGGGGGGGGGGGGGGTCTTGGTTAAGATGTAATTGTTAGTTAGGTTTATTTAGTTGAAATCTAAGTACAATAGTTAGGTGTTTAGTTGTTATGTGTTTATATAGTGTGTTATGATGTTCGAGGACCATAACTAGCTTGGTAATGTTAAAAACAGTGCTTCTAGTGTAAATTTAATGTTTCGGGTAGTGTCCGGTTGTTCGATTGGTTACTGGTTCGTTAAAGTGCTAAACTTTGCAGTTTAGTGTGCTTTATGTACCTTTTTGTGACACTTTTGATTCCCGACACTTAGGAAAGCATTCAGGACCATTTAACCATATTTCTGCATAAAATTAGATTGTTAAAATGCTGATTATTGCTGAATTTTGCTGAATTCAGTACCTTTTGTGAGTTTTAGGCACTTTCCGGCACTTAAACTATCACTAGCAAGGCAGTTTTGTGATCCTTACTTTCCTACACACTATACTAGTGTAAGACTTGGTTTCTGGCTCATTCTGTGTCTCAACATACTGTCTGTCTATGTACTATATTCCGTCAGCATATTCCTGATTTATCTGATAACTGTGCTAACTATGTTTCGTGCATCATTCGAGTCAAATAAGCTTTCATGCAATAATGATATGACATTAAGCAATATGTGATGCACATGTATGTATATGGCAATAATTAGTAAGCAGTTAATTGTGATTCAGCATAGTCATTAAGCACTAATCATGGTTTAATAGTTGTACGGATACCTGAAATTTTGACAGTTGTCACATGTCATTCAAGCATTTTCACAAACACTTGGTAGGCACTTGAAAAAGATATCACATTCTCACAACTAGACAGCAAGCACTTATAATTTCAAAACCACCCACCCTGATTTCTTAAAATGTCGATCTAAATAATTTTACAAAGATGTACTTTCTATAAGCTCACCACAGAAAATTAGAAATCAAGGGATTTGTTGCTTACTAATGTATAACGAATGATATACTGAATATGAACTATTAAATACCTGAGTTATTCCCGGTAGTTTGTATAATCTCGCAGTTTCAAGCTTAAGCTGCTCCTGTAATCAGTATAATTATTCATAAAACTTTGATGAATTAGTTCAAAAGAACTAACACTATTCAAATGTGAATATACTAACCAACAAATCAAGTATAAACATTATAATCATAAGATTAAAGAACAACATACCTCTAATTAAACACAAAGAATGACTTTGACGCGATTAGGGATCAGAAGCAAAACAATTTAGGGTTTAAGGATGTGTGACGAAGATCATGTAACAGTCGACAGGTGAAATTGGTTTTACGGTTCTTCGATTTCATATGAAAATCCTGAATCCCAACAAACAACAGAATGCCGATGGAACGGTCCAAAAATATCCTTACAACTTTGAATGAAACCCTAGAAACAGGATTCCAGTCCACTGTTGCGTGTATACAAGACGATATACCTTATCGCCGACTTTAAACTTCTCCCAACACACAACACACTCGTCTTCCTTCGATGATTTCCAAAACAACCCCATTTTTTTCCCAATTAAGCTTCTTTAATCCACTCAATTTCAAGCCAAAACCCTCGATTCAAGTTTTAGAGAGAGGAAAGAAGAGAATTAAGAGAAAAGGCAGAAGGTTTTAGACCTTGGGAAGCAGGAAGTGGGTGGGGATGTGGAAGAAGAAGAAGACGTGTGTTGAGGTGTGCTTCTGGTGATGGTGATGGGGAGATTAGCCCAGGGTTTTACACGTAGAAAGCAACACTATACATCCCAAAACAAATCCTTGTGTCAAAGTACAAACAAAACATAAGCACATACAACAAAGAATAGCATGTAAAACCCTTAATCCATAGCTTACAACAACCATATGCATAACAATGTTACAAATTCATAATATATAATATTATGTATTATATCAGTAAATGCAATAAAGCTTGTGATCCACGGCTTTTATAACACACTAAACTTTTTTATGTTTTACATACAAATGTCTATGTTATGTAGATAAAAAACCAATAAACTAGTTTGTTTACATGTTTTTTTTAAATATAACCTACACGTGATAGCACATGTGTAAGTTTAATATATAAACAAATTTTATTATTATTATTATTGTTTTGTTGATTTTTTGAAAAGATGAAGAGTAAACTGCAATTTTACCCCCTGGGGTTTAAGCCAACTGGCACTCTGACCCCCTCCATGGAAATAATTGCAATTTGCCCCTCCCCCCCCCCCCCCCCACGTTGATGTTCTGTTGCAAGATTACCCCCTGCGGTCAAATAAGTTAACAGATCTGTTGATTGGAATGTGATATGACTATAATGTTCTTTCATATTACTCCCTATGGTTTGTTCTACTCTGTAATATTACCCCCTGGTTCATAAGAACTCAAACAACCATCTCTCTCCTGTCTCTCTCTCATCCACCACAATAATCACCACCGGGCACCACCACTGCCACCGCCATTCACCACCACAACCACCACCAACCCCACCGATTCACAACCCCATAGTTATAACAAGGAATCTCAAACTGCTAACCAAATTATCAACTCTTCCACTTAGACTACGAAATGAAGCACAAGATGAACCAACATAATTTACAGTATACAAACAAACTAACAATTTTCATTTCATACTTTCAAAGGAAAATCACAGAGAGTTCAAAACAAATAGTCAACCAAAAGCCATCATTCTCACTTAACAGTTTAACAATATTAGTTCAAAATCAGAAGCCACAAAATACAAGCAAATCCAGGATGAACACAACTTCATATTTTAACCAATGATCCAAATATACAAGATAACTCACATGTTGATCGAACTCCAGCCTTCGCTACTTAGTCGCCGTCTGCCACCACAATCATCGCCGCAGCAGAACCCCATCACCATCGTCGCCGCCGTGCTCCGCCGCGACCCGCCGCCACTGCGGCTCTGGATTGTCACCGTCGGTCGTCATCACCAGCTCACTCTTTCTTTCTCTCAGTATCGTTTCTCCGTCTGGTCGCCGCCATCGCCGCCGTGGTGGCGGCGTTGTTGCTGCTGTTGTTCTCTGATGCCACTGTGAGTCTCACCGGAGACGAAACCGGGTGGGAGTGGTGTAAGGGGGAGCATGAGGTGTTGTGGGTGTGCGGTTGCCGGTGAACAGGAGGGCGGAGCTAGATGAAGATGATGTTCTAGAATTCTAGTGTATGGATCTTGAATTTTGGGGAGATTGAATATGGAATATGAATCTGTGAGTTTATTTAGGGAAATATGGAATATGGATCTTGAATTCTGATGTATGTTGTGAGGTTATTTGAAGATGATGATGATGGATCTGGGTTATTTGAAGATGAATATGATAATTTGATTTTATAAATAATAATAATAATAATAATAATAAATATGGGGTAAGATTACCAAAATACCCTTACCTATAACAGTCAAATAACTGTTGACTGGCGGCAGGGGGTAAAATTGCAACAGAACATCAACGTTGGGGGAGCAAATTGCAATTATTTTCATGGAGGGGGTCAGAGTGCCAATTGGCTTAAACCTCAGGGGATAAAATTGCAGTTTACTAAAAAAATGAGTAAACATTTCAACTCAACTACTTTCTCATTCTTTAAGTTTTCTTAAGATTAAAAAATAAATTATTTATTTTGTTTTTCATGTTCTTGAAAGAAATTGTGTATAGTTTAAAACCCACCTAGTTATAACTTGTCTTGTATTTTATAATAGGGTAATCCTAGTCTTATACTTGGCCTCATATCCACTAGTTTACTCATTATCAGTCAGGTTTATAGGTATATTATGGGTATTGGGTGTCGTTTACGATTTGGTTGGGGGTAAAATAAGAACTCAAAACAATCCATCCTCTAATAGATATATCCGGTGATTTAAGCGTTCAAAAAAAAATTGATATAAAATTACCTAGAAAAACTTGAATTTATGTTAATAGTAAGTGAAAGAGTGTATGATATCGGAAAGATGTGGGGATGACCATGATCCAATTTGGATTGATATTAGACTAAGTGTAGTGGGGCGACTCCCCACCCCAAGTCGCCCCAAGTCGCCTGGAACACCGCCCCCGGGGGCGACTTGGGGGGCGACCCCCTCTTGCCCGTCTCCTTCTCGTCGCCCATTTCAAATGTTTGATTTCCAATATAGCCGTTGCCAACGGTTATGTTGGCTAAGCTTATTTTTTTTTTTTTTTTTTAATAATCCTACCTTTATAAAATACCCATATCAAACACATTTTTACCACAATTTTCTCTCAAACTCATCAAAATTTATACCAATTTTCTCTCAAACTCATCAAAATTTATACCAATCTTCTATCAACTCATCAAAATGTATCCCCACAACAACCCTCCTTTCAACCAAAATACACAATCTTTCAATCCACAACCCGATCTGACGGACCCAAACGTTTTAAATAACCCCGCTTTTTACGCCTATTTCAATAATATGCACGTTGCTAGCCCTACACCGCAAGTATACTACAACAATATGCCCATACCGCAACATATGGGGTTCACCACTTGGAACACACAACAACCCGGTGGTTTTCAAAACGTTGGAGGATCGAGCCAACAAAATGGTATAAATTTTTTAGATATTTTTTTTGTAAAGAATATGTTTATTATTTTTTTTTTAACTTTGTTTGTATTCCATCTAGTGGTTGATTTAGGTGACGAAGAAGTTCCGGAGACCCAGTTCGATGTCGGTCAAAAAAAGAAACGTTCGCACAAGAGGAAAACAACGGGTGAAGAACGCTTGAAAACCAAACCGATACCATGGACTTCCAACGAGGAAATGAGCTTGTCCAAGGCTTGGCTAGAAATAACCGAAGACCCGAAGTGTAGTAACTATCAAAAGGAAAAAACATATTGGTCTCGTATTTACAACCTTTT
The DNA here is from genome assembly GCA_030545235.1 of Helianthus tuberosus. NCBI lineage: Eukaryota > Viridiplantae > Streptophyta > Magnoliopsida > Asterales > Asteraceae > Helianthus > Helianthus tuberosus. The sequence goes on along the minus strand of CM060371.1, from coordinate 136,957,328 downwards.
CCTCAAGTTGGAAGGTCAAGAAGATGGATACCGTGATGCCGATGGTGTCGGCGCGAAGTGGCGTAAAATGCGTCCTTTGATTCAAAGTTTCAACCAAATATACACTCGTCTAAGTAACTCGCGTGTGCGCCAAAGTGGTTCCGACGATGCGATGCTCCAAGCAAACGCCCAAAATGAATACCGAGGCGAACACAATAAGGCGTTTCCTTATCTTGCTATTTGGTTAATTTTAAGAAGGAGTTCGAAATTTAACACAGTCATCGCCTTCGATCCATTTAAAACTCGTGGCCAACCGTCGGCTAAGCGGTCAAAAACCTCATCCTCAAACGACCAACAAAGTACCGGTTCGGACGCTCGGTGCCAAATAAATCTCAACGACATTGAGGAAGACAACGAAGAGCCACATGAAGAGGCCGAACCGTATCAACCACCACAACGACCGGTTGGCCGAGATAGGGCCAAAAAAGCCGCTCAAACGTCTTCTAGCGGTGCACGAATCGACTACACCGAAACGTTCGAAAAAGTGACCAATAAGTTAGACGGGTTGTTGCAAACGAGCCAACAACGGATCAACTTAAAAAAAGAACACGGGGACCGAAAGCTAAAGCTGAAAGAAAGTCGTCAAAAAGCACTTGATTTGCAAATATTAACATCCGACACGACAAACCTTACTGGAGCCGAGCTCGCTTTAGCCGAGCAAATGAAGCAAGAAATTCGAGAAAAATATAACCTTTGTTGAAGTAATTTTTTTATTTTGGTTGAAGTAATTTTTTTTTTAGTTGATGTATTTTTTTTATTTTGGTTGAAGTAATTTTTTTTTTTAGTTGATGTATTTTTTTATTTTGGTTGAAGTAATTTTTTTTTTTAGTTGATGTATTTTTTTATTTTGGTTGAAGTAAAAAAAAGACTTTTATAAAAAATAGGATTTTTTTTATATCTTTTACATAAAAAAAGACAAAATAAATGGGTGCCACGTGTCGCAAGACGCCCCACCCAGCAAGGTTGCCCCACTACCCCTTTTTTGGTCAGAATCCTCTTATGTGACGTGGCGCCACGTGTCGCAAGACGCCCACTCAACAGGTTGCCCCACTACACTCAGTCTAAGAACAGAGACCAAATGAGTGACAAAAAGTCAAAAATGTCTATATAGGTGATTATGTGTGTGTTTATTCACAATTTAAACAGTATAAAAAAGAATTTGAATATTCCTTTATTTTGGATTCAACGTTGGAAAATAATACAATTGTATTAGTTAAAGACAACTTAGGGTGTAAGGAGTGGTTAAACACTTGAGAGTGGCAAACTAAAAAATCAACCAATGAGAGTGTGACACGTCAATCAGTGAAAAATGTTTAAACTTTGGTGAAAAGTGTTGGCAATGGTTTAAACATTTGGTGAAGTGGTAAACTTTAAAAAAAAAGAAAAAAATTGTGATTGGTTGAGAGATGGAATGGACCTCACCCACACACACCCCTCTCTCTCCTTCCTCCCCTCACCGAGTCGGCAAGCTGTCCCCGCTCCGTTTGCCTTGCCGCGTCGGCATTGGGTCGGCAGCGGTGTTTGCCGATCGGCAAACACGTTTGCCGCCCTTTGCCAACTACCACACCGTATACCCTTAATGCTCTAAATTCTCAAGTTTGCTATGAAAAATATTTTATCTTTTATTAACGAATACCACTACATGCGTAGTAATAAATTTATAGTAAAATATTTAAAAGTATTCATCATAAATAAAATCCTCATATCATTTTTAAAAGAGTAAAATGCCAAAAAGTCCCTGATTCAGTCTAAAAAAATGAAACCTTTTTATATATGGGTTCCTGAGGTTTCATTTTTCTTGTCAATTTCATCCAAATCATTAACTTAGTTAAAATGTATTGTTAAGTCATGGACGATTTTGGAAATTCCCAAACCTAATGGACGATTTTGGAAATTCCCAAACCTCGGGGACGATTTTGGCAATTTACCCATTTATTTTTTTATTTTTTTAATTGTCTTTTTTATCTTTAAATAAAAAATAATTATAAATATAAAATATATATACATACACAATTTGTATATACATACTTATGTTTTTAATTTTCGTTTTTACCTTTAAAATAAAAAATAATAATAAATTAACCATAATATTTATATGTATATTATTGGGGCTAGGGGTAGGGCTGTTAAAATCGCTCATCGCTCGCTCGCCGGTCGCTCGGAATATGCTCGCTCGGTTTAGTTCGATTTGCAAACGAGACAAGCATGAGCAAAGGTCCTCTCGACTTGGTTCGGTTTGGCTCGAATTAATTTTTATTTATTTATTACATATTTAATTATATATGCACACACAAATTACATGTATATTCATATGTTATACATACCGCTCTATTAGATTTGGACCACTATACTCAAACATACAATTATATTTATCCATACTAGCCTAATCAAACCAATACAAAATTTAACACCAAATTTAAAACTAAAACTCTAAGTCGTGAAGCGATAATATTTGACATCTTTCTCTCATCAATCGTTAGTTGTCAATCGTCTCTCGGTCTCACCATACGCCACAATGCGACAATTGTTCTTTGTTGTATATTAGTCGCCTCAGCTGCCTCAACCAGAGCCTCATCCTCGGATGATCCAACCTCAATCTTAATGTCATACTCGGACAGTTGGACCTTAGTCATGACCCGATAGCGGAGACATCGAAGGAAACATGCTAAATCTATGGTTGTCCAATTTACTCGTCGCTCGCCGCTCGCTTGGAAAATTATACGCTCGAATATGCTCGTTCGGATTTCGCTCGGTTGTAAACGAGCCAAGCACAAGCAAAGGTCCGCTCGGTTCGGATCGGCTCGTGAACAACCCTAGCTAGGGGTACCCCCCCCCCCACCCCACCGTTTTTTTGTTCATAGAGATAATTTTATCGAAAAAATCTGAATTTTTTTGTAGTGTAAAATATTTAATTTTTTAAGTGTCCAACCCTAACCGATTTGGATTTTGAGAGTCCGACCTCCACTAAGTTTTCGTTCAAGCTCCGTCATTGTATACACACCTTACAAACTCTTTCTCTTCTATCATTCTCTCTTCTCCACCTCCATCACCACCACCACCACTGCCACCGCCACAGCCACCACCTCTATCTCGGCACTCATAGCTCATCTCTCATCGTCGACCCGTCGTACCAAACACCAATAAACCACAGTACCACCCGTCTCTCTCGTCGTACCAACATCATTAATATTTCATTATTTTTATTTAAAGGTAAAAAAGAAAATTAAAAAATATAGGTGTGTAAATATATAAATGTGTGTATATGTGTCTATATTTTATTTATAATTATTTTAATTTTTTATTTAAAGATAAAAATAAAATTTATAATTTTAAAAACAAAAGAATAAATGGGAAAGTACCAAAATCATCCCTGAGGTTTGAGAATTGCCAAAATCGTATATCGGAGTTAATGATACATGGTAACTGAGTTTGACATTTGGATGGAAATGACAATGAAAATAAAACCTCAGGGTCCTAGATACAAAAAGTTTTATTTTTTGGATTGAAGTAGCAAAAGTAATATAAACTCAGCGATATTTTAGCATTTTACTCTTTTTAAAATACTTGTTTCGACGAAAACAGACTAATAAATTAAGTAAACTAATACATAATGTATATAGAAATATTTAAGATAAGCTAGTTTTCTTCTTTTCGTGATAAGTTATATGTAGTTGTTGATGTTTATTATTTAATAAAAACTGGTTGTGGTTATATAAAGTATATAACATATAACATGACACACACGTAAGTTTCTTTTAATCGTCTTTTAACATGACTCACACGCAAATATCTATTTGGGAAATAGTGTTCTAAAAAGTTCCAAGCTTAGTTTAAACTAATAATTTTACTTGTAGTGTTGCGCCTTGTGATGGATTCATAATGATAATTCAAATTTATACCGTTTAATAACTACATATTATATTTGACTTTACACATTTTCGAACAAAATTTACGTTAAAACGTAAACCAACTAAAATGTACATAACAATAAGCACGAAAACACATTACATTTGAGGCACATTTTCGGAAAAAAAAATTGCATTGTATACGACACGTACATAAAGATAAGCACATAAGAAAATTATGTTTTTTTAGCTAAAGAATTACAAACTTGAAACTTAGAAAAATTAAGGGGTTCAAAATGATATTTTACAAAGTTTTTTTTGTAAGTTATGGAAGAGTAAATGTCAATGCTAACAGTTGAGAATGTGAGATGCAAAAGAAAAAAAACCACTAAATGACAAAAATCTATTGTAGCTTTTGTTTCAGAATTGTTATGCATATAATAACTAGGTTAGAACCTCGTGTATTACACGGGTTAAATAAATATAATTTTATATATTAAGTAATAAAATAGTTACATCTTTTAAAAACTTGTGTATTGCACAATTTGAATACACATGTCTTACACGAATAATGTAATCCGTTAACACATTTAGTCATCAAGATGTGTTTTCTAACAAAATGAAGAAGTAGGATTCTAAATATACCACAAATCCTTTTAATGAAACAGTTGATTAAAATAAATATTTTTATTTTAATATGTGATTTTCAGTTATCATTGTCCTTATCATCAAAATATAAAAACAATTAAAACCACCAATTAAATAAAATTTTTATCTTTATAAATATTTAAAACGCTAATATATTTTTTTAGATTTTAATAATTAATATATGATTATAATAATTAATATATTATTATCAGTTATGTACAAGTTTTAACTTTTAAAGTTAATATTATCAATAAGTGACTTTTCATAATAAATATTTAAAGAGTTAATTGCCAAAATCGTCCCTGAGGTTTGGGCAGGTTTGCCATTTTCGTCTAAAATGACACTTTTGTACCAAATTGCCCCCAACGTTTGTAACTTTTTGTCATTTTCATCCAAACCACTAACTTAGTTTATTTTTCTGTTAAGTTGAGGATATTTGGATGAAACTGACAAATATAAAACCACATGGACGATTTTGGCAATTTACTCAAACTCTTTTAAATTTTTTTTATTTAATTAATTTTCTACATATATAATAAAAAAGAATATACATGCAATTTTTATATGAAAAAAAATAGCTTTGTCACATAGTTTTTATAAATTTTCATCCAACCACTAACTAAGTTAATTTTTCTATTAAGGCGAAAAATGTTTATAAACTAAGACAGAAATTAATTTCTAATTTTTTATATAGATCAGTTTTATAAAAATAAAATCTACATAAACCTCTAAATTTTATAAAACTAAAATGCTGGCGACCTTATTGAAAAAAGGTCAAATAAAAAAATCTTATCATATGTACCAAGTTTGTAATTCATCTTCTACTTTTTTAAATTCGCTCCTAAGGAAAAACAGAAGCCACCCCCCCCCCCCCCCACATCAAACAACGTATTGTTACCAAACCTTAAAATTACCCACCAAATTGCCAAATTGTAATTATAATGCTATGAACCAAAAGTTTCTTTACTCAAGCCACCTTCACCTCAACAAAAAAAAAAATAAACCGAGTCAGTGATTTGGATGAAAATTTTTAAAAATTATCTGACAAAACTATTAATTTTTTTTCTAAAAACTCCATGTATATTCTTATTATTATATATGTAACAAAAATAATTAAATAAAAGAAATTAAAAAGGGTTGGAGTAAATTGCCAAAATCGTCCATGTGGTTTTATATTTGCCAGTTTCATCCAAATATCCTCAACTTAACAGAAAAAATAAACTAAGTTAGTGGTTTGGATGAAAATGGCAAAAAGTTACAAACGTTGGGGCAATTTGGTACAAAAGTTTCATTTTGGACGAAAATGGCAAACATGCCCAAACCTCAGGGATAATTTTGACAATTAACTCATATTTAAAAAAAAATAATTAAAAGCGCCTCATAGAGCGCCATGTGTCCCTATCATAGTTTCTTTTATTATATAGTATAGACTATAGAATTAACTTCTGTTTTGCTTCCTGTGGTTTGGTTACTTTAACGGTTTTGCCCCAATCATTTAAAAACGGTCATTTTCCTCATTAATGTTTCGGTCATGTCACCATTTTGCTCTCCAGCTCTAACTCCATCCATATTGAATGTTAACTGAAAGGCTATTTTTGTAATTTCAAGTTATCATGCAAGATCCAAGTACTCTTATGTTATACTTGAAATTACCAAAATACCCTTCCAATTAACATACAATATGGATAGAGTTTGAGCCGGGGAGCAAACGGACGACAAATCGAAACATCAAGGAGGAAAATGGCCGTTTTTAAATGATTGGGGCAAAACTGTTAAAGTGACCAAATCACATGGAGCAAAACAAAAGCAAACTCTAACTTATAACTTATATTCAAAAAGGGTATAATTCGTCAAACTCGATGGAATTCCTTAACAGGCGACTACTAAACAAACACCACTTATGGAGTATTCAAACACATATTATACGTGTTGTATGGTCCAAGTGGGTGTAATCACATAGAGAAAATGGTCGAATGACCCGTATTGTAGGACGAAAAATAGTCATATGAGGGTCAAATAATAAAACATATGATATTTTGAATAACAAAGAAATGATTGATATGGCTCATATGATCTTTTCTTTTTCTTGTCATATGACCTGTATTATATGACAGGTATGTTGGTATACACTAATGAGGTAGTGTCTTTTTAACAACGCACGTAAGAAATGGTCAATGAGTTCTAATTCCACGAAATTACCACAATTATACTCCATCCCACCGGGATCGATTGAAGACAAGTACAAACTCCTTAAATTATTGGAGTCGTTAGAGAATTTTGGAAGCTCAATGATATAGTCACAAGAGCATGTGAGGGAAGGGGATTTGCGGGATAAAGATGAACATGTGAAGGGGTAAGGGGTAAGGTTTTCATTAAAAAGAAAATATCGTTCTCTTTTTTGAGTTAATTGCCAAAATTGTCCCTGAGGTTTGGGCACGTTTGACATTTTCGTCCAAAATGACACTTTGGTACCAAATTGCCCCCAACATTTGTAACTTTTTGCTATTTTCATCCAAACCACTAACTTAGTTTATTTTTTCTGTTAAGTTGAGGATATTTGGATGAAACTGGCAAATATAAAACCACAGGGACGATTTTGGCAATTTACTGAAACCCTTTTTAATTTCTTTTATTTAATTATTTTTGTTAGATATATAATAAAAAAAAAGAATATACATGGAGTTTTTAGAAAAAAAAAATACTAGTTTTGTCATATAATTTTTATAAATTTTCATCCAAATCACTAACTCAGTTTATTTTTTCTGTTAAGGTGAAAGATGTTTTAAATTTTATAAATTAAGACAAATTAATTTACAGTTTCTTTATATAAATCAATTTTATAAAGAGAAAACACCATTGATGTGCAACACATAACAATCGATTACAACTTTTAGTATTTATCAGTTGTAAAGATAGAAAAAAATTGTAAAACGTTACATATTTTTTAAATGTGTTGAGCACCTTGGAAATATGTTGGTAGAAATAAAATATTTATTTAATTAAGATTATGAGGGTAACCAACTAATACTTATTCTGAGTGGTTTGAGTAAAGAAACTTTTGGTTCATAGCATTATAATTACAATTTGATGGGTAATTTTAAGGTTTGGTAACGATACGTTGTTTGATAGGGGGGGGGGGGGGACTGGCTTCTGTTTTTCCTTACGAGCGAATTTAAAAGAGTAGAAGATGAATTAAAAACTTGGTACATATGATAAGATTTTTTTATTTGACCTTTTTGAATAAAGACACCAGCATTTTAGTTTTATAAAATTTAGAGGTTTAAGTATATTTTATTTTTATAAAACTGATCTATATAAAAAATTAGAAATTAATTTCTGTCTTAGTTTATAAATATCCTTCGCCTTAATAGAAAAATTAACTTAGTTAGTGGTGGGATGAAAATTTATAAAAATTATGTGACAAAGCTATTATTTTTTTCATATAAAAATTGCATGTATATTCTTTTTTATTATATATGTAACAAAATTAATTAAATAAAAGAAATTTAAAAGAGTTTGAGTAAATTGCCAAAGTCGTCCCTGTGGTTTTATATTTGTCAGTTTCATCCAAATATCCTCAACTTAACAGAAAAAATAAACTAAGTTAGTGGTTTGGATGAAAATGTCAAAAAGTTACAAACGTTGGGGGCAATTTGATACAAAAGTGTCATTTTGGACGAAAATGACAAACATGACCAAACCTCAGGGATGATTTTGGCAATTAACTTTTTTTTAAGCAAAATGGTTATGGATTTAACATATTTTTAGGGAAGGGGTAAGGTTTTTATTAAAAAGAAAATATCGTTCTTTCTTTTTTTAAGCAAAATAGCAAAATGGTTATGGATTTAACATATTTTTAGGGAAAATCACGAAAGTAGCCTTTAACTAGTCAAATTTGCAAAAGTAGTCCACCGAAGCGTTTCCCTGAGCCTTCTCCCCGAAATCAAGGTTGTTGTAGCGGCTCTACAAAGACTCTTCAAATGAACCAACCACATTGCACCACGTGTATTGTAAAGGCTCTAGAGAGGCTTTAACATTTTTTTTTATATTCTCCACCATGATTTTTAAACGGGTATAACTTTTTCATACAGTAATATTCCCTCCAACGATCCATACTTGTAAGAATTTGACCCATATTAATTCTTTTCTAACATATAAGACTTTGGGCTCCTCAATGATTCAAGTGCACCTGCAGAATCCTTAAAATAATTTAAGTGCACCTATGTTAGAAATGGATCAATCGGAGCCAAATTCTTACAAGTTGGGATCGTCTGAGAAAATTTTTAAAGTTGCGATTTTTATCGGCCAACAGGTAAAATTTAGGATTATTAAAATCTAATAACCCATATAAAAGTATGTTCTCATGTTAAAACATTTATTTTATTTGTGTATCTTTTTAGAAGATTGATACTTTAAACTTTTAAAACCGGTATTAAAGTTTTTTTAGTTAGTTGACTAACCATTTTTGGTACAATAATTGAATTGAGTTGTTGATAGTCATTTCACATGTTACATGGTCCAACGTTACATGGTCCAACATTTCGTATTCAAGAAAGAGACCTTCTTTTACATAAATTTAACCAGCATCATTAATTTGTCAACTTGTATTAGCAAGCTCTATACGTTACATATTTGAAGGTTTGTCACATATTTTGTCCTTAATATCACGGGATCACCATCGCCACATCATTTTTTTGTCATACTACATTGTTTTCCCTATAATAAATCAGTTGTTAATTACTCTTTCAAAACAATGATGTAAACAAATCAAGTTAAGTGTGTATGTTTCAATCTCAACTTGTTTAGTTTATAAGAGCTCCAGCTTAATTTCGGCTTGTTTCATGTTCTATGTCTAAAGTTTGAACCGGCTCATGAATAACTCTTTGAATTCGAGTTACGCATGCTTTGTTATTTATTAATTAACAAATTCTTTTATTCGTATACATGTATAATTATTTTTATATGCTCATAGCTTATTTTTATATATTACATTATACATGGTTATTTTTATTAAGAATAAGGTATCGTTAATCTACTTTATTATATAGCATACTTAGACCACCCGTAACGGGCGTGTTTTTTTTTCAAAATTTCGCCCTAATCACGCCTGAAATCGCCCCTCGACCGCTACCCATGGCGTGTTTGGGCGTGTTTGATCGATTTTTTGGTTTTGGCGTGTTTTAAATCACGTTGTTGGGGCATGTTGTTGGCCAATCAGATAAGACCATGTGGGTTTAAAGAGATAGAGACGGAATTTTTGGGTTTGGGTTTGCCGGAATTTTTGGGTTTGGGTTTGGTGGTTTTAGCCGGAGATGTTGCAAGGTCAAACGGAGAAGAAGAAGGGATGGAGGCAGGTGGTTTGATTAAAACTTTGCTTAGTTGTCACATTAGGCCTATGTGGTTTTAAACTTCAAAATCTTTAATATTTCAAGTTTCAAAAATGCTATATCAGTCCCTAAAGTTTTGTTTATTAAATGTCTCATTTGGATCTTTTATAAAACTTAAAATTTTGCAATGTAATTTTTTAGTATTGTAATTTTTTTTAATTTAATGAAGTATTTTAAGTTTTTAATTTAAAAAAAATAAATAATTGTGTAATGATTGGATGAGGCGTTATTGGGCATTATTCCACTACGCCACTTTTGCAAAAACGCCCAATAATGCCCCCGTGCTGACTGGACTGCCACATGGCAAAAAACTCCTCAGGATGGAGCATTATTTATCAAACCACTACGAATAGTCTTAAATTAAGTGTCGTATAATATAACGAATGTTGAATGTTCTTAGGAACGGTGTGTTGATTGGACAACAAAAGAATTACAATTACGATTATGCCATTGAAAATTATTGTGTACTCAGCTAAGTGGTGATTTTCACGTTAGTGCCTAGTGGAGAATGGAGGCGGGTATTTAGGGGGAAGGAACACGCTAGGATAGTACCCTAATCCTTACTAATCATGTGTTGTCACGTAAATTCTATACTCAATTACTCTAAATTAGCAAACATTGGCAGCGCCTATCCATAAGTACCATAGAACTATGGATCCTACCATTTTATACAACTCATCAATCACACACACCCTAAAGCAAATGGACCCCACCTCCTCACACACCGCAAAGTTTGCCTAGAGGTAAACTACCTGTGCAACCCTAGGAGGGTGGCGGCGGTGTTTACCGCATAGCTTTGAACCCTGAATGGATTTACCACATGACGCCCCACCCCTTTAAGCATTCCCGTGACGATTTTTTAGAGTTTTTTTTTTCTAAAAGAGTGTGGGTGGAAAAAAAATATTTAACAAAATGGTGTTGCTAAAAAAACTATTCACTAAAATAGTGTTTTCGAATGTGGGTGAAAAAAATATTTACCAAATGGGTGTTGTTAAAAAAACTATTTACTAAAATAGTGTTTTCTTTACAACTTGCTTTTCTCTCTCTAAATTTTATTGGATAACCTATATCTCCGTTAAAATAAACATATTTTTGGAAAACACAATATAAAATATAAAATATAAAATATATAACATTAATATTTTAATAATTTGAAAAATAGACTTTTTTTTAAGTTTGAAAAATAGGTTTTATTTGGTTTACATAAAAATAAATTTAATCGTATCTTGTGAATTTCATTTTTCTTTTCAATCTTTTGACCGTTATTTATATTTTAATATTTTTCTTTTCAGTTTTAATCTCTTAGTTTTTATTTTACTTTTCAATTATTACAATGAATAAATTTCTAATTTTGAATAAGTTGTAATTATGTGTTTACAACTTTTTTTTAGGTGTAAAGGAATTAGTTACCCATGAGTAATTTGAGATCGGCTCGCTAAAAGGTCGTACTAATTTAAGCTTCAACGAGCTTTGCCCAAATTCAAATCTAAAATAAAAATAAGGTTGCTTAATATATGAGCTTGAGTTCAAGTTGTTGCGTGAATCTAAACGTGCATGTTTTTTTATATAGCTTTATTTAATTTGTTTTATACATTTTATTCAATAATAATAATTTAAAAATAAAATGTTGGTGAGAAATAGGGCTGGCAATAAATATTTGTATAAGACACGATTAGACCTTACTTAAAAAGTACACAACATGATTTTTTACTTTTTTAAAATAAATAAGATTATGAGGTTATGATCCGTCATTTCTTCTTCTTGGTACATAAAACATAAAACTGTGTTATGGACATGAGATATAAAATAGTTAAACGATGTGTATACAGAGACCTGCTAAACCCCATAAGACACGATTTGCCAGCCTAGTGAGAAATATATATTATTTTGTATATATAAATTATAATTAAAATATATACAATTATTAAAACTGTATATAAAGTAATTAATAAATAATATAGAGTCAAGCATAAGATAAAAAAACTACTCGCAAACCGATCTTTAATTTTAAAATTTGAGCTTCAAATGATTATACATTCATTTATATTCGTTTGATTACATGGACACATTTCATATTTGTTTATTAATATTTGTTTGTTTGGAATTTTTCTTTTACGTTCATTGTTTACAATTTTAACTTTCGTTATTTCACTTACTACATTCAAGTTCTTAAAAAAATATACACCAAGACAAAAACAAAAGTAAAATTAAAAATCAAGTTCAATAAAAAAACATACTATCAGTTCATTGTAAACGATAAAATCTAAATTCAAAATAAACAAAACAAAAATAATTTTCCAAAGAATTAAAATATTACTGTTAAAAATTTTATACTTTTTTCTTTCCAAAATATGTTTCTTTGAACTTATAGGTTATCCAATCAAATTTGGAGAGAGACAAGTTAGTTTTTTTTTTTTTTTAAAGACTAAGGGGTTGTTTGGTAGCATCTGAATGACATTAAGAGGCTACCTCTTAATGAAATCATTTAAGAGTTTAACAAAGATAATGTAGAAGAATGTGACATGTGATGGTTTACCATTCAGATGTTACCTCTTATCCAGTCAGACATAAGGTTACCTCTTATTCATTCAGACATAAGGGCCACAAATGATTTCATTAAGAGACAGCCTCTGAATGGATTAAGAGGCTACCAAACAGGCCCTAATTTTATTAAAACAAAGAAAAAAATACAAGCCAAAAAAAATATTAAGAACCGAAATTAAAGTTGCACCATTGCTCCCAATTGAGCGATAATGTCTTTGCTCGATTCTTCAACCATAAATATCCAAGGGTTCTCACCTCATCCATAATGTCTCCAATAGCCAGCCTCTTAGATTTGAATACAACTTCGTTCCTATTTATCCAGATTATCCAGCAAGATAACAGAATTATCGACTTGACAACATCTCTTTTAACCTCTAGTCCGCCTAAGGTTCTATGAACATTGAGCAGGTCTTGCAAGGAAAAAACATATATTTGAGGAATATGAAACCAGATGGAGATCATTTGCCATAGAACGTTCGCTACATAACAAGAAATCATAAGGTGTTCCAATGACTCGTCTGCCTCACCACATAATAGACACGTCAGTGAATTAACTTGAATGGATCGTTTTATCAGTTATGTTTTAGTTGGGAGCTTGTTACGAGTGAGGCGCCAGCAAAAAATATTCACTTTTTTGGCAGCCATTTATTCCAAGAGAAAAGATAATCATCCGGAGGTTCACCTGGGGGAGCCATGAGATGTCTGAGCGATTTCACTGAGAATGAGCCATTTTTACTCGTCTGCCAAGTCCAAATGTCCATGTTTCCATTAAGATCAAAGGAATCGATTAAACTAATGCAAGCTTGCAATTTAGACAATTCGCTTTGCGTGGAGGGCAACCTACTCCAAGACCAACGAATGGACCCAGAACTGTTGAAAGCTGACAACCGATCACTCACCAGACATAGTTTTGATTGTTCCAGTCTAAAGATAGCAGGAAATAAATCTTTTAGACATGCTGACCCAGTCCAAAAATCAACCCAGAATCTAACTGAGAAAAATATTCCTGGATTTTACATCACATTCAATTTTGTTAATATTGTTCCATACTCCGGTTCGACCAGACTTCAGCGGTAGGAACTCCCATCGACGAGCTGAGAGGTGCAAGCCCAATATAACCTTTCTCCATAGTCTATTGTGTTCGTTTTTAAAGCGCCGGGCCCATTTAGATAAAAGGCTCAGACTAACATCAAGTTAGGATCCAAGACCCAACACACCTGATTTAAGAGGATCAATTACTTCGAGCCATTTCACCCATACCATCTTCGATTTATCGCTCGTTCCACCCCAGAAAAAATTACCTCTAAGTTGCTCTAGTTTAGCCAATACGCTCTTTGGCGCTTTAAAGAGAGAGAAATAATACGTTGCTAAATTGTTGAGAACATATTTAATCAGAGTGAGTCTGCCTCCAATTGAAAGAGTGGCGGCCTTCCATCGCGACAACCTATGCTCAAAAGCTTCGATCACTGTTGACCAATTTGAGTACTTGTTCATGTTTGCTCCAACTTTAATACCCAAGTAAATGAAGAGGAAGCACCCAACCTGACAACGCATAATTGTTGCCATATTTTTAGCATCCTCATACAAACATGATTTTTTATAATTGAGTTTTAGCCCGGCGACAATGGCGAAACACCGCATAATTCTTTGGATGTTCCTTGCATTTGAGACAGACCATTCACCCACCAAAAGTACATCATCAGGCAGGGAAGATTAGATGGGTGATCGACGACCCACCATTAGGAATGGATATACCCCGAATGAATCCCAATTCGTTTGCGCTAGTCACAAAGAATGAAAAGGCTTCCATTGCAAGAATAAAGATGAAAGGTGATAGGGGATTACCTTGCCTAACCCCACGTTCATAGAAGAATTCTTTTATTGGCGATCCGTTAACTAGAACAAAGGAACGAGACGAGGAGAGAATACCTTTGATCCAAAGGCGCCATCTTGGAGGAAAAAGCAATTTTCCAAGACTGAGTCTATGAAAGACCAAGAGATGGAGTTAAAAGTCTTGCTAAAATCGACTTTGAAAAGAAGCGCTTTGGATTTGACTTGATTGACCCAAGAGAGGACTTCATTAATTATCATAGGACCATCTAAGATATTGCGATTAGCCAAAAACGCCGATTGCTCCTCCGATATGATTGAGTGTATGACTTTCTTTAACCGGTTAGTTAACACTTTGGAGATCACTTTACTTATACAACCGTTATGGCCGATAGGGCGAAATTCATTCAAATTAGCAACATTGTTTGCTTTCGGGATGAGGGTAATGAATGCTGAGGAACACCCCTAGCAAATAGATCTAGTCTCGTGAAACTGCTGAAGGATGTTATAGAAGTCATCGCCCAAAAATTCCCAGAAACGCTTTATAAACTTAAAATTGAATCCATTGGGGTCGGGTGCCCGGTCATCCCCACAATCCTATACAACATCTTTTACTTCAGAACTCGAGAAAGAACATATTAGGAAATCACTGTCTTAAGCCGATAGAGTTTTAATATGTCTACAATTACTGAGGTCAGATGCGAGAGGGCTCTTTGAAGTGATTTGCAAAAAAAAATTAAAGCTTCCTCATTTATGGTCTTGGGGTTGATGCACCAGTCATTGTTAATAGTTAACCCGTTGATCCTGCTTCGACCGATACAACTATTTATACATCCGTGAAAATAGGCCGAGTTCTCATCCCCCACATACGCCCAACGAACCCATGATTTTTGTTTAAGGTCTAGTAATTTGCTTCATTTATTTATGCGATCATTTTCTTTGCTTCTAACCTGGTTTTTTGTCCTTCATTAGATAAGTCCTGTAATTCGATTATTGCATCTAGTTCTTTGACCTTGGCTTTAGCCTATTGCAAACTCACAAGTCCAACTCCTTCTTTTCTTTGACCCATTTTTTTGTTTCCATTTTAGTAGCTCTTAATTTACTTGCCAACACAATATCCGGAGGTCCATTATGATGAAATTCAGAAGCCACTTTAGCTATCAAGTCACACAAATCCGGGTAATCTAGCCATGAGTTATAAAATTTAAATGGAATCTTACCAAAATTGCGATCAGTAGAAATAAGCAAAACCGGGCTGTGATCAGACAATTCATGAGTGAGAGGCCGATATGAGGCTTTTGGCCATTTATTCCAAAATTGAGAACAAACGAGAATTCGGTCGATTCTACTCAACTTTAACCCGTCCGACGTTTTATAAGTGAACATTCTTCCACCCAAAATATGTTCATACCAGTTAGTATTATGAATGAAACTATTGAAGAGCCCTGCTACCACTGGATCAAACCTGGAGTTTCGCATGTCCTCTGGAAAGCGAAAGGAGTTAAAATCTCCAAAAATCACCCAATAACCTCCCTTGGATTGTTTAAGTAACAAAATTTTGTTCCACAATTCACGTTTTCCGGTCGAAGTTTGTGGGGCGTACACATTTATTACATTCACCAGGCCGTCAATCCCCATCACATTCCAGTAATCATGAGAAAATTTTGGTCTTTAACAGTGTCAGTGCGAAAAAACAGGCATGGATCCTAAAGAGTGGCAATACCTCCTGAACGCCCATTAGCGTCAACCCAATCGACCTCCAAATCACAATCTCCCCAAAATTTTGAAAATTGAATGCGATTACCTGGTGAAAAGATTGTCTCCTGAATACCAATAAGCGATATCCCATGATCTTTCTTTAACCGACTAATCCAATTTGCCTTACTAGAGTTGTCGGCACCTTTGATGTTGATGCTGAGGAAATTCATTGCACCACTACGTCAGCTCCTTCGTCCCTGATCTCTTTCGCTACGATAGATTCACGGTTTCCAAGCTTAATGCCCATGCTCAGTCTAATAATTATTGTATCCCCAATTTCGTTAATCATTGGTTCACCATCCCTGATATCGTTCAGCGAAGTCACATCAGCGATCTCTATATTGTGAATTATAGAGGGTTAATGATTCCAACTTTGATTCGAATTTGAGATAATGTTCTTGATAGGTTCCAATGGTTCATTGTTGGGTTTAGTGATCGAGTTGACATCCTGGATGCAGTCATGTATTATCTCAGGAAACCTAAAATTAAAAGGGTCCTTTGATATCTTTGTCGTGACATATGCCCCATCAGATCTTGATCGCTTTTTTGCTCTAGGCCCATCGGAGCCCACACGAGAGGATAAGTTATTGGGCTGCGAGGTTAGTCTAAATTTTCTAGACTTCTTTTTAGCTGGACTAACCAATTTTCCACCAAATAATCCTCCCATAGATGCCCCCCCCCCACATTAAATTCTTTTTGAAAAAGCTTGTCACATTTCGGAAGTGGTTAGGGTTTCGAGACATTTTCCTTGTATCCACCACCGGGGGAGTCAATGCACTGACCATCCGAATTCATATAAAAATCTCCGTTTAGATTTCCAAGCGACCTTTCGTCAACCAATGTTTCATCTTCCGAGGAATCTTCCCCGTCCATCGACCGGTCGTCGGCCGGCTTATCGTCGGAAGTCTGGAAGTCATTGAGAATTTTCCGGCTAGTGACCGGACGTAAATTGTTGTCTTCCGACCCGTATTCTTCTACCTTATGATCCTGAATTTTTTCTAGGCAATTCGGAATCCATTCCTCAGTTTCCTCATCGATCCAAATCTTAAACATCTTGTTTCTCCACTTCAATGTTATTGCTTCAGAGATTCTACCAATGCGACCAACTAAAACCCCCAACACAGTCAAAAGAGAGATTCGCCTCATTCCATCCAGTTGAGATGGATGAATCAGTTTACCGAATTGAGCACCAATGTTGTTGATAGTCGATCGCAGCATAAGGTTCAAAGGGAACCCGTAAATCTTAAGCCAAGCAATACGATCGTAGGGGAGAGATTGCCCCTCCCAAACAGCGAGTCTGCAAAACTAGTCTCGCCAGAGTTCGTTATTGATAAGGAAATCAGTAACTTCCTCCTTGGTGTAAAAAACAATCAGAAGGTTACATCCACCCAAGTATTGTATGCTCAGGTCATTGAAACCAACATCCTGGACTAGAATATGGAAGGTTCTCAGAACTGTGAAATTTATAGTGGTGCCAATGAGGGCTTTACCATGACTTAGGTTGAAAGCATAAGTTTCCGGTCAATCTCCATGGTTTTTTCTGTTATAGCCACCTCATTCATAAGCGCACCAGCATAGGTTCTCCTAATCCTGGGCTGAAAAATCTTCCTGCATCAGGCATCTATTTTGGTTGGAAGTTTTTGCGGAGGGTAGGAAGGTGGTTGCTTTTGATTGGCTTGGGTTTTCGTCGGTTGATTCCTTGTACCTGAGTTTTCACGAGTGAATTTGCCTACATTGACTTTAACTTTTTTGCCACCCATCTTAATCTGGTTAAGTTGTTTTTCCATCTCTTTCCTATCTACCACGTCTTTCATGCTGACAAAACCAAAGACGTTTATTTCTTTATCTCTTTTTTAGCCACATATGAACCGGTTACTCGACCGTAATCCTTGAAGATGTCCTTAAGGTCGAAGGAGTTGCAAGTTTCAAGAAGTTTTGTGACAAAGAACTTGGTAATGGCGGGGTCTTCTTGGTTGGCATAGAAGAAACCTTGTCTTCTGCTGGTGAACGCTTCGTCTTCTCCTTCCGGCGACTTGCCGGGTCTTCGAGAGCTTCCTGCCATATGTCTAGGTTTCGTAAGGAAGTGATAGACAAGTTAGTTGTAGAAAAAAAACACAATTTTGGTAAATAGTTTTTCAACAACACCAATTTGATAAAATTCATTGAACTGAGAGTTGTATTCGCAATAAAATATTTTATTGGTATCGTAAGCTATATCAAGTGGAGGTACCATCTAGTAATGTAACAAACCGAATTAATACCAACCGAACAACACCGGTACCTGTGCAGATATTCATTTTTATGGTTTTCAATCGATGTAACACACGTGTGATTGCTATGATAAGTATTGGTATCATATCGGTGTTGTAGTGAATCAAACCAATACTGATCGAAAGCACGCAACGAAGCGCGAGAGAATCCCACTAGTTTTAACCAAACAACGATTATCACTAACTTCTACTAGTTTTAAAAAACAATGATTACCACTAAGACCGCCAGTAATGGGGCTTTTTTTTTTAAATTTCGCCAAACACGCCGAAAAACGCCCGGCCTCCGCCCCCTTGGGCGTTATTGGGCGGTATTCATGAATAAAGGGCCATTGGAGTTTTTTGAATAACGATGGAAGGGGAAAATGATGGACCAATGGGAACGAAGAAGAAGAAGAAAAAGAATGGGAGGCGACCGGAATTTTTCGATTGGCCGGAATTTTTTTGAATGGGATTAGATGTTGCAGGCCCCTGTGGTTTTTCAAAGAAGAAGAAGAAGGTCAGAAGAGAAGAAGAAGAAGAGTGGCACCAATGTGGTTTTTAAGTTTAAAAGTGGCAAACTAGGCCCCTGTGGTTTTATTTTAAGTTTAAAAATTGCAAATTAGGCCCCTGTGGTTTTATTTGTTTTTTTATTTCCAGTTTTTTTTAAGTTTAGTCGGATTTTTTTTTTATTTCTAGTAGTGTATTTTTTTTAAATTAATGAAGTATTTTAAGTTTTATATTTAAAAAAAATAATAATTGTTTAATGATTGGAAGGGGCGTTATTGGGCATTATTCCCACTACGCCACTTTTGCAATAACGCCCAATAATGCCCCCATGCTGACTGGACTGCCACATGGCAGAAAACGCCCAAGGGTGGGGGTATTATTGCTCAAACCACTACGCATGGTCTAACTTTTAATTCGAATTAAATACATACATCGAGAAAAAAAATTATATTCATTGTAGTTCATCGATGACATTAATCTAATCATAAAGGATGTCTTTAGTATCGTAATACGAATCGTTGTATTGTGGTTATGTGAGTTGATGACGGGGGTAGCCCAAGACTAAATAAAATGACTTAAACACATGAACGCTTAAAAGGTTAAAAGGTTAAAAACCCGAGAGCTAGGATAAAGCAGCACGTGTACAGTAATCAGTCATGTCTCTAATTACTTCAACAACTCTCCTAGCCGCAAAAGTAAGATGAATGCACAGAGTGTAGTCTTTTATCCGCAGGTCAAAACGCTTCAACCCCCAAAAGTGTAAGTCTCCCACTGCAAGCATGTTTCACTAGTCAATGGTTTCCTCTTTGAGTGATGACCTTCCCTATATATATATGACACTTCATTTAGTGTTGGACATTCCGACCAGCTATGATTCCATTGGGATCTCTGGTCTTTGCTCTTGAGTACTTTTTCCATGCAAGTCACTCTTCCTTACATTCAACACACACATTTCTATTGCTCCTACATCCGAAGCTGAACTCACTTCAGTTGAGGATCTCGAGCAAACAACAAAATCTAACTAGTGAACCTCTCTCCACGTCTTGCAAACGTGCGGGGACCCCACGACCTGCGTTAGGCAAAATTAAACCCTTCAACCCTTTTGCCTAACCAGCCCAGCTACTACCATCGGTCTAGTATTTGTTGCATCAACAAGTTGGTGCCCACCGTGGGGCTACGCCACTAATTTTTTTCAAAAGACCTAGTAGTGTCGCTCCATTTCTGCTCAAGAATCAGCATGTCGGAAGGTGAGTCTCCGGGAGAGGTTAACCAAGTCCCTCGTACCTCTACCCCAAACACTAGCCAAACTCCTGTGGCTATACCAACCTCCATCTCAACACCGGAAACCACTCCAACTGGAGCAACATACCCCGAGTTTCTCACTTTCTAGACGCCAACACCATCTCGTTCCGGAGTACCTTCTCCCAACGTTGGTGCCTCTAACACCCCCTCACGTGTTGACCTTACTCCCGAAGGGGTTGCTAACAACTTTCTCGAGTTAAGGTCCCTTCTTAACCAATACGTGAGTAGGGAATGAGACAAGGGAGTGAGGATCCGTTTGGACTATGACGAGCCAGAACCATCACTTTCTCCTGGACCACCCGCTCTTCCTTTTGCAAGCTCACAACCAGCTATGTCCAGGAATGAGGCTGGTCCCAGCAATCCTCCTCTAAATCCTAACCCATATTTGTATACAAGGTCAGATCCAACGTCTTTTCCTCTCTTTTCTTCTCAACCAATTGCAACTGGTGCTCCCTTGGGGCACGAGCTGACTTTGGACCAGCTCCTACAATCTCCAGTAGCAAGCCTTCCACCCTCAGCAACAACTACATGGGAACAAGCCTTGTCTTTGCTTCGCTTGGCATGGAGTGCCGTTATGAGCACTCCCATGGGGGTAAGCTACCCAGTTGCACCTGGAAGCCTTCAAGGCTTCAACCTTATGCCTCAGATGATGGCAAGCATCCCATGGCAACACTTTATCAGTCAAGTGCTGGCCACCCAAGGGAACAACAGTAACAACAACAACACAGGTGCAAGAGTGGAAGAGGATTTGGCCAAGCCATATGAACCAAGCAATTTATCTTGTTTCTCCCTACAAATTGCTGATTATGATTTTCAAACAAAGATCAAGATGCTGTCCCACATCAAAACATATGATGGGACTGAAGATCCTGAGGACCATCTTCAGATCTTTACTGGTGCTGCTAGGATTGAGAAGTGGTCAAATGCTGAATGTTGTCTCATGTTCATGCAAACCCTTATCGGGTCAGCTAGAATCTGGTTCAATGATTTACCTGCCCGAAGTGTTCGAAGCTTCGATGAACTTAGCAAGGGGTTCCTGGCCAACTTCTCCCAGTAAAGGTGATACGTTAAAGATGCTACAGTAATCTTCCAGATAAAACAAAGGAATGACGAGAGCCTTCGAGAGTTCATAGAAAGGTATAAAAAGGAAGGTCTAACGTATGTGGGGGCAGATGAAAAGATGAGAGTAGCCAGTTTCATGAATGCAATTACCTCCAAGTACCTTACCAGGGATTTCAACAAGTCCCTGCCAAAAACCTTAGAAGAAGCTCTCGAAAGGGCAGAATCCCACATCAGAGGAGAGGAGGTTGTAGACATAAAAGAACAAAGAAAAAGGGGATCTAGCTGGCGAGGCAACAGCCCAGCCAGGAAGAAGGGACATTTCCATTCTTATGACAGACGCCAAAGGGGTTCAGATCAACGAAGGTCTGAAGGCCGGAACCCTCCCAACAGGGAGAAGGCCATGAACTTCACACCCCTCACCAAGATCCCTCAAGAGATTCTTGCCACGGAGGAAGTGAAACAAAGCTTCCGACCTCCCAGGCCTCTCCTTCAAAGCAAAAGGAATGAAAATTCCACCCAATTGTGTGAATTTCATGAAGAGAAGGGCCACCATACTAATGATTGCTTCCAACTCAAAAAGAGGATTGAAGAGGCCGTCAAATCCGGGGAGCTTGCCCACTTAGTGAAGGGGGTAAGGGACAAGATGGCCGAGGGAAAAGGAAAGGAAGTTAACTTGGTGGATTTTGATGGAAAGGTTCCTCACAAACGGTAGCGGTTGGAAGCTTGAGAGCTTTAGTGTGTTTGTTTCCCTCCAACAGAAAAGGACCCACTCTCAAACCCCCTTGTGGTTGAAGCAACTATGGGCACACTACAGACAAGCAGAGCATACATAGACACTGGTGTAGCCACTGAAATCATGTTTGAGAAGTTCTTCAACCGTTTAAGCAATGAGGAACGTTCGAAGCTTCAACCTTCAGGAACCTCCATAAAAGGTATTGCCGACATACCCCTCAAGCCTTTAGGGCAACTAACCCTTGATGTCTGTTTCAGCGAAGGCAAGATGGAGAGAGTCCAACCTATCACTTTTGTGGTCATCAATATACCTTCAAACTATGATGTGATCATAGGAAGGCCGGGGCAGTGTGCCTTCTACATGGCTGTTTCTGTTGGTCATGGCACAGTCAAGTTTCCTACTGAGAGAGGGATTGCAACCCTTCAACCTATTCAAGAGGCCTACATGGTTGAAGGGGAAAGTTCCAAAAGTGAAGAAGACAAGCAAAGGCTAATCATAAACCCTAAGTACCCTAAACAAAGGATAAGGGTTAATCCAAGCCTTTCACAAGAAACTCTCTCATATCTTGAAAAGCTGCTAGTACATTATAGCGATGTCTTTGCTTGGTGCCCGGAAGATATGACTGGTATCCCTTGAAGCATTGCTGAGCACGAGCTGAAAATACCACCCGATGTCAAGCCTGTTGTCCAAAAGAAGCGGAGTCTAGCACCCGAAAAAAGCTTGGCTGCATGCCAAGAGGTTGAAAAGCTTGTGTTAGCTGGAATTTTACGGAAAGTCAAGTATCAATCCTGGGTTGCAAACCCAGTCATGGTTCGAAAGCCCGATAACTCTTGGAGAATGTGCATAGACTTCAAGGACTTGAATAAGGCTTGTCCTAAAGATTGTTACCCGTTGCCAGAAATTGATCTCAAGGTTGACTCCCTCACTGGTTACCGTTTCAACTGTTTTCTTGATGCTTACAAGCGTTAGCATCAAATTCTCATGAAGGAAGAAGATGAAGAGAAAACTGCCTTTCACACGGACAAAGGAATCTTTTGCTACCAAAAGCTGCCTTTTGGCCTAAAAAATGCGGGTGCAACCTACCAACGCCTAGTCGACAAGGTTTTTGCTAGTCAAATTGGTAGAAACATGGAAGAATATGTCGATGATTTGGTAATCAAAAGCAAAACAGAATACCAAATGCTTGATGACATCTAAGAAACCTTCAAGAACCTAAGGAAGGTCAACATGAAACTCAACCCTGAAAAATGTTCGTTCGGGTTTGAAGAAGGTAAGTTCCTGGGGCATATTATGGGAAAACAAAGTATAAAGGCCAATACAAGCAAAGTCAAAGCTGCCCTCGAAACCAAACCACCACGAAGCAAAAAAGAGGTAGAAAGCTTAAACGGGAAGCTTGCAGCCTTAAAGCATTTCACCTCAAAATTGGCTGAAAGATCGTTGCCTTTCTTCAAAACACTCAAAGGATGCTCTGACAAAAAGGATTTCCAGTGGACTGAAGAAGCTAAGGAAGCCTTCAACCAGATGAAGCCACACCTAGCTTCTCTCCCAGACATTGCAGCCCCAGAAACGGGAGAATTGATCTCTATATACCTTTCGGTTGCTGAAAAAGCAATAAGTGCGGTCCTCACCATTGAACGAGACAAAGTTCAGGTACCCGTTTATTTCTTCAGCAAAACTCTAAAACTGGCAGAAATCAAGTATCCTCCTTTGGAAAAACTTGCTCTAGCCCTAGTCCAAACGGCTAGAAGGCTTCGAAGGTATTTCCAAGCACACCCTATACAAGTGGTCATTGACCAACCCATTAAGAGTGTGCTTGAAAAACCAGAAAATTCTGGACGATTAGCCAAATGGGCAGTGGAACTAGGTGAACACAACATCACATATGTTCCAAGAAAAGCCATCAAATCCCAAGTATTGGCTGATTTCATTGTAGAAGTCCCAAAACAAACAATCACTGAAGTAAACACAGATGCCACTGAACCCTCAGACCTTGAAGCCTGGAAGCTTTTTACCGATGGGGCATCAAGCGTTGAAGAGTCAGGGGCTGGGCTCATTCTGATCAACCCGGAAGGGTTAGAATTCACGTATGCTCTTCGATTTGATTTTCAGACCACCAACAATGAAGCTGAATACGAAGCGTTGATAGCTGGCTTAAGGTTGGCTAAGGAAATGAAGGTTCAAAAGCTTGAAGTCTTCACAGACTCGTTGCTGGTGACAAGCCAAGTGAACAACAGTTGTGTTGCAAAGGAGCCTAATATGAAGAGGTACAAGGAAAAATCCAAAGAGCTGATGAACACATTCCAAACATGTACCATCAAGCAAATTCCCAGGTCTTAAAATAAGAAAGCTGATGCCTTGAGTAAACTCGCTTCTCTCACCTTTGCCCACCTCACTAAAAAGTTATTGGTAGAAGTGTTGAAAACTCCATCAATTGAAGAATTGGAAGTTCAAGACGTAATCACCGAAGAAGGCCTCAATTGGATGACTCCAATTAAGAAATAACTTAAAAATGGTGAGTTACCTGCTGATCAAACAGAGGCTGAAAGGGTTAAAATCAAATCTAGACAGTACGTGTTGCAAGGTGAAATCCTCTACAAAAAGGGGTACCTTGCACCCTTGCTGAGATGTGTTGGTCCAAAACAAAGTCAGTACTTGGTCAAAGAGGTTTATGAAGGGATATGCGGAGCCCATTTTGGAGCAAGAACGGTGGTTGCAAAACTAATGAACCTTGTGTATTTTTGGCCTTCCATGCGCCGAGACACCGCTGAACAACTGAGAAAATGTGATTCTTGCCAAATTCATGCACCGGTCCTAAAAAGCCCCAAGCAGGACCTTGTCCCGATATCTTCAGCCTGGCCATTTTATAAGTGGGGAATGGTCATTGTCGGCCCATTCCCACCAGCCAAAGATGGAGTGAAGTTCTTATTAGTTGCAATAGACTACTTCACCAAGTGGCCGGAGGTTAAACCACTTGCAAAAATTACGGGCAAATAGGTCATTGACTTCATTTGGGAAAACATCATTTGTCTCTATGGATTGCCAGGAGTGCTTGTCACCGATAATGTAAAGCAATTCGTTGAAAAGACTTTCAGCGTTTGGTGCAAAGAATTCAGAATAGCTCAGGTTTTCAGCTCAGTGGCATACCCACAATCAAACGGTCAAGTTGAAAGGATGAATCGAAGAATAGTTGAAGGAATAAAAGCCAGATTGGGAAGGCACGAAATCAATTGGCATGAAGAGTTGCCAAGTATTCTATGGGCCATATGAACAACCAAGCCACAAAAGAACACTTTACAGCTTGGTGTTTGGATCGGAAGCCATGATTCCGGCTGAAGTAGGAGTTGTAACTCAAAGAACGGTCAACATGGATCCCGAAGCAAACCACAAAGAGACCATTTGAACTTACAACTCCTAGAGGAAGCACGAGACCAAGCTGTAATTCAAGAAGCCAAGTACATACAAATGATGGAAGCCTATTACAACAAAAGAGTCAAGCACGAACGCTTCAAGCCAGGAGACCTGGTGCTTAGAAACAATGAGGCTAGTAAAAAAGAGAACCAAGGAAAGCTTGGCCCAAAATGGGAAGGGCCATATACAATCCTTGAAGCACATAAGGGTGGATCCTATAAGCTAGCCGACTCAGAAGGTAAAAAGCTTCCAAGACATTGGAATGGAAAAACCCTTAGGAGGTTTCATGTCTGATCAAGATAGATTGGTTTGTATTTCACAAGTTGTATTTCAAGAGTTGTCCTATGATCACTTTTTGTGACACAATATCTCTTGAATGGATGATGATGTTTTATCAAATTTGTCTTTCTATCCTAAAATCAGGTTGAGAACCTAGCAAAAAACTCCATGGCAAGGGCCATGTAAGGGGATGAGCTCCCAGGCCATATCGCTCAATAGGTTTAGGGGTTGAATGAACCTATATAAGGGGTGAGTTCCTAAGTCAATACAACTCCATGAGACTTATAATTAAAAAAAAAGTTGTCTCATAGACGGGTCCGAACAGCCTACACCAAATGTTCCTTAAGCCTTAGTAAATTTATCAAAAACAGGCTTACGAACTGAAATAAAACTAAGGAAAGTAATAGGATAGGTGCTATGTCTTCTTGTTAAAAATACCAAGGCTAAGTGACTGCAGCACTGAACCCTTTAAGGTATAAAAACATAAAGACAACACAAACTCAACAAAGACAATACCATAAAGATAAAAAACAATTCAAGGAGAAATGCAACAACATAAGTAAAAAGATTGCACACAACCCAAACATCAAAAATATAAACCAAGACATCAAGTCATAAAACTAAAGTAGTAAACAGAAGCCTTGAAGGCTTCAAGGTACAAACATTCAAACAGCAAGAAGCCTTGAAGGCTTGAAGCCAACCAAGCTGCCTTACAAAAACAGGCACTAGCATAAGAAATTACAACACATGGCAAATAATAGAAGGATAATAACATAAGATAAGAGCCCCAAGGGCTTCCAAGTGATCAAACAAGTTCAAGCAAACCTTAGCGGTTTGTACATATAGATATTGTTCAAATAAGCCACCAAGGCTAAACACAACCACAAAACAGAAACCTTAAGGGTTTTTTGCAAAACCTAAAGTGTTTAGCAAGGACACATAACATTGTTCAACAATATGCTAAGAAAGCTACGAATAAGCCTTAAAAGTTTTTACTTTGCATCACTTACCACAGACTTTGATGCACCAGTTTCATCACCCTTAGCTTTCTTAGCTTTTTTCTTCTTCTTCTTCTTGCCTTCCTCAACAGCCGTCCCAGAGGCTTCAAGGCTTGGATCCTTCGAGCCTTCACCAGCACAAGAAAGGGTATCTTCACTATCCCCCGAGCAAGAACACTTCTTTGACAAAGATCCAAGCACTTCCTTGCAGACAGCCTCATCAAGCCCGTGTGGCTTCAAATCCTGCAAAACAGATATAGGCTTGCCAAAGCATTTTGAGACCTCACCAATGTAAGGATAAGTCAAGCGTTCCATCTCTCGGATTGAATCCTGGAAAACCTTGAGAGCTTTGGGGCGGTAGAGGGAGGATTTGTCTTGAGAATCACCAGACTGGCAAGCTTTGTAGCCTGCAACATAACCCTGATGCCTCCCATGCTCCAAAAGCTTACCATACACACCACCCATAACACTATTAAATTCAGCCGAATGCAGGAGATAAGTGAAAACTTGTTGGAACCCGTGTTCAATCAACCATTTGTTGTCATCGGAAAGTTGAACCCTCGAAGCCTCCAAGGATTCCACCTGTTTTTTGAAAGTTGAACCCTTGAAGCCTCCAAGGCTTCCACCTGTTTCTTCAGCTCACCAACCTCCATCTCATGTTTTTGGGTTAACTCCTCAACCTTCCTAGATAAAGTTTCCTCCCTCTTCACCAAACCTTCATTCTCTTCTTCAAAGTGCTCATAGTAGCCTTCATTTTGTCCTTTTCTTTGAAAATTCCTCATACTCATGCATCCTCTTACGAAAACGGGCAACTCCTTGAGGAAGCATGGCAGCAAGGTTGCAGGTACTCAATATCATACGAGACAGCATCATATCATCATCCATATCAGCAATAGTACCACGAACCAAGGGAGGGGCAATATGGCTCAACACATCCTCACAAACAGTAGCATCTTTTAAACTATCACCCAGCTTCACACCCCAGTCAGGAACATAAATTTGATGAACATCAAGACCTTCAGAACCGCTAACGCTTTTACCAGATGAACCTGCTACAACACCCCCTTTCCCAGCCGGACACTGATCGATCGAAACATCCATCCCCGGAGCAACTGGTTTAAACTTCTGCCTAATCCCCTATTCCATACAAAATGTTTCAACCTCCTCTTGGGTTAAACGCGAATAACTTACGGCTAAATCCTTACGAGCACCCATAAGTTATGATTGAAAGAAAGAAAAACGAAAATAAAGAACTAACCTGGACGAAGGAAAGGGAAGATATGGAAGAAAACTTGAGAGAAAATGAAGGAACTTTGTGATTATGTTGATAAAAAAAAAATAAGAAGTTATGATTACACAGCAGTTAATTAAAACTGCTCTCTGCAGAAACCACCGTCAATCACATCAACTGTCTTGTCAAAATTCAAATTTCAAAAAGCTCAACTGTAATGAACCCTTCAAGCCTCAAAGCCTTTAAGCAGCAAAAATAAATGTGTAGAAGTCAGAAGTCTTTGAGCCTATTTCCCAAAAACCTCTGACTTGGGGGGCTGATGACGGGGGTAGCCCAAGATTAAATAAAATGACTTAAACACATGAATGCTTAAAAGGTTAAAAGGTTAAAAACCCGGGAGCTAGGATAAAGCAGCACGTGTACAGTAATCAGTCATGTCTATGATTACTTCAACAACTCTCCTAGCCGCAAAAGTAAGACGAATGCACAGAGTGTAGTCTTTTACCCGCATGTCAAAACGCTTCAACCCCCAAAAGGGTAAGTCCCCCAGTGCAAGCATGTTTCACTAGTCAATGGTTTCCTCTTTGAGTGATGACCTTCCCTATATATATGACACTTCATTTAGTATTGGACATTCCGATCAGCTGTGATTCCATTGGGATCTCTGGTCTTTGTTCTTGAGTACTTGTTCCATGCAAGTCACTCTTCCTTACATTCAACACACACATTTCTATTGCTCCTACATCCGAAGCTGAACTCACTTCAGTTGAGGATCTCGAGCAAACAACAAAATCTAACTAGTGAACCTCTCTCCACGTCTTGCAAACATGGGGGGATCCCATGACATGCGTTAGGAAAAATTAAACCGTTCAACCCTATTGCCTAACCAGCCCAGCTACTACCATCGGTCTAGTATTTGTTGCATCAACATGAGTGGTGCAACATCATCAACTTAGCAAAAGAAAAGAGTTGAGTAGAGTAGGCATGACACATGATATACAAAGGTCTAGGTGTACAACCAATTTAGTGCTCGAAATCGTGGTATAATTTGGAAGAACCCATCGTAGTAATACTTGGTTAAACATCATACTCAACTTTCACTTTGTCACCGTAAAGACAATATACAAGTCTAGTGTTATCAATATATCACAAAACAACTTGTGTCACGTAATAACCAAGAGTAAAAATGTATGTCGTATCCAAAAGGTTAGAGCCTAACATAACATGTTTATGAAAATAAAACATCGTGTTTTTACAAAAAAATTTAACTAGAGAGATAAAAGATGACAATTCATAAAAATACATTTTAAAAAACCTACTTATTAATCGTTTTTATTTCCTAAACTTCTACTAAAATAGATTTACTTAGCTACTAATTGTGTTGGTACACTACATTTGTTGACTTCGTCTTGGATCGAGTCTTACATTGTATTGTATAGATTAAGGCACGTTATACGAGAAAATAGGAGATTATATGTGTTTAGTGAGCAGGTTTCGCTCATAGGGACATTTAGGAAGAGGTTTAGCTTATGTGGACATGGGTTTAGCTTATTTGAACATGTAGGTTTCGCTTATATGTACATGTACATAAAAGCGAAACCATCAGCCTATATAAAGAGCCTCATGAGCGAAACCACAGGGTGAACTGTTGTCTTGTATTCCTTACCGAAGCTCTGCCGGTGTGAAGAACTGCGTGTAATCGATTGTTAATCAATACAATTAGCAGTATTGGTGAAGATTCAGCTGTTTCTATCTCCGTTTCTTGTTTTTCCGCACCTGAAACAGAGAAGAACACCTTTGAACGACTCGTTCGGATCAGATCGCGATCCTACAAGTAGTATCAGAGCACAGGAGGAGGAGTTCTGCAGAGATAAGATGGAATTTATCTTGTTTTCTTGCTTCTACACCTTCTTTCATCAATTCAGAAAATTTTACCGGTCGGAATTCGTTCAAAATTTCACAGACTATGCGCAATTGAACATAGACAAACCCTTGAAAGTTTCGGACCAAATTACGGACTAAAAATGGTTGAAATTACCTTCGGACTTGGTTCCGCTTATTCGGACATATTTTAATTTCGCTTATTTGTCATCAGTAGTTTCGCTTTTGTGTCACATATTGAGGGGTTTCGCTCAAATTGCATTGTAGTTTCGCTTTTGTGAACACAAGTTTCACTCAAAAATTTCATCCAGGTTTCGCTCCAAAGGACATAAGTAATTTCGCTCTTCTGAACATCAATAGGTTTCGCTTATACAAACTCAGCAGTTTCGCTTATTCGAACAACAGTAGGTTTTGCTTATACGGACAAACTTCAGTTTCGCTTTTGTGGTCATTTGGGTTTTCGCTCCAAGTGCATATTAGGGGTTTCGCTTTTAAGTCATCTGGGATTTCGTTCATTGTGCACAATAACCTGATTTCGCTTATTTGAACTTCAACTGATTTCGCTTATAAGGATCACCATATTTCGCTTATAAGGTCATCCAGAACATCTGATTTCGCTTATCAGTCACAGTTTTTGAAATACGTGTTGAAAAGTCATGGATACCGAGTTCTACAACGCGTTTGCAACACCGCCTAGTCCATCTACTATTGCTCAAGCCATGAGTTCGGAAAATGGGACGGGAACCATCCAAAAGCCCCCGAAATTGATGAGTATTGAAGAGTATTACGGGTGGAAAGACAGATTTGAGAACTGGGTTCAGGCAAACCATCTTAGGTCATGGGAGTGTATTTTGAAGAAATATGTTTTGCCACAGACTGATTTGAAAGTTGATAAAAAATATATGAATTTAGTGATCAAGAACCTGATATGTATAGAGCTGAAAAGATGATGATCAGTCTGCTTCAACAAGCTATCAAATAAGACATTTTCATTCTGCTACAGCATGACAAAACTGCAAAGTCAATCTGGGATGCACTTAAAGTCAAATTTGAGGGTAGCGAGAAAATGATTAAAAGCAAGAAGGCACTGTTAAAGAAAGAGTTTGATCTGTTCAGCAGTCTACCGGGTGAAGACACAAAGAAGCTGATTGAAAGATACTGTCACCTTGTGCGATCTATGTCAATGCTTAGTATAAAAAAGGAGTCTGAAGAGTGGGTAGACAAATTAGCTGATGCGTTACCGCAAAAAGAGTGGGGAACTTATTTGATGATCCTGAAAAACACAGGGGTTTATGATGGGTTAACAATTGGTCAGTTTATCGAAAAGATTGAGGGTCAAGATTTGGAACAGCAGAAGATTGCAAGGATGAACAGTCCAAGTGGTCAACAGGATGTAAAAATGTATTACAAAGGTAGTGTTCCGGTTCCAGAAGCTGAGAGAAGTCCGAAAATTCAAACTGCGTTTAGTGCTGGGGATTCTACAGAAAAGATTGATCAAAGTTCAAACAAAAGCAGTAGTGGTTTCTCATTATATCCGAGTGTCAATCCAAAGAGTTCATCAGAAATCTTTCAGTCTCAAAGCACAAAGACAGGAAATGGTTATGTGATTCAGTGCAACATCGCTCTAAATCTTCCAGAAGGTCAAAGTTTTTCAGAAGACACTGCTAAAGACCACATGGCTCTACTTGGTTCCGTATTGTTATCTTATGAAGGTCTAGTGGCTGGTCAGATCGGAAATCCCATGCTCACCAAAGAGGATTACGATCAAATAGACGCAGAAGAGATGGAACTGATGGATATCAAATGGTGTCTTGCGAGTGTTCTTAGACGTGCTGAAAAGTTCAAAACGATTACCGGGAGAAATGATTTTCTTGATGCTCATGTATCTACTTTAGGTTTTGATAAATCTAAAGTTACTTGATTTCGTTGCAGGGAGAAAGGCCATTTCAAGCGGGAGTGCAAGAACAGAGAAGCTAGTGGCGCTCAGAATCCGTTTGGAAAAGATGATTACTACCGGAAAGCCATTTATCAGCAAGTTGGTCAATCACAAGACTCACAGACGGCTCATGGTAGAAGAATCGAGGATTCAAAAAGAGCGTGTGTGGTGGATTTTAACTGGAACAATTATATCTCTCCTGATCGCAAAGCATGCATAGTTGATCAAGATGATGAGAGGCTACCTGAAGGCTTCAGCTGGAATATGTTTGCAGATGAGAATGGGAATTTTAAAGCTTTCATTGCTAAGATTGTCAGAGAACCAGACATGTTTACCACATGGATGAAGTCTATTGGAGTGACTATAAAGAGTGTGGATGAAAAGTCTGTTGTTTCTGTTGAAAGTTCAGAAAGTGCTGATGAAAGTCTACAAAGTTCTGATGAGAGTGTACAAAATGTTGTTATTTCAGAAAAGGAAGTTGTATTTGATCAAACACCGTCAGATTCTGGTTTATCAGATGCTGATTCTGAAAAATCTGTACAGTTTGATCAGTCACCAGTTGATAGTAGCAGTGATGATGAGGAAGAGAAACATATAAATGTTGCTAAATCTCATCTTTCTCCTGAAAGTTTTCATTTCTATTTTGCAGATCGCATGGAGAAAATGAAGAAGAAACGAGCTGCTAAAGAACAACAACTAAAGAAATCTGAAGATGTTGTTCAGAAAGAGTATGTTGACAGTATTGCTGAGGAGATGGTTGAAACTGAGCAAGTGAAGGTAGAAGAGAAGGTAATTGAAGAAGAAAAAGTGGTTGAAGTGATAAAGACAATTGAGATTGAGAAGATTGTTGAAGTTGTAAAGCCTTGCATAAAGTGTTTGGAAGCTGGCAAGGAATGTGCTGCAAAAGACGACATCATTGCTGAATATGAAAAGAAGAAGGAGCAGTTACTGTTCAATCTCAACTATGTAAAGGAATCTTATGATGTCTTGAACAAAACAATAACTGGTCTCCAAAAGACAAACTCAGAACGAGAACAAGCACTTACGATGATGAATGCTGTGATGATGACAAAGCAAAAAGCCATCAACTTTTACATCGAAGAGAGTGCTAAGTGGAAGCAAGAGTTGGAGACAGAAAAGATCGAGAATGAGAAAATTAGACGTTTATTACAAAGTTATTCTAGTTTTGATTATCTCATTGATCGTATTTACCCAACTGTTGCAGGTATGGAAGCTTTTCAAGACGAGAAGCCGAAGAAAAAGAAAGATAGTGGTAAGAAACCGATTGTTAGCTATAACAAGTGTCCGCCTCCAATTTGGGAAGGGTATTCTCCTAGAAAACCAAACGAGGAGCAACTTGAAAAAACAGTCAATATAAAGCTAAAAACCGATACAACTGACGTTTTACCAGATAACATTGATGTCACGTTTACCTCGTCCGATACTGATCATGAGTCTGAGTTAATAAAAAAGGTGGTCAATCAGGTGTTGGATACTGAGGAGGAGTCCGAGTCAAAATCTGAGTCTGGAGGGTCAAATTCGTCAGTCAACAGTCCAAAGTCGTTGGTTAAACGGTCTTATAGTAAAGAATTTTTGTTATCGAAAGCAAATTTGGATGATGAAACATTTGAAGTAGCATACACTTTAAATGATTCGGACAAATTATATTATGACAAAGAATTTCCAATAAGAAGTGTTTGTTTTGACATGATCAAAAAGGTTTTCAAAATGACAGAAATTAATATTTCTGAAATAAAAGATTTAAATCTTACTGAAAAACCTAAAAAGTACACTTCAAGAGTTTAACAACGTTTAAACAAGAAAAAGGGTTACAATTCTGGTTCTGGTTTTCAAAAGAAACCAAACCAAAATCGTAGCTACAAAAAGAAAGGTCTTGGATTTATTCCACCAGAAAATCATAAAAATTTGAAAAATTCTAAAACAAAAACAGAATTTGTGTCAGGTGGAAGTGCAGAAGAGGAACAAAAGAAACCATTCTTGAGACAGTCAAATCAAGAATTTCTTGCAGAAAAGAAGAAGAATGGAACTGAAGTGTTTTATCAAAAGGAGACTCGTACCTGTTACAAGTGCAATGAAACTGGTCACATTGCATGGAACTGTCAGAAAAATGCTAAAACAAAACAGGGAGTTTCTAAGAAACTGAAAGAAAAGGTTGTTGATATTGAACCACCAATCGACAGACTTAAAATTTTTGAAAATTCAACTTATGAGGTTGGTGAGTGTTCTAAAAAGAATTTTTATAAAAAGAAAGAGAATGACAACCAGGTGTGGGTTGTTAAGAAAGTT
Source organism: Helianthus tuberosus (assembly GCA_030545235.1). Lineage (NCBI taxonomy): Eukaryota > Viridiplantae > Streptophyta > Magnoliopsida > Asterales > Asteraceae > Helianthus > Helianthus tuberosus. The sequence goes on along the minus strand of CM060371.1, from coordinate 136,923,384 downwards.
GATGTGAATGTCGGTGATGAATCTGGTTCCACAAAGCCAGAAGAGCCACAGGTTGAGATGAAAATTTCAGTGAATGATGATGAGTTTCCATCACTGAAATTTGAAGAAGTTAAACAGAAAGTTGGCAAGGTTGATATCTCAAATCAGTTTTAGACAGAGAAAACTAGGTTTGATGTCGAGAAAACATTCAATGGGAGTGTTAAGAAAATTTTTGGAAAAATGTTAAATGGGAAAGCAAAGGGGGTTAAAGATTTTTATGCAACTAAAAAGGCAACTTACAACCCTACTGCGCAAGAACTGAAAGCCATCAAGTCTGAGAAGACTTGGATGGAAGTTTGTTTCCCATAAAGTCTTAGGACTATGCCGGAGATCCCAAGTTTGTAATCGAGGATCAGGAATCGGCATCTTTCTTGAAAATTGATGATTGTGAATGAATCTTATAAAGTTAAATTTTACAAGATAAGTGTGAATTGCCGGAGCTTCCAGGTTGGTAAGTGTGAAGCAGGAATCGGCATCTTGATTGGTAACATGTATTTGTGTAGATGTTTATTCCTACATGTGGTTATATGTTTTGGATATTCTTACAAGTGGTAAGAGATTGATTTTGACAAAGTGATTACTCAAGGTCATTAGTTTGAACTTGATGTAATCCTGATACAAGAGATTGAATGGACAAAATGATGAACCAAACCCCTAACTTTACAAGTGGTAAAACCAACAAAACTTATTTTCCGGAAAAATCATTCTGATTAAAACAAACTTAAGTGTTTTGAAATCATTATGAGAAAATAGTTTTGTGAAAGGGGGAGTTCTGATTGTTTATGCCAAGTGGATGGCGATCTGAAGCGATTTGATATCGGTTGTCAAGTTTATTGTACAGTTTGTTTTCAAATTTCCTTTAATATGTTTGCATTTTAGGGGGAGTAGAAAATTTCTGAAAATCCAAAAACATTAGAAAATTTGAAAAAGGCAAAAACATGATAAAATTCAAAAATGAGTTTTTGTGTCAAAGAAGAGGAAATGATAGTACATCAGTAGACAGTCACGGTATGCTAAAGAAATGTAATGTTTAAATAGCGTTAAACGGTCTCACTGATGATATGCCGATAGGTTTTTACACATTTAGTAAGCTTTTTCGGGATATAAACTTAAATTCAAACTTGCTTATTTCGTGGGGAACACTACTTGGATATATAGGTAACCCCTGAAATCTCGTTTGAAAGGTCCCTCTTTCTGAGATACTAGGTCTTTATGCTCAGTGATATCTGGGGTATTATCCCGGGACTTCTGCTGAATGGAAGTTCTGACCTAGTCCCCGGATAATGCTTTCCGCAAATGCTTGAAACATAGCATCGCCCTCAGTAAGCTGATGAAACAATAAAATTGATAGTCACTGCTGTTGTAATCAAAAGATCCTCTAAAGGGGACACACCAAAAGTCGAAGCCGTCATCTCTCTGCGTATCGAAAGATCGACCTGAGCTCTCACGGCCCTCGCAATTTAACCCCTTACAGATATCATCTGTGGTATACTCACCTGTAAGACTGAATACTGGGATCTGGATACGGGAGTATATTCAAGAGGTGGGACACATGAATGAGTTTAAGTTCTTAAAACACCTAACTCATATCCTGAATCAGTTGAAATTTGTGTGAAAATTTAAGTGGATCAGTATATCGGCAATCTAAGTGAATTGTTTAATTCTTAATGTGTAACTAAGCTCAACGGTACTTGTGACTTGTCAAAAACTGATATGATCCTCTTGCACAAACTCACAAAAATATTGTCTGTAAATATTTCTTTAATGCATTGCATTTTTTTCCTTCAGAAAAATCTAAAAAGATTTTGAGTGTGTTTTAGCATAAACTTTTGAAAAAGTCAAAAAGATTTTCGACAACTGATGTTGGTAAGCTGTTTTTCAAAATTCCAAGTGCTAAACATGATGACATTGTTGTGAGGGGGAGTGTGTCTTAATCATCAAATGTGTTTTGACAATCAACAAGTGGTTCATCATAAAGAAAGTAGTTAGAGGGAGAGTTGTTGTTGGTGCACATGTTTATAAGAGAGAGTCAGTGTTGGTGCATTCAAATTGGTAAATTGAGAAATTCATTTCTGGGTTAAGAATGTGCAGGAATAGCCAAGTTTCAATTCTGAATCTGAAGATAGAGTGCTAGGTTTCGAATTCTGAAGACAAAGAAAGCCAGACAATGATCCTGAAGCAGATGTTGCTGAAGAACAAAGGAATGCCAGCAGATCGAGAGAGGGAGTCTGTTGATGAAGATAGAGAAAGAGAAAAGCCCAGAGTCAGATCAAGACTGAAGAAGTGAAGACACAGCATTGTCGTGACTCGATAGTCGACTCCGTCAACATCTGAGGGGGGGGGGTCTGTTGGTACACTACATCTGTTGACTTCGTCTTGGATCGAGTCTTACATTGTATTGTATAGATTAGGGCACGTTATACGAGAAAATAAGAGATTATATGTGTTTAGTGAGCAGGTTTTGCTCATAGGGACATTTAGGAAGAGGTTTAGCTTATGTGGACATGAGGTTTAGCTTATTTGAACATGTAGGTTTCGCTTATATGTACATGTACATAAAAGCGAAACCATCAGCCTATATAAAGAGCCTCATGAGTGAAACCACAGGGTGAACTGTTGTCTTGTATTCCATACCGAAGCTCTCCCGGTGTGAAGAACTGCGTGTAATCGATTGTTAATCAATACAATTAGCAGTATTAGTGAAGATTCAGCTGTTTCTATCTCCATTTCTTGTTTTTCCGCACCTGAAACAGAGAAGAACACCTCTGAACGACTCGTTCGGATCAGATCGCGATCCTACAAATTGTATCTTTTATTTTAGTTTTCATGATATTTGAGTATAACTTGTATTAAAGTCCCCTGCGTTGCGGCGGGGGGCGTAAACTGTGTCCAGTAGTACTCATACTATATCACTGCTCGCGACCACCTACACACGAAAAACAGGTAAAAACAAAATAACATAAAAGGAAACAATAACACCGAACGAAAAGCATACGTAAGATCGTTGAACCATGCACATCTGTTGCGTCGTCGTGTTAATGCGAAAAAATTAGACTCAAACGTAAAACATAGAAAATACTAAGTAAATCTAGGACCCTCGCTCGTTGCGACGAACCTGCCAAATAGGGAAATAAAGACGTATTGCAACAGACTTGTCAAATCTAAATAAAATAGACAAAAAATCATTGAACCCACACGCACATTGCGGCGTATTCACTCACAAAATGTAAAACAAAACGTATAATGAAAAATTTGAAAAATATGAAAAGTATGGGGGATCAAAGTTGTAAACAAAAAAGTATTATGGGTTAACTTGAAAAAAATGAAAAACTTTGGGTAAAAGTAAAAAAAAAATAATGAGGTTAACGCAAAAAAGATGAAAACCTTTAAACTAAAAGTGAAATGGCCAACTTTTTTTTTGAAACACTCCCTATGCTTAGAGTACAATTACATAAAACACCCACATGTTACTAATTTATAGTATGAAAATAAGACCTCTTCAGTGTGTTTATTTGTAATCTTGGTATTATAAGAATATAGGGTGTAGAGGAGGGTAGTCCTTAAAAAAGGATGCTCTGCCACGTAGGCGTACACGTAAGCGGGTGTGAGGATAGACCTAGGGTTGGTTTGTACCTTAAACAGCCGGTTTTCACTCATGGTCAGTTGTATGTTGCGTTATCTAGAGTTAAAACAAGAGATGGTGTTAAACTGCTAATATTAGACAAAGATGGAAAGTTTACAGATAAAACATCAAATGTGGTGTATAAAGAAGTCTTTAATGACTTGTGATTTTTGCGTTACTTTGTTTGGTAAATTCATTGTAGTTTACTAATTTCATTAGTACTTGAACGTTTAAATTAATGAAGTCGGATTTTATTTTTTTATTTCTAGTAGTGTAATTTTTTTTTAAATTAATGAAGTATTTTAAGTTTTAAATTTAAAAAAATAAAATAATTGTTTAATGATTGGAAGGGGCGTTATTGGGCATTATTCTCACTACGCCACTTTTGCAATAACGCCCAATAATGCCCCCATGCTGACTGGACTGCCACATGGCAGAAAACGCCCAAGGGTGGGGGCATTATTGCTCAAACCACTACGCATGGTCTAACTTTTAATTCGAATTAAATACAAACATCGAGAAAAAAAAATTATATTCATTGTAGTTCATCGATGACATTAATCTAATCATAAAGGATGTCTTTAGTATCGTAATACGAATCGTTGTATTGTGGTTATGTGAGTTGATGACGGGGGTAGCCCAAGACTAAATAAAATGACTTAAACACATGAACGCTTAAAAGGTTAAAAACCCGGGAGCTAGGATAAAGCAGCACGTGTACAGTAATCAGTCATGTCTCTGATTACTTCAACAACTCTTCTAGCCGCAAAAGTAAGACGAATGCACAGAGTGTAGTCTTTTACCCACAGGTCAAAACGCTTCAACCCCCAAAAGTGTAAGTCCCCCACTGCAAGCATGTTTCACTAGTCAATGGTTTCCTCTTTGAGTGATGACCTTCCCTATATATATGACACTTCATTTGGTGTTGGACATTTCGATCAGCTGTGATTCCATTGGGATCTCTGGTCTTTGCTCTTGAGTACTTGTTCCATGCAAGTCACTCTTCCTTACATCCGACACACACATTTCTATTGCTCTTACATCCGAAGCTGAACTCGCTTCAGTTGAGGATCTCGAGCAAACAACAAAATCTAACTAGTGAACCTCTCTCCACGTCTTGCAAATGTGGGGGGATCCCACGACCTGCGTTAGGCAAAATTAAACCCTTCAACCCTTTTGCCTAACCAGCCCAACTACAACCATCGGTCTAGTATTTGTTGCATTAACATGAGTGGTGCAACATCATCAACTTAGCAAAAGAAAAGAGTTGAGTAGAGTAGTCATGACACATGATATACAAAGGTCTAGGTGTACAACCAATTTAGTGCTCGAAATCATGGTATAATTTGGAAGAACCCATCGTAGTAATACTTGGTTAAACATCATACTCAACTTTCACTTTGTCACCATAAAGGCAATATACAAGTCTAGTGTTATCAATATATCACAGAACAACTTGTGTCACGTAATAACCATGAGTAAAAATCTATGTCGTATCCAAAAGGTTAGAGCCTAACATAACATGTTTATGAAAATAAAACATCGTGTTTTTTACAAAAAAATTTAACTAGAGAGATAAAAGATGACAATTCATAAAAATACAATTTAAAAAACCTTGCTCTTGAGTACTTGTTCCATGCAAGTCACTCTTCCTTACATTCAACACACACATTTCTATTGCTCCTACATCCGAAGCTGAACTCACTTCAGTTGAGGATCTCGAGCAAACAACAAAATCTAACTAGTGAACCTCTCTCCACGTCTTGCAAACGTGGGGGGACCCCACGACCTGCGTTAGGCAAAATTAAACCCTTCAACCCTTTTGCCTAACCAGCCCAGCTACTACCATCGGTCTAGTATTTGTTGCATCAACAAGTTGGCGCCCACCGTGGGGCTACGCCACTATTTTTTTTTCAAAAGACCTAGTAGTGTCGCTCCATTTCTGCTCAAGAATCAGCATGTCGGAAGGTGAGTTTCCGGGAGAGGTTAACCAAGTCCCTCGTACCTCTACCCCAAACACTAGCCAAACTCCTGTGGCTATACCAACCTACATCTCAACACCGGTTAGCACTCCAACTGGAGCAACATACCCCGAGTTTCTCACTTTCCAGACGCCGACACCATCTCGTTCCGGAGTACCTTCTCCCAACGTTGGTGCCTCTAACACCCCCTCACGTGTTGACCTTACTCCCAAAGGGGTTGCTAATAACTTTGTCGAGTTAAGGTCCCTTCTTAACCAATACGTGAGTAGGGAATGAGACAAGGGAGTGAGGATCCGTTTGGACTATGACGAGCCAGAACCATCACTTTCTCCTGGACCACCCGCTCTTCCTTTTGCAAGCTCACAACCAGCTGTGTCCAGGAATGAGGCTGGTCCCAGCAATCCTCCTCCAAATCCTAACCCATATTTGTATACAAGGTCAGATCCAACGTCTTTTCCTCTCTTTTCTTCTCAACCAATTGCAACCGGTGCTCCCTTGGGGCACGAGCTGACTTTGGACCAGCTCCTACAATCTCCAGTAGCAAGCCTTCCACCCTCAGCAACAACTACATGGGAACAAGCCTTGACTGTGCTTCCCTTGGCACGGAGTGCCGTTATGAGCACTCCCATGGGGGTAAGCTACCCAGTTGCACCTGGAATCCTTCAAGCCTTCAACCTTATGCCTCAGATGATGGCTTAGATGATGGCAAGCTTCCCAAGGGAACAACAATAACAACAACAACACAGGTGCAAGAGTGGAAGAGGATTTGGCCAAGCCATATAAACCAAGCAATTTATCATGTTTCTCCCAACAAATTGCTGATTATGTTTTTCAAACAAAGATCAAGATGCCATCCCACATCAAAAAATATGATGGGACTGAAGATCCTAAGGACCATCTTCAGATCTTTACTGGTGCTGCTAGGATTGAGAAGTGGTCAAATGCTGAATGTTGTCTCATGTTCATGCAAACCCTTGTCGGGTCAGCCAGAATCTGGTTCAATGATTTACCTGCCCGAAGCATTCGAAGCTTCGATGAACTTAGCAAGGGGTTCCTGGCCAACTTCTCCCAGTAAAGGCGATACGTTAAAGATGCTACAGTAATCTTCCAGATAAAACAAAGGAATAACGAGAGCCTTTGAGAGTTCATAGAAAGGTTTACAAAGGAAGGTCTAACGTATGTGGGGGCAGATGAAAAGATGAGAGTAGCCGGTTTCATGAATGCAATTACCTCCAAGTACCTTACCAGGGATTTCAACAAGTCCCTGCCAAAAACCTTAGAAGAAGCTCTCGAAAGGGTCGAATCCCACATCAGAGGAGAGAAGGCTGTAGACATAAAAGAACAAAGAAAAAGAGGATCCAGCTGGCGAGGCAACAGCCCAGCCAGGAAGAAGGGACATTTCCATTCTTATGACAGACGCCAAAGGGGTTCAGATCAACGAAGGTCTGAAGGCCGGAACCCTCCCAACAGGGAGAAGGCCATGAACTTCACACCCCTCACCAAGATCCCTCAAGAGATTCTTGCCACGGAGGAAGTGAAACAAAGCTTCCGACCTCCCAGGCCTCTCCCTAAAACCAAAAGGAATGAAAACTCCACCCAATTTTGTGAATTTCATGAAGAGAAGGGCCACCATACTAATGATTGCTTCCAACTCAAAAAGAGGATTGAAGAGGCCGTCAAATTCGGGGAGCTTGCCCACTTAGTGAAGGGGTTAAGGGACAAGATTGCCGAGGGAAAAGGCAAGGAAGTTAACTTGGTGGATTTTGATGGAAAGGTTCCTCACAAACGGTAGCGGTTGAAAGCTTGGGAGATTTAGTGTGTTTGTTTCCCTCCAACAGAAAAGGACCCACTCTCAAACCCCCTTGTGGTTGAAGCAACTGTGGGCACACTACAGACAAGCAGAGCATACATAGACACTGGTGCAGCCACTGAAATCATGTTTGAGAAGTTCTTCAACCGTTTAAGCAATGAGGAACGTTCGAAGCTTCAACCTTCAGGAACCTCCATAAAAGGTATTGCCGACATACCCCCCACGCCTTTAGGGCAACTAACCCTTGATGTCCATTTCAGCGAAGGCAAGATGGAGAGAGTCCAACCTCTCACTTTTGTGGTCATCAATATACCTTCAAACTATGATGTGATCATAGGAAGGCCGGGGCAGTGTGCCTTCTACATGGCTGTTTCTGTTGGTCATGGCACAGTCAAGTTTCCTACCGAGAGAGGGATTGCAACCCTTCAACCTATTCAAGAGGCCTACATGGTTGAAGGGGAAAGTTCCAAAAGTGAAGAAGACAACCAAAGGCTAATAAAAAACCGTAAGTACCCTGAACAAAGGATAAGGGTTAATCCAAGCCTTTCACAAGAAACTCTCTCATATCTTGAAAAGCTGCTAGTACATTATAGCGATGTCTTTGCTTGGTGCCCGTAAGATATGACGGGTATCCCTCGAAGCATTACTGAGCACGAGCTGAAAATACCACCCTATGTCAAGCCTGTTGTCCAAAAGAATCGGAGTCTAGCACCCGAAAGAAGCTTGGTTGCATGCCAAGAGGTTGAAAAGCTTGTGTTAGCTGGAATTCTACGGGAAGTCAAGTATCAATCTTGGGTTGCAAACCCAGTCATGGTTCGAAGGCCCGATAACTCTTGGAGAATGTGCATAGACTTCAAGGACTTGAATAAGGCTTGTCCTAAAGATTGTTACCCGTTGCCAGAAATTGATCTCAAGGTTGACTCCCTCACTGGTAACCCTTTCAAGTGTTTTCTTGATGCTTACAAGCGTTACCATCAAATTCTCATGAAGGAAGAAGATGAAGAGAAAACTGCCTTTCACACGGACAAATGAATCTTTTGCTACCAAAAGATGCCTTTTGGCCTAAAAAACGCGGGTGCAACCTACCAACGCCTAGTCGACAAGGCTTTTGCTAGTCAAATTGGTAGAAACATGGAAGAATATGTCGACGATTGGTAATCAAAAGCAAAACAGAATACCAAATGCTTGATGACATCCAAGAAACCTTCAAGAACCTAAGGAAGGTCAACATGAAACTCAACCCTGAAAAATGTTCGTTCGGGTTTGAAGAAGGTAAGTTCCTGGGGCATATTATGGGAAAACAAAGTATAAAGGCCAATCCAAGCAAAGTCAAAGCTGTCCTCGAAACCAAACCACCACGAAGCAAAAAAGAGGTTGAAAGCTTAAACGGGAAGCTTGCAGCCTTAAAGCGTTTCACCGCAAAATTGGCTGAAAGATCGTTGCCTTTCTTCAAAACACTCAAAGGATGCTCTGACAAAAAGGATTTCAAGTGGACTGAAGAAGCTAAGGAAGCCTTCAACCAGATGAAGCAACACCTAGCTTCGCTCCCAGACATTGCAACCCCAGAAACGGTAGAATTGATCTCTATATACCTTTCGGTTGCTGAAAAAGCAATATGTGCGGTCCTCTCCATTGAACGAGACAAAGTTCAGGTACCCGTTTATTTGTTCAGCAAAACTCTAAAACTTGCAGAAATCAAGTATCCTCCTTTGGAAAAACTTGCTCTAGCCATAGTCCAAACGGCTAGAAGGCTTCGAAGGTATTTCCAAGCAAACCCTATACAAGTGGTCACTGACCAACCCATTAAGAGTGTGCTTGAAAAACCAGAAAATTCTGGACGATTAGCCAAATGGGCAGTGGAACTAGGTGAACACAACATCACCTATGTTCCAAGAAAAGCCATCAAAGCCCAAGTCTTGGCTAATTTCATTATAGAAGTCCCAAAACAAACAATCACTGAAGTAAACACAACTGCCACTGAACCGTCAGACCTTGAAGCCTGGAAGCTTTTTACCGATGGGGCATCAAGCGTTGAAGGGTCAGGGGCTGGGCTCATTCTGATCAACCCGGAAGGGTTAGAATTCACGTATGCTCTTCGATTTGATTTTCAAACCACCAACAACGAAGCTGAATACGAAGCTTTGATAGTTGGCTTAAGGTTGGCTAAGGAAATGAAGGTTCAAAAGCTTGAAGTCTTCACAGACTCGTTGCTGGTGACAAGCCAAGTGAACGACAGTTATGTTGCAAAGGAGCCTAATATGAAGAGGTACAAGGAAAAATCCAAAGAGCTGATGAACACATTCTAAACATGTACCATCAAGCAAATTCCCAGGTCTTAAAATAAGAAAGCTGATGCCTTGAGTAAACTCGCTTCTCTCACCTTTGCCCACCTCACTAAAAAGGTATTGGTAGAAGTGTTGAAAACTCCATAAATTGAACAATTGGAAGTTCGAGACGTAATCACCGAAGAAGGCCCCAATTGGATGACTCCAATTAAGAAATTCCTTAAAAATGGTGAGTTACCTGCTGATCAAACAGAGGCTGAAAGGGTTAAACTCAAATCCAGACAATACGTGTTGCAAGGTGAAATCCTCTACAAAAAGGGGTACCTTGCACCCTTACTGAGATGTGTTGGTCCCGAACAAAGCCAGTACTTGGTCAAAGAGGTTCATGAAGGGATATGCGGAGCCCATTTTGGAGCAAGAACGGTGGTTGCAAAACTAATGAACCTTGTGTATTTTTGGCCTTCCATGCACCGAGACACCGCTGGACAACTGAGAAAATGTGATTCTTTCCAAATTCATGCACCGGTCCCAAAAAGCCCCAAGCATGACCTTGTCCCGATATCTTCAGCCTGGCCATTTTATAAGTGGGGAATGGACATTGTCGGCCATTCCCACCAGCTAAAGGTGGAGTGAAGTTCTTATTAGTTGTAATAGACTACTTCACGAAGTGGCCGGAGGTTAAACCACTTGCAAAAATTACGGGCAAACAGGTCATTGACTTCATTTGGGAAAACATCATTTGTCGCTATGGATTGCCGGGAGTGCTTGTCACCGATAATGGAAAGCAATTCGCTGAAAAGCCTTTCAGCGTTTGGTGTAAAGAATTCAGAATAGCTCAGGTTTTCAGCTCAGTGGCATACCCACAATCAAACGGTCAAGTTGAAATGATGAATCGAAGCATAGTTGAAGGAATCAAAGCCAGATTGGGAAGGCACGAAATCAATTGGCTTGAAAAGTTGCCAAGTGTTCTATGGGCCATATGAACAACCAAGCCAGAAAAGAACACCTTACAGCTTGGTGTTTGGATCTGAAGCCGTGATTCCGGCTGAAGTAGGAGTTGTAATTCAAAGAACGGTCAACATGGATCCCGAAGCAAACCACAAAGAGACCGTGTTGAACTTACAACTCCTAGAGGAAGCACGAGACCAAGCTGTAATTCAAGAAGCCAAGTACATACAAATGATGGAAGCCTATTACAACAAAAGAGTCAAGCACGGACGCTTCAAGCCAGGAGACCTGGTGCTTAGAAACAATGAGGCTAGTAAAAAAGAGAACCAAGGAAAGCTTGGCCCAAAATGGGAAGGGCCATATACAATCCTTGAAGCACATAAGGGTGGATCCTATAAGCTAGCCGACTCAGAAGGTAAAAAGCTTCCAAGACATTGGAATGGAAAAACCCTTAGGAGGTTTCATGTCTGATCAAGAAAGATTGGTTTGCATTTCACAAGTTGTATTTCAAGAGTTGTCCTATGATCACTTTTTGTGACACAATATCTCTTGAATGGATGATGATGTTTTATCAAATTTGTCTTTCTATCTTAAAATCAGGTTGAGAACCTAGCAAAAAACTCCATGGCAAGGGCCATGTAAGGGGATGAGCTCCCAGGCCATATCGCTCAATAGGTTCAGGGGTTGAATGAACCTATATAAGGGGTGAGTTCCTAAGTCAATACAACTCCATGAGACTTATAATTAAAAAAAAGTTGTCTCATAGACGGGTCCGAACAACCTACACCAAATGTTCCTTAAGCCTTAGTAAATTTATCAAAAACAGTCTTACGAACTGAAATCAAACTAAGGAAAGTAATAGGATAGGTGCTATGTCTTCTTGTTAAAAATACCAAGGCTAAGTGACTGCAGCACTGAACCCTTTAAGGTATAAAAACATAAAGACAACACAAACTCAACAAAGACAATACCATAAAGATAAAAAACAATTCAAGGAGAAATGCAACAACATAAGTAAAAAGATTGCAAACAACCCAAACATCAAAAATACAAACCAAGACATCAAGTCATAAAACTAAAGTAGTAACCAGAAGCCTTGAAGGCTTCAAGCTACAAACATTCAAACAGCCAGAAGCCTTGAAGGCTTGAAGCCAACCAAGCTGCCTTATAAAAACAGGCACTAGCATAAGAAATTACAACACAGGGCAAATAATAGAAGGATAATAACATAAGATAAGAGCCCCAAGGGCTTCCAAGTGATCAAACAAGTTCAAGCAAACCTTAGCGGTTTGTACATATAGATATTGTTCAAATAAGCCACCAAGGCTAAACACAACCACAAAACAGAAACCTTAAGGGTTTTTTGCAAAACCTAAAGTGTTTAGCAAGGATACATAACATTGTTCAACAAGATGCTAAGAAAGCTACGAATAAGCCTTAAAAGTTTTTACTTTGCATCACTTACCACAGACTTTGATGCACCAGTTTCATCACCCTTAGCTTTCTTAGCTTTTTTCTTCTTCTTCTTGCCTTCCTCAACAGCCGTCCCAGAGGCTTCAAGGCTTGGATCCTTCGAGCCTTCACCAGCACAAGAAAGGGTATCTTCACTATCCCCCGAGCAAGAACACTTCTTTGACAAAGATCCAAGCACTTCCTTGCAGACAGCCTCATCAAGCCCGCGTGGCTTCAAATCCTGCAAAACAGATATTGGCTTGCCAAAGCATTTTGAGACCTCACCAACGTAAGGATAAGTCAAGCGTTCCATCTTTCGGACTGAATCTTGGAAAACCTTGAGAGCTTCGGGGCGGTAGAGGGAGGATTTATCTTGAGAATCACCAGAATGGCAAGCTTTGTAGCCTGCAATATAACCCTGATGCCTCCCATGCTCCAAAAGCTTACCATACACACCACCTAGAACACTACTAAATTCAGCCGCATGCAGGAGATAAGTGACAACTTGTTGGAACCCGTGTTCAATCAACCATTTTTTATCATCGGAAAGTTGAACCCTCGAAGCCTCCAAGGATTCCACCTGTTTTTTTAAAGTTGAACCCTCGAAGCCTCCAAGGCTTCCACCTGTTTCTTCAGCTCACCAACCTCCATCTCATGTTTTTGGGTTAACTCCTCAACCTTCTTAGATAAAGTTTCCCCCCTCTTCACCAAACCTTCATTCTCTTCTTCAAAGTGCTCATAGTAGCCTTCATTTTGTCCTTTTTCTTTGAAAATTCCTCATACTCTTGCATCCTCTTACGAAAACGGGCATCTCCTTGAGGAAGCATGGCAGCAAGGTTGCAGGTACTCAATATCATACGAGACAGCATCATATCATCATCCATCTCAGCAATAGTACCACGAACCAAGGGAGGGGCAATATGGCTCAACACATCCTCACAAACAGTAGCATCTTTGAAACTATCACCCAACTTCACACCCCAGTCAGGAACACCTTTCCCAGCAGACTTCATCCCAGCAATAACCAACTCCTTCTCCTTGTCAACACCTTCATCCAAGGCATGATCCACCGAAACACCAATATCATCACTCAAGTCCACATGTTCCGGAGTAGATGGTGGACAAGAAATATTTAAACGACGATTCGAACGTTGAAAAACCTTGGGAATAATAGCCTTCTTAAAACCCTTCACATCAGGCACACCTACATAACCCGAACCCTCAAACCTCTGTTCAGAACCGTTAACCACAACATTTTCACCAGGAGTAGCCTGGACATCCCCAAATGCAACATCCGATGTATCATCACTCTTAATGAATTCCAAAGCAGACATGACTGTAAAAAATGAACAAGCATATCTAAGGGATCATAAAATGGAAGTAAAAGAGGAAAAATAAATGTGCAAAAACATACCTTGTCCATCCCTCATAAGAACCGGGTCTCGATTCGGTTTATCCCATAACTTACTAATACCCAGTAACACCAACAGTTGCTCAGGAAAAGGACGAACCCTTGAGGGACATTCCCTGATAATTTCAAGAAAACGGGTGTTTATCTCAGAAGCAGATGGTTCAGGTTCGTTAAGAATGGCCTCATGTCGCCTCCAAACCATTTTGAACGGAAGAATCTCATCAGAGACCCAGAAAAACCGATCCTTCCAGGCACCAAGCATGCTGACCATAGATGAAACCAAGCAAATATCAGCTTTAGAAGTCTCAAATGTAAACTAATCACCGTTCTTTGCCAAACGAAAGAAACGGTGGAATGACAACAAGGTAGGGTCATAACCACACGCTCGACACAAAACCTCAAAATGCAAAACCCTAGCCAAACCCTATGGGTGTATTTGACCGAAAGACACAAGATAATACTCTAACACATTTAAAACGAAGAGTGAAAACGGATGACGGAGATTAGAAAATTCAAAGTTTCGATAGTAAAGAGTAATCGAACCAGCCGGACACTGATCGATCGAAACATCCATCCCCGGAGCAACTGGTTTAAACTTCAGCCCAATGCCCCATTCCATACAAAACGTTTCAACCTCCTCTTGGGTTAAACGCGAATAACTTACGGCTAAATCCTTACGAGCACCCATAAGTTATGATTGAAAGAAAGAAAAAAGAAAATAAAGAACTAACCTGGACGAAGGAAAGGGAAGATATGGAAGAAAACTTGAAAGAAAATGAAGGAACTTTGTGATTATGTTGATAAAAAATAAAAAAAATAAGAAGTTATGATTACACAACAGTTAATTAAAACTGCTCTCTGCAGAAACCGCCGTCAATCACATCAACTGTCTTGTCAAAATTCAAATTTCAAAAAGCTCAACTGTAATGAACCCTTCAAGCCTCAAAGCCTTTAAGCAGCAAAAATAAATGTGTAGAAGTCAGAAGTATTTGAGCCTATTTCCCAAAAACCTCTAACTTGGGGGGCTGATAACGGGGGTAGCCCAAGACTAAATAAAATGACTTAAACACATGAACGCTTAAGAGGTTAAAAGGTTCAAAGGTTAAAAACCCGGGAGCTTGGATAAAGTAGCACGTGTACAGTAATCAGTCATGTCTCTAATTACTTCAACAACTCTCCTAGCCGCAAAAGTAAGACGAATGCACAGAGTGTAGTCTTTTTCCCGAAGGTCAAAACGCTTCAACCCCCAAAATGGGTAAGTCCCCCACTGCAAGCATGTTTCACTAGTCAATGGTTTCCTCTTTGAGTGATGACCTTCCCTATATATATGACACTTCATTTAGTGTTGGACATTCCGATCAGCTCTGATTCCATCGGGATCTCTGGTCTTTTCTCTTGAGTACTTGTTCCATGCAAGTCACTCTTCCTTACATTCAACACGCACATTTCTATTGCTCCTACATCTGAAGCTGAACTCACTTCAGTTGAGGATCTCGAGCAAACAACAAAATCTAACTAGTGAACCTCTCTCCACGTCTTGCAAACGTGGGGGGATCCCACGAACCGCGTTAGGCAAAATTAAACCGTTCAACCCTTTTGCCTAACCAGCCCAGCTACTACCATCGGTCTAGTATTTGTTGCATCAACATGAGTGGTGCAACATCATCAACTTAGCAAAAGAAAAGAGTTGAGTAGAGTAGTCATGACACATGATATACAAAGGTCTAGGTGTACAACCAATTTAGTGCTCGAAATCGTGGTATAATTTGGAAGAACCCATCGTAGTAATACTTGGTTAAACATCATACTCAACTTTCACTTTGTCCCGTAAAGTCAATATACAAGTCTAGTGTTATCAATATATCACAAAACAACTTGTGTCACGTAATAAGCATGAGTAAAAATCTATGTCGTATCCAAAAGGTTAGAGCCTAACATAACATGTTTATGAAAATAAAACATCGTGTTTTTTACAAAAAAATTTAACTAGAGAGATAAAAGATGACAATTCATAAAACTACAATTTAAAAAACCTACTTATTAATCGTTTTTATTTCCTAAACTTCTACTAAAACAGATTTACTTAGCTACTAATTGTATCTTTTATTTTAGTTTTCATGATATTTGAGTATAACTAGTATTAAAGTCCCCCGCGTTGCGGTGGGGGTGTAAACTGTGTCAAGTAGTACTAATACTATATCACTGCTTGCGACCACCTACACACGAAAAAACAGGTAAAAACAAAATAACATAAAAGGAAACAATAACACCGAACGAAAAGCATACGTAAGATCGTTGAACCATGCACATCTGTTGCGTCGTCGTGTTAATGCGAAAAAATTAGACTCAAACGTAAAACATAGAAAATACTAACTAAGTAAATCTAGGACCCTCGCTCGTTGCGACGAACCTGCCAAACAGGGAAATAAAGACGTATTGCAACAGGCTTTTCAAATGGAAATAAAATAGACAAAAAATCATTGAACCCACACGCACGTTGCGGCGTATTCACTCACAAAATGTAAAACAAAACGTATAATGAAAAATTTGAAAAATATGAAAAGTATGGGGGATCAAAGTTGTAAACAAAAAAGTATTTGTAATCTTGGTATTATAAGAATATAGGGTGTAGAGGAGGGTAGTCCTTAAAAAAGGATGCTCTGCCACGTAGGCGTACACGTAAGCGGGTGTGAGGATGGACCTAGGGTTGGTTTGTACCTGAAACAGCCGGTTTTCACTCATGGTCAGTTGTATGTTGCGTTATCTAGAGTTAAAACAAGAGACGGTGTTAAACTGCTAATATTAGACAAAGATGGAAAGTCTACAGATAAAACATCAAATGTGGTGTATAAAGAAGTCTTTAATGACTTGTGATTTTTGCGTTACTTTGTTTGGTAAATTCATTGTAGTTTACTAATTTCATTAGTACTTGAATGTTTATATTGTTCAAATATTTCATGAATCTTAACTTATGTACTCAAGAATTATAAAAGAAAACATCTTTTTCCATTTGTCCTGTTATTACCCCTATTATTGCCAATCTAAAACCATTCCTCCTTCTCTTTTAGCGCGAAATCCTTACACCCGTTTCCCCTTTCATAATTTCACCTTCATCATCACATCTCTCCAATCTAGACACAATCACATCAATCTTTCAGTTTTTTTACAAGGATCGGTGTTACCATATATAACACTATGATGAAGAAATATCCACAATATAATACATTCCGATTTGAGAGACACACAACTTTTTCATCCGTCTCTGATTCAGTCGAAGGCCATCATCATCGCTCTCTGCTTTCCTTCAAGTTTCTCCGCCGTTTTTGTTTCCGGTAACGCTATTTTAACATGATGTTTTATTTTTTATTGTAGATTCTTACTTTAGTGAATGATTGTTATCGATTTGTATGTGTTCGGTTTCTCCGTCCGACTGTTCTTAGTATAATCGTCCTCCATATTTGTTATAAAGTTTCTGATGTTGAGTGTAATTTTGTTTTGATTGTTGGTTATTTTTTATTGTGTTTGTGTATAAGCATAGATTAAACGGATTGCATACACAACAAAATTAACTATAATTTTGTGTTTTCAAGTAATCATTAAACCCTAAACACAAAATTGGGGTTTCTCTATACATGAGTTTTGTTATTTGTACTTGAAAAGTTAGCTGGTGTTTAATAGCTTCATTTATAATCTTTTTTCTTTGTTATCTCAATAATAGTTACTCTGTTTGTAAGTTCCGAATTTAATCTGTATTGTTTGTTTTTTGGAGATCTTGCTTTAACTGTTATGTTTTAACTTTCTTGATCAGATATCATAAATTTATATTTCACCATTGTTTGTTGTTTCACACATGCTTACTTTGTTTTAGAATTCAATCATTAATGTTAATGTTGTTTTGTAGTGGATTTATTATCATTATGTTAATGTTGTTTTTGTTTTGTTCACCTTTATGGACCGTGGTTTTTTTGTTTATATAGAGGACAGGACTAAAATGGAACAGGTAATATGTTTGATTTTCACAAGTTATATCGTTACCTGAAAAATTAACTGATATGAAGTCTATCTGACATGTTTGTTGTTTTGACGATTTTATTATACAACCCCTGCCAACTTGGTACAACAGATTGGATGATTTAAAGGGCTACCCGACCGGTACTGTTTTTTTATTACAAATGAAACTATAATGTTTAATGTTAATATCAAGCAGACTACAAACGGTTTTTGTCTTTCGAATGGGTGGTCAACTGTCGTCATTGTACTTGAGATAGAAGATGGAGACTTTGTCGTTTTCGAAAATATGGATTCCTTAACATTTAGAATAACTCACTTTAAAAGTTATCTACACACGGTTAAAGGTTCAAAGTTCCATACTGTTATGTTACACCCAGAGAACAACAATCTGGTAAGCTTTAAACACTGTCTATTATGTTGGAAAAACCTTTATATTTTATAGTTATTAACATATTTTCAATCAACTGCAGTGGTTACCCAGGGATTTCATGCAACATTATTTCAATGGTGATAATTTGTTCGATGATTTTTTTATCCTTTTTGGCGACAATCATATGTGGAATGTTAGCATAAGAAGGCTTTGGGATATTAACCATTATATTCTTGATTTTTCTCAAATTGCAAATGATCTCTGTTTAATAACCATTGATTTAATTGTTTTTGAGTTGCTTGAGGACCGGGTATTTATAATTTTACTGTTCTGTCCTAACGGTCTGCAGTCACTAACTACAGACCGTGCCTTACCAGTTGTGGAAGTGGTTAAGAATGATGACGAAGGTTTTATTTTGGATCGTGGATTTTACGTTTTCATTTCCGACTCATCAAAGACTGAACAGGTAATATGTTGATTTATATTGATTTAAGTATTTATTATTTTTGGAAAGTTTCTTTTACATTTATATTGATTTAACTAACTAATATATTTTCTTTATAAATTATAGTTTTTGCCCTCATGGTATAATAAGTTCGACGATTTGAAAGGATATTCGATTGGTCCGGTGGTTATAACAAATGATGAAAGCAACGAATGGACTGTTGTTGTGAAGTCTACTGCCACCGGATATTGTTTCTGCAACGGTTAGTCAGCAGTTGTTCGAGATATTGTTGTGGAAGATAAAGACATCATAGTTTTCCATGTTCTTGAGGCACAAACGTTAAAAATGGCCCATTTTAAAGCTAACCATCTATCGGAAGTTAACAACAAGTTCTGTTTAGAGATGTTATTTTCGGAGAACTGTAACATCGTAAGTTTAGACTTTCTTACTTATTATTACCAACTGAGTTATTTACTAATTATATACTTCCTATTTTATTTGCAGTGGTTGCTAAAAGATTTCATGGACTGTTATTTCAAGGCTGACACCCTGGAACTTGAATTTACAATTCGTTTTGGGAAGATACATGTGTGGAGTGTTAAGGAGAATAGGCTGTGGGGGTCCAACTTCTACATTGTTGATTTCTAACAAATCACAAAGGATATTCATCTCATATCTGGTGATGTTATTGTTTTTGAGTTGTTTGCCAGTCATATTTTCAATATTTTTCTTTTCCGCCCTAATGGAATCGAATATGTTTTTACCGAGGTTGCTTTTACTGTTGGTGTTGATCAACATGAAGAAACTGAATAAATGGATCTGATTGAAGATTTGTTAGTAGATGGCTCTCAACCGGGCATGGATTATGAAAAACAAGATGTCAGCGATGGTAATGATGATGTGTCCTTTCAAGACAAAGCTTTTTTGGAAGATAATGTGGTAAATGTTCTGCCTGATGTCCCAGTTGTAGAAGCTAGCCTGTCTTGGAATAAGAGTTTTTAGATGTTCCACCTATTCCACTAGTTGTTGATCAACCAGATGATTACGAACTAACATGGCATCTTACTTTTCGTTTCGTAAGTATCTCATTATCTAAATGTGTTAATTTAATATTATGGATTTTTTTTAAAAGTTTGAATTGTAATTAATCATTTAACTGTGTACTTTTATGGAATTGTAATGCAGCGTTTCCTAGAGGCCTTTGCCATGAATGTGGATTTATCCGTCCTTGATGAAATGGCAGTTCAAACTAAAGACGACTTTTCAATAACTTTGGAGATGCGGGAAGAAAATGCACATGGCAGGATTAGGTATGCATTAAGAGGGTGGCAAAACTTTATGCTGCAAGCTGGTTTGGAGGATGGTGGTCAGTTTGATCTTCGTTATAACAGGAATCTAAATAGGTTGCTCATTGCTAACCACAACATTTAGAGAATGTTTGTTTTCTCAATAATATATGTGGTAAACAATTCTCAAGGTAGTAATGATGTTTAAGGTTTTTTTTTTCATCGTACAATGTTTCGACAAAATTGGCGATTATTATGCTACTATTATGTATTTTGTGTCGTACGATTTCCAAGCAGTTATAAGTATATACTTATGGTTTATATGGTACTTTTACTATGTTTTATGTGTTTAGTTGGTGTTAAGCCACCCGCGAAACTCGTGGGTTCTTAGACTAGTATATATATAGATTAAAGATCATGTACAAAGGACCCAAAGTGTGAGAAATATTGTGGAGATGACATGTGTCCTCAATCTAAATTAATTCAAAAGGGTAAACAAGTAATTTTCTCATTGATTCAATTAATTGATAACCTTCCATATCCGCCACCCTTTATTATAGGAATACGAATTAATCTACAAATTTGTATTTTTTTATCGTTCATCAATTATAATTTTTGAAGATCGCAGAATGAAGGTTTTATAGAGTGTTACATAGTGATGGATGCAGAATGAAGGTTTTTATACAATGTTATAGTGTTATATTTTCTGGTAGCCGTCTATGATGGATGTATAGTGTTATATAGTGTTATATTTTCTGGTAGCAGGTCTATGATGGATGTATAGTGTTATATAGTGATGTATAGTGTTATATAGTGTTATATAGTGTTACACGGTGTTACATGGTGTTATATAGTGTTATATATTTTCTGGTAGCAGTAACATGTTACCGGGTTTTTAGAGTAAGTTTAAAAATTGATCGCTAGAATTTAGGAGATGTTACCTTATTTGAAACATATAAAAAGACACTATTACCCCTCTAATTTTCAAATCAGTCCAAATACTTAAAACACAATTAACAATTTGGTCCCTATTAATCTCAACCTTTAGATAAAAGATCTAATGGTTTGAAGCATTTCTTACACTTCTCACACTTTAGGCCCTTTTTACACTATCCCTAAACTATATACATATATATATATATATATATATAGGGAGAAGATCATGCGAGAACCACCTCTTATTGCGAGAACCGCGATAACCAATGTGAACACAACCAAAAATGCCTAAAAATAGCTAAAAATCACACAAATTTTTTTTTTGAATTTTTTAATATTTTTTTATAAAAAAAACGCTACTTTTCGAAGCCAAAAAAAATTTTTTTTTAAATTTTTTTTTGGCTTCTAAAAGTAGCGATTTTAACATAAAAAATATTAAAAAAATTCAAAAAATTTTTTTAGATTTTTTTAGATTTATTTTAGATTTTTTTAGGTTTTTTGGGGGTTTAGTTTTTAGCATTTTAGCTTGGGGGGGGGGGAGGTGGGGGTGGGGTGGGAGGGGTTTAGGTTTTTGGGGGGTGGGGGAGGGGGGTTTAGGTTTTTTGGGGGGGGGGGGGTTAGGTTTTTTTTAGGTTTTAGTTTTTAGCATTTAGCTTACGGGGGGGGGGGGGGGGGGTTAGGTTTTTTTTTTGGGGGGGGGGGGGGGGGGTGGGGGGTTTAGGTTTTTTTTGGGGGGGGGGGGTTAGGTTTTTTTTAGGTTTTAGTTTTTAGCATTTAGCTTGGGGGGGGGGGGTGGGGGTTAGTTTTTTTTAGGTTTTTTTAGCTATTTTAGGTTGTGTTCACATTGGTTCTCGCGGTTCTCACAATAAAGGTGGTTCTCGCATGAGCTCCTCCCTATATTTATATATATATGGATGGTTTAAAATGAAAATCACCCCCAGTTGCGAAAACCGTAGGAACCACTTTTCCACCATTGATCTTTTGAAATTGATGGTTGAGATTGAAAGTAATTAAAATACATAATTAATTCTTTTTGTCTTATTATATTTTTAATATTTTATTGTCATAAGGGTAGTTTAGTAAATTTGTTATTTTTGTCTTATTTGGTTATTAATATTTTAATATTTAATTCTTTACGCCTGACGTGCGTGGGTGAGTATGTACTTTTAGTTATTTTTAGCTCTTATTACTCACCAATTTCAAGTTTTAAATTTATAAAACACGATATTCCACTATCACTCTACACACACGCTTAAGGCAAGTTTACCCATCGAGGACGTAGTATAGTGATGGCAAGATACCGAGGTCGTCTAAGGACACAAGAGCTTTTAGTACCGGCTTATCGTCAACGTCTAATCGAACCAACTTTTGAGAAAAGATTTTTAAACTAATAAAAAGATAAAAATAGAAAATAAAAATAAAATAAAAATGATAGACAAGAAAGAATCACTTGGATCCAACTTATCTTTCATGTACCCTTTTGATGATTTCCGCACTTTGGGCATTTTAAGAGATTATCTTAGTTATAGTTGTAGGCCACTCTTCCAATGCGACGTTACCCTCAACCTAGTGGTTTGAGTCAGCAAGGATACAATCCCAAGAGGTTGGATTATTGAAAGATAATTAAGTAAGTTATTAATGCAAAATGTGGTGGACCCCCCTTCCAAGGCGGCGATCACCCTCAACCCATTGGTCTGAGTTAGCAGGGATACAGTCCTCGTGGGGTAGGGTTAATGTTTTAATAAAAGTTAAAGAATAAGGGATTCAAGCATTTTGCACCTCTCCCGTGGTGGGTAATGCCCGCTCCGACTCGTGAGGTGTTACTGGGCTTGAACCAGGTTCTCGGAGGATCTATACACTGAACGAGACATAGAATTACCCAAGCCACCCTTCTAACCCCCTTCCAGGCAATTAACATACTTTATATAGACCGTAAAGACATGAATATGTTGAATCAACGAACATATTGTCACACCCCGACCACGTAAAACATCAAATCGTGGCGGAAACGTCGGGGAGTGTTGCAACGAAATTATTGTTTCACAACCATGGCATTTAAAAGTTATGTTTTATTCATTAAACAAAGAGTTACATTGTCTTAAAATAACTGAAACAAAGAGTACACCACATAATAATTAAACTAGTTCTAGCTTCATTTTTAAGTCTCTAATGCACAGGTCTGCCCTAGTATGTCACGAACATCCTAAGCAACAGCTCCTGAAAACACATGTGAAAATAGGTACGTCAGCATAAAAATGCCTGTGAGATACATAGGTTTTATGAAAATAGGATTCATGACTTGAGTTTAGAGAAATGTTTAATAAAATTCAGTCAAGAACCTTGTTAATTGTTTTGTTTTATAAGTCATTTGAAAAACGTTGGCAAAATCAGATGATATGTATATATAAAAGAATAATGCATGGTTAAAAGAATAACCAAGTAAAAAGAGTTTGAATAAACCAAGTTATTTGTAAAACAATGTTTAAGTGATAATGTGTTGTAAATGTAATATGTCTAAACTGAAGTGGGTTAAATGACGCTACGATATGTAATATCATACATGCACTTATATATAGGAAGTACCAGCGGCGTATCCACCATGCTTGTACCATATTACACACGCCTTGTTATTTAAGTCACTCAACCCATCCAACATTGTAAAATATCCATGTTTAATCCAATAGTCAAATGTCATAGTATAACCCAAGTTGAATATAAACCATGTAATGTGTAAACAAAAGTTAGGTATGGTAAGTAAAATGAGACTACTTAAACCACAAGTAAAAATGTACAAAACAAAGTATTTTGAACAAATCAAAAGTTATGTTTTGTAAAATAACTAAATAAATACATGCTTTATCGATACAAACACTTATGCGGTAAGTTAACGCATACATTCAAGCCTTGAGACAGTAGGATAACCTTAGAGTAAAGATTATCAAAGTAAAAATGTTTTCGGATTCAGTCATTCCTTACACCCAAACAAACCTAGGATGTCAGGAACGGGATTTGTCAAGTCCTATGGTACCATTACTTACTACCGAGCGACGTAGCTAATGTTAATGAATGTAATTTAGACCCCGTTGAACAAACCAAATGTCACATCAAATTGTAAACATGTAATGAAAGTAATGTACTAAGTATGCTAAGTTAACATACAAAGCAGAAAAGTCATGTAAATCAATGTGCTAAATATGCTAAGTTAACATATAAAGCAAAAGAGAATGAAATTATGTACTAATAGTGTACTAATGAACATAGCAAGTATATGATATGAAAACATGGAAAGCATGAAAATAACAAGTAGGCACATGTGTTTCACCCCAAAACATTGGAAAACAGTAAAAGAGGGGACTATGTACTCATTTGAGATTGCTCAGAAGTCCTAAGATAACCACCAAGCAAAGCTAGAAGATCACGGAATCAAACGGCACCTAATATAGGTAACTATATTAATAAACGGACCTATTCGGAGGATCGGGTAGCATGAGGGTTCGTAAACCAAATGAGTGTAGGAACTCATGTAATATGGTTTAACAAAGCCTACATACTGAAACGAAACTTATCCTAAGTGCTTTTGACCCGTTACGACCCGTTTAGGTAGCTTATGCTACTTTAACGTGTCGTTTGCGTAAAACGCGTTTGGACCGCCTAACTAGTCCTATGATAAGTAAAAATATGCCTTAACATGTCTAATATTGTTGCTAAATCAGTTTAGATGTCAAAATTTACGTTACATAGGCTTAAAATGAAATTTGGCGTAAAAAGGGTATTTTGGTAATTTACTTAAGGCATATATACTACCTATCATACAACTACTCAAACGATGTGACCATAAGGTATAACCTCGGAAGGTTATTCCCTATACAACAATGGTCACCTAATGTGTTTGGTCGGATCCTAATGATCGACCAAATGGGTCGGGTTCGAAAGTATAAGCGATTGATTAGATCGCTTACCTTTACGACCCTATACAAGCACAAATCTAAAAGTGACGAGCTAAACATGTCAAAACATGTTTAACGAGGTTTAAAAACAGGTTTGGTATCACGACAAAGGGTCTTGATACCCAAAAGTAGTTTGGTTACAAAATACGCATTTTGGCCGAAACTACGACTCGTCACCGAGCCTAGATAACGTGGTAATCAGTAGGTATAGTCACTAGGGACTATAACCATCGTGATTACGCTCACGTCATGAAGTTCAAATGAACTTCGCATTGGCCATAAACTGGTCAATGCAGAAAGTCAAACGCAGTTTGACTTTAATGCTAAAAACGAATGAAAAGAACGAAAGAATACTTACAGATGGTCCCCGCAAGTTTGATTTTCCAAGTTTTTCTCAGGTATGAACTGTTTCACACTTCAACTTAGAGAAAATCTCAGAAATCAAGTGAGTTGCAACAAGAACATGGGGGGGGGGGGGTATTTATAGATTTGGTAGAGCCTTTAAGATCGTTCCTCGTAATACGAGATTCAATCACAGCCGTACACATCGAGCCCATAGATTTACAAAACCAGGGAGCCCCTAGAAATGCTTAAAACCATGTACAAAGGTGGGATCAAGCTGGAAATGGCTGTAACCAACTTTCTGCTGATTTGGGCAAGCTTTACGGACCGTATGTGGTCCCTTACGGTCCGTAAGGACCATGCTTGCTAGCAGAAAGTTTGGTAAAATGGCAGAACAGGCCCCTGTGACTCCGAACTTGGTTTTTGATGCGTTTTGACACGTTTAAGCCCCGTTAACCTCGTTTTAAGGTTCAAATATGAAGTTAAAGTATATGGAACTTAAAATATGCTCAAAAATATCCCGGATGTCGGTTCGTTTGGTCATACAATTGCGTTGTTCGGTTAATTACGACGGAAGTCGTAACGGACGCAAAAACGATCCAAATTGCGCGACGAATGGATTTTTCTTATGCCAAACACTAAAATAAAATATTTTAGTGCTTACATAAATTTTTGGATGTTCGGATGTATTCAGAACGTAAGTTATGCGCGAAAATGCAAACTTATGCACTTTTTGACGCTTTTAGTCCCTGAATGAGCATAAAGTTTATTTTAGCACACCGAACCCCTCAAAGCCGATTTCTAAGCTATGTAAAGGATATTTAGGGTGTGTTTAACTTATGATCATGTTCCAGAATGTCCGTTACAGTTCAAATCGGCATACTTTCACAGTTTGTCAAATTTAGTCCTTGTAAACGAATAAACTTGATTTTGCCATACCAAAGCCTTCAAAACTTATTTCTAAGTTATGTAAAGGTTATTTAAGGTATGTTAAGCATATTTTGATGTTCTGGAGTATTTGTCGCGTTAAACTGATTACGTTTACGCACCAGTTTGCGTATAATTCTCCAGAAAGCGATATAGAGTTTGAAATTGAATAGAAATCAAAACATGAAAAATGTCAAACATAAACAAACAAACATTGGGATCAAATAACTTTATTTAATTGATAAATGAACTATTTACAATGATTACAAGCACAGATGTCACAGTCTCCCCTACTTGTGGAAATTTCGTCCCGAAATTTTTTTAGAGGAAACTCGTGAGAAAAGATGCGGATACTTCGCCTTCATTTGATCTTCACGTTCCCAAGTAAACTCAGGTCCACGCTTAGATTCCCAGTGAACTTTAACCAAAGGAATGCGCTTGCGTTTAAGCCATTTGACTATTCGGTCCATGATTTCCACAGGTTTCTCAACAAAATGTAGTGTTTTATCAACACGAATTTCGTCAAGTGGTATGTGGAGGTTCTCATCAGCTAAACACTTCTTGAGATTGGACACGTGAAAGGTTGGATGAACATTTCCAAGTTCAGGAGGTAATTCAAGTCTGTAGGCTACCTTACCGATTCTTTCGACGATCTTGAATGGTCCAACATATCTAGGTGCAAGTTTTCCTTTCTTTCCAAATCTGATCACACCTTTCCAAGGTGAGACCTTAAGTAATACACGATCACCGACTTGAAATTCCAAGGGCTTGCGTCGTCGGTCCACGTAACTCTTTTGATGGCTTCGAGCTGTCTGAAGGTTATCACGAACTTTCTTAACCTTATCAGTTATCTCTAGAATGAGGTCAGGTCCAGTAAGTTGAGCCTCACCTATCTCATTCCAGTAGACTGGTGAATGACATTTTCGACCATAGAGAGCCTCGAAAGGAGCCATGTTGATGCTGGAGTGATAACTGTTGTTGTAGGAGAATTCAATCAATGGAAGATGTGAATCCCAACTACCACCAAAATCGATCATGCAAGCTCTAAGCATATCCTCCAAATTCTGGATTGTTCTTCCAGATTGACCATGAGATTGTGGATAATAAGCAGTGCTTAGATTAAGTTGGGTCCCCATAGCAGATTGCATGGTTCTCCAAAAACGAGAAGAGAAGCGAGCATCTCTATCAGAAATAATGTTCAAAGGAACACCATGTCGAGATACGATTTCATCCACATAGATTTTAGCAAGCTTGTCAGTAGATAGATCCTCACGGATCGGCATGAAATGCGCTGATTTAGTAAGACGATCAACAACTACCCAGATGGCATCATGACCTTTCTTAGTGCGCGGAAGTTTAGTAATGAGATCCATAGCAATGTTTTCCCATTTCCAAACTGGAATCTCTGATTGCTCCAAAAGACCAGAAGGATGTTGGTGTCAGTCTTAACCTTAAGACAAGTAAGGCATTTTAAGACGTATAAGGCAATGTCCTTCTTCATACCAGGCCACCAATACTGAGTACGAAGATCCTTATACATTTTATCTGAGCCAGGATGAATAGAATAACGAGACTTATGAACTTCATCCATGAAGTAATATGATCCACCGTCCTTCAGTTCAAGATCAGGCTTAATGTGATAGGGTAATTCCTTACCCATCAAGTCTTGTGAAACACAAGCATGTTGAGCCTGAGAGACGTGGGCTTGAATATCAGATCGATCTTGAATATCAGATTGAACACGAACACAATGAAGCTTAACATGTTCTTTACGACTCAAAGCGTCAACCACGACATTCTCCTTACCAGGATGGTAGCGAATTTCGCAATCATAGTCGTTTAGAAGTTCAACCCAACGTCGTTGCCGCATGTTGAGTTCTTTCTGATTAAAGATATGCTGAAGACTTTTGTGGTCAGTGAAAACCACACATTTTGTACCATACAAGTAGTGTCTCCAGATCTTAAGAGCGAACACAACTGCACCCAACTCAAGATCGTGAGTGGTGTAGTTTTTCTCATGCACCTTCAACTGCCTCGATGCATATGCTATGACTTTGTTCCTTTGCATCAGAACACAGCCAAGTCCCAAATTGGATGCATCGCAGTACACGACAAAATCATCATTACCTTCGGGCAAAGATAGGATAGGCGTATCACAAAGCTTCTGTTTCAAGGTCTGAAATGCTTCTTCTTGTTTAGAACCCCATTCAAATGGTTTATTCTTCTGAGTTAGAGCAGTTAGGGGAACTGCAATCTTTGAGAAATTTTCGATGAAGCGACGGTAATAACCTGCGAGACCAAGAAAAGAACGAACTTCGGTAGGAGTAGCAGGCGTATCCCAATCCTTAATCGCACTGATCTTGGAGGGATCTACATGAATACCTTGTTCGTTGACGATATGACCCAAAAATTGAACTTCCTTAAGCCAAAATTCACACTTGGAGAACTTGGCGAAAAGTTGCTTTTTCTTTAGGAGTTCCAGAGTAAGACGAAGGTGTTGCTCATGATCAGCTTGCGTCTTAGAGTATATCAAAATGTCGTCAATAAAGACGATGATGAACTTATCTAAATAAGGGTTGCAAACCCTATTCATCAAGTCCATGAAAACAGCAGGAGCATTAGTTAAACCGAATGGCATAACTGTGAACTCATAATGCCCATAACGAGTGTGGAACGCTGTCTTGGGAATATCTTCTTCATGCACACGAAGTTGATGATACCCAGAACGCAGATCGATCTTTGAAAAATAGGAAGCACCCTGTAACTGATCGAAGAGATCATCAATGCAAGGTAGGGGATATCGATTCTTA
The DNA here is from genome assembly GCA_030545235.1 of Helianthus tuberosus. Taxonomy (NCBI): domain Eukaryota; kingdom Viridiplantae; phylum Streptophyta; class Magnoliopsida; order Asterales; family Asteraceae; genus Helianthus; species Helianthus tuberosus. The sequence goes on along the minus strand of CM060371.1, from coordinate 136,894,761 downwards.
ATGGTAAGCTTGTTAAGCTCACGGTAATCGATGCACATTCTGAAAGATCCATCCTTCTTCTTGACAAAAAGATCGGGAGCACCCCAAGGTGAAAAACTAGGACGAATAAAACCTTTATCTGAAAGCTCCTGAAGCTGCTTAGATAACTCTTGCATCTCAGACGGTGCAAGACGATAAGGAGATCTGGCAATAGGATTTGCACCAGGTACAAGATCAATACGGAACTCGACTTGGCACGCTGGGGGTAATCCAGGTAACTCCTCAAGAAATAGCTCCGGATAATCCCGAACGACAGGGATATCTTGAATAGACTTACCTTTGCCTTTATTTGCTACAACATGTGCTAAGAAGGCCACATAGTTCTTTCGCAGATACTTCCAAGCTTGAAAATAAGACATGAGCTTGAGACTACTAGCAGGCTTCACACCACGAACCTGTAGGATCTCACCTGACGAAAGTGGAACACGAACAATCTTCTCGAAACAAACCACCTCTGCGTGATGCTTGGCTAACCAATCCATACCCACTATAACGTCAAAACTCCCAAGTTGCATTGGCGTGAGGTCGATAGGAAAAAGATGGTTGTTAAGGTTCAATTGGCAATTGCGAAGAACAGAATCAAGAACAACGGGATCACCACTAGCAACTTCTACTGTTAAAGGCTTACCTAGTTTCGTTCTAGACATGCGAAGCAATGGCTCAAAAGATAATGACACAAAACTCTTATCGGCACCAGAATAAAAAAGAACAGATGCGGGTTGATTATTAACAAAGAACGTACCGTTAATCACTTCATTGTCTGCTTGCGCCTCTTGTGCATTCATGTTGAAGACTCGACCTCGAGCCTGAGCCTGAGCTGGATTCGCATTCACCAATCTTGGACATTGATTATGGTAGTGGGTCAGATCCCCACAGTTATAACAAGAACCTGGTGGGTAGTGAGGTCATGCAGCTTGACCTTGTTGCTGAGCAAGAGGCTGAGCAACTTGTTGAGCCGGGTTCTGAGCTGCCCTATTCTGATTGGCAGGAATGCGACATGTGGCAGCAAGATGACCAGGTCTTCCACAGTTGGTGCAATGACGGCACTGGAGGTGCGGTTGATGATGACCATTACATCTGTTGCACAAAGGTGCATTGCCCAGATAAGGTTTCTTGGCAAGTGGTTGCGCAGGCTGATTCGGTGCAGCTTGTGCGGTAACGGTGAAATTTTGGGAAGCCTTACGCTTCCTAGAACCCTTTGAGGAACCAGAATCCTTACCCTTTTTGTTTTTACCTTTCTTGCTATCCTCTTTATCAGACGACTGGTTCTTACCCTTGTCACCTTTTCTATGCAGCTTACCCTTTCGAACTTGTGACTCAGTCAATGTCGCTGATAGCTCGATTGCTTGACGGACTGTGGTAGGGTTACTACCAGTAACGATGTCTTGTATAGAGTCAAGTAGGCCATCGATATACCTCTCAATAGCCTTCTCGAGTGGGGTAACCATTGTTGGGCATAACAAACTCAGCTCCTCATACCTATCAGTATACGCCCGGTGTTCGCCACTATCCTGTTTCAGGTCATCAAATTCCCTTTCTAAAGCTCACAGTTCATGACGAGGACAAAATTCCCTCATCATAAGCGCCCTAAGTTTAGCCCATGTTTGTGCTAAAACAACCTCAGCACCACGGTCTCTCATAATCCCGTTCCACCATGTGAGAGCCCTCTTCTGAAACACACTGGAAGCAAACTCAACTTTGCGATTATCAGGACACTGAACACGATGAAACGTACTCTCAATGCTCTCGAACCACTGTAGGAGCCCAGTTGCTCCCTCAGAACCACTAAACTTGAGCGGTTTTACTTAATTGAAGCTTTTGAAGTTGCATGGAGCATTATTGTTGTTGTTGGCTTGGTTCAATTGAGCAATAAGATTTGGGAACGCAACAGCCATTTGCTGCGTGATGATTTCTGCCAGTTCGGCATTTGGTAGCGGATTTTCGCGTCGAGGGAGCATTCTAAAAGAGGAAACATGAAAGGAACGAGTGAGATGATTTAGATGAAAAGAATGAGATGAAACAAAAATCAACAAAAGCAAAGATGGTGGTCATTCGTCCGTATCACAAAGCAAACAAACGACACACAGTGACTAATCAAAGTAAATGGGTCAAAAATAATGTACCGCGAAGACATGCTCGCCTATAAGTGAACACTCACCCCAAGAGTTCCCAGGTAAGAGTGACTGTTCCGATTATGTGGATTTGTACGAACACTCTAGCCTTAGACAGAAAACCCAGGGTACAGGCATTCACTCTTCCAGTTTGCATGTGTTCACACTATTTAGAACCCAAAACCTTGACGAGATTTTGAAAACTTGGAAGGCACAAGGCCAAAAATTAAACTGGAAGGGTTCAAAACCATATAATAAATCATTTAAAAACAGATAATTGATTTTCAAAAATTGTTTTAGAAAATTGGGTTCTCGTTTTGGTGATCACCTAAGGATAGGTGAAGTGCATGTTTTAAAATCTAAACACAAGACAACTTGTGTTGGGGTCCTAGAAAGGTTATAGTCTAGGTCAAAGCATTACTAATAACCTAATTCCTTATAACCATTGGCTCTGATACCAACTCTTCTGTCACACCCAGACCACGTAAAACATCAAATCGTGGCGGAAACGTCGGGGAGTGTTGCAACAGAATTATTGTATCACAACCATGGCATTTAAAAGTTATGTTTTATTCATCAAACAAAGAGTTATATTGTCTTAAAATAACTGAAACAAAGAGTACACCACATAATTAAACTAGTTCTAGCTTCATTTTAAGTCTCTAAGGCGCAGGTCCACCCTAGTATGTCACAAGCATCCTAAGCAACAGCTCTTGAAAACACATGTGAAAATAGGTACGCCAGCATAAAAAAGCCTGTGAGATACATAGGTTTTATGAAAATAGGATTCATGACTTGAGTTTAGAGAAATGTTTAATAAAATTCAGTCAAGAACCTTGTTAATTGTTTTGTTTTGTAAATCATTTGAAAAACGTTGGCAAAATCAGATGATATGCATATATAAAAGAATAATGTATGGTTAAAAGAATAACCAAGTAAAAAGAGTTTGTATAAACCAAGTTATTTGTAAAACAATGTTTAAGTGATAATGTGTTGTAAATGTAATATGTCTAAACTGAAGTGGTTTAAATGACGCTACGATATGTAATATCATACAAGCACTTATATATAGGAAATACCAGCGGCGTATCCACCATGCTTGTACCATATTACACACGCCTCATTATTTAAGTCACTCAAACCAACCAACATTGTAAAATATCCACGTTTAATCCAATAGTCAAATGTCATAGTATAACCCAAGTTGAATATAAACAATGTAATGTGTAAACAAAAGTTAGGTATGGTAAGTAAAATGAGACTACTTAAACCACAAGTAAAAATGTACAAAACAAAGTATTTTGAACAAATTAAAAGTTATGTTTTGTAAAATAACTAAATAAATAGATGCTTTATCTATACAAACACTTATGCGGTAAGTTAACGCATACATTCAAGCCTTGAGACAGCTGGATAACCTTAGAGTAAAGATTATCAAAGTAAAAATGTTTTCGGATTCAGTCATTCCTTACACCCAAACAAACCTAGGATGTCAGGAACGGGATTTGTCAAGTCCTATGGTACCATTACTTACTACCGAGCGGCGTAGCTAATGTTAATGAATGTAATTTAGACACGTTGAACAAACCAAATGTCATATCAAATTGTAAACATGTAATGAAAGTAATGTACTAAGTATGCTAAGTTAACATACAAAGCAGAAAAATCATGTAAATCAATGTGCTAAATATGCTAAGTTAACATATAAAGCAAAAGAGAATGAAATTGTGTACTAATAGTGTACTAATGAACATAGCAAGTACATGATATGAAAACATGGAAAGCGTGAAAATAACAAGTAGGCACATGTGTTTCACCCCAAAACGTTGGAAAACAGTAAAAGAGGGGACTATGTACTCAGTTGAGATTGCTCAGAAGTCCTAAGATAACCACCAAGCAAAGCTAGAAGATCACGGAATCAAACGGCACCTAATATAGGTAACTATATTAATAAACGGACCTATTCGGAGGATCGGGTAGCATGAGAGTTCGTAAACCAAATGAGTGTAGGAACTCATGTAATATGGTTAAACAAAGCCTACATACTGAAACGAAACTTATCCTAAGTGCTTTTGACCCGTTACGACCCTTTTAGGTAGCTTATGCTACTTTAACGTGTCGTTTGCGTAAATCGCGTTTGGACCGCCTAACTAGTCCTATGATAAGTAAAAATATGCCTTAACATGTCTTATATTGTTGCTAAATCAGTTTAGATGTCAAAAGTTATGTTACATAGGCTTAAAATGAAATTTGGATTAAAAAGGGTATTTTGGTAATTTACTTAAGGCATATATACTACCTATCATACAACTACTCAAATGATGTGACCATAAGGTATAACCTCGGAAGGTTATTCCCTATACAACTATGGCCACCTAATGTATTTGGTCGGATCCTAATGATCGACCAAATGGGTCGGGTTCGAAAGTATAAGCGATTGATTAGATCGCTTACCTTTACGACCCTAGACAAGCACAAATCTAAAAGTGACGCGCTAAACATGTCAAAACATGTTTAACGAGGTTTAAAAACAGGTTTGGTATCAAGATAAAGGGTCTTGATACCCAAAAGTAGTTTGGTTACAAAATACGCAAGAATACGCATTTTGGCCGAAACTACAACTCGTCACTGAGCCTAGATAACGTGGTAATCAGTTGGTATAGTCACTAGGGACTATAACCATCGTGATTACGCTCACGTTATGAAGTTCAAATGAACTTCGCATTGGCCATAAACTGGTCAATGCAGAAATTCAAACGCAGTTTGACTTTAATGCTAAAAACGAATGAAAAGAACGAAAGAATACTTACAGAAGGTCCCCGCAAGTTTGATTTTCCAAGTATTTCTCATGTATGAAGTGTTTCACACTTCAACTTAGATAAAATCTCAGAAATCAAGTGAGTTGCAACAAGAACATGCGGGGGGGTATTTATAGATTTGGTAGAGCCGTTAAGAACGTTCCTCGTAATCCGAGATTCAATCACAGTCGTACACATCGAGCCCATAGATTTACAAAACCAAGGGAGCCCCTAGAAATGCTTAAAACCATGTGCAAAGGTGGGATCAAGCTGGAAATGGCTGTAACCAACTTTCTGCTGATCTGGGCAAGCTTTACGGACTGTATGTGGTCCCTTATAGTCTGTAACGACCATGCTTGCTGGCAGAAAGTTTGGTAAAATGGCAGAACAGGCCCCATGTGTCTCCGAACTTGGTTTTTGATGCGTTTTGACACGTTTTGTAGGAACGTTATACGACCTGACGAGTCGATCAGAAGAATGCTCAGACTGAATCAGAGGCGGAATTCATTGATTCAGTCTTTGTTTAGCTTGATTTCACTATTTAACGTCTCTTTTATTGATCTGCTATCAATATACAAGCTCTGGAGACAAACTGGCAGGGCTTCTCCGTAACACCGTCTAACTTCTCTACATAGATCCGCTTATATGACCCCTATATATAGGCCAGAGTGGTTCGCTTATATGGACATGTCCATATAAGCGGACCTGACAAATAAGCGGACCTACATTGGGTGGTTCGTTTATATGGACATGTTCGTATAAGCGGACCTGAACAGGTAGGTTCCCATATACGGACATGTACGAATAAGCGGACCTAACCAAATAGGTTCCCATATACGGACATGACACATAAGCGGACCTATCTAACTCATGTGTTTCTTGATTTTCGTTCACTATACAATCAGCCCTAGCCTAAGACTCGAACTAAGATGTAGTCGACAGACAACTGCACCAACAGACTCCCCCTTGAATGTTGACGGAATCTTCAGTGAGCGTCTTCATCCTAACAACTCTTCAATCTTGATCGGTCTTCTTCAGGAACTCTTCCTGGAATCATGAACTCGGATCTTTCTCTGGCTCTAACTCTCGTCAGACTCCCCCTATCATCAAGCCGGGATCGCTGTCTGGAATCTGTTATCACCATTGAAATCAAATCCTGGCTTTATCAGTTTAAGCTCTTCTCAGGTTCTGATGTATCTCCTGGCTTTCGTAGCAACAGGATCAGAAACCTACACAACTCAAACACACAATTATAACAAACAATATTGTGATTCAATTTAATGAATCAACTAAACTTTTGAGAATCATTTTCATTTAAAATTGATTTAAAAAAAAATTGAAACATTCCAAATTCTGATTCAACTTCTCAAACCAATTATCCAACCCAATTATTCATCTTGTTTAGCCTTTGAAATTTTGAATATCAGCTTTTCAACATCAGTTGTCAAAAATCTTTTTGGATTTTTCAAACTATGAAACACAACAGCAATAACAGAAATTAAATACAGAAATGAAATATGTACAAACATATTTTTGTGAGTTTGCGAAAGAGGATCAGATCAGTTTTTAGACAAATCAGAAGCACCGTTAAGCTCTTAATCGTTTTAAGCTCTAAACGATTCACGTTGATTGACAATATATTTGTCCTCTTAAGCTCAATCTAAAAACTTTCGAAATGCTTACTGATATGTTAAGATATATTTAGATAGCACTAAATTCTTATGGACCCCACGATCTCAGCATATCCCCTCATCATGCAATACACTGACTCAAGTAATGCCTTTAAACTTTTATCAACTGTGATTTGTGCGAAAACAAAGCAGAATGTTTAAACATTAACAATCAGGTCGATACTTCCGTATACGCAGAGAAAGTCCAATGTTTAAACAAAATAAGAAAAATAAAACAAGTTGAAGTTGTTTAGGCTTTAACCACCAGGTCGATACTCCCGTATACGCAGAGGTGATCCAAAGCTTAAACGAAACACCAAAGAAAATAAAGCAGAACGTTTAGGCAACAACATCCAGGTCGATACTCACGTATACGCAGAGGATGTCCGATGCTTAAACAAAATAAAGAAATAAGACAAGTTTAAATCTTTGCAAAATAAAATGCACAATCACAGCGACTTTTTAGCAAAGTTGTGAAAGTTCACGAACTTAACCAGTTTTATGTCTTACGAAAATCAGCGATTACTGAGTAGGTACACAATCAAGAAGGACAAAACTAAGTACTATGCTTTCGACCATGTTTCCCACTAGAACTAGGCTTTTTGCTTTAGGTTTGTATCGTTATCGCAAATCTACTAGTCTAGCTGAGCCTATCGTCACATCTTTAGTGAGACCGTTTATCACATTTGACCTTTCAATTCTTTAGCATGCTGTGATAGTCCACTGATTTTCTATCATTTCCTCTTGTTTCAGCAAAACTCATTTTTAAATTTTTCAATGTTTTTGACATTTTCAAATTTTCTAACTTTTTAAAATTTTTACAATTTTTACTCCCCCTAAAATCAAAATATGTCTCAATTTTGATTTTCTGGGAAAATTTGAAACAAACTGTACAAACTTGACAACATAATGAGAATCACTTCAATTCTCCATCCACCTGGCATAAACAATCAGCACTCCCCCTCACAACAAAACATTTTCCCATAGTGATTTCAAAACACTTAAGTTCGTTTTAATCAAAATGGTTTTTCCGGAAAATAAGTTTTGTGTGTCATTTCACAAATTTGGGGATCTTTCATCACTTTGTTTTCTTTAATCACTTGTAAAGACTAACATTTTTAAGATCAATCCACAAACATCACTTGTAGAAAATCAAGTACAATTTAATGTCCCTGATTTACCACTTGTAAGTCGAAATCACTTTCGTGAATTTCTCAAGAAATGTGCCGATTCATGTTCCACGCTTACCAACCTGGGAACTCCGGCAAGTCAGGTTTTTCATTTGAACAGATTTACCCAAGCCTGATGGTCCTTGGGTGATTTTGAATTCTTGTTCAACAATGGTGGAAAATTTTCATCATCCATTGTTAGACCAGAATTCTCAAATTTTACCTCAACACATGGCTCCTCTGGCTTTACCACACCAGATTCATCGCCTGAATGTGGCTTGTCTGACTTTGATGAGCCATATTCATTGCCGACATGTGGCTCCTTTGTTTCCGAAGAAACAGATTCATTGCCACCAATTTTCACCTTCTTCTTTTCTTCTTTCGTCCTCAGATTTGTATCCGATGAATTCGTCTTGCTTGACTTTGCAATCGAGGAAGTTGATTCATCAGAACTCTTATTTTTAACAGATGAACCCGAGGACAAAATCTTCTCAAGATACTCTCTCGCCTTCTTCCTCTTTTTCCTCAGTCTGTCTTTCTGACCCTGTGAAAGCTTTACTTTCGGTTCTTGAACTTTTTGTTCTTTGGGCTTGACAGAGACTGGTATCTTTGCCATCTTCTAAGAATTAACCCTCAATCTTTCATTTGATCTCCTTGGGCAATCTCTGGCAATGTGACCTCTGATGTTGCAATTAAAGCATCTCCTCGTCTCATAATTCCATCCTTGGCAGTTAACAGCAATGATAACCACATCGGTAACACACTCTGTTATCGTACCAATCACCATTTTCAGTCCAAACATTCAGATCATAGCACTGTTTGGCTTGGTGATAATCCTTGCTCCTCTTGTTTCCTGGATTTGACTTTTGAGCACTGTGATCCGACCTGCACCACTTATTGCCAACAATTTTAGAGTTTTCATTTTTCGATTTTTGTAATTTTTCATTGCGATTGGATGATCGATCTGATGAGCTTTTATTATCTTTTTGAACATTTTTCAAAATTTTCTCTTTTTGTTTTTGTTCCACTTTCTTCTTCAAAGGTTTTTGCTTAGAGCATTCTCCCTTTTCAGTTGATTGTGGAACAGTTTCTTGAAACTTTTCTTTTAATTTCAAAAACAATTTTTGTTTTTCGAATTTTTTATTTTCATCATCACATTTCTCATCACAATCTTCAACTTTGACTGTGTCAAAGTTTGTGACATCGTCACTTATTGGAACAGAATTTAAAGATTTTGGGCAAGGAATGGTTGAAGTATTCACAAACACCTTCAACTTTTCTTCCCATTTATTGATTTTCTTTTGAGCACATTCTGCCTCTTTTTCAAGTCGAATAATCTTTTCAAGATGAGAATTGATTTCAATTTGTTTTTCAAGATTGTTTTTACCAAACATATCTCTCTCATCTTCTAAAATTTTTATTTGACTTTGAAAATCTTTTTCAATTTTTGATTTTTCATTTTCAAAACTTTTAATTTTCTCTTCAAAAACTTTTACTTTTTCTTTCAACTTCTTGTTTTCTGATGTCAAACTGTTCAAATCATTTAACAGTTTAACATTTTCGGCTTTTAGCTTTTCACAATTTCCCTGTAAATCCAGAATCTGTTTTACATCAGTTTGCTTCTCATCTTTCAACTTCTTGGCATTCGATTTCAAACTTTCCGCATCCTTCAAGAGTTTGTCATTGTCAGTCTTAAAGTTGTCACATTTGGAGCAACCTGATTCAGAATTTGAAGATTCATTCTTCACTGATTCTTCATTCTTTGGATCTTGTTCTTTCTCTATCTTATATGTACCTGCATCAAAGATTGTAACAAGATCAATAGAATTTCCATTATCATCAATATAACAACCCCTTTTCATATCATATATCAAATTTCTTTTCGCTGCCCAACAAACATTGATTCTTTTGTTTATTTCATATATCATATCTAAATTCAAATCTTCTAAATTCATTTTTATCTTATCCAACACATCTCTTTTCTTTTGATAAAGTTCATAATCATGATTTTTCAGTTTACTGATGAATTTATTCAGAGATAATTTTGAAAAACTTGAATTTTCTCTCAGATTTTTCAAAAAAACATCCCATTCAGCAGGTAATCCATTAGCAAACTTTGATACCATTTCAGCTTCTGATATTACTATTTGATTTTCTTTCAAATAGTCAATCAAACGATCAAAACGTTTTTCCAAATCATCCAATTTCTCATCTTCCTTACTCAGAAAATATTCGAAACGTTTACTCCAAACCTCTTTGGGCAATTTCTGATAGGAACTACTGAAATATCCTCGATACCAATCATTTAACCTTTTAAGATCATTGTTTTCCTGGTCATCAATCCTCATTGTCATTTTTCTAAACAATCCAAACAAATCTTTGTTGTTCACAAAAGCGAAACAAGTAGTTGTACAGAAAAGCGAAACTCCACTTGTCACTAAAAGCGAACCTCCAAAGTTGTCACAAAAGCGGACCTACAAGTTGTCTGTTCAAACTCGGTATCACCTTTTATCCTTTAGATCCGAAATTATTGACAATGACTTTCCACTAACCGCACATGGGCCTTAGAGTCCACTACACTGACAATACAAAAGTTGATTGGGTCACACTTTTGTTAAATGATGATTGGGCCAAACTTCACACATGCAAACTAGCAGACAACACTTAAAATGTGATATGTATTTTGAATTATGATTGGGCCGCTAGCACTCAAAGCACATGGGTCTGATGTTGTCCTAATTCTACTAATCACATGCAACACGCAGACAATACTCTTCAACGATTAGACCTCCAATATTGAAACATTTTCCAATAAACTGAGAATGTCAGATCACATGCAAACTTCTAATACCAATTCCACTAAGCCGACAACATTATTATAACACTAATATTCTTCTGATATTGGAGCAAAATCGGATGTTGTTCGAATAAGCGGATCTACTGAACTTTGTCACTTGAAGCGGACCTTATGAGCGGACTTGATTGATCAGAAAAGCGGACCAGATTGACCTTTAGAGCGGACCTATCAAATGTCCGAATAAGCGGATCTCCTGATGTACACAAGAGCGGACCTCAAATGTCACAATAAGCGGACCCTTTGAAGCGGATCTATCAAGTAACTTGAAGCGGACCTGATCAAATATGTCCCTAAAAGCGGACCTCTAAAGCGAACCTATAACAAATATGTTCCTAAAAACGGACCTAATCAAGCGAACCTATGAAGTGTCCGTATAAGCGAACCTAAATCCGAAGGTCATTTGATCCATTTTTAGTCTGTATTTTGGTCCGAAACTTTCCAGGGTTTGTCTATGATCAATTGCGCACAATCCGTGAAACTTTGAGCGAATTCCGACCGGTAAAACTTGATCTGATGATGAAAGAAGGTGTAGAAATCAGAATTTTTGAGCGAAAACGAGCTAAACAGTAAGAACTCTTCCTCCTGAGCTCTGATACCACTTGTAGGAACGTTATACGACCTGACGAGTCGATCAGAAGAGTGCTCAGACTGAATCAGAGGCGGAATTCATTGATACAGTCTTTGTTTAGCTTGATTTCACTATTTAACGTCTCTTTTATTGATCTGCTAACAATATACAAGCTCTGGAGACAAACTGGCAGGGCTTCGCCGTAACACCGTCTAACTTCTCTACATAGATCCGCTTATATGACCCCTATATATAGGCCAGAGTGGTTCGCTTATATGGACATGTCCATATAAGCGGACCTGACAAATAAGCGAACCTACGTTGGGTGGTTCGTTTATATGGACATGTTCGTATAAGCGGACCTGAACAGGTAGGTTCCCATATACGGACATGTACGAATAAGCGGACCTAACCAAATAGGTTCCCATATACGGACATGACACATAAGCGGACCTATCTAACTCATGTGTTTCTTGATTTTCGTTCACTATACAATCAGCCCTAGCCTAAGACTCGAACTAAGATGTAGTCGACAGACAACTGCACCAACACGTTTAAGCCCCGTTAACCTCGTTTTAAGGTTCAAATATGAAGTTAAAGTATAGGGAACTTAAAATATGCTCAAAAATATCCCGGATGTCGGTTCGTTTGGTCGTACAATTGCGTTGTTCGGTTAATTACGACGGAAGTCGTAACGGACGCAAAAACGTTCCAAATTGCGCGACGAATGGATTTTTCTTATGCCAAACACTAAAATAAAATATTTTAGTACTTACATAAATTTTTGGATGTCCGGATGTATTCAGAACGTAAGTTATGCGCGAAAATGCAAACTTATGCACTTTTTGACGCTTTTAGTCCCTGAATGAGCATAAAGTTTATTTTAGCACACTGAACCCCTCAAAGCCTATTTCTAAGATTTGTAAAGGATATTTAGGGTGTGTTTAACTTATGATCATGTTCCGGAATGTCCGTTACAGTTCAAATCGGCATACTTTCGCAGTTTGTCAAATTTAGTCCCTGTAAACGAATAAACTTGATTTTGCCATAGCAAAGCCTTCAAAACTTATTTCTAAGTTATGTAAAGGTTATTTAAGGTATGTTAAGCATATGTTGATGTTCTGGAATATTTATCGCGTTAAACTGATTACGTTTACGCACTAGTTTGCGTATAATTCTCCAGAAAGCGATATAGAGTTTGAATTTGAATAGAAATCAAAACATGAAAAATGTCAAACATAAAAAAACAAACATTGGGATCAAATAAGTTTATTTCATTGATAACTGAACTGTTTAAAATGATTACAAGCACAAATGTCACACATATGAAGAATGATTGAGTAAATTCGCCTTCAATATAAAAAAAACTATTTATTAACGTCACTAATACATACCCAATTATAAAGGAGCCAAAGATTGGAAATCATAAAAGAAATGCATAAAAGAAAAGTCTTCACCAAGTGATGTAAGAATTTAGCCAAGAATGGCCTTTGTTTGACAAAGATTCTTACGATCAATCTTGGATCCCGAGACTACACACACACTCTAAAGATGGAAAATGGATGATGGTGGTGGATGATGGTGTTGTAGTGGTGGTGGAGTGGTGGAAAGTGAAAGATAAGTGGTTTGCCAAGGGACGAGTTGAAGTGAAACCAAGCATTCCTATTTATAGCTGAAAACAGAACATCCAGCATGGCCCGTGCCCGCCTGGCACGGCCTCGTGCCCATTAGTTTCTCTCTTCTAAAATAACTTCATTGTCAGACTTGTACTAACACGGCCCAGTGTGTCAATGGCACAGCCCATGGCCAAAGTACTTGTTGTACTTCTCTAGATTCTGTAAATCTAAGAGTTGACCACGCCTCATGTTGGTTTAGCACGGCCCCGTGTTGAGCTTTAATTTTGTCTATTGCTATTGTCTCTTTCTGCTGCAGCAACTTCCCACCGGGCACGACCCGTGTTAGGTGAGCACGGCCCCGTGCGAAAGCTTCTGTATTTGTTATTTCTTGGGTTTTGATTGTGGACAGGGGCTCGGCAAGTCGGTCAATCCTCCTTAAAGCATTTTATGTTGGTTTTTGCTGTCTTTTTGCTTATTTTGTTCTTTTAAGCTCATTTACCCCTGTTTATTCAAAAGGAACAAAAACACAAGCTTTTTCCAACATTAGTACTAGAAAATGGTTGATTTTAGGCCTCATTTGATGTAATTTATATGTTGTATTTTTGACACATCAAATACCCCCACACTTGAATCTTTGCTTTACACACCCAAATGGAATGGGTAGAATAGAAAGTTTTTAGACTTATCTTTAGAGTGTCGGGAATCCAAGTTCTAATCTATTTTGCTTTTATTTTATTTACATACTTATTTGATCATGAATTATTTACAACACAATTTAAGAAAAATTATTTATTTTTGGGCATAGCATGCCTTTATAAAACTTTTATTTTTTATATACTTGTTTTTACATACCTCACTAGTAATCACTCAACACTCAGCCGAAAAATATATAAGTGAGAACGCTCGAACCCGATTTGGAAACTAATCCTTCTATAGGCTTGACAAGTAATCAAACATCCTCCTTTTTGACATTTTAATATTTGTAGGTATCGAGAGAACTTTAAAAGGGTAGGCTAGGGCTCGGGTAGGTGAGTTTTATTTGAAAGTGGCTAAAAGTAGTAAAATGTTAGCTTTTTGAAAAAAATTTATTGTGACTTAGTCCGAACTATATAATTATAAGCAACATTGTTTTTGCTTATTTATTCTAAGTGTTTATATAGCTTTTTTTTCGAGTAAATTAACTAAGTCACTTATTTTGCTAAAATTTTTCTAAAGAGCCGCATTTACTGAAAATAAAAGATAATAAAGTTAAAAAGGTTGAATTTTCGGGGTGATGGGTGGTTTATTTTGCAAAAATTTTGTGGGTTTAGGAAACGAAAGGTTTTTAAGGCTCAAAGTGGTTTGTCTAGGGGTGATGGGTGGATAGAAAACGGGTTTAGTCCTAATGCATCTGTCATTTACTTACTTAGATTAGTGTCGGTAAGGACATTGGATGCATTGCTTTGGCAAGTTCTAGAGTTGTAAGAACCAAATGGGCTAAATCACACAAGAAACGAAAATTTGAGCTTATTAGTATGGATGTTTATTTGTGCTAATTAAAGGCTTAAACCTCACTTTTTGTGGGAAAAGGGTTGTAATGTAAAAATTCATATATAAAACAAGTTTATTTTTATAAAGATTTGTTAAGCCCATTTTTATAATTTTCTTTAATTGGTTCTTTTTATCATGACGTGTTTAGATGTAAATTAATAAAAACATCATTTTTAGAACTTATTTACCCACTAATCTAAGATAAGTAAAAGAAAGAAACTAAAGTTTTTGAAAAAATTGGGATGTTTAGAGGTTCCAACCGAGTTCATGTAAGGCTTGGTTTTAGGACAAGTGATTCAAGGTTTTACCCCCCCCCCCCAACACTTAAATTACACATTTGTCCCCAATGTGTCCCCAAAAAAAGGATTTATTTAGGTTAAATATGTAAAATTGCGGAAAATAACAAAAATTCACAGTTACTGGGCACTGGGCACGGGGGCGTGTTGGATGGACACGACCCATGCTCAGATTTCCAGTGACTGGGTTTTTAGAAAACGTACAGTGGAGTGAGCCCGTCGTGCCGGGTGAGCACGACCCGTGTCAAAGTTTTGAGAAAAACTTTTATCACCAGTGGCTTGGGCATGGGGGGTGTTGAGTGGACACGGCCCCGTGTTGCACGTCTGTTTTAGTAAAAAAACACAGGTTTTTGACGTTTTGATCCTGTTTTCCAGGCTTAAGGACCACTCTGCTCAGTGTGACCAAGCCTCCTATTTACCTGCGCTCTACAATGCAACCACAACACACAATATATACAAAAACCATCATAAATTCCTAAATTACCATTGCTCAAAGTTAAACCACCACCACATCACAAAAACTAAAAACAAAATGCAGAAAATTAAAGTAGTTCAACGGAAAGTAAATTGTTCAAACTGGGATGCAGCCCGTGGAAATGTTATCATTGTTCAAAAGGGTGAGAAAAGTTAACCTGCTTGCGAACCATGTCTCCAACCACCAATGCCGCCTAGTTCCAGTCCATCTCGTCCTTCCCCTCCTCCTCATCATCACCTCGAATCACCATGTGGTCCTGGATGTAGATAGTGTCGTTTTGCATGCCATGAATGATTCGTTCCTTGCTTCTGATCCGGGTGCTCGAGCTTTGGCCTAAGCTGAAAGCATTTTTCGAGACTTGGAGGGTTTCCTGCATAATGTTATATAAGTTAGTAAAGTCAGGAAAATCGGCACCTCCTTGGGATGAGGACCCCGGGAATTATCCGGGACGAGGACGGTTGGGTATATCTTAGATTGCCAAAATCAGATCCGGGTCGTTGGGATTCCAAGCACGACCCTTCGAGTCTTTGAAGTGCATAGTACCATCGGGGCAATCGATGATGATACCCTTGCTAAGGCATATTGCAAGATCAACCTTGGTGGAGCTAACATCCATGTGAAACGATGATGGGGTTCGTTGTACGAAGTTTTTAAATAACCTTGCGATCCATCCCCGTAGAAAATCGGCGTTCGGGTGTCCGCGGTAGCCTTGGAGACCCTGTTTCGGAGCAGGATATGGGCAACATCAATAGGCTGGTGAATCATGAGACAGTAGCGGATGGTAAGCTCTTGTTGATTCGCCACACCACCGCTATTATCCCTTTGACACAAGGAGCCGCTTAGAACCCGGTGAATGTAGTGGATGAGTGGGTCTCGGATCTTTGTGCTTTTGGTAGAGCTGGGATTATAGTGGTCTTCTCCTATTGTTGCCCATGCCGCCTGGTGGAAGTTGTCGGGTAGCTCGCGTAGTGC
Organism: Helianthus tuberosus; assembly: GCA_030545235.1. Classification (NCBI taxonomy): domain Eukaryota; kingdom Viridiplantae; phylum Streptophyta; class Magnoliopsida; order Asterales; family Asteraceae; genus Helianthus; species Helianthus tuberosus. The sequence goes on along the minus strand of CM060371.1, from coordinate 136,878,660 downwards.
ACCAGTAAACTCATGCTCCGCCACGTCGTCCTTGGTGTATAGGCCAAGATGAACAACGAATTGAGCGACGGAGACGCTATACCATACCGCCCCACACCGAAACTCCACTGCGTCTGACTAAAACAGGTCTGACTCGGTCCGTTCAAACTTTAAGGTGCTTAGAAACTCCAAGTTGTACTCATGTATGGACCGAAGCCGGGTCTCAAGAAAGATTCGCAACGGGCCAGTTACAAGTGCGCCATATCTTTCCCTCTGCCCCACTGCTTCGAGTATATCATAGCACACTTGTCTTGGCGGCTTTTCGTGGCGAGCTTGCAAGATCTCAAAACGGTTATGGAACTCCAACTCAGCCGGTCCAACTCAGCAGGTAAAAATATGATAATAGGGCTTCGGACACGGCCTCGTGCTAAATGGGTACGACCCCGTGTCGGAGAATTTCATTGGGCACGGACCCATCTTAAACTAGTACGGCCCCGTATCGATGAGTCTGTTCATCCAAAAATTAAGGTTTTCGAGCCGGCTTTGAAAAATCTGAAATTTTCATTTCGTAGGGAGCGCTTAACCCCGATTAAGAAACCCTCATTATCATTTTAACCAAAAATGCTCGTTTACCCTTCCGATTTTAACATTTCTCGTCAAGAACAAGGGTTTAGCGAAAACAGTGTGAATCAATCGATTTCCTCAACAATGTTCAAACATTTACTTTCAAAATCACTACTACTAACTACTACTAACAAGATTTAGACAAAAATTCGGGAATGGCAAGGGTCTAGTTCAAGAACCCTAGATTAAACCAAAATTTTTGGGTGTTAAACTACATTAAAATCGTTATACTAATTACAATGATGTTAGAATCATACCTTGTGGTCGGATTGGATCGATCGAACGTGGAAAACTCTTGGAAAATCAGAGGGAACTGTCTTTGTAGAGGAAACGGGTCGTTTTGTATTGAAAAACTGAAGACTGAAGTGTGACAACTGGCAAATAACTGGTAATTTCCGTACAACCTAATCACTATTTATATCTCTAAATCTCATGCATTTAGCGTAATTTAATTACGTAACTGTGTCGTATACTGAATAACAGTGTTAGGACAAGAAAACAAAGCTAAAACATATGTTGGTTTTAGTCGTAAGGCGAAACCAAACAAAAAATGTCCTAAAAGTGTTGGTAGAAAGTCATGCGTGCACTATTCACGGTTACACTATTCATGCCAGCAAACCGTGAAATCAGACCGAAACACTAAAAAACGACACTCGGATAACATAACTGAGTCCATTTATATAAGAAAACATTATTATGAAAAAGATACTAAAACAATAAGATGATATCAACGGAATGTTCATAATCACAAGTTTCCGGCGTTACGTCGCTATGCACTAAACTAGTCCGTTAGCGACTCGATGAACTAGTAGGCGGCATTTTTGGTCACGAAACAAGCAAACGAAGAATCTAGCGAGCTAGTTAAACTAAATTTGAGACTCGGAATCACTTCATACAACCTTCGGATGCAAGAAAACAACTTACGGAATTTCTTGTCGGTACGACATAAAAGTACTGTAAACGAGCCGACGACGAAACGAAAAGCATTCTAAGTATCAAAACATGATTTTTACTAGTTTAGTAAACTAGTTAATAAATATTTTGGTTCCGAATCACTAATTACCCCACTAATGATGTACTTAAAACCCTAATCACCCTACACCTCTTAATTACTAAAATATCTACACTTTAACCAATTTTTATAAAAAAATCATATGGTACCCCCCCTATGGTTGATGGTTCAAGGTGGGTCCCACCCCACTTGAACTTTGTTGAAAGATCTCAATTTTGAGGTATGGTCTTAATAGGAGTTGTTGTTGAAAGATTTCCCTAAACACCATATTTGAATCATTCCTTATCCTATCATCTTTTTCACAAAATTCAAAACAAAGAAACCCCCATTTGGAGACCCAAAATCAGCAGCCATATACTCCCCAAGAAAACACCTTTAAACCTTCCATTAACTCCTCAAAATTCACATAATCTAGCCATTTTAAGGACATCTCAACATGGTTTAAGTATGAAGCATCACTAGGAGTCTTCTTGGAGCTTGATTGTCTTCTTGTTTTCTTATTTTGGCTTGTGCAAGTTGTGAGTCCTCTAACCACCATTTTTAAGCTTTAAATTACTAGTAGTTTATGGAAGTACAAGTTGTTGTTCTTGAAATTTAAGATAAACATAATAAAAAACCCTAAACATAACCATAAAGATCACTAAATATAACTAAGATCGACCTCGTGAACAAGTTACTACAAAGTCGAGTCTAAAATAACATATTTTGGATGTTAAAACGATCACATATATAAGTGACCTCTAAGAAGAATCCGGAAAGTTGAAAACTATAAAAATTACAAAACATTTTTCATAGGAAAATTGAACTTATTTAAAGTTGCTACTTGGTAACATTTTGGCAAAAATTGCAAGATTATGTTAATGGACTCATGAAGTTAGAATTGGGCCTATCAAAGTTAGTAATGGGCTAGGCCCAAATTCCTTAATACATGGGCTAGGGCCCAATGGCAATATAACATGGGCTCGGCCCAATAACATAGATAACATGGGCTCGGCCCAATGACATGGGCTCGGCCTAATAACATTAAAACATGGGTTAGATATGATAACATAGATGACATGGGCTCGGCCCAATGACATGGGCTCGGCCCAATGACATGAGCAAAGGCTTAGTGACATGCATGCACTGCACGAGAACGTGTGAAGAACGAAGCCGATCACACATAAGTCAATATACATAGAATACACGAATACGCTTATGAATTCAATATGTATAGAATATATGTATACACATAACAATCAAGCGAGTAAGCTACCAACGCTCTAAAATACAAAGTTGTTCCAATGATAACAAATGAGAACATAATAAAGAATTCAAGATGAACAACTTGTACGAGGTCTGAAAGACCTAGTGTCTAACAAGATTAGTACACATGTAGGTTATTGACACGTACGGACGCTCACTTCGATATCATAATACACGGAACGCAAACCTGTGAGTTCATGTCCCTCCTTTCACTGTTTTCAATGTTTTGTTTTCAAAAACATCGAGGGGAAATACATGCTAAAACTATTGGTATGTTAGTTACGAAGTAGTAGATAACATGATCAATGTGCATAAGTAGGATGATAACATTAGTAACCATTAATCACTTAGTGACCAAGGTGTAAAAGGTGTAGATCTATTGGGCTTGAGGCACGCCCCACTCCTGGTTGGTATACCCTGTAGTGCTTTTGTGATCCCAAATGATGACAAAGTGTTCTCGGTTTGGTTATTTACTTATGGTACATTATGTCAGGGGGCTCGCTACCCACTGATAGATCCTTAACAGACTCCATGAATGAATCAGAACATACCATGATTACAAGATAACATTTACGAGATTTCATATAATAAAAAATACTGCATGAACTCGCTCAACTTTTTGTTGACTTTTTAAAACTACATGTATTTCGGGAGACAGGTCTTGAGCCGGTGATTCATTATGGGATTCGGGAAAATAAATGACAACGATTGCCACTTTTGAAGGGTTTGTATTCTATATCCCAACTTCGTATGGGTATATAGGAAACAAAGCCTTACTAAGTTTTATGTAAAAACTATCTTTTGTGATGTGTATAATAAACTGATAACTATGTTATGTCTAATGTTGTGAACATGTTTGGTACTTGAAACTACTTTTGGAAAATATGTAAATATTCGTTGGAATTTATATATCTATGGCATCGTTGTTGGTTCATGTTGTTTATACATTTGGATGCAATGATTACCTTTCTTACGTCACACACAATACGCTTCTGCTACTAGCAGGGTGTGACAGATTGGTATCAGAGCTCCGATTGTAGTGAACCGGGGAAAAACTTTTATTAAAGTTTGGTCTACAATCACCGAAGGGCTCTCACATGAAAACGAAGTTGATAACATTAAAAAAGTGATTTCATAAGTATGACAAAAATGACAAATGGTTTTCATTGTGTCTATAACATGAGGATCTATCACGCGAGGTCAATTATAAGTAACGGATAAGAGTCAATACATGAATAGTCAATAAGGAATAGACTTGAAAAGACTAAGGATTACATGTGAAACACGAGAACAAAGCATTGCATGAGATATATAGTGATTGCATGGAATATATCATGAGTAGTAATACATTTCCTAACAACATATATGCATATTGTACGGATTGTTTGCCAGGATCAATGTCTTCATCTTCTTCTTCGGACCTTTCAGAGGTGGATCCGATGCTGGTAGTGTCGGATGATGAGTATGAGCCAGACATCATTATCATTTCTTCGGACGACGGTTCCGAGCACAGTGCTTCTTCAGACGATGACTACATGTTGGATGATTTCCAACCTTTTGCTCTTGCAGCTTTCGGGGAGGATCCCGTCCCACCTGAGGACGACGTGCTGGCTATGCCGTAGTGTCACACACCAAATTTGTACGCTTTACCGGTGCGCCCGGTAGGGGAGTATCGTGACGTGGTTGGTAACATCATAGTCAAACAACACAATATATAAATGCACAGCGGAAGCAAAAGGATAAATATATTACAATCCTAAATAATGTAACATCAAAGTATTACAACGGAAGTAAAGGATCCACAGGCGGATCGAAAATAAAATAACACTGTTCAACAGACTTTAGGCATCTAAGCTTGCGAGACTCTTTAATGATGCTAGGAGTAGCCAGCCGATTCCGATTAGTACCTGCACTTAGCCTTTTTGGAAAATACGTCAGTTTACACTGGTAAATACAATCAACTGACTCATTTTGAAAAGGGTTTAAAAATGATTGATTTGCATGCACATGGCACAAATAATATTTTATAACTTGGGTTACTTATTTAAATATATAAACTTGTAAAGGATTTACATGTTCCTTATGCGTTCAGTAGCCCGGATCGAGCTGGGTTAAAGATCAATAGACACACCACTTTATTTATGAGACACTGACAGGTGTACGCCTACACCTGAGTGCTAAGGTCGTGGCCATTTCGTAAAATGATGCCAGGGATATCCGGGACACGGTCATGAACCCCCAAAGGCTTTAAGCAAACAAAACAATTTAAACGAAACATCTCAATACTTTAACCATCATACAATTAAAGATTCAATGTCCGACCAAGCGGTATTTTATATACCGTACCCCAAGCCCGTATAGGGAAATAAGTTAAAAGTATTTACCTGAGCTAAATATAAATTCATTCCCAGCCGTATCAAATCAGCAAGTACTGATAGCTTTTACTGGGCTCCTAAATCTGGAACGAATGTTTTTAATAACCTATTAGAATCCTAACGGGTCTTTAATTAAGTCATGACTTAGACCGGTTAGTTTTCAAAAGGAAGATACGGTTCAAACGCATGATAAGGCGAAGACTGGAATAGAATGTGATTTAGACCCGACAAGTTCGGAGACTTGTATAATATGGGTATATTATACACATTTTGGATTTTGAGATAAAACCGATAAGGTTTGACCCGTTTCGGCTAATTTATGTAAACTAGTTACATAAACCGAACCGAACGCGTATGAAGCGTAACGGGTAACCATAAGAGTCCTAAATAGGTTTCCTAAGTTAACATGCCTTAAATAAGTTATGATATCAGTATGATACCTTCCATTATGCCCAAAACGAGTTTAATCTCATATTAAGCCCCTTAGGGGTATTTTGGTCATTTTAAAGATTATAAAAGGGATCAATTAAGCTTCTGTGATCCGGGTCTGAATAAATCAGTAAAATAACTTATTTTAACAGGTTATAACATTTGGTGATAAGTCTTATATGCCAAAATACTTTTAAACCCAAACTATGCGTTTAATACGCGTATAATGTCGTTTTAAGCGATTTACGGGTTAATATAGGATTCTGAGTTTTCTGATCATTTCAACAGGTTCAAAATACTCCATTTATTATTTGAAATCTGTAGCAATTGGATTGGTGTCAAAAGGATTTGTAAAACTCATTTTTATGGCCGAAAAGGGCATATTCGGTATTTACCGAATTAAGGCGATAATCCTAGCTTATGATCAGTTTAAAAATAATTAAAAATCTTCAAAAATCCCAAAATATTATAATACATCAGTGGTTAAAAGGTTTGGTGTCAAAATTTGGGTTTAGATAGGCTTTACGCTAATGACGCCGTTTAATCACTAAGAAGCGTTCTAATTACGTCATTGAGCATAACTCCTAATCTATACGTCCAACTGATGTGAAAATTTACAGACATGTTTAAAAATCAGTAACTAAGATTATTGTACTTTCACATTTCCAAAATTCTCGTTTTATAGTCATAAGGGCATTACGGTCAATATTTAAGCATTCAACGGAAACGTCGGACAATCGAGGGTTCAAGTGGTATAAACGCAGAGGATTATACAATCATGTAACTAGGTACTAATGGAACTTTAAGGCATGTCTAAACCTTTCTAAATCGGGTCAGAACCGAAGTCAAAGCAGAAAGTCAAACTACGCGCCTTTCGGTTCCGAATCGATCTTAAACAGAAAGTTGTCGAATCAAACAAGCTTAGACAAGTTCTTATACTTATTACCAAGTTATATGAATGATAAAACAGGTTACACGCCTTCTATATCGCTAAAAACACGTTTAATGATTCTGTTGACTTTTTCGGACAACGTTTGACTCGACAAACGACCTAGCTAGGATGGGAATCAGTGAGTACCCTTTTAAGGGTTAATTGCTCACATAATTACCAACTTATAACAACTTTCAATTCGGCAAAACACTGGACCGTTTGTGTTTTATCGTTAAGTCAAACTGTAGTTACGACGGTTTGACTTCTAGGCTATAAACTAAGCATAACTTAATTTAGAAAGGTCAAGGGTACTTACTTGTGTCTAATGGATGATTAGGAAGCTCTTGGTCTGCTGATGTGCTCCTCAAAATGATCAGAAATGAAGTGTGGTTGCATGTTGCAACTTTGTGACTTATAAAGTGACTTAGATCATCAAAGATTGTTGCCACATGAGTCTAGGGATGTTACAAGATGTATACAAGTGTCTCCTAAGGCTAAAAACCAGCATAGGCAGCCCATAGAATCGAAAACTTGCATTTTAAGTCAGTTAGAAGGCTGGGACAGCCACCTGTGGGTTTTTCTGTCGCTGGGCACTGCTTGCGCACCGTAACAATTATTTGTTGCGGTGCGCAACAATTCATCAGACTTCTCATTTTTGCACTTTTGATCCTTGGTCCTCCTAAACATCGCTTTCGCTTCAATTCTTGCATTATGAGGCTTTAATATTAACATATGGGGGCTTTAATACTTATACCCACTTTGTAAAGTCCTCGGGTAACTTTGTGATCACTCGAAAAGCCCTAATTTTCAATGTTGACGATTCTAACCCTCACACACGTATTTTATCATAACTTTCTCATACGGTAACGAAACTTGGTGAAATTTTTATGGTGCATTCTAGTGAGCATAATTAATCGTTACAAGGCTTCGAGTTTGCTAAAAGGTCACTCAGAGGTATATCTTAACATGTTGACACATTTAACCCCTATAGTTTGTAATCTCTCACTTTCTTTCACAATTCGCTTCATATGATCCATGATTCATTCGTTTAAGGTTATAAACATCATGTAGGGTTATTGTAAAGTATATTTATTCATTGTTGAAACTTTGAACCCTTATATTTACATAGTTTCATTGTTTGTCAACTTTAGTCCTTCGAAAGTATTCTTTCACACGTTTAAAGGTTATGACACGTGTCAAGACATTATAGGACTTAAATTTTCGAGGTGTTACATCCTCACCCCCTTAAAAGAAATCTCGACCTCGAGATTTGTTAAAATGCTGGAAGTACTTTTTGTCGCATAATGGACTTAACTTTTATAATATATCTGGAGTCTTTCCAAGCTCCCAAAGTGACTCCTATATTAGGTACACGTATCCTTTTGGAGCTTCTTTACCTGTCGATTCTCAATCGATACAGGATGCTCAACACGTCATAATTCTGCATATCATTATATGATAGTGTTTCTTGACTTATTGGCGAAACACATCCTTCAGTCACTAGGGTGCAATGTATTGCGAGCTCCGCCAAGCTCCTTAAATAGGTTTTAGCTTATAAGCTACTTGATCTTGATATATTCGATTTCCTTCGAATGATTTCCATATATTCAGAGCTTAACTAGCCTGATAATTTAACAAATTTGGTACACCCTTCCTGGGTGATATCTTTTGTTAAACCTTATTCCTTAACAAGAACTTAGGAAGTTTGCTATTTTCATAACTCCTTGATTTCCTGCCGTATACTGGTAACCTACAATCGATTATGGATTTATATGATCTTATTTGTTGTCTCCCAGGCAACTTTCAGATCTTGATAATTGGACTTACCAATTCTCTATCTAACAATAGATATTTAACATTCCATCTATACAAAGTCTCCAAAGGAGTAGCCTTAATACTTACATATCAATTATTATAGAAAAGCTTATTTTAAGGTGAGATGGTTATTCCAACCACTGCTCAAAACTAATATTAAGGAATAGCTAATCCTTGCAGCTAGTCGAACAATTCGACGATCCTGGGCAGCTGATGGCAAATTCTTAATCGTTGCCTAATTAGGGTTGCGGTGAGTAATGAATAAACAGAATGAACCGTCTTTCATAATTACTATACCGAATTCTTAGGATATTGGGTTAGGCTATAAGAACCCTCTATTTTTAAAACTTAGTTAACCAGGGTTTCGATTCTTCCAATGATAGTACTAGCCGTTTTGGAGATTTCATAATAACACAGCCTTAAACGGAATTTAAACCTTAACTCTACCTGCCTCTCAGGGGTAAACAGGGTAATAATAGGAGAAGATAATCAAGGTACAAGGAGGTTACAGAGATTTTTACAAAATCTCAGGCTCCAATTCATGCACCATTGTTTGTGTCAATTAAGTGACACATTTATGTTATGAGTCCAAGAACTCCTTAATCGGGAACATTTACTTGGACAATTCCATTCTGGATATCTCCTTTGAATACCATTAGTTGACTTTAGTACCATATGACCTCTCGGAATATCTTTGTGGTCCCATGCATTAAACCTCCATACTGATCAGGCATGGAAGCAATCTATGGAACTTATTTAGGTACACCAATCTTCATATGGCGCTTTTATCATACCATCTGCTATTCGGAATCGATAGAGATTAAAGAGATATCAACTATATATGCTTTCACACTTCCTCTTAGAGAGAGGATACTTCGAAAATTTTATGCCTAAAGGTTTCTGACAAGAACCGAAGAAATGGTTCTTATGATTTGCCTGAAGGTTCTACCTTTCACTTAACATCTGGGGTTCTTACAGGGAAAAATTTCTAAAAGTTTGCTAAGTTTATGGTCTTGTGAGAGACTTAACAGCACCCGAAACCACATGTAATTTATAGCAATAAATCACAAATAAGGGTTTATCTGGTGAAATTCCTAATGTGAGCTGTCTCTAATTATTCAACAGGAGGGTTAAACACCTCCATTTTTAATCCTTCTAAACTTAGCTGTAAAATCTTAGATAACTTTAGGGCAGTCTCAGCTTTGACTGGTTATTTCTTAATCTATGCAACGTGAGTAGCTGAGGTAGATCCATAATGGATTTTTAAATGAGTAGGTTTTGAAACCTTAGTGTGCCCTCTTATTACCAATGCTACTCACTAATAATTATGTGCTTTAATAGGGTACTATCTCAGCCAATGAATTAAAATTTGCGACATACAGTCGACAGTCTAGAACTTTTATGGCGAGAGTCAGAAATTCTTATTCCGTCTTTTCCCTTTTCGCGAAACGGATGCTAGGTTTTTCTAATAAGGTCCTTAAAACTTGGACCATTCCACAATGTATAAGAGGATCCTTCTTGAGGATTTCATTAATGTCCTTACTAATTAAAAGTATTGCCATCGAATGACTGTGATGTATACCTTACCATGTCCTTTCTAGCATAACCACTGATATACTTAATGGTTTCTACTTCATCCTTTTTAGTGTTTAGTCAACATAAGCAAGCCAAGAGTAATTAAAACATAGAGGTAAAATCTTGGATTTTAATACTTAGTCAACATAAGGAGGATAAGTATGTGACTTATAGTAAGAAGTAAGGAAGTTATTGTACATGTGCTTATATTTAATCAAAATGGAAATTTCACAAACTAGGCACCTAGCTCGGTTGGCTAGGCGCGCGAAAGGGTGTGGCCTAGACCCAGGTTCGATTCCGGGGACGGCCAATTCCACCATTTTTTTATGTTTAATATTAATTAATCGTACGGATACATGTAATTATGAGGGTTGTCTCATAAGGAGTCTTGATAATTAATTGCTTCTTATCACCCACAATATGGGCTTGGTTTTCAAGGCAACCAATCGATTTTTATCACTATATTGAGTCCTTATATTTTAACGGAAAAATAGGACATCGGAAAAATGATTCCTAATGGATATAAAACATCCATCTAATATTGCTGAAGTAGTTTCTGAGGTACTATCGGCCAAATTTTACTTCACACTTAACGCTTAGAGTTTTAACAAGTAGATTTAATGATTTACAATATCTATTGTCTACGAGAGACTTATCTGAACCTGAATCAATTAATACTCTAGCGTGAGCGTTATTGGTAAAGAAAGTACCTGTTGTGACATTGTTATCCTGAACAGTCTCTTGAGCACCCATTTGAGAGCTTCCAGCTTTGATCTTTTTAACTTCCTCAAGCTTTTTAGCATATTTAGGGCAGTTGGTCTTAATGTGCCCTCTTTCATTGCAACCATAGCAGGTTGCGTCATCCATCTTCTTGCAGTCCAAGGTCTTATGCCCCTTGGACTTGCATATCCCACATGCAAAAGTTTTCGACCGTGTATGCAAGTTCGATCCATACCTGCACTTCCCGAAGTGCTGTTTCTTGCAGATTTTGCATCTGGGTTTTTCACCCGACTGTTGGTTGTTTTTCAATTCTTTGCATTCTTGGGTCTTGTGATCCATCTCTTTACAGATACCACATCCCCTAATCTGTTCGTATATACATTTACTGAAGTGCCTCTTCTTCCCACAATTCTTACATTCGGGTTTAGTCTCCTTTGGCTTAGACTGGTTATAGTTTGAACCGGTCTTACCCTTTTTACAACCTTGCTTAGGGGTATTATTGCACTTTCGCTTGTGATCCCTTAACGCTCGGTTCACGGCTTTGTTTACAGCTGTATCTAACATAGCCTGTAACTCGGCGCCCGATAAATTCAGTCTCGTATCATCATTTTGATTAACTGGATGATTGTGAGCTTCTGAGGAGTCAACCATGGTTAAGCTTTGAAGGCTACAAACCAGTAGTAATATTTGATTTAATTATAGTGTGAATTGTTGAATTTGTTGAATAAATAGCCATGGCATAATTAAACCATATAGGCCAATAGATAGAATTTAATTTATTTGATTATGTTTTGCCTAAGTTTAAATAAACCATCTTTGGCATTTAAGCGGAATATAATCCTTCATATTTATTAGACAGGGGACATAAGTCACGACTGCCAATGTCATACTGACATCTTTTATATATAGCACAAGGGCTTGTTCCAAAGGACTTATGATGGCTCAGAGGCCTTGTCACTAGGGAAATTTTAAAACATAATCGATAATTCCTTTGGGTCGGAAAATTTCATAGTTCATTGTCTTGACAAGAAGTTATGAAATAAAACTATCTTTTTCATGTATTCATCTTTACCCGTATGTATACATCCCAAATGGATGTTTTGATGCGTACATCATTTTCGACGTCTACCAGCCAAGATTCCTATTAATCATTTACGCTAACTAAGGGATTTGGAAACTTCCTAATATAACGATGACAAATGTGATTTTATCGCATCACGGTTTGCGAGAGTGTTAACACATTTTCAGATGTTAACAAGGATCTGAATCTCTTTTTAAACAGATTTTACCATCTTAGCTAGGTCTCCAATGACATTCAAGCTAGGTCAAACCTTTTAAGATTCTCTTTTAATAATTATACTGGCAGGAAGGGATAATATTTATTTTTATTCAGGATTTTTATCATAATCCTAATTTATAAGTTAATAATAGCACAAATGGCTTAGTCACGTAGACACGTTTAATTTATAAGCCATGATTTCAGAGAATCGAGGCATTAAGGTTTTACTGATTGCACAAATGGCCTAGTCACAAGGACATTTATAAATTATAAGCTATGATTTCAGAGAATCAAAGCATGAAGGTTTGAACCTAGTTCATTACCTTTATCTGACAGGGAGCCATTGCTACCACTGTCTTTTGGTTCATATGGAAATGAGCAGGGCCTTTAGGCGCTATATTACCACGAATGGTCAAAATATGATTATCTCAAGGGATGATCTAAACCCATGATTCAGAGATCATTATATTGGGTTAGGAATCTTTTGAAGAATCCAATAATAAGAATGACGTTTGTGATTTTAATGAATCACTTCTGCCAGGAGTGTTAACATATTTTCATATGTTAACTGGGATTTGAATCCTTGAATAGGTCCTACCATCTTGGCCTCGTCATATAGGCTAGGTTTACCTTTAAGATTCATTTTTAATAATAAACGCAGAATAATCCTAACTCAGGATGTTAATAAGGATCTGAATCTAGTTGTGGGACTACCATCTTGGCCCTGTCTTAAGGTGACATATGGCTAGGTCTTTGTCCTTTTTAGATTTTGCCATTTTTACTAAATAATGGTAGATCTTATAATATAGGAATGATATTTTAAACATAATCGTTCCTTTAAAACTTAAACAAGTATAGGGTTGCCCTAAACGGGACTTCAAAGGAATAATGTTGTCCTCGAAGGGACTAAAAGATAAATATCGTTATAAGGACTTTTAAGGAAACGATCTTTAGCAAAAGGAGTTTCTTCTTTATTTTATTTCCGAATGCTTTCTCCTTGGTTGCACGTTTCATCCTAGCCGTTGTACGAAGGTCAGCAATTTAAGGCTCCGGGTGTGGTGAATTCCTATTACGGCTTCTTCGCTTGGCGACGTATCCAATATATAAAAAATTTGGAAGCAGAATTTCCAGATGAGGATTGAGAATATTCCTATGTTAAGTCTAGACTCAGATGGTCAAGGAATGTGCTAATGTGTCATTGAGATTAAACACAAAAAGATAGTGATTAATTCACTCAATGTTGGCTCTGATACCAACCTGTCACACCCCAAATTTCCACGCTTTACCGGTGGGCCCGGTAGGGGAGTATCGTGACGTGGTTGGTAACATCATAGTCAAACAACACAATATATAAATGCACAGCGGAAGCAAAAGGATAAATATATTACAATCCTAAATAATGTAACATCAAATTATTACAACGGAAGTAAAGGATCCACAGGCGGATCGAAAATAAAATAACACTGTTCAACAGACTTTAGGCATCTAAGCTTGCGAGACTCTTTAATGATGCTAGGAGTAGCCAGCCGATTCCGATTAGTACCTGCACTTAGCCTTTTTGGAAAATACGTCAGTTTACACTGGTAAATACAATTAACTGACTCATTTTGAAAAGGGTTTAAAAATGATTGATTTGCATGCACATGGCACAAATAATATTTTATAACTTTGGTTACTTATTTAAATATATAAACTTGTAAAGGATTTACATGTTCCTTATGCGTTCAGTAGCCCGGATCGAGTCGGGTTAAAGATCAATAGACACACCACTTTATTTATGAGACACTGACAGGTGTACGCCTACACCTGAGTGCTAAGGTCGTGGCCATTTCGTAAAATGATGCCAGGGATATCCGGGACACGGTCATGAACCCCCAAAGGCTTTAAGCAAACAAAACAATTTAAACGAAACATCTCAATACTTTAACCATCATATAATTAAAGATTCAATGTCCGACCAAGCGGTATTTTATATACCGTACCCCAAGCCCGTATAGGGAAATAAGTTAAAAGTATTTACCTGAGCTAAATATAAATTCAATCCCAGCCGTATCAAATCAGCAAGTACTGATAGCTTTTACTGGGCTCCTAAATCTGGAACGGATGTTTTTAATAACCTATTAGAATCCTAACGGGTCTTTAATTAAGTCATGACTTAGACCGGTTAGTTTTCAAAAGGAAGATACGGTTCAAACGCATGATAAGGCGAAGACTGGAATAGAATGTGATTTAGACCCGACAAGTTCGGAGACTTGTATAATATGGGTATATTATACACATTTTGGATTTTGAGATAAAACCGATAAGGTTTGACCCGTTTCGGCTAATTTATGTAAACTAGTTACATAAACCGAACCGAACGCGTATGAAGCGTAACGGGTAACCATAAGAGTCCTAAAAGGTTTCCTAAGTTAACATGCCTTAAATATGTTATGATATCAGTAGGATACCTTCCATTATGCCCAAAACGAGTTTAATCTCATATTAAGCCCCTTAGGGGTATTTTGGTCATTTTAAAGATTATAAAAGGGATCAATTAAGCTTCTGTGATCCGGGTCTGAATAAATCAGTAAAATAACTTATTTTAACAGGTTATAACATTTGGTTATAAGTCTTATATGCCAAAATAGTTTTAAACCCTAACTATGCGTTTAATACGCGTATAATGTCGTTTTAAGCGATTTACGGGTTAATATAGGATTCTGAGTTTTCTGATCATTTCAACAGGTTCAAAATACTCCATTTATTATTTGAAATCTGTAGCAATTGGATTGGTGTCAAAAGGATTTGTAAAACTCATTTTTATGGCCGAAAAGGGCATATTCGGTATTTACCGAATTAAGGCGATAATCCTAGCTTATGATCAGTTTAAAAATAATTAAAAATCTTCAAAAATCCCAAAATATTATAATACATCAGTGGTTAAAAGGTTTGGTGTCAAAATTTGGGTTTAGATAGGCTTTACGCTAATGACGCCGTTTAATCACTAAGAAGCGTTCTAATTACGTCATTGAGCATAACTCCTAATCTATACGTCCAACTGATGTGAAAATTTACAGACATGTTTAAAAATCAGTAACTAAGATTATTGTACTTTCACATTTCCAAAATTCTCGTTTTATAGTCATAAGGGCATTACGGTCAATATTTAAGCATTCAACGGAAACGTCGGACAATCGAGGGTTCAAGTGGTATAAACGCAGAGGATTATACAATCATGTAACTAGGTCCTAATGGAACTTTAAGGCATGTCTAAACCTTTCTAAATCGGGTCAGAACCGAAGTCAAAGCAGAAAGTCAAACTACGCGCCTTTCGGTTCCGAATCGATCTTAAACAGAAAGTTGTCGAATCAAACAAGCTTAGACAAGTTCTTATACTTATTACCAAGTTATATGAATGATAAAACAGGTTACACGCCTTCTATATCGCTAAAAACACGTTTAATGATTCTGTTGACTTTTTCGGACAACGTTTGACTCGACAAACGACCTAGCTAGGATGGGAATCAGTGAGTACCCTTTTAAGGGTTAATTGCTCACATAATTACCAACTTATAACAACTTTCAATTCGGCAAAACACTGGACCGTTTGTGTTTTATCGTTAAGTCAAACTGTAGTTACGACGGTTTGACTTCTAGGCTATAAACTAAGCATAACTTAATTTAGAAAGGTCAAGGGTACTTACTTGTGTCTAATGGATGATTAGGAAGCTCTTGGTCTGCTGATGTGCTCCTCAAAATGATCAGAAATGAAGTGTGGTTGCATGTTGCAACTTTGTGACTTATAAAGTGACTTAGATCATCAAAGATTGTTGCCACATGAGTCTAGGGATGTTACAAGATGTATACAAGTGTCTCCTAAGGCTAAAAACCAACATAGGCAGCCCATAGAATCGAAAACTTGCATTTTAAGTCGGTTAGAAGGCTGGGACAGCCACCTGTGGGTTTTTCTGTCGCTGGGCACTGCTTGCGCACCGTAACAATTATTTGTTGCGGTGCGCAACAATTCATCAGACTTCTCATTTTTGCACTTTTGATCCTTGGTCCTCCTAAACATCGCTTTCGCTTCAATTCTTGCATTATGAGGCTTTAATATTAACATATGGGGGCTTTAATACTTATACCCACTTTGTAAAGTCCTCGGGTAACTTTGTGATTACTCGAAAAGCCCTAATTTTCAATGTTGACGATTCTAACCCTCACACATGAATTTTATCATAACTTTCTCATACGGTAACGAAACTTGGTGAAATTTTTATGGTGCATTCTAGTGAGCATAATTAATCGTTACAAGGCTTCGAGTTTGCTAAAAGGTCACTCAGAGGTATATCTTAACATGTTGACACATTTAACCCCTGTAGTTTGTAATCTCTCACTTTCTTTCACAATTCGCCTCATATGATCCATGATTCATTCGTTTAAGATTATAAACATCATGTTGGGTTATTGTAAAGTATATTTATTCATTGTTGACACTTTGAACCCTTATATTTACATAGTTTCATTGTTTGTCAACTTTAGTCCTTCGAAAGTATTCTTTCACACGTTTAAAGGTTATGACACGTGTTAAGACATTATAGGACTTAAATTTTCGAGGTGTTACATCCTCACCCCCTTAAAAGAAATCTCGACCTCGAGATTTGTTAAAATGCTGGAAGTACTTTTTGTCGCATAATGGACTTAACTTTTATAATATATCTGGAGTCTTTCCATGCTCCCAAAGTGACTCCTATATTAGGTACACGTATCCTTTTGGAGCTTCTTTACCTGTCGATTCTCAATCGATACAGGATGCTCAACACGTCATAATTCTGCATATCATTATGTGATAGTGTTTCTTGACTTATTGGCGAAACACATCCTTCAGTCACTAGGGTGCAATGTATTGCGAGCTCCGCCAAGCTCCTTAAATAGGTTTTAGCTTATAAGCTACTTGATCTTGATATATTCGATTTCCTTTGAATGATTTCCATATATTCAGAGCTTAACTAGCCTGATAATTTAACAAATTTGGTACACCCTTCCTGGGTGATATCTTTTGTTAAACCTTATTCCTTAACAAGAACTTAGGAAGTTTGCTATTTTCATAACTCCTTGATTTCCTGCCGTATACTGGTAACCTACAATCGATTATGGATTTATATGATCTTATTTGTTGTCTCCCAGGCAACTTTCAGATCTTGATAATTGGACTTACCAATTCTCTATCTAACAATAGATATTTAACATTCCATCTATACAAAGTCTCCAAAGGAGTAGCCTTAATACTTACATATCAATTATTATAGAAAAGCTTATTTTAAGGTGAGATGGTTATTCAAACCACTGCTCAAAACTAATATTAAGGAATAGCTAATCCTTGCCGCTAGTCGAACAATTCGACGATCCTGGGCAGCTGATGGCAAATTCTTAATCGTTGCCTAATTAGGGTTGCGGTGAGTAACGAATAAACAGAATGAACCGTCTTTCATAATTACTATACCGAATTCTTAGGATATTGGGTTAGGCTATCAGAACCCTCTATTTTTAAAACTTAGTTAACCAGGGTTTCGATTCTTCCAATGATAGTACTAGCCGTTTTGGAGATTTCATAATAACACAGCCTTAAACGGAATTTAAACCTTAACTCTACCTGCCTCTCAGGGGTAAACAGGGTAATAATAGGAGAAGATAATCAAGGTACAAGGAGGTTACAGAGATTTTTACAAAATCTCAGGCTCCAATTCATGCACCATTGTTTGTGTCAATTAAGTGACACATTTATGTTATGAGTCCAAGAACTCCTTAATCGGGAACATTTACTTGGACAATTCCATTCTGGATATCTCCTTTGAATACCATTAGTTGACTTTAGTACCATATGACCTTTGAACCCTTATATTTACATAGTTTCATTATTTGTCAACTTTAGTCCTTCGAAAGTATTCTTTCACACGTTTAAAGGTTATGACACGTGTCAAGACATTATAGGACGTAAATTTTCGAGGTGTTACACGTAGCTCCTGCATGGTATTATTATCTACGGCCACCGGGAGGGTGAGCATATGATTGTGCACCTGGCCGAGGCACTACCTGTTGTTCCGTTTGTTGATCTTGAGGACGATGATGTCGTCCCAATAGTACCTATTGAGCACCTTGACGATGAGTTAGGTGACGGAGAGATTCATGATGTCGTTATACTTGAGTTACCCTCTCCGGTCGTGTCTGTTGTTGATATTTCATCTACCGCGTCTAGTATTGCTCCCTCTAATCACACCCCTGCATCATCCCCTGATACCGTACTACCTACCCATGCTGCTGTACCACCTACCCCCACTACTGACCCTATGCACCTACCAGGATTTCCACACCCCTTGTATCCCCCACCTCATTACCAGTCTGGACCGTCATCATATCAGCCATTATCTCATACACCCCAGGACCCCTCTGCCGTGGGACCATCTCAGCCCGCTGGACTTGCCTCCGACTATGCTAGATTACATGCCGGGATACCCCCACCGGGCATTGACCCTTCGGACCCTTATCATCCTTCTCACTTTCCTCCGACTACCATGGAGGATAGGATGATATCCTACGACATCCAGTTTTCCTTACTCTTCCGTAGGACTCGAGAGCTTGATACCCAGTTATCTGCGGTCCTTGCCGCTATCACACCACCACCACCTGCATCACCACTGCCACCATTACCAGCGTCACCCCCTCCATCACCACCACCACTACCACAGTCACCACCCCCGCCATCTCCACACTAGTAGTCTGTCGGTTGTATGTTGGTCTTATGTTAGTCGTATGTATATAGCTATCTTTTGGGGAGACCATCACTTTTGTGAAGACCAAGGCCTAAAGATCAAGACTTTTGGAAGACAACTTAAAGACATGAAGATACCATGTAGTAGAAATCTTACTTTTGTATTGTAACTTGTATTGACTAGGGGTATGTACCCCTAAGTCCTTTTGATCTTCATGAACAAATGTAACAAGTTGTCGTTATGTATAAAAGTATGTTTTATGTATTTCACATTGTATTTCTTTTATGTTGTGGTTGATATTATGGTGATGTGATGATATTGTGGTTGATATTGTTATGACATGGTGGACTTATGGTTGATGTTATGTTATGGTGTTGTGTTATTCTACATGTTGGGCTATACGACCATTGTGATGATTGGTGTGTTCATGTATGCTCGTGATTGTGTGATTATGTCATGTATACTTGTGTATGCATTTCTTATCTATATAAACCGACGTGTTTATATATATATATATGTACTTGGCAATATTTATTATTAAATACTTGTCTAATGGAGATCGGTATTTTATTTAGAAGACAATGCCACCCCGCCATGGAAGAACGAACGCTAACCCGCTACCGACAACACAAGAAGAATTGTACGAACGCATTTCCCAAGCGATTGGTCAATACGAAGCTAACCGCACTGAACAAAGCGGTGGAACAGGAGGTACTTCTGGAGGAAATCATCCGACTGGTAATGCTTGGTTAATCATTAATCTACGCGATACTCTCATCCATTCTAATCGTGCTCTTGATGCTCACTCTTGAATTTGTGCATATGATGATTTCAGGTTGCACTTACAAGCAGTTCTTAGACTGCAAACCTCTAAATTTTGACGGTACGGGAGGTGCTGTTTCCTTCGTTCGCTGGATTGAGAAGACCGACACAGTTATTCGAATGAGCAAGTGCCCTGCTGAACAAAGGGTTACTTATGTCACCGGACTATTCATTGATGGGGCACTATCGTGGTGGAACCTCTAGGTCCAAACAAAAGGCGAAACAGTTGCGTATGGCCTGACCTGGGAGGAACTAAAAGAATTGATGAGGAAAAAGTATTGCTCAAGGTCAGAAATCCAGAAGCTAGAAACGGAATTCTGGAATTTGAAAATGATTTGTGCGGATATTGCGGGTTACACGCAGTGATTTCACGATTTATCTCGTGTAGTCCCATACTTGGTGGATCCCGAATACAAGAGAATCGAAAGGTACATCTGGGGACTTGCCCCCCAAATACTAAGGTGCTGTTTGTTTTTGCAGACATAAAATGTCTGCAAGCCGATTTCATCTGTTCTTATGTCTGCAACTGAAGATGTGGTCTGAAGCTCTGCAAGCTGAAAATATAAGACTGTTTGTTTTTATAAATTGATAATGTCTGCACAGAATCACAATACTATCAAATAACATAACAATGTTCAGTTGTTCACAAATCACAATACTATCAAATGAGTAACAATACAAGCTCTTGTTATTTTACATTCTAAAGCACACTTTGAACAAAACATTTAACAACTTTCTACACAAAACCTCAGTACCACAAATTTACATACCTGCTACTCGATGCAATGGATACAGACCGGAAGTCGAATCCAAATCCATCTCCGACCAGAACCATTGCTGCCACCTCCCCTGAACCACCATCATAATCAGCTCTCCGACCAGAACCACGACTCCGCCACTCCTAACCCCCGTCATTATCAGCTCTCTGACCGCCGGAGCTCGCCTCCTTCGTCCTTATCCACCACAATCTTCAGAAAAGAAACGACTCTAGCCGTCGTTTCCTTGTCGTCGAGCCACTGCCACAGTGCCTCCGCCACCAAGAGTGGTGACGGTCGTCCGTTTAACCAGAGAAAGATGAGATCTTGTAGGTGTGCAGAGAGTTTAACAAGGATGGGGGTTGGGTGTATGTAATGGAGGGGAGTTAGGGGTGTGCGGTTGCCGGAGATCCGACCGGAAACCGGCCGGACTTTTACTCCGGTCATCGGAGTTTAGAGAGAGGAAACAGAGAAGTTTTTGTGGTGGGCTGTGTTTGGATTAGGGTTTTATTTATTTTTGAATAGAAATGAGAGGAAGAAAGGGTTTGTGAAGATGTTAGAAGCAAAGGTTCTTTTTTTTTTTTAAGATGAAAGAAGCTATTTTTAGGTCTTTTTTAAAGAAAAAAAAAACAGTCTTCAAGGTCTTATGTCTGCCCGCCTACAGACATAGGCTCTTTGCAGGCGTTTTAAGAAAAAACAAATAGCACCTAAGTCTGGTTACTACTTCTAAGCCCACGGAGATCGGCGAAGCAATTGATTTGGCTGTAGCACTTACCGAGGAAGCACTACGTCAAGGGATGTTTGATGAGTCTGGGTCGAGCAAAAAGGAAACTGCTGTGGAAGCTTCGGGCTCCAATAAAAGAAAAATTTCCCATTTTAAGAAAGGGTCGCGGGGAAGGAACAACAAGAATAACAATAGCAGAGGAGAACCCGCAAAGGAAACTAGGGATGCAAAGGCATATGTTACCACTACCACCAACAACCCTGACAAGAAGTCTTACACGGGAACTGCACCGAAGTGCAATAAATGCCCCTTCCACCTCTACGGGGAGTGTCGTGGCCCCAGGTGTAGCAAATGTGGTAGGTTTGGGCATCGCACCGAGGTGTGCCGGGGTACGAATACCAGGGATCAAGGTTGTTTCAATTGTGGTGACAAAGGGCACTTCAAGAAGGATTGCCCGAAAGAAATCCAAGCCCGGGGAAGGGCATTCGTAATTGGAGCTAAGGATGCACGGCAGGAACCGAATGTGGTCATCGGTACGTTGCCTGTCAATAATCACTTTGCATCTATTCTTTTCGATACTGGAGCCGATTATAGCTTTATTTCTAAAGAATTTAGAAACATACTTGGGGTAGAATCGAGTAAATTAGATATTCCGTATTCGATTGAATTAGCTAACGGGGAATTAGTAGAATCAGGGGAAATCATAAAGAACTGTACCTTAGAACTGGGTGAACGAAAGTTCGACATAGATCTCTTGCCAGTTCCGTTAGGTAGTTTCGATGTCGTTATTGGTATGGATTGGTTATCCGATAATCGAGCCAAAGTCATATTTCATGAGAAGATCATATGCATCCCCCTACCCGATGGAGAACATTTACTAATATACAGGGAGAAACAAGACACGCCTTTACGAATCATCAGTTGCATGAAGGCTCAAAAATGTCTAAGGAAAGGATGTATCGCCTTTCTTGCTCATGTCGTTGATAAGAAGGCCGAGGAGCACAAGGTAAAAGACATCCCTGTGGTAAGGGAATATCTCGAAGTCTTTCCAGAAGACTTGCCAGGACTGCCACCACAACGATAGGTGGAATTCCGTATCGATCTTGTGCCAGGAGCTGCACCGGTGGCAAAAGATCCATATAGACTTGCGCCCTCGGAGATGCAGGAATTATCTACTCAGCTTCAGGAGTTGCTTGACAAGGGATTAATTAGACCGAGTTTCTCGCCTTGGGGAGCTCCGGTGCTATTTGTCAAGAAGAAGGATGGAACCTTTCGAATGTACATCGATTACAGAGAACTAAACAAGCTAACTATCAAAAATCGGTATCCTTTACCGAATATCAACGACTTGTTCGATCAGTTGCAAGGTTCCAGCTTCTACTCCAAGATCGATCTAAGATCCGGATACCATCAGCTGAGGATTCAGGAGGAAAGCATTCATAAGACTGCGTTTAGGACTCGCTATGGGCATTACGAGTTCCTTGTTATGCCTTTCGGCCTAACAAATGCTCCCGCCGTATTCATGGACTTGATGAATCGGGTATGTAAACCATACCTCGATAAATTCGTGATCGTATTCATTAATGACATTTTAATATACTCACGAACAGAGGCGGAACACGAACAACACTTGAGAACTATTCTGGAGTTGCTTAAGAAAGAACAATTGTATGCCAAGTTCTCAAAATGCGAATTTTGGATTCGCGAGGTGCAATTTCTCGGTCATGTGGTGAACGAGAACGAAATACATGTTGATCCAGCTAAGATTGAGGCCATAAAGAACTGGAACACTCCAAAGACCCCAACGGAAGTAAGACAATTTCTGGGTTTAGCGGGATACTATCGAAGATTCATAGAGAATTTTTCTAAAATTTCTCAACTGCTAACCACACTCACTCAAAAGGATAAGAAGTTCGATTGGGGTGAAAAACAAGAAATGGCATTCCAAACGCTCAAAGATAAACTATGCCAAGCGCCAATCTTATCACTCCCGGATGGCACCGATGACTTTGTTGTGTATTGTGATGCATCGCACCAAGGCATGGGTTGCGTATTAATGCAACATGAAAAAGTCATCGCGTACGCGTCACGGCAGTTGAAAGTTCATGAAAAGAATTTTACCACTCACGACCTAGAGTTGGGCGCAGTGGTATTCGCTTTAAAGATTTGGCGTCACTATCTCTATGGTACTAAGTGTACCATATTCACCGATCATATGAGTCTTCAACACATATTCGACCAAAAGGAATTAAACATGCGCCAAAGGCGATGGCTGGAATTGTTGAACGACTATGACTGCGAAATCAGGTACCATCCGGGAAAAGCACACGTTGTAGCGGACGCTCTCAGCCGGAAAGAAAGAGTTAGAACATTACGAGTACGGGCTTTAGAGTTGACAATCCAGACAAACTTCACTACTCAAGTGCACGACGCACAACGGGAAGCCCTAAAGCCAGGAAATATACGAGCAGAATACTTGCGAGGAGCAAGGAAACAAATGGAAACAAACAAAGATGACACTTTATATTTCCGGGGAAAGATCTGGATTCCCTATTTTGGTGGCCTACGAGACTTAGTGCTGGATGAAGCACACAAGTCCAGATATTCGATACACCCAGGATCTGATAAGATGTATCAGGATTTGAAAGAATACTATTGGTGGCCTAAACTCAAGAAAGATATAGCGACCTACGTTGGGAATTGCCTAACTTGTGCAAAGGTCAAGGCCGAATATCAAAAGCCATCTGGGTTATTACAACAACCCGAGATTCCTATTTGGAAATGGGAGCAACTATCAATGGATTTCATTACAGGACTCCCACGGACCTCTCGAGGTCATGACATGTTATGGGTTATCGTTGATCGATTAACCAAGTCGGCTCACTTCCTACCTATTCGGGAAAAAGACAGTAACGCGAAGTTAGCTGAAATCTACCTCAACTAGATTGTTGCACGTCACGGAGTGCCTATTTCAATAATCTCGGATCGTGATGGTCGCTTTGTGTCAAGAATATGGCAATTATTTCAAGAATCGTTTGGATCTCGTCTGGATCTGAGCACAGCATTTCATCCGCAAACCGATGGACAAAGCGAACGAACCATCTAAACGTTGGAAGACATGCTTCGCGCATGTGTGATGGATTTGGGGGGAAACTGGGATACTCATTTACCTCTGGTAGAGTTTTCCTATAACAACAATTATCACACAAGCGTCAAAGCCGCCCCATACGAAGCACTATACGGACAGAAGTGCCGATCACCGCTGTGTTGGGCGAAAGTCAGAGACAAACAACTCATTGGCCCTGAACTAGTCCAAGAGACTACTGACAAGATAGAAAAGATACGAGACCGTATCAAAGCGGCTCGTGACAGACAAAAGAGCTACGCGGACCAAAGACGTAAACCATTATCCTTCGTGGTCGGAGACAAAGTCTTGCTAAAAGTCTCGCCTTGGAAAGGCGTAGCTAGATTCGGGAAACGTGGAAAACTGAACCCGAGATACTTTGGGCCATTTGAGATTCTAGAAAAGATCAGTACCATCGCGTACAAGTTGAAACTGCCAGAAGAACTCAGTAACGTACACGACACATTTCATGTGTCGAATCTCAAGAAAAGTCCGACTGTTGAGACAGTTGTCATCCCAGCGGATGAAATTCATGTAGACGACACGCTCCAGTTTACCGAAGAACCCGTCGAGGTTATGGACAGGAAAGTCCACAAGACAAGGATAAGTCGTATCGAACTAGTCAAGGTCCGCTGGAACTCACGTCACGGACCCGAGTACACCTGGGAACGTGAAGATCAGATTAAGGCAAAAATAACCTCACCTGTTCAAGAAGGCTCCTGCAAAGGATGGCTCAACTTGAATTTCGGGACGAAATTATTTTTAACAGGGGGAGAATGTGACAACTGGCAAATAGCTGGTAATTTCTGTACAATCTAATCACTATTTATATCTCTAAATCTCATGCATTTAGCGTAATTTAATTACGTAATTGTGTCGTATACTTAATAACAGTGTTAGGACAAGAAAACAAAGCTAAAACATATGTTGGTTTTAGTCGTAAGGCGAAACCAAACAAACAATGTCCTAAAAGTGTTGGTAGAAAGTGCTGCGTGCACTATTCACGGTTATACTATTCATGCCAGCAAACCGTGAAATCAGACTGAAACACTGAAAAACGACACTCGGATAACATAACTGAGTCCATTTATATAAGAAAACATTATTATGAAAACACATCTTGCAAAGAAATAAGACTTTCCGGTATAACACCCTAACCTCAAAAACGTCCGCTTCGGCTTAAAATATAGCACTTTTAACACGTCCGAACTTATAACAAAGCATTTCCGGGACTTCGGGATAATGTCAATTGATGAAAAAGATACTAAAACAGTAAGATGATATCAACGGAATGTTCATAATCACAAGTTTCCGGCATTACGTCGCTATGCACTAAACTAGTCCGTTAGCGACTCGACGAACTAGTAGGCGGCATTTTTGGTCACGAAACAAGCAAACGAAGAATCTAGCGAGCTAGTTAAACAAAATTTGAGACTCGGAATCACTTCAAACAACCTTTGGATGCAAGAAAACAACTTACGGAATTTCTTGTCGGTACGACATAAAAGTACCGTAAACGAGCCGATGACGAAACGAAAAGCATTCTAAGTATCAAAACATGATTTTTACTAGTTTAGTAAACTAGTTAAGAAATATTTTGGTTCCGAATCACTAATTACCCCACTAATGATGTACTTAAAACCCTAATCACCCTACACCTCTTAATTACTAAAATATCTACACTTTAATCAATGTTTATAAAAAAATCATATGGTATCCCCTATGGTTGACGGTTCAAGGTGGGTCCCACCCCACTTGAACTTTGTTGAAAGATCTCAATTTTGAGGTATGGTCTTGATAGGAGTTGTTGTTGAAAGATTTCCCGAAACACCATACTTGAATCATTCCTTATCCTATCATCTTTTTCACAAAATTCAAAACAAAGAAACCCCCATTTGGAGACCCAAAATCGGCAGCCATATACTCCCCAAGAAAACACCTTTAAACCTTCCATAAACTCCTCAAAATTCACATAATCTAGCCATTTTAAGGACATCTCAACATGGTTTAAGTATGAAGCATCACTAGGAGTCTTCTTGGAGCTTGATTGTCTTCTTGTTTTCTTATTTTGGCTTGTGCAAGTTGTGAGTCCTCTAACCACCGTTTTTAAGCTTTAAATTACTAGTAGTTTATGGAAGTACAAGTTGTTGTTCTTGAAATTTAAGATAAACATAATAAAAAACCCTAAACATAAACATAAAGATCACTAAATATAACTAAGATTATGTGTTTACTTGTTATATTTATGTTAATTGTTCATGAAATTTATAATGATCATGTTGTTTATGCTAGAACAAGTTCATAGAAAAATGAAGACATGATGATCTTGAAGCTTGTAAGTTGTAGTAACTTACAAGCATGATACTATTAGTATGATGAACACAAAAATATGATTTAAACATTACTATGTTTAAATCATGTAAGATCATCACCTTCATGTTCGTGAGTTATGTATATATTTCTTGAAAATGTTAAAAGAAACAAGGGTTTAAAAAGGTTTATAACTTGATTTTGAAGAATATATAAACTTGGATTTTTTTTAAAGAAGATTTAGCTAAAAAGTGTATTTTGAAAGTTCATGAAATGTGGAAGTATGTTAACCTATAAACATGTGTAAAAGGAACTTGGTGAATAATGGTGATTTAGTGAATTGATTATTGATTTAAACGCGTTTTTGTAACGTGGGATATGTCCTTGTTTAGGGGAAACTATGGCGAATTTTTCTAAAAATCTAATCCCGATTAAAGAAGGGATTAAAGGGTGATTAACAAGGTTAAACACGATTAGTGGTCTTAAACGTCATTATGAAAACTTTGATGGGAATATTTAAGGTTTAAATATTCAAGAAGTTCTTATGAACTTAAACTTATATTTTTACAAAAATAAATGGGTAAAAAAAATATAACAATGTATAAATATAATTTTTGGTAAGAAAAATTATATATTTTGGAACATATCAAGTATATGTATATGCGCTATATATGTGTATGTGTTAGATACCTATAGGGTAATCAAAATAAATATACATACATGTTCCTACATGGTCCAAGAAATGCTAGTAAAATTAGACAATTAAATAGAATGGTCGAAACGGAAATACATAACACTTGATGATGACAAATTGGGCGTATCGACATCGTGAACAAGTTACTACAAAGTCGAGTCTAAAATAACATATTTTGGGCGTTAAAACAATCACATATATAAGTGACCTATAACAAGAATCCGGAAAGTCGAAAACTATAAAATTACCAAACATTTTTCATAAGAAAAATGAACTTATTTAAAGTTGCTACTTGGTAACATTTTGGCAAAAATTGCAAGATTATGTTAATGGACTCATGAAGATAGAATTGGGCCTATCAAAGTTAGTAATGGGCTAGGCCCAAATTCCTTAATACATGGGCTAGGGCACAATGGCAATATAACATGGGCCCAGCCCAATAACATAGATAACATGGGCTCAGCCCAATGACATGGGCTCGGCCCAATAACATTAAAACATGGGTTAGATATGATAACATAGATGACATGAGCTCGGCCCAATGACATGGGTCCGGCCCAATGACATGAGCAAAGGCTTAGTGACATGCGTGCACTACACGAGAACGTGTGAAGAACGAATCCGATCACACATAAGTCAATATACATAGAATACATGAATACGCTTATGAATTCAATATGTATAGAATATATGTATACACATAAGAATCAAGCGAGTAAGCAACCAACACTCTAAAATACAAAGTTGTTCCAAAGATAACAAATGAGAACATAATAAAGAATTCAAGATGAACAACTTGTACGAGGTCCGAAAGACCTAGTGTCTAACAAGATTAGTACACATGTAGGTTATTGACACGTACGGACGCTCACTTCGATATCATAATACACGGAATGCAAACATGTGAGTTCATGTCCCTCCTTTCACTGTTTTCAATGTTTTGTTTTCAAAAACATCGAGGGGAAATACATGCTAAAACTATTGGTATGTTAGTTACGGATAACATGATCAATGTGCATAAGTAGGATGATAACATTAGTAACCATTAATCACTTAGTGACCAAGGTGCAAAAGGTGTAGATCTATTGGGCTTGAGGCACGCCCCACTCCTGGTTGGTATACCCTGGAGTGCTTTTGTGATCCCAAATGATGACAAAGTGTTCTCGGTTTGGTTATTTACTTATGGTACATTATGTCACTGGGCTCTCTACCCACTGATAGATCCTTAACAGACTCCATGAATGAATCAGAACATACCATGATTACAATATAACATTTACGAGATTTCATATGATAACAAATACTGCATGAACTCGCTCAACTTTTTGTTGACTTTTTAAAACTACATGTATTTCAGGAAACAGGTCTTGAGCCGGTGATTCACTATGGGATTCGGGAAAACAAATGACAACGATTGCCACTTTTTAAGGGTTAGTATTCTATATCCCAACTTCGTGTGGGTATATAG
Organism: Helianthus tuberosus; assembly: GCA_030545235.1. Lineage (NCBI taxonomy): Eukaryota > Viridiplantae > Streptophyta > Magnoliopsida > Asterales > Asteraceae > Helianthus > Helianthus tuberosus. The sequence goes on along the minus strand of CM060371.1, from coordinate 136,850,030 downwards.
GAAACAAAGCCTTACTAAGTTTTATGTTAGAACTATCTTTTGTGATGTGTAAAATAAACTGATAACTATGTTATTTCTAATGTTGTGAACATGTTGGGTACTTGAAACTACTTTTGGAAAATATGTAAATATTCGTTGGAATTTATATATCTATGGCATTGTTGTTGGTTCATGTTGTTAATACATTTGGATGCAATGATTACCTTTCTTACGTCACACACAATACGCTTCCGCTACTAGCAGGGTGTGACAGATTGGTATCAGAGCTCCGATTGTAGTGAACCGGGGAAAAACTTTTATTAAAGTTTGGTCTACAATCACCGAAGGGCTCTCATATGAAAACAAAGTCGATAACATTACAAAAGTGATTTCAAAAGTATGACAAAAGGTTTTCATTGTGTCTATAACATGAGGATCTATCACGCGAGCTGAATTATAAGTAACGGATACGAGTCAATACATGAATAGTCAATAAGGAATAGACTTGAAAACACTAAGGATTACATGTGAAACACGAGAACAAAGCATTGCATGAGATATATAGTGATTGCATGGAATATATCATGAGTAGTAATACATTTCCTAACAACATATATGCATATTGTACGGATTGTTTGCCAGGATCAATGTCTTCATCTTCTTCTTCGGACCTTTCAGAGGTGGATCTGATGCTGGTAGTGTCGGATGTCACACCCTGTCTTTTGCGGAAGCGTATGATGTGTGACTAGCTTGTTATCATTGCATTCAATCGTAATAAACAACTACATGATCAAAACCATGTTCATCCATTTATGAATATTTAAGTATTACAAACACTTGTTATTTAAGTTTTCAAAACACGACCTTTGACAAGGTTACAATTCAACAAAGTGGATGACATCTAAACTTGTAGACTACTTCTAGTTACGACACTTGCGCCCAAGATCCATCATGTCACCTGAAATACATGTAATTTTGGAAAACATCAACATAAAGTTGAGCGAGTTCATGCGTTTTTGTATTTCACGTTTTTATACTTTGTATGAAAACATAGTATGTGTCATGTATAATTCAAGTCTTTCTTGAGTACCCCACGTACTCAAGTATAATTCCCGTTTTCTTGAGTACCCCACATACTCAAGTATCATTCAAGTTTTCTTGTGTACCCCACGTTTTAAATGATTGTTTATACAAGGACATTAAGGCATGTGAGGACATATGGAGCATTAGTGTTGGCTCCTTTAAGGCATGTGAGCATATGGAGCATTAGTGTTGGCTCCTTTACTGTGTCGATTACCCTCGACTGTGTCAATTTCCCTTGACTGTGTCTATTAACCTCGACTGTGTCAATTTCCCTTGACTGTGTCGATTACCCTCGACTGTGTCAATTAACCTCGACTGTGTCGATTTCCCTCGACTGGGACACCGAAGCACTCAAGAGGTCACATAAGGACCATGAGTGGGGCTCGGCCGTACCCGTTAGATCTAACCCTCGTCCCTAATTTAGTATTAATGGCATCTCTATATCTAGTTTAAGCTCACATGATCTAGTATTTTCTAGGCTTTTCTTAAAGCTCATCATATTGCACTCACCACGAGTGCTTCTCGTATTCTCAAATCATATTGCACTCGGTTCTCGTTCTCACCAAGAGTGCTTCTTGTATTTTTACCCTTTGTGTTCCTGTGCGAAAACCAAAAACAGTTAGAGAAAAGGGGGAGCATGAACTCACAACTTTGCGTTCCTGTGCGTCGTAAACTTCACCGGATTTGCTTAATTAACGTCGCAACCTATACGCGTTTTCTTAACGTTAGTCGCTAGACTTGCGTCGCACAAGTACAGTCACTCTCTATTGTGTATATATTCTTGTGTTAAAAATATTTTATATTTTTAACTAAGTATCTTACTTATATTATTTTCTCAAAAATTAATATAAGTATCTCGTGTTTTGCACTTTGCACCCGAATTATGTATCTTGTATGTTGTATGTGTATTTTTAAGTCTTAATACGCTAGCACGTATAACACATACTATATACACTTAGCACAAAAGTTGGTGATCAAATAATATATATTTTTCTCTCAAAAATATACATACTTATATCCATTTTTATTCTTGAAGAAATCCTCATTTCTTATCACCAAAAATTAGGGAAACCTTGGTAATACTTTAAATACATTTTTAGGGAATAAGTTTCCCAAAAACTTATATTTTTCTAAGTGTCAAAACTTATAACAGAGTTTCCCCTAAAAATGGAGGTTTCCCATGTTTTCAAAACATGTGTTTATTTTCTTTTAAATCGTCAACAATCATCAACAACAATTATCAACAATAATCATCAACAACAATCACTAATTTCTCTATTTCATGAACTTGAATTTTTACAAAAATGTGTAGTAATTTACTAGCACATTTAGTAAGCCTTGTTATCTTTAAAAATAAGTTTAATTTCTTAAAAACTTTATTTTTAAAGAATATGAAGTTTCACAACTTCTAGTCGGTTTTTACGAAAATTATTTCTTTGTTAAAACTTTTGTTACACAAGTGTCCACACACTTGTTTGTTCATAAAAACACCTCTACTTCATGAAAGATCCGGTTTTAAAACATGGTTTTGTCTTACAGTTGGTCTTTCGAAAATACCACTTGTAGATCTTTAGATCTACTAGTTTAGAACTCCATTTCATAAGATAAATTGTTTTTACACAAGTTCATGTTTAATAGTAGTAGTGTTCATCATCTAGTCCTTTTTTATACTTTAACATACACTAGCTCATGTTCTAAGAACATAACCTAGCCGGGTTAGATGACGATCCGAACTACTACTAGCATTAAACAACACAAAATAATCATCACAAAACAAGTTTAACAAGTTTTACACAATTATCCATCTATTAACCATCATATTCATCACTTTAGTAGACTTTTAGTTGGTGATTTAGTATGTTCATGATTTTTAACCGACAAATCTCTTATTAACCACTCTAGACAAGATCAAGAAGGTGTTTTAGAACACTTACAACTAGCTCAAGGCTAGGGATGAACAATGATGAAGATTGAGTGGATAAAAGCACACGGAAGAGGTCCTTCAAGATCCGTTGCTTGCAACCTTCCTAATTAGACCCGAGACACCTTAGAATCACCATAAATTGTATGGAAAGGAGTTGAAAAGTGAAGGGTGAAAGAGGGGTGTTTAGGCCGTAGCCATGAAGGGTGGAGAGTGAAGAAGATGAAGTTTGTGATTATGGTAGGATCATGTAAACTTATAAACCATCTAAACCCCTTACCCATTGTGTATAGTGTTTACAAAGTACCTAGCATATCCTTACACAAATCTTTGAGAAAGATTCATGGGAGATTTATGAAGATTATGTGATCTTGGAGTGGGGCCATTCACATGGGCCGTCCACTTTGAGAAGGGGGGTGGTAAAGTGTAAAATATCATGGTAATTGGTAATGTTAGTTTAATTCCAAGTATTTGGTTACATGTCTTAGTTAGTAGGTAATCTAGTGGGTGTTATGGTGTACAGGGACCATAACTAGTTCAGAAACATTAAAACAATGCTTCTAGTAATATTTTTATGTTCCGGGTAATGTCCGGTCGTTCGGTTAGACACCGGTTCGTTAAAGTACTAAATCACACTTTTTAGTGTCTTTTAAGTACCTTTTTGCATCCTTTCAGTTCCCAACACTTGGGGAAGTATTCTGGATAATAAAACGTAATTTCTGCATAATATTTATAAGTCTAAAAGCTGATTAGAGCTGAATTCATTAAAATTATGCACTTAAAGTGCGTTTCGGGTGCTTTTTAGTGCTTATTTTTGCTTTCGGAGAGTGTATATATTAAACCCTTGTATGTACTCTTGGGTTTTAATGCATTCTTGTTGTCGGACCTACACCTAGGCTCCAATTTTATTGTCTGACTGCTTTCTGCAGTTCCGTTGACACATAGTGTCTTACCGGTGAGTTTACTTAGTATTTTTGACGCAACGCTATCATAACGTAATTCTTGTAGCATATATCATGCATGAATTCACTTGTATGGAATTCAGAAATTTATTTGTCTGGTAAACCAGATCATGCACAGTCATTTAAGCACAAATTACTGTTCATTTCGTGTACGGAATGTACGGAAAAGTGACGGTTGTCACATCGGATGATGAGTATGAGCCAGACATCATTATCATTTCTTCGGATGACGGTTCCGAGCACAGTGCCTCTTCAGACAATGACTACATGTTGGATGATTTCCAACCTTTTGCTCTTGCAGCTTTCGGGGAGGATCCTGTCCCACCTGAGGACGACGTGCTGGCTATGCCGCAGCCCCTGCATGGTATTATTATCTACTGCCACCCGGAGGGTGAGCATATGATTGTGCACCTGGCCGAGCCACTAGCTGCTGTTCCGTTTGTTGATCTTGAGGACGATGATGTCATCCCAATAGTACATGTTGAGCACCTTGACGATGAGTTAGGTGACAGAGAGATTCATGATGTCGTTATACTTGAGTTACCCTCTCTGGTCGTGTATGTTGTTGATATTTCATCTACCGCGTCTAGTATTGCTCCCTCTACTCACACCCCTGCATCATCCCCTGATACCGTACTACCTACCTATGCTGCTGTACCACCTACCCCCACTACTGACCCTATGCACCTACCAGGATTTCCACACCCCATGTATCCCCCACCTCATTACCAGTCTGGACCGTCATCATATAAGTCGTTATCTCATACACCCCAGGACCCCTATGTTGCGGGACCATCTCAGCCCGCCGGACTTGCCTCCGACTATGCTAGATTACATGTCGCGATACCCCCACCGGGCATTGACCCTTCGGACCCTTATAATCCTTCTCACTTTCCTCCGACTACCATGGAGGATAGGATGATATCCTACGACATCCAGTTTTCCATACTCTTCCGTAGGAGTCGAGAGCTTGATGCCCAGTTAGTTGCGGTCCTTGCCGCTATCACACCACCACCACCTGCATCACCACTGCCACCATTACCAGCGTCACCCCCTCCATCACCACCACCACTACCACAGTCACCACCCCCGCCATCTCCACACTAGTAGTCTATCGGTTGTATGTTGGTCTTATGTTAGTCGTATGTATATAGCAATCTTTTGGGGAGACCATCACTTTTGTGAAGACCAAGGCCTAAAGATCAAGACTTTTGGAAGGCAACTTAAAGACATGAAGATACAATGTAGTAGATATCTTACTTTTGTATTGTTTGGGCACGGGGGGTGTCAGATTGGCACGACCCCGTGTTCAGAATGCCAGTATCGTTATTTTTTTTATTCGTGCACGTATGTTTGACCGTTTCTCTGTGGTTCCTTCGGTACTTACCCATTTTTCTTCAAATCCTCATGGTTGAAGCTTTCCAATGGGCCCTACAAGTTGATTAAAAAGAAAAATATGCAAAAATAACTAAATAAAAGTTTGATCGTTTTACCGATCAAGTGTCTACCTCTTGAAGATTCATTTCAATTTCTTCCTCCTCAATAAAGCCTTGGTAGGGTTTAAGCCTTTGTCCGTTTACGTTGAACCGTTTGGAGGCTTAATTTCTACCGCTCCGTGTGGAAAGACTTGGGTGATGGAAAAAGGTCCCGTCCATCTTGACTTAAGCTTGCCCAGAAATAGTCGAAGCCTTGAATTAAACAATAGCACTTGATCCCCCTCCCGAAATTCTTTAGGTTTACTTATTTTATCATGTATGTTTTTCATTCGTTCCTTGTAAATTTCGGAATTGGAATATATTGTCACACCCCCAAAATACCACATGCGGAAGCACCGCGGGACGTGTGACGTACCAGGATCCAAGCCACCAATCACATTGAACCAATAGTAAATATTAAAATAGCACATGCAATTCATTTCATTTTGTAAATCCAAGTCATAAGTTAAAACCAAAGTAAACGTTCAGCGGAAGCATATAGTAAATTGGAAATCAACTATTTCAAAACAAGTGTTCAAAACCAATGTAATAGGTATCCAAGAGTCTTGATCCATGACCACTCCAGCACTCCCAGATAGCAAGTCGATAATCAAGAATCTAACGACCTGCAAGCATGCAGACAAGTGTGTCAGACGACGCTGGTGAGTTCAAAGTTTGTTAATACGTTTTAGTTACCAGATATGAGTATAATTCAATGATTTGATGTTGTTATTAACTCGATTACCGCAGATGGCTCTAGATTTATTTGCCCAAACCCCAATGCTCTATCACACATTGGTCAAGTGGTTAAGGTATTAGTTCACGACCGTCCTCCCCGGTATGGTGTGAGGGTGCCAAACCTAATAGCGCTATCAACTAATAACCCCGTTGCCTCCCCGGCAACCAATCGGTATGTGTAAGGGGACTTAATGATAGAAATGAGTGTAATAACCAACATCCCAATAACCCGACGTTCCTCCCCGGAACAATTACCAGATGTCCCTCCCCGGGACGCATGCTTGGAGAAAAAGCAGTGAACTCACCTTGGTTTGCTCGGTTTGTTTAGTTACCCGTTTCCAAGTTAATCAACCAACCCTACCGTGGTTAAAAATATTTATCAGTCTCATAATCACCCAAGTCATATGTTTTTCACAGATTGCATTCATCACAGAGTTACGGTGCAACAAGTAGCATGCATCTCATCATTAATATATAACAAAGATCGTACACACACTCAAGTATCTGTCATCATTAACATCACAAGCACCTACTGTTCATTTCAGTGACTTCCACGGCGAAACATTCTTGTGACTAAAAATCATGTTTCATCGGACAACTTGTCGACGAAAGACCCTATGTTTCGTCGGTCTGCTTGTCGACGAAACACCCATATTTCATCGATATGTGATGTGACCAAAATCATGTGTTTCGTCGAGCAACAGTTACATATCCAATCGGTTACAATTCTACATGTTCTAGAACCCTAATCATCATCAACAGTTACATTATGAACATCGATCAATCATCAATCATTCAACAAGGACATTAACAATTCAAATATATATATATCATCAATTTATCATTCTGACCAAATCGTATGACTACAATTTTAATCATGCGAAACCCTAATTTAACACATCATACCCAACTGTAACTGATAATCACATAGGTCTAGTGGTTTGTTATTATCAAGAATCTATGAAACATCTGTTTATCATCCCCATACGGAGACCAGGTTTACAATCATCATTAATATGATTACCATAATCAAGACACCAAGCATCACATAGTAAATAGTCACTAATGATTTCAAAGCAAACAGTCAATAATGGTTGGACACTAACCGAGATAACGGGAATGATAAGTTCGACTGATATGGAGAGCTCCAAGAACTCAAAGTTGTCGCCGCACAGAAGATAGCAAGTTCTAGGGTTTGCGTAAAAGTGTTGTGCTCGGTTATATATTGAACTAACATAAAACCATGCTGGGCCTTCACTGGGCCATGGGCCTTCGGCGAAAGACCCCCATAGACGAATCATATGTTTCGTCAAGTAAGGTGATGGTGAAACACTATATGTTTCGTCGATTATGGTTTATGGAGAAACACTCGAGTGATGTTTTAACAGTTCATAAGTTTATTACTTACCAAACTATAATTCAACACACCAAACATATATCAAACATAAACAAGTTACAATGCAAACGAATTATGAAAACACTTTGCGAAACGAGTAACGTGTCAAGTAAGGACCTTGAAAACTCAGGTTGTCACGTCATCCCCAACTTGAAAGAAATTTCGTCCCGAAATTTGATAAGTAAACCAAAAGCGGTGAAGTGTCGGATCAGGATGACTGTGGATTTTCCGCGGGTGCCACATCATCCCCAACTTGAATGGGAATTTCGTCCCGAAATTCACTAGTTGTGCCAGGCTTAGACTTGCCAGACTTGGATTTGTCATCTGGGAATAAATGTGGGTACTTGAGCTTCATCTGATCCTCGCGTTCCCATGTGAACTCCGGTCCACGCCTTGAGTTCCAACAAACTCTCTCAATCGGAATTCGACTATGCTTACAGACCTTGACCTCCCGGTCCATAATTTCTATTGGTTCTTCGACAAACTGCAACTTGTCGTCGATTTTCAGCTCCTGAAACGGTACCACAAGTGTTTCATCAGACAAGCACTTCTTTAACTGGGAGACGTGGAAGACATCATGGACGTTACCCAACTCAGCAGGTAACTCTAACTTGTAGGCCACTTTATCAATGCGCTCCAGGATTTTGAATGGCCCAACATAACGAGGGTTAAACTTGCCGCATTTTCCAAAACGCACCACACCTTTCCACGGTGAGACCTTCAACATGACACGATCATTAACTGCGAACTCCAAAGGTTTTCTACACTTATCGGCGTAGCTTTTCTGTCGATCACGCGCTGCCACCATACGATTCCTGATCTGAACAATCTTTTCTGAAGTTTCCAACACGAGTTCAGGGCCTGTGACTTGGCTGTCACCCACCTCAGCCCAACAGAGAGGTGAACGACACTTTCATCCGTACAATGCTTCGAATGGAGCTGCCTAGATGTTGGTAAGGTAGCTATTGTTATAAGAAAACTCTATCAAAGGAAAGTGTTTCTCCCAACCCTTGCCAAAATCAATCACGCACGCCCGCAACTTGTCTTCTAGTGTCTGGATGGTTCGTTCACTTTGACCATCCGTCTGTGGGTGATAAGCAGTGCTCATGTCGAGGCGTAAGCCAAACGATTTGTGCATCGACTGCAAAAAATCCGAAATGAAACGCGAATCACGATCCGAGATAATAGAGGTCGGCACCCTGTGCCTAGAAACCACTTCCTTAAGATAGACAGCAGCTAGCTGTGAGAACTTATATGTTTCCAACATTGCTAGACAGTGCGCTGACTTCGTGAGACGATCAACGATCACCCAGATGGTATCGTTTCCGTTTTGAGTTCTCGGCAAGCCCGTGACAAAATCCATTGCTATCTGCTCCTATTTCCACATGGGTATCTCTGGTTGTTGAAGCAATCCAGACGGTTTCTGGTATTCCACCTTGACCTTTGAACACGTCAAGCATTTACTAACATACGTCGCGATGTGAGCTTTCTTCTTTGGCCACCAATACATGACTTTGAGATCCTGATACATCTTATCCGAACCCGGGTGAACCGAGTATCGAGACTTGTGTGCTTCATCCATCACAAGCTCTCTAAGGTTACCAAACAAGGGAATCCATATACCCTCCATGAAGTAAAGAATACCATTAGATCTCTCTACAATTCGTTTCTCCATGCCTCGCAAATACTCTGCTTCATAGTTTTCCTCCTTCAACGCTTCAGTCTGAGCCGAACGAATCTGATCAGGAAGATTTGAATAGATAGTGAGTTGTAAGGCGCGAACACATTTGGGTTTCGATTCCTTTCGACTAAGGGCATCATCTACTTCGTTGGCCTTACCCGGATGATACTTGATGGCACAGTCGTAGTCGTTTAAGAGTTCCACCCAGCGACGCTGTTGAATATTCAATTCCTTCTGGTCGAAAATATACTGAAGGCTCCTGTGATCGGTGTAGATAGTGCATTTGGTACCATACAGATAGTGCCTCCAGATTTTCAATGCAAACACCACGACCCCCAACTCCAAGTCGTGAGTCGTGTAATTCTTCTCATGAACCTTCAGTTGTCGAGAAGCATAAGCGATCACATTGTTGCGCTGCATCAACACGCAACCGAGACCCTGAATAGAAGCATCACAGTAAACCACAAAATCCTCGGTACCTTCAGGTAGAGACAAGATCGGTGCACTGCAGAGTTTCTGTTTCAAAAGTTGGAACGCATCCTCCTGTTGTTTCCCCAAGAATACACAACGCCTTTCTGTGTCAACGAGGTAAGAGATTGAGCGATTGATGTGCACAAAATGCAACATATAAATTACATCAATTGTGGCATAAAACTAACCCTTTTTAGTACTAATGTTGGAAAAAGTGTGTTTTTGTCTTCCTTTTGTATTTTCAGGATTAAATAAGCTCAAATTAACAAAAGAAGCAAAAAGACAGCTAAATCTAACATAAATACAAGAAAATGAACAAACGTGGCATGCCCGACCTCCCCGTCAGCATCTTCCCAAGCAAAACAAGAGAACAAAAGGCTGAACATGCCCCGTGCTCAGTAAACACGGGGGCGTGCCCAAGTGCCAGCATAAAAGACAAAGCTATAGAAGCTTCTATCGCCCACCACGGGGTCGTGCTCAGCGGACACGGGGCCGTGGTCAACTATAAGATTCACAAAATCCAGGCAAATCTTGATAGTACAGATATGCTTCTGCACACGGGGGCGTGCCCAGCGGACACGGGGGTGTGGTCAACTAATGCAGACAAACTGCAATTAATGAAGGAAGAGAAGAGGATGGACACGGGGCCGTGCCCGGGCTGCAGTTCAGGCTATAAATAGGGGTGCTTGGCTCATTTGCAAACCATCCCTTGGCACACCACCTCTCTCACACTTCACCCACCACCCACCACCATCACAAGACCATCATCCACCACCATCATCCATTGTCCATCATAGAGTGTGTGAGTCGTCTCGGGATCCAAGATTGATCTTAAGAGTTCTTGACAATCAAAGGCCATGTTTGCCTAAGTCTCTTACATCACTTGGTGAAGACAAGTGTCTAGTGTAATACTTTTTATTTTTAATCTTTTCGCACTTTTTACTTGGTTTTGTATTAATGACTTTAATAACTAGTTTCTTATGTTGAAGGTGATTCTTCCTTATTGTTTGTCTGTGGTGTCTTGGCATTATTTTACTGTCTATATAAAATAAAAGATTTTCACCATTCATATTTCCACGGTCTAAATGGAGATATGTTGGCTACCTGGTCGGGGGTTAAGGGAACAATTTGGTAAGAGTCTTGCCTTGTTCAGTGTATAGATCCTGCAAGGACCCGGGTCAAATTTAGTAGGACCTCCTTCAATACCCACCGGTATTGGATGGCGGGGGTCCAAACTCTTTGATCCCCTCATATGTAAGCTACTATTAACACTTTAATCCGGATACTTAGGACTGTATCCTTGCTGACTCAGACTACTTAGCCGAGGGTAACGTCACCTTCAAAAGAGGGGCCTACCATAATATGCATTAATAACTTAATTAATTATCTTTCAATAATCCGACCCTTTAGGATTGTATCCTTGCTGACTCAAACTACTGGGTTGAGGGTAACGTCACCTTCAAAAGAGGGGCTTACTACAATAACTAAGATAATCTCTTAAAAAGTGCAAAAGTGCGGAAATAATCAAAGGTTACACTATACACGAGTCGGAGCCAAGTGATTCATCTTGTCTATCTGTTTTTATTTTATTTTATTTTTCAGCATTTTAGTTAGTTTTTATTTTTTTATTTATTTTTAAAACCTTTTTCTAACTTTTGATTTGATTAGATATTGAGGATAAACCGGTACTAAAAGCTCTTGTGTCCTTGGACGACCTCGGTATCTTACCAACACTATACTACGCTCACGATGGGTGCACTTGCCCATATGTGTGTTTGGTGTTAGTAAATATCGTGTTTTATAAATTTAAAACTTGACTAACGTGTAAAAAGGGCTTAAAATATACTTAAATACCTATCACACTTTACGCACATCAAGTTTTTGGCGCCGTTGCAGGGGACACAAGGATTTTAAGAAAGTTAGGAATAAACGGCCTAATCGTTTTTTTCTAATTTTTCTGTTCTTTTAGGATTTCTGTAGTTTTTCAGCTTCTGCAGAACTCAGCACGGGTCGTGCCCGCTGAACACGCCCCGTGCCCAATCATTGGAACTGGCAATCCTGTTTTAAGTCAGACAGTAAGCTGAACACGGGCAATGCCCACTCAACACGCCCCGTGCCTAAGATTCAGTTACTGAAAACAGAACCGTAAGATCCCGACGGTTGGTAATTTCTGACAGAAACATGAGTGATACTGATATTTTTACTTGTGGCACTCTTATGGTACGTGTTGTCAAGTATGTGGTGGTTCCTATAAAGAATTAGAATGTTATTTTCTAAATTATAAGCCCCACTATATAGACCCATCGTTTTCCCGTAGCCTTAAGAGGGGCGAAAGTAAAAATAATCCCTATCTCTCCCTCGAGTGCTCTCAACCGGATCTTCTAGGAGAAATGCTTCTTGATGAACTATTTCAATTGGAAGATCTAATTCTTAATTGGTTAAAAGAACTAAGGATGGATTTCAATAATTTATCTCAAGACGATAACCAAAAAGAATTGTTGGGATCGCATTCAATTAAAAACAACTCCGTTGTTCCCGATGTTACTTCTAACTCTAGCAAGGACTTGGGCGATAGTAGTCCCTGTGTCGATTGTGCCGTGAAGGACTCCCCATCGACTTCGTTCGATGCATACATAGACCTGAGCGATTCGGCATACACCTTCTTTAACGAGTGCCCGGGAAAGGTGTGACAACTGTCAAATTTGCATGCATCCGTACGTTTAATTAATATTGATTTATGCTTAATGACTGTGCTTGATTTCAACTAATGAAGAAACTGCTTTCTGATTTCTGTAACATACATACATATGCATCACATTTCATACTGTCACTTCGTTTATTACATACAACCTTTAGTGACAAACTTGATGCACAAAGCACAGTTAGCACAGTGAGCGGATAACTCAGACACATGCTGACAATACCAGCACATAGACAGACACTATATTGAGGCCCAGTATGAGCCATGGACAAGGTACTACACTTGTATGGAGTGTAGAGAAGTAAGGACCATAAGACTGCGTCACTAGGTGATAGTTTAGGTGCCGGAATGTGCCTAAAACCCACTCTAAGTGCAGAATTCTGCATTTATTACCAAAATTCAGCATTTAAATATGCTAGTCACTTGCAAAAATATGGCAAAATGGTCCTGTATGCTTTCCTAAGTGCCGGGAATTGATTGTGACACAAAAAGCTATATAAAAGACACTTTACGGAATAATTAAGCACTTTAACGGAACAATACCAAACCGAACAACCGGACATTACCCGGAACACTAAAATATTATCAGAAGCATTGTTTTTATTTTTCTGAACTAGTTATGGTTCCCGAGCACACCAACACATTACTTAAGACATGGTACACACTAAACACTAGACATACCACTTAAACCTTCCATTAATTCATCTTTTACCATTTGAATTTTCATTTACCCCCCCCCCCCTAATTGTAACCGTCCCCATGAAGGGACCCCACATCAAGATAATCTCAAATCTTCTAAATCTCCAAAAATCTTCACATTGGGCATTGCTTGATCATGCATGTACTTAGGGGAACACTTGGACTATTGGGTATTAGAGTTTGGGGGTTATAAACACCATTATCTTCTTCATTTTTCTTCAACATTCACTTTCTCTCCCTCTTGCCCCTTGCTCTCGGCCGAACTACTCTCCCACACACCACCCATTTTCGATTTTGATTCAAGCAATCCAAGGTCTTCACAATGTGCACAAAGGTGAATTAGAAGGTGTGGAACTCACGGATCATCAAGGACCTCTCTAGTTTGCTTTTATCCTCTCCATTTTCAAGCTTGATCTTCCCTAGCTTAAAAGCTAGTAGTAAGTCTCTTGAATCCTTACTTATGCCATGTTTATGGTGGTTAATAGTTATATTAAAATGATATCTCAAGAACACTAAAAGTTTATAAACAAAAGTCTTGAACATAAAGTAACATGATGATGAAATAAGATGAAATCTTGATAAAATAAAGTTGTTTTGATATTGTTGTTGTTTATTTGATGATTACTAGTAATATGATGATTGATCATCATATGAAGCTTGTTAAGTTATGATTAAAAACATGACTTAACAAGTTAGGGATGATTAAGTGTGTACATAAAATAATCATCTTCTTGTTAGAGCATGAACTTGATAATAAAAGTGATTTTCTTATAAAGTGACAAACCTAGTAGACTAGTAAACTTGTAAACTCAAGACTTGGGTAGTAGTTCTCTTAGAAAACCAAGTTTAAAAGACGGTTTTTGAAAAAGTATGATTCTTACATATACTTACACCATCTTTGAAATAAACTAAGTATATGGATGCTAGTGAAACATGAAAATATTGTAAATAGATATTTTTGTAAAATAAGTCCACAAGTTGTGAACATCTAAAAATTCCGAGATCAAGATTCTAACAAAAACAAACACACTTCGGAGGGTAACTAAACCCACTAAACACCCCTCTAAGTTACTACGCGTTTTTACGAAAAACCAAGTTCATGTTATTATGTAAAGCGCATTGTTTTTGCACTTGGTTAGTGTAATGTTGTTTAATAATTTGTTGTTGATTGATTGAATGAATTTTTGAAAAGAAAATGATATGCTAATAAGCATGGACATCTCTGTTTACAAAGGAAACTCTGGCGAAATTTTCTAAAATTCCAACACTTAGAAAATATTTTTTCTAACAAATGTTACAAATATATTTTACAACTTGTGTTCGAATATAAACTTCGCCATGGGTTTTGTCACAAAAATACAAAGTATCGGGGGACGATTTTATAAATAAAAACGGATAAATATATATTTAGAATATATGTTTTACACTAAGACACTTGTGCGAATATTTGTATATGTTTTGTGAACTAGTTATATTATTTTAGGGTAAAATAATATAATTTAACAAATACCATGGAAATTACAACTCCAAATTAATACCAAAAAATATCAAGGAATAAAATATTTAAGTTACACACTCGGTATCAAGAAACCGAACGTTAAGACATAACTTATAAAATATTCCAGAAAATACTCTTACACATATATTTTGGTAAAATATTATTTTGGAGATTAAAGAAGTAAAAATATATTATTTTTGGGAAAATACATATATTTTGGAAATACGTTAAATTGGACAAACGAATTAAATATATTTTCCTGAGTGGGACTTAAAGTATAGTTTTCGAAACTACAAATAGGCATGTATAAATGCCCCCATCCTTGGGAAGGAAATACAGAGTTAAAATACTTGAGAAGTATGAATACGAAATAGTTGTCTAACTATTATTCCAAAACCTTAAAAATAATTTAAGTTAAAATATTTTATTTTAACAAATGATTATAACTTGGAATAATGTCAAGAAATCGTAACTCAAACATAAATACAAAGGCAAGGCATGGTCCGATCGTCTAATAGACATTAGTACATTGTAGGGAGTCGTGTTTGCTGACGAGACCGGAGATTTGAGTACGATACAGGAAACGGACTACAGTGAGTTCATGTCCCCCTTTTCTCTTAATTGTTTTCAGTTTTATACTCCGAGGGTGGAATACATGTTTCAATAATTACACACGCTTTTATACATGGTATGGTTAGCTTAAGGAGGGTTTAGACGCTTAGATCATGTGAAAGGTGGGTATAACACTTAAGGCCATTAATCCTCATTGTAGGACCGAGGGACATGAGTGATAGATCTATTTGGGTGTAGCGAGCCCACACCCATGCGGACCCGGGGTGGCCCATGTGGTGACTGTGTCTTATTCCCGGAGACAAGTTCGCTAGGTTTGAGTGCTTCCTGCACCGTTTCGCACATACCATTGGCTTTGCAACCCATTGGTGATCTCTTTTTCCTTATTGCTACATACCAGGGACTTTTATACATACAGACACACTTTAAAGGTTTATACATACTCACATACACATAAACTCGCTCAACTTTTGTTGATTTTTTTTAAATTACATGTATTTCAGGAAATTAGTGGATCTGGAAGGGTATGCGTGTGTTTCAAGCTGCGTTGAATAAAGATGCCATCCAGGGTTGTAGGGTTTGAGAGGTGTAACCTATTCCTGGACGGGTTACATGTCTCTAATCCTCGTTTTACATAAAGTCTTTTGTTGAGTCTTATGAACCCGTTTTAAATAAGTCATGGTTTGTAACTTAATTTGGGGTTGATGTTTTCAAGACAAGCATGTTATGGTACTATCTAAAACTTTATTTAATGGATGAACATCTCGTGTTTTTATCATATAGCATTGTTATGATTGTTGCTATGGTATTAAGAGGTCACACCAAAATAACCACGCTTCCGCAAAAGTCAGGGTGTGACAGCTTGGTATCAGAGCCTCGATCATAGCGAACTAGGATTCCTTCTCGAGTCTAGACTATGATCATCAGGGCTCTCACGAAAACATTTTCAAACATTTTTACGTTGCATACACAAAACGTCCAGATCCAGGAAACAAACATTTTTACAAACAAAAAGGCACAAATACACATTTCAAAATTTATATTTCAGTCTTAGAGACTGAGGGAGGTTCAGTCCTAGAGATTGAGGGAGGTTCAGTCCTAGAGACTGAGGGAGGTTCAGCCTTAGAGGCTGGGGAATAATTAGTCTTAGAGACTGGGAAAGTTTGGTCTTAGAGACCATGGAGGTAGTCTTAGAGACTGGGAATGGTATGGTCTTAGAGACTAGGGAGTTAGTCTGAGAGACTGGGTAGTTCAGTTTAAGAAACTGGGGAGTTTTTAGTCTGAGAGACTAGGGAGTTCAGTCTAAGAGGCTGGGTGGGATAGTCTGGGAAGGACTAGGATGATTACTTGCTTACATTGTTATCACTTACATGCTTATTTGATGACTGTTGATATATATGTGCATATGTGTGATTGTTTTAGACACCATGTCATCATCCTCCAAGAGTGGAGTGTCAGACACCATTGACCCTATAGCCATAGTATCAGATGACGTGATCATCCCAGAGGATGAGGATTTTACATCAGATACCACGAGCAGCGACGACGCTTACTTTCAGCCCTCTTACCTTACCAGATTACGGAGATAATTTACCTATACCTGATGGTTTTCTTGACGGGGATCTACCTCTTGTTCAGATCCCTGCTCCTGTTCCTCTCGCTGCATTTCCTATTGAGGATCTGCCACTTGACACGATGTCTGATGACGATGACGATCTCTTTATCGAGGTCCCCCTGAGGATGCCCAGGATGGCAGGGCTCCAGTTGATGATGATGTTGCTGTTCCTTTTAAGATTCCAGCTGTTGAGGCCATTGCTATGCCACCAGTCGAGGTTCCCGTTGTGGAGGTTTTATCCGACTCATCTGGTCCCGACTCATTTGAGTCCGTATCATCCGCGACTTTACACGCACGGGCGTGCAGCATTATCCCACTGACACTGATTCCGACACCGTGATGTCTGCTGCACCTATCCCTCCTTTGTATTTCAAGTTTGACAATGATCCCATCTTTCCACATGCCTTTGACCCGGATCATGAGATGGAGTTCGTACCTGACGAACAGCCTCTTGAGACACATGTCATTCCTGATGACCAGCTTTTTGATATACCTGCCGATTTTGAGTATGCTCCAGCTGACCCCGAGCCGGAGGTGGCACCTGAGTCTGCACCAGCACTCGACCCTTTGTCTGTGCATGATCCTATTCCTGTTGATGTTCCAGTTGTGGCACCACCTCTACCTGAACCGATGCCTGTGCTTACTGATCATGCTCCTTTTGCTACTCATGTAGACCCCAGTTATGCTCACACCCGCAATGGGTGGATCGAGGATGACGACTACCCTCCTTTTGTCAGACCAGTTACTTCCCCCCTCCTGCACCGGTACTTGCATCACTTGGTATCACTCCCTTTCACCCGCATGAGACGGACGTACACCGCACATATTTACCGATCACTTTTCTTCAGGACATTCATTCATCCTCCCCGTCCAGGAGAAGGACCTTCGAGTTAGCAGGACAGTCACGTACCTTTTATGTCAGCAGCCAATCATTACATGCCACAGTTTGCACACGCTACTTTTTCTTCTGTACCCAAGGGTGAGCCATTTATGTGGTTTCTGCCCAACGACATGCCTATATCTGATCCATATCATTCCTTCCAAATTGGATACTCGAGGGATGATCTGCTTTTATCCTTACAGCTCCAGCAGGATATGTTGAGACATAAAATCACCGAACCAGAGAGGATTCCGCGTCCTCCATCTTGCACCTGTCAGTCACCATTCGCGACTCCGCCGGCTCCTCTTCAGTTCTACCCAAAGTTTGGCGCTCGTTTTCTTACTATGGAGTAGTAGGTTGCTTACCTGCTACGTGTCGTTCATGCACTTGAGAAAGATTTGGCGCATTTGCGCAGGTTGCTTTTCACTCCTCCTCCTCCCCCATCAGCTTAGAGGTTTTTAGCTTTATGCAGATAGCATACTTTCGATGAGAGTGCAGCTATTGATCTAGATTGCACAGCTTTTGAAGACCACAGTGTGACTTTTGACTTATTGATTTTTGACTGATGCAGTTTGTTAGACGGTTCGGACAAGGGTGAGGTGACCATTAGTCTCCGTCGATGTACGACACAATTATGAAACTTGTAAACTGTACTTGTGGTCTTGACATATGTAAGCTCAATCACAACATTCTCATTGTACACATTGATGAATTACTTGTTTATGCTATGACTATGATGCAATGTGTTTACTTGCTTAATGAAAGTCTAATTGTAATATTCTCGTTAAACGTGCTACCGATATAACAAGAATGTGCTATGATTGTGATATACGTGTTTATCTGTTATACTCTCATTAGACATGATTCCATTTACTTGCTTATACAATGAGTATGTTGTTGCTTGATGTATTGAAATGATGATTTATTACGTGCAAATGAATATGATCTCCCAGCAACTATTTATATTCCCTGAATAGACGAGACCTAACTAACCTGAACTTCTTCCTAGAAGATGTCTCATCAAGAGATCACTCGACTAACCAAGGCAGAATGGCAAGCGCACACCTCACGAGTCATACCTCGGCACGAGGTTCTTCGCTACAAGCGCAGCGAAGGTACCTCAAGGAATGACCCACCTAACGGTAATGTTTAAGTCATCCAAGACACATTAAAACACGTTTTATGAAAATCCCCAATGTGCTTTGCTAATACTTACTGTGATGATGATTGCTTGGGTACAGGTTGTACCTACAAACAGTTTCTAGAATGCAAACCCCTGAACTTAGGTGGCAGTGAAGGTGCCATAGCTTTTGTAAAATGGGTTGAGAATATGGATGCTGTGGTGTGAATGAGTGGTTGTACGCTACAGCAACAAGTCCCATATGTTTCCGGATTGCTACAAGATGGGGCTCAGTTATGGTGGAACCTTAGGGTTCGAACAATGGGCGAGACTGCAGCATATGCGTTAACATGGAGTGAGCTTAAAGAAATGATGCGTAGGGAGTATTGTTCTCAGATGGAGATCCAGAAGCTGGAAGTCGAATTCTGGAAGCTAAAGATGGAAGGTCCAAAAGTGGTGGAGCACGTGCAGAGGCTTCATGATTTGTCGCGAGTCGTTCCGTACCTGGTGGAACCCGAGTTGAAGAGAATGGAGCAATCCATTTGGGAACTGGCGCCTCAAGCCTTGAGCTTGATGATAGCATCAACGCCACCAACAACTATGGTTGCATATATGATAAGTCTGGCACTCACTAAGGAAGCACTTAGATTGGAAAGAATTTCAACCCCCGACGAGACGAAGGAAACTCCAGTAGAGACATCTGAAAAGAACAAAAGGAAGCTCAGTGAATTTCAAGGAGGTGATCGGGCAAATAACAAGAACAAGGCCAAAAAGGGAAAGAACTACATGGGTAAACTACCTAAGTGTGACAAATGTCAACAGCATCATACCGGGCAATGCAAAAATGAAAAATGTGACAACTGTGGCAAAGTGGGGCACAGCGAGGAGACGTGTTGGCATAAGACGAAACGTGGAAAGAAAGGGTAAGGATGTTTTAACTGTGGTGACATGGGGCACTTTTGGGAAGATTGCCCAAAGGAGATTAACCAAGACCGTGAAGGAGCACCCGACATCGGAGCTCGTATGGCACGCCAAGGTCCAGATGTGGTTGCTGGTACGATCTTTGTTAACCAAAAATTTTACTTCTACATTATTTGATACCAGTACCGACCATAGCATCGTACCTCATGAATCCAAGAGTATACTTGGTATGGTAAAAGGATAAGTTATATAACTTGCACTCGATAGGACTAGTTGATGAGAAGCCTCAACGTGGAAACTAGGATGGACCAATTGTCGAGCAACCAAGCGGAGATCGTTATCCAGGATACGCCTCTACAAATTACTAGTGCTTGGAGGCACGAGAATTTCGCGCACAGAATGTGTTGCCTTCTCGGCTCACGTCGCAGACGAAGAAGCCGAAGACTTATCTGAACAACCACTCCAACGACAAGTCAAACTCGCATCAATTTGTTTCCCGACGTCGCGCTTACAGTCAATGCACCCCAGCAACTTACACTTTCGGCGAAGAAAGGATTGGTAGAATAGCTTCAGTAGCTGGTAGAGAAGGAAGTTAACAGACCAAGCTACCCGTTTTGAGTAACACCAGTGCTACTCGTCAAGTAGAAGGACGATGATTTTCAAATAAGCATCCACTACCAGGAGCTGAACGAACTAGCCAACAAGATTCGGGGACTCCTGCTAAGTGTTAACGAATTACTTATTTAACTAACTATGAGAATGCAACTACTATTACATGACTGATTGATGATCGAGTGTCATTAGCTGTGGATTCAGGAAGAAAGTATACCGGGAAAATTGTGGGACAATAACTTGTTTTAAAATATGGTGATTCTTACACGATGCACAAAACAATTTTTACGCCGAATGCGAAACCTTGAGAATCTAGGAAATGTACATTTAGGATCTTTGGGGACCCAAATCCGAACTCGTAAAAGTTGCTTAGGAACCACACCTGTTGACTCAAGCAAACCACATTATCCTGACATTCATGCTATTTCAGTTAACCAAATAGACAGTGCTCCAACTTATTTTGTTGAAATCTTCACTTTTACCTCTAGCGAGTAGATGTTTGCACGTCTACTCCCCATAATGATAGTTGCATCGCGTTAATTTTCCTCGCTGAGAGCGAACACACAATTGCTTCGGTACTTGGTCATTTCTTCATAATCATTATTTCGTTACTTGAAAACTTATATGTTACGCATGCATCAATTACTACGCATGAGGTTTCGCTTCGAATAAAGGCTTCACTGAAGCTCACATAATATTTTTCTAAAGCTAATTGTTGGGTTAACCTACGTTATTGAAATTGTCGGCTTCCTTGTTATCAAGTCAATACACTTTCTTTAGACTTCATTCCTTTCAAGTTACATTCATGGTTTATCTTCGTAACCATGCTGAGATACCCTCGTTGAGATATACGTTTATTGTCAGGTTACCAAGTTCAATTGCTTGAACTTATCCATTTCGCATATTCAGTTTAAGACGTAATATGATGTATTGAGAGCATCATATTCAAGTATTTTCGCAAAGATCCCTTCATTTCGAGTCATAGTAGACTTGGTTAGTCTACGGTCCCACTAAATCGTTTGTTGAATTCAACACCTTGCGGTGAAACTTCCACAAAATTGAAGCTTGCGCTAATTTGGTTACGCGCCTCCTACACGGATTTAATTGTTTATTCATTTACTTGCCCTAAATCCGTTTTGTTTATCACAATCAAAGCAGTCTCAACACAGTTATGTGTTAAGGCAATGGTACATAGATTCATTTCATGGCACGATGTACCTCCTAATGATTCTTTTGTTACGAGATAAATACCTTGCAGTATTTATTGTTTTCCATCTTCAATCAGAGACAGTAATACCTTGATGTTCCGTATTCAATTGAAAACTCTATGACATTGTGTAAATCAAAACTTCTGGCTTGTTCCGGTACATTTCATTTGATTTTCAAACACGGTGAACTTGTTCAGTCACCGCTATTACTGAATTATGTCGATACGACACCTTGTGGTGTCCTCACAAACTTGTAGATTGTGCTAATCATGGTCAATCATTTCACATAACCTGCATATACTTCGTCGACTTGATATTTAAACATCCCTGATGCAACTACAATAATACACCAAATTCGCTTGTATATAATTTGGCGTACTTTTGCAATTTGAGAATGTCAACACACTAAACCTTACCAGCCATCTATCCGGAAGTTGACAGATCATTTCCATGTTACTACCACATTTGAGTTGATATAGCGGATGCTATGGTTTTTGAAAACCCGTTTGCATATTCCGATCGATCGTTGGAGAATCTTGTCAATCAAAACTCCTCTTTTGTGGAACCCCTACTAGCTGGATTACACTAGACTATATGTCTTGTACCATTGACATCAAATGCTAAAAGCACATACCTTTTAACCATAGGGTTTGGGTTGTTATATGTTCTTGGACTCACCTGATGTGAGTAAGGTTTGATTCGGGTTGGTGATTATCTACCTCGGTTTTATTCATATACATACACGCGTGACGTAACCATAAGGAGTTAAGGTAGTACAAATTTCGAGGATGAAATTTTCTTAACGGGGGGAGAATGTGACAACTGTCAAATTTGCATGCATCCGTACATTTAATTAATATTGATTTATGCTTAATGATTGTGCTTGATTTCAACTAATGAATAAACTGCTTTCTGATTTCTGTAACATACATACATATGCATCACATTTCATACTGTCACTTCGTTTATTACATACAACCTTTAGTGACAAACTTGATGCACAAAGCACAGTTAGCACAGTGAGCGGATAACTCAGACACATGCTGACAATACCAGCACATAGACAGACACTATATTGAGGCCCAGTATGAGCCAGGGACAAGGTACTACACTTGTATGGAGTGTAGGGAAGTAAGGACCATAAGACTGCGTCACTAGGTGATAGTTTAGGTGTCGGAATGTGCCTAAAACCCACTCTAAGTGCAGAATTCGGCATTTATTACCAAAATTCATCATTTAAATATGCTAGTCACTTGCAAAAATATGGCAAAATGGTCCTGTATGCTTTCCTAAGTGCCGGGAATTGATTGTGACACAAAAAGCTATATAAAAGCACTTTACGGAATAATTAAGCACTTTAACGGAACAATACCAAACCGAACAACCGGACATTACCGGGAACACTAAAATATTATCAGAAGCATTGTTTTTATTTTTCTGAACTAGTTATGGTTCCCGAGCACACCAACACATTACCTAAGACATGGTACACACTAAACACTAGACATACCACTTAAACCATCCATTAATTCACCTTTTACCATTTGAATTTTCATTTAACCCCCCCCCCCCCTAATTGTAACCATCCCCATGAAGGGACCCCACATCAAGATAATCTCAAATCTTCTAAATCTTCAAAAATCTTCACATTGGGAATTGCTTGATCATGCATGTACTTAGGGGAACACTTGGACTATTGGGTATTAGAGTTTGGGGGTTATAAACACCATTATCTTCTTCATTTTTCTTCAACATTCACTCTCTCTCCCTCTTGCCCCTTGCTCTCAGCCGAACTACTCTCCCACACACCACCCATTTTCGATTTTGATTCAAGCAATTCAAGGTCTTCACAATGTGCACAAAGGTGAATTAGAAGGTGTGGAACTCATGGATCATCAAGGACCTCTCTAGTTTACTTTTATCCTCTCCATTTTCAAGCTTGATCTTCCCTAGCTTAAAAGCTAGTAGTGAGTCTCTTGAATCCTTACTTATGCCATGTTTATGGTGGTTAATAGTTATATTAAGATGATATCTCAAGAACACTAAAAGATTATAAATAAAAGTCTTGAACATAAAGTAACATGATGATGAAATAAGATGAAATCTTGATAAAATAAAGTTGTTTTGATATTGTTGTTATTTATTTGATGATTACTAGTAATATGATGTTTGATCATCATATGAAGCTTGTTAAGTTATGATTAAAAACATGACTTAACAAGTTACGGATGTTAAGTGTACATAAAATAATCATCTTCTTGTTAGAGCATGAACTTGATAATAAAAGTGATTTTCTTATAAAGTGACAAACCTAGTAGACTAGTAAACTTGTAAACTCAAGACTTGAGTATGAGTTCTCTTAGAAAACCAAGTTTAAAAGACGGTTTTTGAAAAAGTATGATTCTTACATATACTTACACCATCTTTGAAATAAACTAAGTATATGGATGCTAGTGAAACATGAAAATATTGTAAATATATATTTTTGTAAAATAAGTCCACAAGTTGTGAACATCTAAAAATTCCGGGAACAAGATTCTAACAAAAACAAACACACTTCGGAGGGTAACTAAACCTACTAAACACCCTCTAAGTTACTACGCGTTTTTACGAAAAACCAAGTTCATGTTATTATGTAAAGCGCATTGTTTTTGCACTTGGTTAGTGTAATGTTGTTTAATAATTTCTTGATGATTGATTGAATGAATTTTTGAAAAGAAAATGATATGCTAATAAGCATGGACATCTCCGTTTACAAAGGAAACTCTGGCGAAATTTTCTAAAATTCCAACACTTAGAAAGTATTTTTCTAACAAATGTTACAAATATATTTTACAACTTGTGTTCGAATATAAACTTCTCCATGGGTTTTGTTAAAAAAATACAAAGTATCGGAGGACGATTTTATAAATAAAAACGGATAAATATATATTTAGAATATATGTTTTACACTAAGACACTTGTGCGAATATTTGTATATGTTTTGTGAACTAGTTATATTATTTTAGGGTAAAATAATATAATTTAACAAATACCATGGAAATTACAACTCCAAAATAATACCAAAAATATCAAGGAATAGAATATTTAAGTTACACACTCGGTATCAAGAAAGCGAACGTTAAGACATAACTTATAAAATATTCCAGAAAATACTCTTACACATATATTTTGGTAAAATATTATTTTGGAGATTTAAGAAGTAAAAATATATTATTTTTGGGAAAATAAATATATTTTGGAAAGACGTTAAATTGGACAAACGAATTAAATATATTTTCTTGAGTGGGACTTAAAGTATAGTTTTCGGAACTACAAATAGACATGTATAAATGCCCCCATCCTTGGGAAGGAAATACGGAGTTAAAATACTTGAGAAGTATGAATACGAAATAGTTGTCTAACTATTATTCCAAAACCTTAAAAATAATTTAAGTTAAAATATTTTATTTTAACAAATGATTATAACTTGGAATAATGTCAAGAAATCGTAACTCAAACATAAATACAAAGGCAAGGCACGGTCCGATCGTCTAATAGACATTAGTACATTGTAGGGAGTCGTGTTTGCTGACGAGACCGGAGATTTGAGTACGATATAGGAGACGCACTACAGTGAGTTCATGTCCCCCTTTTCTCTTAACTGTTTCCAGTTTTATACTCCGGGGGTGGAATACATGTTACAATAATTAGAGACGCTTTTATACATGGTATGGTTAGCTTAAGGAGGGTTTAGACGCTTAGATCATGTGAAAGGTGGGTATAACACTTAAGGCCATTAATCCTCATTGTAGGACCGAGGGACATGAGTGATAGATCTATTTGGGTGTAGCGAGCCCACACCCATGCGGACCCGGGGTGGCCCATGTGGTGACTGTGTCTTATTCCCGGAGACAAGTTTGCTAGGTTTGAGTACTTCCTGCACCGTTTCACACATACCATTGGCTTTGCAACCCATTGGTGATCTCTTTTTCCTTATTGGTACATATCAGGGACTTTTATACATACAGACACACTTTAAAGGTTTATACATACTCACATACACATGAACTCGCTCAACTTTTGTTGATTTTTTTTAAATTACATGTATTTCAGGAAATTAGTGGATCTGGAAGGGTATGCGTGTGTTTCAAGCTGCGTTGAATAAAGATATCATCCAGGGTTGTAGGGTTTGAGAGGTGTAACCTATTCCTGGACGGGTTACATGTCTCTAATCCTCGTTTTACATAAAGTCTTTTGTTGAGTCTTATGAACCCGTTTTAAATAAGTCATGGTTTGTAACTTAATTTGGGGTTGATGTTTTCAAGACAAGCATGTTATGGTACTATCTAAAACTTTATTTAATGGATGAACATCTCGTGTTTTTATCATATAGCATTGTTATGATTGTTTCTATGGTATTAAGAGGTCACACCAAAATAACCACGCTTCCGCAAAAGTCAGGGTGTGACAAAAGTGTTGGACTTGTCCACCTACATATAGCATAGGAATCACCTTCACCGACAACCTCTTGCGTTCTCGTCTTAATCTAGAGCAACTAAGGTATCTTAGGCACTTTGGGGTTGTTCCATCCAGTAAGGAACCACCCGATCTGGATAAATTCCTTAGAAATAGACAAACTCCATAAGACAGCTTCTAGGCACGGGGTCGTGTCCAGGTCAACACGCCCCCGTGTCCACCCAAAGATTCCCGTCTGATTTCGTGTTAGAATACGGACAAAATATGTCAGGATTCCACCTGACACTGGGCCGTGTCCAGCCGACACGGGGCCGTGCGCAGCGTACTGTCGTTTTCTATAAATGCAGCCAAGAATCCTGCACATTTGAACCATTCAAGGGACAGAGATTTGGGGAATCTTCTCACATACCATCCTAGGTATTTTCTAAAAGAAGTTTCTCAACAACCTTTTTGTCCTTTCCTCTTTTATCCACTTTCATCTCCTTCAATTGTTCTTCATGCTTCCATTAAAGCTTGAAATCTCCATAATTTCAAGCTTTATTGAGATGTTTGTTAGATTTTTATTCATGGAATCTTGTAAAAAATAAGTTCTACAACATCGTTTTAAGTTGTTTCTGCTTAAGAACGTTTTAAAAATCACAAAAACAAATTAAAACTCCATGATTCTTTGTTCCAAAAATCTGCAGACATCTGAACACGGGCCGTGTTCATTGAACACGGGGCCGTGTTCGAAGTACTGATCCCATAAAGTTAGACCCTTTTCGGTATGTTTTCTCAGAATGGCGAGCAGAGCTAGCGGAACATCTTCATCGCACTCCAGAAACAACTGACAAGGGAGAAGATCATCAACGGTTGAAGATTCTCTTGTAAACTATGTTTACGCCTTAAGAGAAGCCATTGATGAGATGACGGGAGTGGAAGAAGCATTGGTTGACCGTATCAATCATTTGACAGTTGGACTAGAGGGATGTCTTCGAGAAGTCAACCTTTTGCACCAAAGGTTGAACATTCTCGCTTCTCCTCCTTTGATTCTAATCATTAACCAAAGGGCATGGAATGTATTTCCCGAAGTCATCATACCGGCCGAATGGTACGCCATACATCTGGGGCCCCCTCGAGACGTACTACAAGGGGTTCTTGTTGGTGTCACTCCTCCTCCACAAGATGTTGAAGAAAACGACCCCGCCTTCTTTCTCCCGAGAGAGATAGAAGAATGGCTCTAGCAACATCTTGGGAATACCTCTCGGCTCGGAGTTCTATAAAGCTTTTAGATACCGGAAAACTATTTCCGGAGTTTTGGTTCTTATTGTACTCGTAGAGCTCCATAGGATGATTTTACATATCACTTGACCTATCTAATTTAGGACCCTTAAATTTTATTTTCTGCTTTGTTTTTAACTTTTTAGGATTATTATGTAATTCTCTCTATGACTTAATGAATGATGGTTTTAGCTAATTTGGTGTTTGGATGATGTTGTAATGAATAAAACACACTCGGGATGGTGAAGGATAACAAGGGAAACTTGAACCAACACCCCATGCACGAAAACGGGGTCATCCGACAAAATTTTCTTCATTACAGCAAGTTCAGCACGGGCCGTGCCTGCCCAACACGGCCTTGTGCTGCACAATCTGCAGAGAATGCCCAGTTCAGGTAACTGGACACGGGGCATGCTCACTGAACACGCCCCCGTGCCCAGGCTTCTGTTTCTCTTTATTCATTTCTGTTACTGGCGATCTGAACACGAGGCATTGCCCGGACACCACGGGGCCGTGTCCAGACGCCCAGTAACGCAAATTTTGCTTTTCACACCTTTTACACATTCAATCAACCTAAAAACTTATTTTCGGGACACATTGAGGACAATGTGTAATTTAAGTGTGGGGGGGGGGGATGCTAAAACTTTGAATCTTGCAAGTCCTAATCACAAGCCTTACACAAAACTCTATTGGAACTGCTAATCACCCCAAAAAAAAAATTCAAAAATTTTCATTTTTTTACTTGTCTAGGTTTAACTTGGGAATTTCAAGTTCTAAAAAGGTTATATTTTTACAAATTTACAACCGATAGCGTCGTGATAAAAAGAAACAACATAAGAGAATTATGAAACGGCATGACAAGCTTAGTTAAAATTTGATTATATATACTTGATCACATAAAAACTCATTCCCACAAAAAGTGAGTTTTGAGCTTTTATTGAGCATACAAATACATATCGTTAAACTAAATGCTCATTTTTCGTTTCTTGTGTGAATAGCCGCTTGGTTCTTACGACTCTAGAACTTGCCACGACGATACATTCCCGGTCCTTACCAACTTAAACCCGAGTAAGTAAATGATGGAGGCATTAGGACTACCCCTTTTTATTTCTACACCATTATTTTTTTTACCACCTACCCAAAATCCCCCTAGTTAACCCCTTTGAGCCTAAACCTTTTCATTTCTTAACCCAAAAACAAACACCGTTTTTACCCACCAAAACCCTTTTTATTTTAAACCCTTTGTTTTAGTAACAAGCTCGGTTTTTTCTTATGACTTTTTTTTCAAAAAAAAAAAATGTTGATGATGAAGCAAAAGAGAAATAAACAAACAAGTTCATCCAAAATAACTTTGTTTTAATAATGGCTTCATCAAAATAAACATTGCAAAAATAAAAAGTCTTACGAAAACCGACGCTTTTTACGCCTTTCGCCCTTTTACTAACCACTAACCCAACCACCTACCTTTAACCCAAGCCTAACCCTTCACCCAAAAGTCATCTTGATATTTACAAAGGTATATAGTTAAAAAGGAGGAGGATTGATTGTTTGGCAAGCCTGTGGTAGGAGTAAGTTCCATGCCGCTCTCGAGTGATTCACTAAAATACATCTTTGGCTAAGTGTTGAGCGATCCCCCGTCAGGTATGTGAACTTGTATATAAGTGGAATTTTAAAAAGGCATGTTATGCCCTAATAAGTAATTTATCTTATGTAATGTTTTAAATAAATCATGACGAATAGGATTGTAAATAAATAAAAATAAAACTTAATAAAGAATCTTGGAAATCCCGACACTCTATGACAAGCCCAAAAACCTTCTCTTCTACCCATTCCATTTGGGAGTGTAAAGCCACATTATAAAGAGTTTTGCTTGAGGACAAGCAAAGATTCAAGTGTGGGGGTATTTGATGTGCACAAAATGCAACATATAAATTACATCAATTGTGGCATAAAACTAACCCTTTTTTAGTACTAATGTTGGAAAAAGTGTGTTTTTGTCTTCCTTTTGTATTTTCAGGATTAAATGAGCACAAATTAACAAAAGAAGCAAAAAGACAGCTAAATCTAACATAAATACAAGAAAAGGAACCAACGTGGCATGCCCGACCTCCCCGACAGCATCTTCCCAAGCAAAACAAGAGAACATAAGGCTAAACACGCCCCGTACTCAGTAAACACGTGGGCGCGCCCAAGTGCCAGCATAAAAGACAAAGCTATAGAAGCTTCTATCGCCCACCACGGGGTCGTGCTCGGCGGACACGGGGCCGTGGTCAACTATAAGATTCGGAGAATCCAGGAAAATCTTGATAGTACAGATATGCTTCTGCACACGGGGGCGTGCCCAGCGGACACGGGGGCGTAGTCAACTAATGCAGACAAACTGCAATTAATGAAGGAAGAGAAGAGGATGGACACGGGGCCGTGCCCAATGGACACGGGGCCGTGCCCGGGCTGCTGTTCAGGCTATAAATAGGGGTGCTTGGCTCATTTGCAAACCATCCCTTGGCACACCACCTCTCTCACACTTCACCCACCACCCACCACCATCACAACACCATCATCCATTGTCCATCATAGAGTGTGTGAGTCGTCTCGGGATCCAAGATTGATCGTAAGAGTTCTTGACAATCAAAGGCCATGTTTGCCTAAGTCTCTTACATCACTTGGTGAAGACAAGTGTCTAGTGTAATACTTTTTATTTTTAATCTTTTCGCACTTTTTACTTGGTTTTGTATTAATGACTTTAATAACTAGTTTCTTATGTTGAAGGTGATTCTTCCTTATCGTTTGTCCGTGGTGTCTTGGCATTATTTTACTGTCTATATAAAATAAAAGATTTTCACCATTCATATCTCCACGGTCTATATGGAGATATGTTGGCTACCTGGTCGGGGGTTAAGGGAACGGTTTGGTAAGAGTCTTGCCTTGTTCAGTGTATAGATCCTGCAAGGACCTGGGTCAAATTTAGTAGGACCTCCTTCAATACCCACCGGTATTGGATGACGGGGGTCCAAACTCTTTGATCCCCTCATATGTAAGCTACTATTAATACTTTAATCCGGCTACTTAGGGCTGTATCCTTGCTGACTCAGACTACTTAGCCGAGGGTAACGTCACCTTCAAAAGAGGGGCCTACCATAATATGCATTAATAACTTAATTAATTATCTTTCAATAATCCGACCCTTTAGGATTGTATCCTTGCTGACTCAAACTACTGAGTTGAGGGTAACGTCACCTTCAAAAGAGGGGCATACTACAATAACTAAGATAATCTCTTAAAAAGTGCAAAAGTGCGGAAATAATCAAAGGTTACACTATACACGAGTCGGAGCCAAGTGATTCATCTTGTCTTTCTGTTTTTATTTTTATTTTATTTTTCAGCATTTTAGTTAGTTTTTATTTTTTTTTATTTTTAAAACCTTTTTCTAACTTTTGATTTGATTAGAAGTTGAGGATAAACCGGTACTAAAAGCTCTTGTGTCCTTGGACGACCTCAGAATCTTACCAACACTATACTATGCTCACGATGGGTGCACTTGCCCAAATGTGTGTTTGGTGTTAGTAAATATCGTGTTTTATAAATTTAAAACTTGACTAACGTGTAAAAAGGGCTTAAAATATACTTAAATACCTATCACACTTTACGCACATCAGCGATCTTCGAGAAATCCTTGATAAATCTTTGATAATACCCAGCGAGGCCAAGAAATTATCGCACCTCCGAAGGATTCTTTGGTGCCGCCCAGTTCTTGATAGCATCCACCTTAGCAGGATCCACGTGTATCTCTAATTCATTAACAATGTGGCCAAGGAAGTGCACTTCTCGTATCCAGAAGTCACACTTAGAAAACTTTGCTTAGAACTGCTCCTTCCTCAGGAGTTCCAAAATAAGGGGCAAATGTCGCTCGTGATCCTCCTTGCTCTTTGAGTAGATCAGAATGTCGTCGATGAACACAATAACGAAATCATCGAGATATGGTTTGCATACTCGGTTCATGAGATCCATGAAGACTGCTGCCGCGTTCGTCAATCCAAACGGCATAACGAAAAACTCATAGTGCCCATACCGCATTCGAAAAGCCGTTTTGGGAACATCCTCCTCTCGGACTCTCATCTGATGATAGCCCGATCTTAAGTCGATCTTCGAATAAAAACTTGACCCCTGCAACTGGTCAAACAAGTCGTCAACGCGTGGCAAAGGGTAGCAGTTCTTGACAGTCACCTTGTTAAGTTCCCGATAATCTATGCACATACGAAAGGACTCGTCTTTCTTCTTCACAAAAAAAACTGGTGCTCCCCAAGGCGAAGAACTGGGTCGAATAAAGCCTCTATCCAACAGCTCTTGAAGTTAATTGGATAGCTCTTGCAACTCTCCAGGTGCAAGACGATAAGGAGCTCGAGCAATTGGGGCCGCTCCTGGCGCAAGATCAATCTGAAATTCCACTTGGCGGTGAGGAGGTAAACCAGGTAGTTCCTCAGGAAATACATCAGGAAACTCACGAACAACTGGCAGGTCTTCAATCCTTCTTTCTTCTGACGGGGTATCAGTAACAAGTGCTAGAATAGCAGGATACCCCTTTCGTAGACACTTCTGTGCTTGCATAGCTGAGATGATACCAACCATTGCCCCACTACGATGCCCTTGAACCGATAATGACTCTCCACTGGGGAGAGGAACACGTACAATCTTCTCCTTACATAAAATCTTAGCTTGATGATTAGACAACCAATCCATACCAACCACTACATCAAAACTACCGAGGGTAATAGGAAGGAGATCAATATCAAACACTTGACCCACAAGATCTGGTTTACACCCAAATAGGACATGCGAAGCTTCAATCGTTTTGCCTTCAGCTAATTCTACTACATGCTTAGCTTCGAAAGGTGTTGGGGCTAACCTTAATCGCTGACTGAACTCTAGGGACACATAACTCCAATCGGCACCGGAATCAAATAACACAAAAGCATAAAGATTGTTCACAGAAAACGTACCAGTCACGACATTGCTGTCGTTCCTAGCATCACCAGCACTGATCGTATATACCCTTCCACGAACACATTGCCCCCGTTGTTGCCGTTGTTGTTGTTTCCAGCATTGTTGTTGTTATTCTAACGATTGTTGTCATTGGCTTTCTGATTCAGTTGAGGGCAATCCCGCTTGATGTGACCCTCATCCCCACACTAGAAACACCCCTTCCTAAAGCCTTGATTCTGATGGGGCTGCTGCCTCTCCGGCTGCTGATGTTGCTGATTTTGCTGCTGCTGCTGCTTTGGGTGCGGAGCTCTACAGTCTTTTGCCTCATGGTCTACCTTCTCACACCTACGGCAAGCACGGACACACGGTCCATAATGATGATAACCACACTTGCTGCACTTGGGCTTCTTACCAACGTAGGTGCCTTGACTCTGATTGCTGCCCTGGCCTTGGTTAACTGAGGACGACTGACTGTAACTATGGTTGTTGCTGTTGTCAGGCCTTTTCTGAGATTGACTGGCACTGCTTGCTTTATCAGCATCATTCCATTTACGCTTATTATCACTAGCAGGTGTGGTAGCGGTAGCAGCAGGGGTAGTAGCAGAAACACGTGGCGGTAACGCACCACGCTCGACCTCTTGGTCGGTAATATTGTGTGCTAAGCGGATGATCTGAGGCAGATTGTTGAGGTTTGAAGCAGTGACCAAACTCTTTACTGAGGGTGCTAAGCCTTTGATGTACAGCTTGATTCTTCGAGGTGGAGGTCGAGACAAATTAGGGCACATGTTTGCTAGCTCATGTGACCTCTTTGTGAATGCTTCAATTTCAGACCCCTCCATCTTCAGATTATAGTACTCGTTCTCAAGTTTCTGAATCTCATCACGAGGACAGTACTCCTCCCGCATTAACTCCTTGAAATCATCCCACGTAGTGGCATTAGCCATCTCGATGCCCAACATTTTCACCTGGGCATTCCACCAAGTTAAGGCACCATCCTCCAAAGTGCCTGTAGCATACTTCACACGGTCCCCCTCGGGACAGTTACACATAGCGAAGACAGACTCAGCCTTCTCAAACCAACGCAATAACCCCACAGCCCCTTCAGTCCCACTGAACGTCTGTGGCTTACAATCCATGAATGTCTTGAAAGTGCAAGCAGGCGGATGGTTTTGATTCTGATTCGCTTGCTGACCTGATGGACGAAAGGAAATACAACACAAGGGTAAGAGTTGTGTATGCGACACAAGAATAAAGAAGATTTGGCACATATCGTACCAGCTTGATAGGCTGCTAATGCCTCAGCCACTCGGGTGTTAATCAGATTTGTCAACCCAGCCTGAGACATCGCAATGTGTCCACGTCCATGGCCTCGTCTACTCATGATTCTATATAAGGAGAGGGAACAAGTTTAAGAATCGAGATAAGATAGGAGTCAAATCTCACGTTGACATCTATAACTACAAAGTTTACACCAAACAATAGGGCGGGACCCTTCTCACACTCGTTAAGCCTCACTGGGACTCACATGCACCTCACATTATTATTATGTGTGCACCCATAATAATAACGCAATTTGCATACTTATCTCAGTGCCTCTTAACTTGTGTTAAAAGGTTCCCCCACATTCAAATAATAAAACGAAAGGCATTACAGAATTGATAATCACAAGAGTCAAAGGGTAGGGCCATACTATCTATCTCCACTAAGATATGCAGCACAGGTAATCACACCAATGTATCAAATATGTTGTTTCATGCAAGCCGTGTGTGTGTAACTACTAAGCAAGTAGTGCATAAAGTAAACAGAAGACAAACCTTGCAATCTGGAGCTGAGTGTCATGGTCGATTTTCGAAGTCGTTCGGTTATAGTCTGGTTTTATAAAAACGTTTTAAAACCTAGTTCACTATAACAAGTGGCTCTGATACCAAACTGTCACACCCCCAAAATACCACATGCGGAAGCACCGCGGGACGTGTGACGTACCAGGATCCAAGCCACCAATCACATTGAATCGATAGTAAATATTTAAATAACACATGTAATTCATTTCATATTGTGAATCCAAGTCATAAGTTAAAACCAAAGTAAACGTTTAGCGGAAGCATATAGTAAATTGCAAATCAACTATTTCAAAACGAGTGTTCAAAACCAATGTAACAGGTATCCAAGAGTCTCGATCCATGACCACTCCAGCACTCCCAGATAGCAAGTCCATAATCAAGAATCTAACGACCTGCAAGCATGCAGACAAGTGTGTCAGACGACGCTGGTGAGTTCAAAGTTTGTTAATACATTATAGTGACCAGATATGAGTATAATTCAATGATTTGATGTTGTTATTAACTCAATTACCGCAAATGGCTCTAGACTTATTTGCCTAAACCCCAATGCTATATCACACATTGGTCAAGTGGTTAAGGTATTAGTTCACGACCGTCCTCCCCGGTACGGTGTGAGGGTGCCAAACCTAATAGCGCTATCAACTAATAACCCGGTTGCCTCCCCGGCAACCAATCGGTATGTGTAAGGGGACTTAATGATAGAAATGAGTGTAATAACGAACATCCCAATAACCCGACGTTCCTTCCCGGAACGATTACCAGATGTCCCTCCCCGGGACGCATGCTTGGAGAAAAAGCAGTGAACTCACCTTGGTTTGCTTGGTTTGTTTAGTTAATAGTTTCCAAGTTAATCAACCAACCCTACCGTGGTTAACAATACTTATCAGTCTCATAATCACCCAAGTCATATGTTTTTCACAGATTGCAATCATCACAGAGTTACGGTGCAACAAGTAGCATGCATCTCATCATTAATATGTAACAAAGATCGTATACACACTCAAGTATTTGTCATCATTAACATCACAAGCACCCACTGTTCATTTCAGTGACTTCCACGGCGAAACATTCTTGTGAAGAAAAATCATGTTTCGTCGGACAACTTGTCAACGAAAGACCCTATGTTTCGTCGGTCTGCTTGTCGACGAAACACCCATGTTTCGTCGATATGTGGTGTGACCAAAATCATGTGTTTGGTCGAGCAACAATTACAGATCCAATCGATTACAATTCTACATGTTCTAGAACCCTAATCATCATCAACAGTTACATCATGAACATCGATCAATCATCAATCATTCAACAAGGACATTAACAATTCAAATATACATATCATCAATTTATCATTCTGACCAAATCGTATGACTACAATTTTAATCATGCTTAACCCTAATTTAACACATCATTCCCAACTGTAACTGTTAATCACATAGGTCTAGTGGTTTGTTATTATCCAGAATCTATGAAACATCCGTTTTTCATTACCATACAGAGACCGGGTTTACAATCATCATTAATATGATTACCATAATCAAGACACCAAGCATTACATAGTAAATAGTCACTAATGATTTCAAAGCAAACAGTTAATAATGGTTGGACACTAACCGAGATAAAGGGAATGATAAGTTCGACTGATATGGATAGCTCGAAGAACTCAAAGTTGTCGTCGCACAGAAGATAGGAAGTTCTAGGGTTTGTGTAAAAGGGCTGTGCTCGGTTATATATTGAACTAACATAAAACCATGCTGGGCCTTCGGCGAAAGACCCCCATAGACGAATCATATGTTTCGTCAAGTAAGGTGATGGCGAAACACTATATGTTTCGTCGATTATGGTTTATGGCGAAACACCCAAGTCTTTCATCGAGTGATGTTTTAACAGTTCATAAGTTTATTACTTACCAAACTATAATTCAAAACACCAAACATATATCAAACATAAACAAGTTACAATGCAAACGAATTATGAAAACACTTTGCGAAACGAGTAACGTGTCAAGTAAGGACCATGAAAACTCGGGTTGTCACATATATGCTTGATTTCTTAATTCGTCTAATTCATTTAATTGATAAAATCGATTTTTACCGGCAAGGTCTTGGTCAAGATTTACGTTTTTTAATGCTCAATAGGCCTTGTGAGCAATTTCTACCGGGAGGTGACAATTTTTTTCATATACGAGCTTATATGGGGTGGTGCCAATTGGTGTTTTGTAGGCGGTTCGAAAAGCCCATAAAGCATCATCTAACGTATCCACCCAATCTTTCTTGTTTTGACCGACGGTTTTTTCTAGGATTCTTTTTAGCCTTCGGTTTGTTACTTCGACTTGACCGTTGGTTTGTGGATGCTAAGTGGTTGAAACGCGGTGATAGACCCCATATTTTGTTAGGATTTTGTATAATTGATGATTGCAAAAATGGGTGCCTCTATCACTAATTAGTGCTTTTGGAGCACCAAAATGAGAAAATAATCGTTTTAGGAATCTTAATACCACTCTACCTTCGTTGGTTGGAAGAGCTTCGGCCTCGGCCCATTTGGACACGTAATCGACCGCTACAAGAATGTATTTATTACCTTTTGATGGTGGTAAAGGTCCCATAAAATCCATACCCCAAACATTAAAAATTTCACAAATAAGAATGCCTTTTTTGGGCATTTCATTTCTTGTAGAGATATTACCTGTTCGTTGGCATGCTTCACAAGTTTGAATGAAATTATGAGCATCCTTATGGATGGTTGGCCAATAAAATCCTGAAT
This sequence comes from Helianthus tuberosus, assembly GCA_030545235.1. Lineage (NCBI taxonomy): Eukaryota > Viridiplantae > Streptophyta > Magnoliopsida > Asterales > Asteraceae > Helianthus > Helianthus tuberosus. Next base: position 136,813,204 of record CM060371.1, on the reverse strand, counting down.
CGAGTACCTTTCGTGTGGTGCTTGTGACTCCATGATGTCCTCCGTACGATCCTTCATGACAATGGCAAAGAATTTGTCTTGCTTCTTTCCATGGACACATCTTTGAATAAGTTGATCCGCACATATTTTAAAAAGATATGGGTCTTCCCAAAAATAGTGTTTTACATCGGCAAAGAATTTTGATCTTCGTTGATGTGACCAACCTTTGACTAGAATGCCACTAGCTAAGTAGTTAGCATAGTCGGCGTACCATGGTTCTTCTTGGTATTTGACCATTTCTAAAGATTTGATGAGAAACTTTTCGTTGATGAGTTTTTCTCGAGCCGACTCCAAAGCAGGATCTTCTAAACGTGACAAGTGGTCGGCGGCGGTGTTTTCGGCTCCTCATTTATCTTTTAGCTCTATGTCGAATTCTTGGAGGAGAAGAATCCACCGGATCAAACGTGGTTTGGCATCTTGTTTCTTGAAGAGATATTGAATGGCGGCGTGATCCGTATAGACTATTGTTTTAAAAAGAACAAGATAGGAACAAAATTTATCAAAAGCAAATACTACGACTAGTAACTCTTTTTCGGTTGTTGTATAATTTTCTTGAGCATCATTTAGACTTTTACTTGCATAGTATATTTTCTTTTCGTTGTCCTAGAATGGCCCCAACGGTAAAGTCACTTGCATCGCACATGATTTCAAAGGGTAATTTCCAATCGGGTGCTATCATGATGGGTGCGTTGACTAGCATTTCTTTTAAGGTTAGAAATGCTTTGTTGCATTCTTCGTCAAAGACGAATGGTGCGTCTTTTTCAAGTAATTTTGTTAGAGGTCTAGAGATTTTCAAAAAGTCTTTGATAAATCGCCTATAAAATCCGGCATGTGCTAAGAAACTTCGAATGGCTCGAACGGAGGAAGGTGGAGGTAGTCGGGAAATAGTGTCTATTTTGGCCCGATCCACTTCTATTCCTTCACGTGAGATTTTATGACCGAGTACTATTCCTTCCGTTACCATGAAATGGCATTTTTCCCAATTAAGGGCGAGGTTAGTTTCCTCACATCGGGATAGCATTCGTTCAAGGTTATCGAGGCATTGGTCATATGTATCTCCAAAGATAGATAGAAAAAGCATCCATAAAAACTTCCATAGTTTTTTCTATCATATCGTGGAAGATGGCCACCATGCAACGTTGAAACATAGCGGGGGCATTGCATAGACCAAAAGGCATGCGTCGATAAGAGAAAGTTCCATAGGGACATGTAAAAGTTGTTTTCTCTTGGTCCTCTGGTGCAATTAGAATTTGAAAATAACTTGAGAAACCATCAAAAAAACAATAAAATTTATGACCGGATAGTCTTTCTAGCATTTGGTCGATGAAAGGTAAAGTGAAGTGATCTTTCCTTGTCGCTTCATTTAACTTGCGATAGTCGATACAAACTCTCCATCCGGTGACGGTTCTTGTTGGTATTAATTCATTTTTATCATTTGTTATTACTGTCATACCTCATTTCTTTGGAACTACTTGAACGGGACTTACCCATGGGCTATCGGAGATAGGGTAGATAAGTCCAGCGTCAAGGAACTTGATGACTTCATTTTTAACCACTTCTTGAACATTTGGATTTACGTGACGTTGTGGTTGTATTACCGTTTTATAGTCATCTTCCATTAAAATCTTGTGGGTGCACATGGATGGGTTGATGCCTTTGATATCCATTAGCCTCCATGCAATTGCATTTTTATGTTTTTTAAAAGTTCTATTAATTTTTATTTTTCAAAAAGTGATAGTTTCGAAGAAATGATGGCGGGAACTTACCAAGTCTGTCTAAAAATGCGTATTCTAGACCTTTAGGTAGTTCCTTGAGTTCAAGTGGTGGTGGTGGGTCTTCAAGAGACCGCTTATATTCTTCTTTATTAACATCGATGACCGAAAACGATTGCTCGAGGGCAATTTCTTCTTCGATGAACTCTTCTTCTTCTTCTGTATCGGGTGGTTTCGCTTCATCTTTGATTAAGGGGTCGTCGTTATGAATTGGATATTTCATTCATTGGTCAAGATCGACATACCTTTTATCGGCCCCTAATCGAAGTGGTAGGTTGGTTTGCTTCCGTTAGGTCAAGGCTTGATAGGATTTTAAAATTGGTTTTCCCAACACGAGGGGAGTATCATCTAAGATGACAAATTCGGTTGGGACTACCTCTTTATTTGCTTGAATTAAGACACTTCCAACCATTCCCTTGGTAGTAATCGTTTTGCGATTGGAGAGAAAAATAGGAATTTTAAGATAAGAAAAATCACTAGTACCTAATTTTTCGAAAATATAGTTAGGCATTATGTTAACACAAAGATTTTTATCGATTAGCACATTACTAACAAAGATGTGTTGAAAAAAACATGGTACCGGTTTTATGTTCATTTCATGATATTCATCTTGTATTAGCGAAGTTTGATCATTTGTTAACGTGACGCTTACCAATTCTTCGATTTTAGTAGAAGTGTTCAACTCTTTTAAAAACTTAGCATGTGAAGAAACCAAACTATGATTTTCAAAGGAAGGTTGTAAAACATGAATTTCTGAAAAAGTTTGATCAATTTTAGAATCGTTAGTTATAGAGTTACCTTCTTGTTGAGTTGGTTCATGCGTGAGTATTTCATTTTGTTCTTCTATTTTTACCTCTTCGATTATTACCTCTTTAGTAGAAATAGCCTCTTCTTTTTCTCTAGATTTCTTAAGTAAGATTTCTAGATTTTTCATACTTTCTATGAGTCTCGTGGCTTCGGGGATGATTGTTGGTAGAGTGTCATAATCTTCAAACGGATTGGCATCCCAAAAGCTTGATTTTGGGAGTTCAAACCTTGGTTTTTCATAATTGGTGTATGAAGGACTAGGAGTAGTGTACGAGGTTGATGGTCGTTTAAAAAGGTTACAATATTGTACCGAATGGGATTTTCCGCAAATGGTACAGTAAGGTTCCTCATAATCATCTTCTATATAGTAGGTGTGGTCTTCTGAGTAGTAATCTATTGTTTTGGAAGATACCCAGAAGAACAACGAGCCTCGGGATCAAAAACAGAATTTAAAAATTTAACAGAAAGTTGAGCACGGCCTCGTGCTGAATGAGCACGGCCCCGTGTTCAGTTCTGTATCTGGGCATTTTAAAAAGTTTTTATAAAAATTTACAGCACCGGGGCGTGTCCCAGCAGCAAGGCCCCGTGTTAACCTACTGTAAAAAACAAAAAAAAATTAAAAACGAACGCGCAGTTTTGAAAAAATGTTAGAATTTGATTAGGCCGTTAATTTTAAGCTTCCTTAAAATCCTTGTGTCCCCTGCAATGGCGCCAAAAACTTAACGTGAGTGGGTGAGTATGTATTTTTAGCTCTTTTTATTCGCCGATTTCAAGTTTTAAATTTATAAAACACGATATTCCACTATCACTCTACACACACGCTTAGGGCAAGTATACCCATCGCAGACGTAGTATAGTGATGGCAAGATACCGAGGTCGTCCAAGGACACAAGAGCTTTTAGTACCGGCTTATCGTCAACGTCTAATCGAACCAACTTTTGAGAAAAGATTTTTAAACTAATAAAAAGATAAAAACAGAAAATAAAAATAAAATAAAAATAAAAATGATAGACAAGAAAGAATCACTTGGATCCAACTTATCTTTCATGAACCCTTTTGATAATTTTCGCACTTTGGGCATTTTAAGAGATTATCTTAGTTATAGTAGTAGGCCCCTCTTCCAAGGCGACATTACCATCAATCTAGTGGTTTGAGTCAGCAAGGATACAATCCCAAGAGGTTGGATTATTGGAAGATAATTAAGTTGATACTTACCATCATCGACTGAAAGATATAAATATAACGACTCATATATGTCTCAGATAAGTTGATACTTATCATCATCGACTGAAAGATATAAAAACCAACAACAAAAATAAAAACCATGTGTGGATCTTGAAAAAAAAATAGGGTTTGGCTCAAAGTTTCCAGAACTCATGGCTGCAAAGTGGGGTTGTGGGTCAAAAACCTACCCTCCACCATCCTTGCCACGCCATCATCATCAATTTTCGGAAAAAATGTTTTGAACTATCAGTGCCAAGAAAAATGTTTTCCACCAAGCAAGAAACTGTAAAACTCCTATGATAAAATACACCAAATACACAAAAAAGAAATCAGCACTATACATGAAAAACCCCCCAAATCTGAATCAAGCCCAAACAAACACCACCAAAACAAATCAGTGGAGGAAAGCTGGGAAAATTAGAAACATCAAACAAAAATCAAATTCATCTACTAACCTCAGGTCGCCGGACATCGGTGAAAAGTCACCTCCGCCTCCACCGGCACCACCGGGGATGAAACAAAGACCACCGGCACCGCCGGTACCACCGGGACAAACCGACTGAAAATATAAAAAGCACCGGCACCACCGGGTACCATCGCCCCACCGGGCACCATCGGCACCACCGGCGGCGCGTGGAAGAGAGTGAGGGTGGTTTAGTGGGTCACTGGCATCACCCACCTCTAAATTATCTCTCTATACTGTCTCTCTTTCTCTCTCTGCCCCACACCGTCACCCAGCAAACCCATCAAACCATTTCATAAAAAAAACCCATCGAAACCATTTCATAAAGAAAACCCAGCAAACCCATCAACCCATTTCATAAAGAAAACCCAGCAAAACCAGCATCTGTACAATTAAATTCAAAATTCACCGATGGGGTTGAAGCCACCCACCACTAGGCTGCCGAACACCATCACCCACCACTAGGTTGCTGAACACCATCACCAAACCATCACCCACCTTTATCCCCACCAACCCTAACGCTGCCATTAAAGCCCAACGCCACCACCACCAACATCGTCGCCCCCACCTCCGCCCCACACCATCACAACCAGTCACAAAAACCATCACAACCAGTCACAAAAACCACCACCACCACCACCGGTATGTGAGCAAAAAGAGAGAGAGAGAGATTTGGTTTTCGAGTGATGAGAGAACGGGAGAAAAGAGATCTGTTTATTGTTATGTGTGACAGAGAGAGAGAGAGAGAGAGAGAGAAGACTTTAAAGAAAGACAAAATATTTGACAAATTGAGTAAATTACCTTGAGGTGCATGTTAGAAATATTTTTTTAAGAAATAAATATAAAATTGTTTTCTATAAAACGGAGGAAATTATTCACCAACATATTTGTTGACCCAAAAATATATTTTTCTAACGTGGTGCAGGTTTTCAAAGTTGATGATCAAGTGATGTGGACACGTAGCACGGGCCTTAGGAAATTAAATTGAAATCTTGATATTTTTGTTTTGAACAATGTATGAACAATTTTGACTATTATATGTTATGTGACTATTTAAATGGTTATGCTTTAAATATTGAAACAATTATTAGTTGTCATGAGTTATGGCAATCATCATGCCCTGTACCTTTTCGCTGTGGGTCGGGATGTGACAATTACCCTTTAGGTTTTAAAATAATAGCGTATACATGTCATTATCTAATTAGTGGAGAGTGGTTCCTACGTTTCTCGCAACTGATGGTGGTTTTCATTTGAACCGGTCCATATATATATGTGTGTGTGTATACACTACAAAGAATTCTCGCCAGAATTGCAAGTATTTCTTGTAGTGATAAAGATGAAGAGAGAGAGAGAGAGAATAGGCACGGCAAGAACGGCATGGGAAGGACGTTGAGGACGGCGACAGACCTAGGAAGCGGTGTACTGGGACGTCACCGGCCCTAGGCCGCTCCCCACACCGAGTATTCTAAAAATTTGTACAAAAGAAAAGACAATCACACAACCCCACTTAAATGAGTTAACCTATATGGTCCCTTGGTACGAACCAACTATGATTATCACTGGAAAAGACATTACATGTTTGAATAATTAAATAAAAAGGTAGAAAAAAGAGACTTCTGAAATAGTTACACTTCACGACGAGGCATACGTTTCACGCAATTGTACCAGCCTTGTTGGAATTCCTATCTTTTCATTCATTTAACATTTTTGGCGTATTCATTCGGCCAAACAAGTATTAGGTACGAGACTAATTATAACTCTCCAGAGTTTCACACACGTGTTTTATTAGATGATAGATATCCGACTATCTAATCTTGCTTTCATGTACTGAAACCAAATATATTAATATATTATATAATAAAACGTTTGCTTTGTTAAAATTCAGTAAAGCTAAAACCTGAGTTTCTTTTAACTTTTGTTAACACAAACAGTGGCGAAGTTTGAGATTTTCGACCGTAGGGTCGAAAACGTGTATACAAAAAATTTCTATAAAACTGGAAGGTTGAAAACGTATATACCAAAAAAAAATTATACGAAAACTACATACTCTCCACTACTGAGCGAAAAGTTCGAAGGGTCAGTCGCCCCGTCTCTTCCCCACTATGTTGCGCCTCTGCACACAAATCTATAGGATTGAAATATAAGTTCTAAGGATAACGAGGTGTGTTTGATAATGGAAAAGAAAACTAGAATTAAATTGTAGGATAAATATTAAATATAAATAGGTCTTAACATACTAAACGTAAGGAGTGTAAGATTATTGTTATTATTATTATTATTAAAATAATAATATTATTATTATCTACTTAAGTATGGTTTTTAGTTGAAAACTATTTAAAATATTTTTTTTCTATATAGTTATTCTAGTAGAATAATTATATGCAGTTAGTGTTATTAGATTTTTACTCTAACATAGTAATTATATATATTGTTTATCTTTTTTTTTATTTTATAATTAAAATATAGGCTTAACTAGATAGGAAAAAATTGAAAAATAAAAGATCTTCCATTCACTTCTCATGTTTAATATGTTAATACCATTTATACAATAATCATTCAAATTAATAAATTCAACATGTTTTAAGTGGAACCCAAGAAGTTAAAAATAAAATGACTAACTCCATCACCAACTCCACCACATCACCACCATCGCTACCGCCCCCACCTTCGTGAAGTAACTAGCTCATCATTAGTTTTTTTAAAGGATAACTCACATGCCCTCTAATACTACTTCTAGATTTACACATACATCCATCCATCATAAGAGCATTGACATCACCGATGAGATGGTGGTCCATTAATAAAGACAAACACATTTAAATACTTGGGTTTGAGAGGGTGAAGTCTTCAGTTCAAGCCCCACAGACGATAGAAATTAAAAAAATGTCCTTAAAAGAACATATAAGAGCATTAACATCAGGTTATTTATGTTTATTCTTTCTCAAAATTGTAGATAAAAATATAATGTTTCCTTTCATTTGTATTCTCCATTGGAATCTCTAAAATAGATATGATCTTTAAAGAACCAATAGTAGTTCTCTAAGTATTGAGATTTACTATTCATTTTTAAGTATAATTTTATGAGTGTATGTGTATAATTCTGAGAAGAAACCATAAAAATAAGTGTTTGTGACTGAGATATAAATAACGACATAGAATAAAATGTAAAAGGTTTTCAAAAAATAAACTAACTTAAAGATAAAAAGGTGTATTTTAGTTAAATATAATCCTAGATATAGAGAACCAATTGTGAAGAACACCTTTGCTCCTTGCCGACAAGCCATTTGCTGCTCAGCATTAGCTAGCGTGATCGGTCAAATAACATTCTAAAATCGCCATTTGCTACTCGGCATTAGCTGGTGTGGTCGTTATTATTATGGAAAAACTAATTACACAAGTAGAAATGGGATTAAATAATTAATATAATAAGTGAAATTTGAAAAAGTTTACGATAAGAATAAATATACTAATACTTGAAAACTATTTCAGTTTCGATTTTGTGGTACTATTGCTCTCCTGAAGAGAATATTTACATATACTCTAATCTACATCAGGTTCATGCATATTCAAGTTGTACTTCTTGCTTTTTCTGTTTATTATGCTGTTGTGGTTTGTACATTATGCAGACAGGGTTGTAAGCTTTTTGTAACGTGTCCTTCCTACCCCAGCTTCCATTTTTGACACGTATTGACCTCCTCCTACCTTCGCATCACAAAACCCACATCAGTATCACATTAGAGGGAGAAAGATGAAAGCAGAGAGAGAAAGGCCGGACCACCAACATGAGGTGGGAGATAGTTAGGGTTTCCAACTTTCCATTGACGTTTTTGTCTCCCTCTCTCTTCTACGATTTTGTGGGGATGAGTTTACGACATCAAAAAAGTTAATGTACAGTTATTAGTGCTCAAAATACAAAACTAAAACATGAAACACAATAAAAGGATATGTTACAACAACCGATGCACCTTCATGAAATAAAATTAGAAATATCTTGATGTAGTTTACTATAAACAGAGTAACATTTAACGACAAATTTAGATAATTGACGAACCACATCGTGCCATCAGCGGAACCATCTGTTCATATTCATCAATCATCACCACTAGGCTATAATGCCTATAAATAAATTCACAAGAAAATCCAACAAATATGGGTTAACCCTTTTGTGGGAATCGAACCCAAAGCCTAATGGTCTATAAGCATTATCCCACCGTTAAAATTGCCAAAAGACAAAAAGCTATGCCTTACCACTAAATCACTGTTCTTTTATTTTTTTCTGATCTTTATAATAATAAAACAAACAATGGGGAAAATGGATAAGGTAGGGTAAGTAGGATACAAGGCGGCCCGCTACCCATATCTCCTCCCGTCCGGGAAGATAGGGGCATCTTGGCACTTAAAAGAAGTTATCTGCTGTCGTTTCACTGCAATATAATATTAAACTCGCTTAACTTCTCACTTCTGAACAAGACATGCCACGTTGCTGACGTGGATGTTACGAATAGATAAGGCTTCCAACACTTTCTTATTATTTTACTATATTACTATTTTCTGTATACAATGTATCAAAATAAAAGGGTTGGGCTTTGCCTTTCGAGTAGAATTACCTTGTATCACCGAACGATTTTGATATGTTAATTATTTCGATCACATAAAAAACGAGCTCATATGTACATTGGATATATACTCACATAAAAAACTAGTTCACATGTTACACATTGTATACACACTATATAACGAGAAAAAAAATAAGGAGGCGTATTCTTAAATCGAATGCATTTTATTAATCTATATGTATACATTGATCATGTAAAAAAAGAGTTCATGAGTACGTTGTATATACACACTATACAACGAGAAAAAAAAATAAGGAGGCGTATTCATAAATCGAATGCATTTTATTAATATATATGTATACATATACACACTATATAACGAGAAAAAAAAAGAAGGCCTATATATAAATCAAATGCGTTTTATTAAAATATATACTATATTATAATACATGATAGAGAGAAATTTTAAGATGCTAAAAAAATAAAAACTTTTTACCTCTTGATTTATAAATACACCCCTAAAATAAGGGTAAGTTTGTCTTTTAAACGACTATTATATATTAGTCCTCATTTTATTACACTTAGGGACTGTTTGGCAACATCTGAATGGTTAAGTGCTGAACCAGTAAGATGTCTGAACCATTAAGTGCTGAATCAGTAAGAGGTCTGAACCATTGAGAGCATGTATAATGCTTAACCGTTCAGAGACAAATGCCTGACCAATTCATATTAGAGGTCTTAACCATTCAGACTCTGTATAAATCTTAACCATTCAGAGGCAAATATCTAAATCATTCAGACATCTGCTCGTGAAACCAACAGTCTGCACCATTAAGTGTTGAATCAGTAAGAGGTCTAAACCATTAAGAGCCTCATTAAGAGGTAAACAAACAGCCCCTTAAATCCCTAACTTTTAACATAATTATAGGTAATTAGTTACACTTTTCCCATCCACAACAAACTTATAATTCTTTACGTATTGTTGCCATATCTAATAAACTATAATGTTTAAATAAAATCCAAAAGTACCGTGACGACCTACTCATTTTTGTCGACGTTTCGAGAGTTGTCTTAGTCGTTATTGACGTGTGAATTAAAATGTACAAGTAGATGATGTCTTAGTGTACAAGTGATTAAAGCCCAACGTACTTAGTCAGGTGATTAAATACCGTCAATTTAATCATCTCATCTAGATTACATTTTAATCTCTCATCTTTAACAAAATTATCGATAATTACCCCCCTCCCCATTTTTAAACGGTCATAACTTTTTGATACGTTAATATTATAATTTTTTAAATTAAACCATATAATCAAGTATTTTATTCTCCTTAATTTGCGTATAGTATTACTATAGTTTTTTTTTAATTAAAAAATTGATATATTATGTGATTAACAGTGTCTATTGGTGGGTAATAACTGAATCGTTACTTGAAACCGAACAGATCTGGACAAAATTTGATTTCTCAAAACCTGAATTAACCAAAAGCAGTTATCGATTTTTTTGTACCCTCATTTAACCAAAATTAACTGAATGGAACCATTCATATTTTCATATATTTCTAGCTTTTATACATTCAATTAACGTCTTTCATATTTATACTTCCATTTTATGTATTTATACCTCTATTTCATGTACCTATACATCCATTTCATGTATTTATACCTAAATTTCATGTATTTTCTAATCAAAAGTTTTAGCACAAGTTTGGTTTTGCCTATTAACCGAAATGAAATGAATCAAACCAAAAACTGTCGATCTAACTGAATAAACCAAACCGATTAACTGAAAACGGATTGGTTAACAAAATAGACTAATCGATGACCTCGATTTCAGTTGAGTATAATAATCTAACCAACCGAACAATGCACACTTTAGCAATGTCTGTGTTTCCTGCCGCATCGCGCATTATTATTGGTTATCAACCAAAACTGGTTATCGGTGAGCAATAACTAAATCGTTAACCTAAACCAAACCAAACCAAACCAAAAAACAGACGAAAAAGAACTTAAATCAACCAAAAACTGAAAACCGAATTAACCAAAAACCGGTTATCAATTTTTTTGTACTCTCGTTTAACCAAATGAGCTGAACCGAATCCTTCATATTTACATATATTTCTAGCTTTTATACCTCCCGTTTATATATTTCATAATTTATATCTCCATTTCATATATTTACACTTTCATTTCATGTATTTATACCTCAATTTCATATATTTCTAAGCAAAAATTTTAGCCTATAACACCCCGAAAATTTCGTCTAATTAAGTGACGACACATGTCCAATTCTCCAACTAATCCCGACTATGTGGAGTTAGAAACCTCCAACTAATCCTGACTATGCGGAAGGGGGAAGTACCTACACTCATGGTTGTAAAAGTCCCGCCTAGGCTCCGAGTACTCCCCGAGTACTCGCTACAAGGTAGGCTGCCGAGGCACGAGTACTGTTCTCCCAGACCAATTACTCCCCGAGTAATCTCCGCCTAAGTAGAGTACTTCCCGAGTAGTCCTGAATCCGACTAGGGAGCGCCTAGCGACTTTTGCAACCATGCCTACACTGTACGTTCACTGAAACGTGTCCCGAATCTCTGACTGATCCCAACTTCGGGAAGGAGAGGAACTATTATTGAGCGTTAGCTGAAACGCGTCTCGGATATCCAACTAATCCCCTATGTGTGGAAGGACAGGGACTAATATTGCAAATATTAATAACTAGTTGATCCAAGGGGGTCAAATGTGAAAAATAATATTCTTGAAGTCCTTATGGACCGTAAGGCATCATGGCTTACGGACCGTAAGGGTGAGTGCTGATCAAGTAAATTCACCGCCTTAGGTCCTTATGGACAGTAAGGCTTGAGGCTTACGGTCTGTAAGGGACCTGCAGACAGCAAACAGCTGGCTACTGTTGCAGTTGTTTTGCCACCTTGTGGCCTATCTTGCCACACTCTCTGCTCTTCCTATACGTACCAGAACACTTGGCACCTGCTAAGAACTTCTGGAAACACTTGGCACACTCACAATCACCTCCCTTGGCTATAAATAGTAACTCATTCTTCCATCTTCAACTCACACCTTCACTCTATACTCTAAATCATCCTTGGAGCTCTCCTCTGGACAAGAGGACTCCCAGTCTTAGTCTTATTCTGCTCTAACACTTCCAAGTAAGTATTCCTACTTGCTCTTTTATGTTAATTCTATTTATTTAAAGTTTAAATTCAAACAGTTGACTTTATGTTTGACTTTAGCTTCTGACCAAATTAGTCAAGGTAAAGTTCAATCCGAACATTCCTACGTCATCGTAATAAAGATACTATGATCCTTCTTTGATCATACCCTCGGATTATTATGTGTACTAGTTGAACTGATAAGTCGAGCATGCTACGTAAAAGTTGAACTTTTGATTAAACTTCATAAATGATGTAAATAGTTTTTATAACTTATAACTCAATTGTTTTGATACATACACAAGTATTACAACTTATATAAACTGATATTAGCATGCCCAACTCGTCCAATTCAGTTTAGAACCTCATTCTATGTCAAAAGTCAAGCCATTTGACTTTTGCTTTGACTTTTGATTCTGACCCGTTTGGTTAACGTTAAGATCAGTTTTAAACTTATTTTGAGACCATATTATTGTTGAGTATAACTCTCTGAAGTTATACCACATCGTCATTGCGTTTGATGGGTTAAATGCCAAGGCTTGAAAATATTATTAAAAATGACCACAATACCCTTATGTGGTAAAAATAGCTAATTAAATGGTTTTAATCTAAACCGAGCTATAATGTGATTTTGGAATAGAATATATATCAACTAAAAATATATTTTTAATATTTGGACTTGTTATAGGCCCATCTTACCTTCCGAACCCGCCTTTACGCATATAACTTGCGAACTTAGTTCGCATAAACTAGGCGTAACTGGTCAAAACCTTTTAAAATCTTTCGAAGTCAGAATGTTGGTCTAATAAACCTTTATCCAATGAGTCCTTACACTCGGATAGGTATAAACCACATTCTAACCGGTCTACGCTTAATCTAGCGAACAAATCTTATTCTTAAGTAACTGTAGTGTCTAAGGAACTAACCTATGACCCGTATACATTCAAATAGATAACTGATTCTGTTTAATCCGGACTATAGAACCCCTTGGATACTCAGACTTGAGTTTTAATACTTTGACTTTACGGCTTTTACTATATTAAAACCGTTATCGGTTGGAAGCTAGCAAAAAGGTTAATACTCTTAACTTATTTTGTTTTAAAAGTTAGGGTATGGCGAATACGCCACTTGAAGAGGGTATTACATAAATGAGCTGCCTATGATAGCTCATAAATGTAAGAACTCGGTTTAATTTGTTTTACTTGATAACTGAAACAATTGGGGGTTATTGGTACCGTGTCCGGGCGTCCCGAATCATGAACTATTATGGCCATACGGAATAATGTGCCGGGGTAGGCATACTGACTGTAAGGCACGTTATTCAACTTTGGTGTGTACCTTAATCATTATAGCACTGAAAATGACCGGCTTTGATTTTTGGTTCCCATTGTATGACAAGTATGTAAATCTGGTGACAAGATAAAATCTCAAGAAATATTAAATGATTACTTACGGGTTTTTTCTATGTATAAAATTCTTTTTGAAAAACTATTTTCAAAATGAGTCAGTTAATTGTATTACTAGCGAAAGCTGACGTATTTTCAAAAGATTGAACTGCAGGTACCGAACCTTGATATTAGGCTAGGAATCCGGGTCGGCTATGATAAAGGCTACGGAATTTGCAACTCCTAGCTTAAGGCCTATAATGTCTAAAGCTCATTTTACTAGATTCTGCCTGTGGGCTTGTACTCGAATACTTGTATAAATTTTATTTATATTCAGACTTTTAATGAATGAATATTTTTACTCCAATACTTCTGCTGCATATTATTAAATTGTGATATTGTTATCCAATCCTCACGCTTAAACCCTACCCATCCGGGCCCACCGAAAATTGGGGTGTGACATAGCCCAAGTTTAGTTTTTGCTATTAACTGAAATTAAATGAACCAAACCAAAAACTGTCAATCTAACCGAATAAACCGAAGTGATTAACCGAATACCGATTGGTTAATAAAATAAAATAACCGATGACTTTGGTTTCGGCTTCGGTCGAGGATAATAACTGAACCGACCGAACCATGCACAATACAATGAAATGGATTACCGATTACTTCGCTTTTGATGTATATCTATCACAATGATGCTACAATAAATATAATATGAATAAGAAAACTACAAAAAACGACTACCGCAATGCAATGTTTCGCTTACGCCGCATCGCGCGGGGATCTTGCTAATATATGTATATATATATATATATATATATGGGACCGCTAAAATGAGAACCACCTCCAGTTGTAAGAACCGTGAGAACTACACCGTACGGGGCGAGGTGGACCAATTTTTTTTTTCATAAACGTAGATACATGTATTATAAACACATTTGCAAAAAAAAATACAAAAAAAAATGTCGGGTGTGTAGTTTTCAGCACCCAAAGTTTGCGTTTACGGGACCCGTAAATTTTATTTAAAATTTACGGTACCCGTAAACACAAACTTGTGGTGTTCAAAACTACACACACGACATTTTTTTTTGATTTTTTTTTTTTACAAATGTGTTTATAATACAAGCATCTACGTTTATGAAATTTTTTTTTGGCCCAACTCGCCCCGGATCAAAAAGTTCTCACGGTTCTTACAACTGGAGGTGGTTCTCATTTTAGCGGTCCCCTATATATATATATATATATATATATATATAGGGGCAGGATTTAGAGAAAACACCTATAAGTGTGAAAACAGTGATAACACCCCTCGTCCGTTGGATCAAAACAATCTATGGATTAGATTGGCACGGTGGCGTGTTTGTAAATAACATGAACTTTCGAACGTGGACGCGCTTCATTAAGGGCAAAAAGGTAAATGTGCATCTATAAAACCCATCAAACAGGACCGAAACATATATACTTCCTATAGAAACCTTCCAAATTCCAACGAAAAACACGAAAACCCTAGAAAATACGAAACCACAAATATTATGGCATCTAAAGATCAAACAAGATCCAGAGGCAAAAAATTGAGTGAGTTAACTTCGATTTACATTATGCTAGTTTTATGATGTTTTTGGCGTTTTAATTTTATCAATAAATGTGTAGTTTCTATGGGTGTGGAATCCGGAGAGTCACCTGCTCCAAAACGCCAAAGAACCACCAAGCAAAGAAAGAAGACAACAACAAAACATGGTACCGATGGTTACTTTTTATGATGTTTTTTTTTTGTAAAACTCCTTATATCATGAAATATACTTTGATAGTTTGTTACTAAACGCCAATACATGTATCATTTGTATAAATATTGTTTGACTGTATGAGAATGCGATTTTACATATAACATTTGTGTTATCAAACGCCATGTATCATCTGTAATTGTCTTATTAAACAACATATATCATTTGTGTGTGTTATTGAACGACATGTGTCATTTGTGTTATTAAACGCCATGAAAAACTAAAACGCCATGGAAATTAATCATGTTTTATAGGCGAAGAGGGGTTGAGAGTAATAATAAATGTGCACACTGGCAAGGCCAAAACACCAATAAGAGGAAGGCCTTATGTCAGGATGTTGAGGTTGAGGAAGAACCATTTTTTCAGTTCAGTGGGGCTAGGGTTTTGTCAAGAGTAAAACCTACAAACTTGACTGCTTGGTTTATAAATCTAAATCTAAATCAAAATCAAAATCAATGACAGGCAGTACACGACATGGGGTTCGGTGCTGCCATCAGGATTAAAATAGACAGCATACCCACAATGCTTGGGTACTGATTGGTTGAAAATTATAATGAAAGAACAAACAATCTAAATGTTGGCAACCATACAATACATATCAATGAAGAATTGATAACTCTTTAACGGGTATACCAAATGGAGACGTGGCCGTGAAGGGGAAAAAAGGCCAACAATTAATGACGAAGTAGTGGCTGAGTGGATAGCACAGTTCAAAGGGACTGCCTTGATTAACAGACTAAGTGTGAAGCTCTACTTTGATAGCATCTTTCCTGAGATGGATAGCTTCGGGAGAAACTTCTGCCTAAATTTCCTTGTAGCATTCTTCACTATAATTGGGCATGCAAATAATAATGCGGTCATCAACCAACAGTTCTTCCACAGCATTAAATGAAACAATCAAATAAACCAACTGAACTGTTGTGGTTATCTCATCCAATGCTTGCAACATACCAAAACTGCATGGTCTCCAAAAAAGCATTTCACAGGGCCCTTGATTATACTTGCGGTAAGAAAACAATTTCCATATATAATAGTTTGCACAAAATAACAATTTAAACATAAAAAATGTCTTGTGTTGCAGCTTGCCTTGGTGAATGATGCTTGCAATAGAAAAAGGTTGTAACAAAAAGGAGGATACCCGATTGAGTGGGTTACAACAAGAACTCTTGACATGTTTAAGAGTGTACTGGTTAAAAGGAAATATAGTGGAGAGCCAAAACGCCATGATGGCAAATAATTTAAAAAGAAAACTATTAAGAAGGCTAAGGAAGCCACACCCAAGACAATAGACAAAATGCAGGGTGTTGATGAAGAAGATGCTGATGGTGATGATGTTGACAATGAAGATGAAAATGTTGATGAGCATGCAGATAATGATCATGATGATGTTGATGATGATGATGGTTTTGATCATGATGATCATTATTATTATGCTGAACTCGATCCTGAAGTGCAAAATGCCATGCAAATCAATGATGAGAATGAAGAGGCTTTGTATCGAACGATTGTGGATGAAGATGTAGAAAGCCAGAACATGATGTTTGAAGTTTTTGCATCAGGGGACCATGCTCTAGTCAGAGTACTAACACAGTATGAAGACCATGGTGCTGGTGAGAAGCAACAAAACAATGAAGCTGAGGAGGTATGTTGTTCGAATAATAAGTTTAACAAAAAAACACAAAATGCCATACTTAATAAATTCCTTTTTCTATTTAATAGGCATTGGCTGAGAAGTTGGATGGGGCATACAAAGAATTAGAAGATTGTTACAATAAAATGAGGACATTGATGAATCAGTAAAAGATTGAACATCCAAACAGCCTCTTGGTACACATAAAATACTCACAATATCTGACATTGTTAGAGAACATGTCAAAATTTGTTGATGAAAACGCCAAGGAAGTGGCAGATGAGAGAGAAGAATGTGAAAATGAAGATGAGGTTGAACGAAAAGCTGAAGGTGAAAGGGAAGTGGAAGTAGAAGGGGAAGGGGGAGGAGAAGGGGAGGGGGAGATGGCTCTAAGCCAAAATGCCAAATAAGTGCAAAATGTGTTAATGAAAAAGCCAATGAAGTGGCTGATGAGAGAGAAGAATATGAAAAAAAAAAGCTGAACGTGAAAAGGAAGGGGAAGGAGAAGGGGAAGAGGAAGGAGAAGGGGAAAATGAAGGGGAAGGGGAGATGGCTGGAGATCAAAATGCCAAACCCTCAATTGTTACGCCAACCCCCATAAATGGTGATGCTCAACATGAAGATGAAAGGGAGACTGAGGGTGGTGATGAGAATATTATATTGTCAGCTGAAGAAAGTACAGATGAAGATATAAACCAAAATGATATTGAAAGCTGGGATTGTGATTTCAAAACACTTGAATATCACATTTTCAGATATAATGGGAAAAAAATAATTAAAAGGAGTATTGCTGAGATTTTGGAACTGCCAGGAAAAGACCTAGAACAAATGATTGAACTAAAAGAAGGTTTAGATTATCCAAAGATGGTGGATTAAATGCTTAAAGCTATAAAAAACCACCTTCACCCTGTTGAGGAGAGTAAAAAAAATGTCTGAATTTGATACAACACCAAAAATCCCCCCAACAGAAACATAATACAGTCAGGGGTTCATCACTGAACTAGAAAAAACTAAAGCGGAGATGGTGAACAAAAGTGTTGACCAGCAAGGTGCAGTGGTTGATGAAACGCCATGTCAGCATCTACCATCTGGAGGTAGGAAGAACCTTATGCAAACTTTTGAAGAAGAAGACACACCCCAGAAACCCAAGATGAAAACTCCACTGACACATCACCAACCAAAATGCCAAACAGAGTAGATGTGCAGGAGAAGGGTGATGAGGATAAAACGCCAGACATCACAAAGTTGATGCAAGATAACATAATTTTAAATCCAAAAAATCTGCTTGGGGATGAAGAAGATGATGAAAATAAAAAGGAAAAGACTGTGGAAATAAAGGAGAATAGAGAATCAAAGAAGAGTAGGGCATGTTTGTCACCTTATGTCAGGAGGCAAGTGGTTATACATGCAGCAAGGGCGGCACAAGAAAACAACATTTCCACATACATATTCACTGGATGTATGTACAATTCTTTCTCGTACAAACTCCAACTTTACATTTGTTCTGTTAAAAATATACACACATATGCATGTAAACACCCAAAACACTATGTCTTATATTAAAATGAGTTTGCATAACTAAAACGCCATATGCTATTTTTTCAGGAGTACCGAGTTCAAGATTGAAGGAGTGTCAGAACTCTTCAGGGTGATTTGTAAGAGCATGAGACCAGGATTCTATGCACACGTTTTCATTATTCAAAGTTGGGGGCATATCCTGAACTATGAAGAAAGATACAAGGCTCCAAAATCATCCTCAAGATTATTTTGCACACAAATAATGTTAGTAATTCTTTTGCTATATTTAATCGATGCAATTATATTATGATTTTGTTTTGTTGTTAAAACTGTGGTTCCTCAAAATAACAGAATACGCCCGCGTATACAAAGACAAGGAGTTATCAATACAAAGAATTCAACAACATGGAATTGGTTTTGAAACTCGCCCATTTCAAAGAAGACCGGAAAGATAGAAAGATAAATGAATATGATCTAGTCTTCGTGCCAATAATATGGCAAAGACATTTCTATGTTGTCTACTTCAATATAAAGCACTGTTAGGATCTGAGTTTGACTTGATTGTGTTGTTTTAATAAGATGATTAATGGAAGAACATAAAACAGAGAATAATTGCAGCTGAAATGAATGTAAAACTTTGTAACACAATCAAGGAAATATTAGCTTTGATCATACAATGCTTTCATTAGTCATAATATTGAATACACAATGATTAACTTATGCATGCATGAACACTAACTCCCCCTCAGCATGAGCTCACTATGGTTGTTCGTACAAGATGAGTGTGTGTGCAAAAGAGCTAAATAGAATAGTACATGCACTGTCTATTTATAGTACAAATCCTAACCACTGAGCATCTTTGCTGACTTCACCTAAACATTGACATCTAACTATCATAACAAACTATAAACACTGATGCAATACAAACACTGTTACATTGAAATACTGATAAACAAACACTGATGCTTCTATCTGCTATTGATGCTTAAACACTGATGATGCTGAGCAGTGCTTTCTTCTTAGGTTGATCAGGCCATTGATTCAGTAGTACTTTGTCTTCAATAGCACTTTGACAATCAACAGTTAATAGGCCTTAACAGTCTTTGTAATCAGCAAAGCTTTGATAGAACAGTCTTTGTGCATAATAGTCTTTAGGATCATCGGTTGTTAGAAGCCACTGCCATTGGAGGGAATTAAGTTCAAACACTGCTTATTGTGGATCAACTGTTGAGAACCAGTTTTGGCTTTTGTATCATCTGTTCTTCAAGGAAGGGTTACATGGGCCAACAATCTCCCCTTAGAAGATGATGCCAAAACACTTCCTTATTTTTTATCTTTATTCTCTCATCAACCTTTCCTGACTTGCCCTTTAAACTAAAGCTCAAAATTCAAGGAGTCGGTGTCATCTTCATCCCTTTGAAGTTGAAGGTTCAAAAGATCTTGGAGGTCAGCTACACCCAGACCTAGTGCATCCTCCCTTAATATATATTCAAGTCTACCATTTGACTTGAGCCAAGTCAATACGTGGGTCTTTTTGTCAGACTTCCACTTTAGTATTTCTGGGTCTAATGGGTTTCTTGGAAGAAGTTTTATTTTTGATGAGTTAGGGGATTGAGGTCTGCTTGCTAACTTTTGAATTGTTACAGCAACTTGAGCTTGAAGTTGCAAAGAAGCCTCATCCATTCCAAAGTCTATTTGATTTTTGATAGCCTCTTTTCTAATTTCTTCTTCTCTCTTTTCATCTTCCTCATCAATCAGTTGTTGCCTTTTTCTTTGGTTCAAGGCACTGATGGATACATCTGCTGATGAGAACAACTTTTTAAAGGGAAGGGCCTGCTGAGGTCTAACAGTGGTTTCATCATTGTATACTAGCTTCTAAGGCACTGTTGGATCTGTCTTTCTTAGTTCTTCTAACTTTTTGTAAGTTAGATCAATATTCTGCTTAGACCATCTTGCAATGGCCCTAGCAGTCCCATAGTTAGTTGTTACAAGTTCTGCTCTCTTCCTTTTATACCTTAATGCTTCATCTACATCAACCTTCTTGTATTGTTTCCAGTTGGGAGCAGATTTTCGCATTTTAGGATCATTATTCATCTTTTCAATTCTATTAACTTCCTCCTTAAGAGCCTCAAGAGGCCAGTCTTTGAAATCAGACTTGTAGGCTTTGTAGGGATTTGTTTCCATGATGATGTTCAAGAAATCATCCCTCAGTGTCTTTTGAAGCTCAACATTTGGTGGCAGATTTGACATTTTCTTACTAAGGTCTCTAGCAAAGTCTTCAAGGGGGTTGGATGTTGGTGATGAAGTTGGAATGAATGGTTTGGGTGAAGTTTGAATAAATGGAGCAGATGATAATGGAATTGGTGCAGGTGTATCCTTTTCTTCTTCATGCACCATGAATTTTCTTTTTCTTGTGTAAATAGATTTTGGACGAGGAGGAGTTTGTGAAGGAGAATGTGTTATAGGTGTGAGGGTTGATTGTGAGGGAAATTGAAATTTGGTGGAATCAGTGGATTGACAAACAACTGGTGTCTCAACCGCTGTTGTCTTAACATATGTTGAAGCATTTGTTGCATCAACATTTGTTGCAATGGAGGTTGGTAGTGGTGATGAGAGGTGGTTTTTGTGGTGAGGGTTTTGGTTTGGTTGTGTCAGTGTTTGGCTTTTTAGGTTCAGCAGTGGTTTATTTTTGTGGTGGTGAAGGTGGTTTAGGAAATATGGCAATGGGAGGTTTGTTGTGTTTGTGTGATTTTCTTCTATTTGAAGTTCCAATGTTCAGCACTTTGTTTTCTTTCTTCACCTTTTTCTCTAACTCCTGCCTCAACACATCTTGTCTACTTTCCTTAGTATCTTTTCTCTTCTGCTTTGTTTCAATCTCCTTATCTGTCTGTTTGTTTAGGGTATCATCAACTCCCTTTTTCTTTCCAGTTTCAGATTTTGCAGAAGATATTACAGAAGATTTCTTTGCAGGCTCTGGCTTTTGTTTTGGCTGATTCTAGGTGTAGGTTTGCCAAAGTTTTTCATTGAATCATCTTTCTCCCCCTTTTTGGCATCATCATCAACATCATCATCATCATCATCATCATTCTCTAAGATAGGTGCAGGGGTAGTGCCAGTCATTTTCTCAAGGGCTTCTTTGATGCCCCTAATGTCAGCCTGTGTATCTTTATATCTTGCTTAAACCATAACTCGAATAAGCTCCATGTGTGAGTTATGTTGAAGCTCAGCAAGTTCCCTTTGAGTAGCAAGAATGGGTTGAACTGAGTTCTAAAGTTCTTGGGATAACTGCTGATGAGATGGTTGACTTTTGGAAGCATCCACCAACTGCTTTATCATATCTTGCATATTAGCAACAGTTGTTTCAATTGTAGATAACCTCTCCGTCAAATCCTGATATTTTAAACCATCACCTAACATAATGGGATCATCTGATTTCCCACCAGTGGTGGTTGTATCTGCTTGTGAAACAGGAGGAGTCTCCATATTTTCATCAACAGATGCCCCTTGTTCTTGGTTATGGGGACTTCCCTCTA
The DNA here is from genome assembly GCA_030545235.1 of Helianthus tuberosus. NCBI lineage: Eukaryota > Viridiplantae > Streptophyta > Magnoliopsida > Asterales > Asteraceae > Helianthus > Helianthus tuberosus. The sequence continues at coordinate 136,791,327 of CM060371.1, read as the reverse complement.
CTACTGAGGATACCTTAGAAAGCACACCAGTGGCTAACTTGAACACACCAGTGGCTACCTTGGTGGCCAAAACAGTGGTTTCCTTTAAGGGAGTCTTACATATGAAACTACTGTCCAGATGTAGATCAGTGGATCCAATATCTGTAGTAGCTGCTCCACTTAAACTACCAACAAGAATTTCTTGAAATTCAAGTGGTGTAGCCTCCTCAGCTGTTTGTGGATTATCCAATTGAATTGATTCAGTCACAGCCATTGTAGAAGTTGTACTCTTAGTAATGTGTTGGTGAGAGGGGCTGTTTTGTATCTGAATTTCAATGGCCTCAAACAGACGTATTATTGTAGGTGGAATAGGAGATGTGGGGGTGGTGTTGAAAGAGAATTTGCCCTGGGAGGAGGGCTGTTAAGCATACTCTTAAGTGAGAGTAATATTTCATATTGTGGGGTCCATGTGCTTACAACATGTTCCTTTTGTGAGGAATCATGAGGAGTTGTTGCTTTGGGTGGAGATCTTTCCTGCTGTTGTAAGGAAGTAGCAACAGTGGTTTCTTGTGACATTTATGTTGTCACAGGGTTAACCTCTGGGATCTCATCTTCCAGAGGACCCTTATTTGTGGGTTTGGTGGGCTTTGTGGTTTTCTTTTTGGTCTTTTTGGGTTTTGTTGGTGGGGGGTTACACAACAGTGGTTGTGCTGCTGTGTTCACCATGAGCAGTGGGCTCAGCAACAGAGGTTTGAGCAGCAGATGTGGACTCATCTAAAGTTTGCTCAGACCCCTTTGCTTGTGTTTTAGAAACTTTTGACTCTTTTACCATAAGGTGAGTAAATGTTTCAGAAGTTAAACTGTTTATGTTGAAAGGTGTTCCTTGTTCAAAAGCTTTTGCAAGAATTTTCTGTTTTAAAAAATAGCTTAAGAACCTTGGGAACAAGAGGAAAGCTGTGGTTTTCTTTTCTTTAACATTTTTCACATTATTGACCAAATCAGTAAACAATGCTTGGGAGTAGTTAACATCTGTTTTTGACATTATTGCATAACCCAAGTATTGATTTTTTAAAGGAATTTCATTAATAGCAGTTGTTTTGTTTGATACACAAGCGAGCAGGGTATGGAACAAGAATTTCATAGGTGGTGGAAAGTTTCCTTTTGCATTGTAGCTTTTGTCAACTGTCCATCATACACTCTTTCGATCAAATCCAATTGATACTCACTTTTAGGAAAAGAAGTTTTACATGCTAGATCATTCATCTGAAAAACCTCTGAAATGGATTGTGGGGTTATTGGTACCAAAACTTCTCCTACTTTTGAAGTGATTGCCTAAGGCTTTTTAACTTGTTCCTGAACTTCAGCATTAGCCCAGAAATCACATAGGGTGTCTTGATAGATGGGTGCATCCCAAGTAAGAAAAGTTTTGTACTTTGATGAAGATAGGGTATCAATAATGGAGTGAAACTCTGTAATTTTATCTGTCTTTTTGTCACACCCACCCTGACTTTTGCGAAAGCATGATTATGGTGTGACTTTCTTAATACCATTGCATTCAATTATAACAACAACTATATGATAAAACCATAGATTGTCATCCATTAAATAAGTTTGAAAACATCACAACATCACTGTTTAAACATAGACTTCAAATTCAAGTTATACAAACCATATGAATTGTTTAAGAGTTCGCTTAGGACTCATCAAAAGACTTTCAATAAAAATGGGCTTTGGTAGATGTGTCTCGTCCAGGAGTAAACCACACCAACCAAACCCTAAGACAACGGATGACATCCTTTATTCTTAACGCAGCTTGATACATTCAACGCCCTCCAGATCCACTTTTTAATTTCCTGAAATACATGTATTTTGAAAACATCAACAAAAGTTGAGCGAGTTCATGTGTTTGTTTGTGTGAATGAATAAAACCTTGTAATCATTGTATGTACGTATGTTTGTAAATCCCGGTATGAAAGCAAAACAAGGAAGCAGATCGATTAATGGTTTGCAAGGCCATTAACATGCGTGCAACGACGTAGGAAGGCTCAAACCTAGCAGATTTTGTACCGGGCCTCCGGCTGTAAGACATAGTCACCTCATGGGCCAAACCCCGGTCCACATGGGTGTGGGCTCGCTACACCCAAATAGATCTATCACTCATGCCCCTCGGTCCTAACACGAGGATTAATGGTCTTAAGAGTAAGCCTACCCATTCACATGATCTACTGTACTTTCCAAAGCTAACCATACCATTTGTAATTGTATATAATCCTTTTGTAACATGTACTTCACCCCTGAAGTTATAAAACAAAACAGTTTAAAGAAAAGGGGGACATAAACTCACAGTCTTGCATCTTCGCACCGTAACTCAAAGCTCCGCCTGGCGTATACAACTACCTACAACTTACTAATGTCTATTAGACGAACGGTCCGTGCCTTGATTTAGTATTAGTGTCTTTGAGTTACGTTTCTTCGTTCCTTTGATATTATTCCAAGTTATATAATTATTTGTCAAAATAATTAATATTTTAACTTAAATTATATTTATTGAATTTTGGAATAATTGTTAAACAATATTATTGTAATAATACTTCCCAAGTATTTATACTTGTATTTCCTTCCCAAGTATGGGGGGTATCTTATACATGTGTATTTTTGCCATGTTTTGGGGTCGTATTCCGGTGTGTATTTTACGTACGAGAATACCTTTTTTTATTGTACTCATTAAGTATTATGTATACTTAACTTCGTATTAATTCTCTGAAATATTATTTTTTTAATAAAAGTCCACCAATATATATACTTCCAAAATATATATTGTAATAAATATTATTTAGAAAAATTATTTATAATTTTTCTTTTGGCAAAAATATTTATATATTTCTTTTTATAAGTTCCAAAACTATATACTTTCATGTCCAACATAGAAAATATATATAAAATCACTTTTCTTTCAAAAATTATATGTTCGTATTTATTTGAGAAAATATATTTTTCTCCCAAAAGTATTGTATTTTTTGTTTGTGTAAGAAAATATATATTTCCTTAAAAATATTATATCTTCTAAAAATTTCAAGAAATATATATTTCATACTTTCCAAAAATAATATATTTTTCCTTGTAAAAAATATGATATATTTTTGTATAAATTGTAAAAATCATACTTTTGTTTCCTTGGTATTGAAAATATTATTTACCAAAATATACCTTGTGAATAAATTCCGGAATAATTGTAAGTCTTATATTTCCTAGTTTGGTTTCATCAATATTTTGTGTACAACTTGTATATTTATTCCTTGGAATTTTGGTAATATTTTGGTGTTTTTGTGTGTGATATTATTTCAAGCCATAAAATAATATAACTAATACACAAAATATACAATTAATCACACATATGTGTCTTCAATGTATACATATTTTAAATATATATTTAGCCACTTTTATTTATAAAAAAAACCAACCTCCAACACTTATATTTTTTTGTAACAAAAATTATGGCAAAGTTTATATGGAAAACTCATGGTTAAAATACACTTGTAAATATTTGTTTAAAATGTTTTTCTAAGTGTTACTATTTTTAGAAAATTTTGCCATAGTTTCCCCTAAAAATGGAGGTTTCCATGCTTTCAAGCATATCATTTTCTTTTGTAAAAATCATCACAATCAATTTACAATTATCAACAAACAACCTTTACTTACTAATCTTGCCAAAATCATGCATATTTCACTACTTCATGAACTTGAATATTTGTAAAAATTTGTAGTAACTTACTAGTATTCTTAGTAAGTCTTGTTACCTTTTAAAATGTGATTACTTCTTTAAAAACTTCATTTTTAAGGAAGTTGGATGTTTACAACTTCAAAACATATTTTCTAAAAATATTTCTTTAAAAACTTCATTTTTAAGGTGGTGGTTGTAAGGACCTGCAAAAATGTCCAAAAACGACCCGTAAGTAAAAACCCGGACCCCTGAAACCCTAAGGCGCATGAAAAACCAAGAAATTGAGAAAATTGGTTTTCACGCGGGCCGCGTAAATGTAAGCATAGCTTACGCGGGCCGTGTCAAAGTGATGTTTACCGGATAAGCGTTCCAGGCCACATGTCGCACACGTGGCAGACCTAGGTGTGACACGCTAGCCCTAGTCGTAGACTAGGTAGCTCTCGCGGGCGGTAAAACTCAAAATGTTGCTATAAGTAGCCTGTGCATGGGACTTGCTTCTGTGCTCGAAATCTCACTTTCAAAACGTCCCAATTCTGCTAAAAATGAGTTTTACAGTATCACGACGCTGCTACGATACAGGGTATTAACTCGATCACTGCTACGATACAATATCCGATTGATTGAAACCGATCTGATGGATGTTTAAGTGCTGCCCAAACCAGGGCTATACTTTGTCATTCGTCATGAGGGTTTTGATTTCGTGAGCTTATCGTAAATGTTGTATTAAGTTACTGACCTAGTTTCGTGTGCATTGTTGTTTAAATTAGGTTATCAGGCTTATCAGTAGGCTAAAACTCTGCCCGTTTAAACTTGCAATGTGAGTCATTCTCTTTTATCAACAATGTTTTACAATACTCCAATTATTTTCAAAAGTTATAATTACAGGGATTAACTCGTGGTTACCTTGAATCACTGGCTAGTGGGGTATTGTGCACATTACTAATTTCTCACGGTTAGGTTCATCAACCTAACAGTGATAATCATCACTACTTGGGTGAAAGGACCCAATAGTGGTATGACCATCGTCACCATGGTGTGACACGGCGCCAGATAAAAATAAGATAGTAGCCATTGTAATCGCTCTTATGCTGTAATTCATAGCTATGTTTCGTTTTATCAAATTTGAGTGACTCGCCAGTATTTCCCCGCTGATAAAATATTTTTAAAACATGTTTCAGGTGACCTACTGTGAATCAAGGAAAAGTGCTACGGAGCACTAATAAAGCTTGAAGAGGTGGCTCGGTTAAATAAATAAACATGTTTTGTAAAACAGGGAATTTCCGAGGAAATTCCTCTATTTGTAAATTACGGGGTTTGTCGCAAATTATGAAATAAAATAATTGGGCATTTTCAAGTTTTAAAAGATCCTGCTAAACTTCCGCTGACGACTCAAATAATAAATACCACGGGTTTTCTGTCCCGCGGCTCCTGGATTGGGTAACACCGGGACGGGGGCCGTGACAGTGGTGTACATGTGGGTGTTCGGTCGAGAGCTCCCAAGGGGAGAAGAAGAAGATCAAGTGTGTGTTAGTGTGTGTGAGATAATGAATGTTATGAACAAAGGTTTATACTTATAACCAAGTTCTTAGATTAATCCCTTGTGTAACATGTCAATAAAGAGGAGACCATATCAAATTTTATAATGAAATAAAATCCATCAAGTGGGGGCCATGTTGGGCCGTGAGATAGGTGGGGGGGGGGGGGGTCTAGCATAGGTTCTAGCCATTTAGTTACAATCTAGTTGAAATTCAAGTATCGGTTACGTGTTTCAGTTATTAGATATTTTTAGGAGGTGTTATGATGTTCTGGGACCATAACTAGCTTGGTAATGTTAACTATGCCTCTAGTGTAATTTTGATGTTTCGGGTAGTGTCCGGTTGTTTGGTTGGTTACTGGTTCGTTAAAGTGCTAAACTATGCAGTTTAGTGTGCTTTATGTTACCTTTTGTGACACTTTTGATTCCCGGCACTTAGGAAAGCATTCAGGACCATTTAACCATTTTTCTGCATGATTTCAGGTAGTTCAAATGCTGATTTTTGCTGAATTTTGCTGAATTCAGCACCTTGGGTGAGTTTTAGGCACTTTCCGGCATTTAAACTATCACTAGAAAGGCAGTTTTGTGATCCTTACTTTCCTACACTCTATTCTAGTGTAGTACTTGGTTTCTGGCTCATTCTGTGTCTTATTGCACTATCTGTCTATGTGTTGAGTTCTATCAGCATTTTCCTGATTTATCAGATAATTGTGCTAATTGTACTTAATGCATCATTTGAGGCAATAAAGCTTTCATGCAATATTGGTATGACATTAAACAATGTATGATGCACATGTATGTATATGGCAGTGATCAGAATGCAGTTAATTGTAATTTCAGCACAGTCATTAAGCACTAATCATGGTTTGTAAGTTGTACGGATACCTGGATTTTTGACAGTTGTCACATTCTCCCCTTGTTAAGAAAATTTCATCCCGAAATTTTAATCTTTAATAATAGCAGCTGGGGAGTTAGGGAATAAAAGTATTTTGCTTTCATGCGATCCTCACGCTCCCACGTAAACTCTGGGCCGTGACGCGCGTTCCATCGGACCTTAACAAGTTTAACACTACTCCTTCGAGTTTTGTTAACCTTTCCGTTAGTAACCTCAACGGGTTCTTCGGTAAAATGGAGTGTGTCGTCAATGTGAACTTCGTCAGTAGGTATAACTACTGTTTCTTGAGTTGGACTCTTTTTCAGATTAGACAAGTGGAATGTATCATGAACACCATTAAGTTCCACAGGTAGTTCCAACTTGTAGGCTACAGGGCCAATCCTCTCCAGGATTTTGAACGGTCCAATGAATCGTGGGTTTAACTTACCACGCTTCCCAAAGCCTGCCACACCTTTCCAAGGTGAAACTTTCAACAAAACCATATCTCCCACTTCAAATTCCAAAGGTTTCCTTCTTTGGTCCGCATAGCTCTTTTGTCGATCACGAGCCTCCTTAATGCGCTCTCGGATCTGCATTATCTTATCTGTCATTTCTTGGACCAATTCGGGACCAACCAGCTGTCTATCGCCTGCATCTGCCCAGCATAAGGGTGATCAACACTTTCGTCCGTAGAGAGCTTCAAACGGTGCGGCTTGAATGCTTGTATGGTAGTTGTTATTATAGGAGAACTCAACCAAAGGCAGGTGAGTATCCCAACTGCCACCCAAGTCCATCACACAAGCTCGTAACATGTCTTCAAGCGTATGAATCATTCTCTCGCTCTGACCGTCTGTCTGTGGGTGAAATGCCGTGCTCAAGTTCAACTGTGAACCAAATGCTTCTTGAAAAGATTGCCAAATTCTCGACACAAATGTCTGGTCTCTGTCAGAAATAATCGAGATAGGCACTCCATGACGTGCAACTATCTCCCTTAGGTCCAGCTCAGCTAGCTTACCTGTGTTATTGTTTTCCCTGATCGGCAGAAAGTGCGCAGATTTTGTCAGACGATCTATGATTACCCAAATCGTATCATGACCTCTGGGTGTCTTTGGCAGCTTTATTATGAAGTCCATTGAGATTTGCTCCCACTTCCACATGGGTATCTCAGGTTGCTGCAGGAGACCTGAAGGCTTCTGATACTCAGCCTTTACTTTGGCAAAAGTTAAGCACTTTCCAACGTAAGTCGCAACATCACCTTTCAGTCTTGGCCACCAATAGAAATCTTTCAAATCTTGGTACATCTTATCCGATCCTGGGTTAATCAAGTACCTGGATTTATGAGCTTCATCAAAAACAACATTTCTAAGACCACCAAAGAGGGGAATCCAAATTCGCTTCATGAAACATAAAGTTCCTTCCTCATTGGGTACCAACTGCTTCTCCATCCCACGGAGGTATTCATCCGTCAAGTTTTCCTTTTTGAGAGCTTTTCTTTGTGCAGCACGAATGCGCAATGAGAGGTCTGTTTGAATGATCATCTCCAAAGCCCTAACCCTTATAGGCTTAATCCTCACCTTTCGACTCAAGGCGTCTGCCACCACATTCGCCTTTCCTGGGTGGTATTTGATTTTGCAATCATAATCGTTTAACAGCTCGACCCATCGTCGTTGTCTCATATTAAGCTCTTTCTGATCAAATATGTGTTGTAGGCTCTTGTGATCGGTAAAGATCGTGCATCGGGTGCTATACAAATAATGTCGCCAGATCTTTAATGCAAACACCACTGCGCCTAATTCCAAGTCATGTGTGGTGTAGTTTTTCTCATGAACCTTCAATTGGCATGATGCATAAGCGATAACCTTCTGTCGCTGCATCGTCACACAGCCTAATCCCTGTCGCGAAGCGTCACAATATACCACGAAGTCATCGGTGCCTTCGGGTAGGGATAATATAGGTGCATCGCAAAGCTTATTCTTAAGAAACTGAAAAGCTTCTTCTTGCTTGTCTCCCCATTCATACTTCTTGTCTTTTTGAGTAAGGGAGGTCAGCGGTTGAGCGATTTTAGAAAAGTCCTCTCTGAATCTGCGATAATACCCAGCTAAACCTAGAAACTGGCGGATCTCGGTTGGCGTCTTCGGAGTTTCCCAATTTCTTAATCGCCTCGATCTTGGTGGGATCCACATGGATTCCATTTTCATTCACTACATGACCGAGGAACTGTACCTCACGCAACCAGAACTCGCACTTCAAGAACTTAGCATACAGCTTCTCCTTCTTGAGCAACTCTAAAATAGCTCTAAGGTGTTGTTCATGCTCTTCCTTCGTCCTTGAGTAAATCAAAATATCGTCGATAAACACAATCACAAATTTATCGAGATATGGTTTGCAGACTCGGTTCATCAAATCCATAAATACTGCTGGCGCGTTTGTCAACCCAAACGACATTACTAGAAACTCGTAGTGTCCATAATGAGTTCTGAAGGCAGTCTTTGGTATACTCTCTTCTTGAATTCGTAGCTAGTGATAGCCTGATTGAAGATCGATATTGGAGTAGTAACTCGAACCTTGTAGTTGATTGAAGAGATCATCAATCCTCGGTAAAGGATACCGATTCTTGATGGTTAACTTGTTTAGTTAGCGGTAGTCAATACACATACGAAAAACTACCGTCCTTTTTGACAAACATAACTGGAGCTCCCCAGGGCGAGAAACTTGGTCTAATAAATCCCTTGTCCAAAAGCTCTTGAAGTTGCGTCTACAATTCTTGCATCTCGGAAGGCGCAAGTCGATAAGGTGCCTTAGCTACAGGTGCGGCGCCTGGAACTAAGTCAATGTGGAATTCGACTTGTCATTGCGGCGGCAATCCTGGCAAGTCTTCGGGGAAGACTTCAGGATATTCCCTGACAACTGGGATATCCTCCGGCTTCGGCTCATCGGCTTCTTTGTCCACAACGTGCGCCAAGAAGGCAACACATCCTTTCTGCAAACATTTTCAGGCCTTAAAACAACTGATAATCCTTAGAGGCGTATCATACTTCTCTCCATGCACTACAATTGTCTCTCCATTCGCCATCGGGATGCGAATGATCTTCTCATGGCATATGATCTCAGCTCGGTTACCCGACAACCAATCCATTCCAACTACCACGTCAAAGCTTCCCAACTCGACTGGCAGAAGATCAAGCGTAAACTCATGCTCTCCGAGTTCTATTACACAGCCTCTAATCACTTCATTTGCCTCTACTAGCTTTCCATTAGCTAGTTCTATCGAGTATGGAATATCTAGCTTACTAGCTGCTAATCCAAGTATATTCTTAAATTCTAGGGATACGAAGCTATAATCGGCACCAGTATCAAACAGTACAGATGCAAAGTGTTGGTTGATAGGGAACGTGCCCGTGACTACGTTCAGATCTTGACGAGCTTCCCCAGCTCCAATGTTAAAGACTCTTCCTTTGGCTTGGTTGTTCTTTGGGCAATCCCGCTTGAAATGCCCAACATCTCCGCAACTAAAGCATCCTTGCTTGTTTCTAGTTCCACCCTGATTGTTTTGGTTGTGATTTCCATTACCGGCTTAGTTTCCAGAACCACCACGATTACCATTACCGCCTTGATTGTTACTCCCATGACCGGTACCATACCAGCATATCTCCTTGGCATGGCCAACTTTTCCGCACGTCTCACATTTTCCAGCTCGGCATCATCCAGCGTGATGAAATTGACACACATCACATTTGGGCAGGGTGCCCATATATCCTTTTCCTCTAACCTCAGCACCAGAAGTAACAGCACCAGTCCTAACCTCGGCTGGTGGATTCACATCTCTCTTCTTGTTACCACTGTTGTTGTTCCCTTGGGTACCTTTCTTGAAGTTCGAGAACTTCCGCTTGTTCTCTCCAGATGACTCGACATGAGTCTCCTTTTTCTTCCCATCAGAGACTAAAAACTTATTCAGTCTAATCGCTTCTTCAGTCAATGCTACGCTCAAATCAATGGCCTCAGTGATCGTTGGAGGCTTCGAAGTAGTTACCATGCTCATGATTTGGGGTGCCAATCCCCAAATGAAACGTTTGATTCTCTTGAATTCCGATTCAACCATGTAGGGGACCACGCGAGAGATGTCATGGAATCTTTGCACATACTTAGCAATCTTCGGACCATCCATCTTTAGATTCCAGAATTCAGTTTCCAGCTTCTGAATCTCAGCACTCAAGCAGTACTTCTTGCGCATCAGTTCTTTCATCTCATCCCATGTCATAGAATATGCAGCTTCCTCTCTGAGAGTCTGAACCTGAAGGTTCCACCATGATAGAGCCCCGTCTTGAAAAAGTCCAAAAATGTAAGTGACCTGGTGCTCTGGCGCACACTTGCTCATTCGCAGCACAGAATCGGTTTTCTCAGCCCATCTAACGTAAGCTACAGCACCTCCAGTGCCGTCAAATTTCAGAGGCTTGCAGTCTAGGAACTGCTTGTAAGTACAGCCTGTACAAGCAACATCATTCACAGAAAGCATTAGCAAACGCACATGGAATGTCCAAACGTATCGTAATGTGTCTTAAGTGACTTAAGCAGTACCGTGAGGTGGGTTATTTCCTGAGGTACCTCCGGTGTGTTCAGAGCGCAAGGCCTCATGTTGTGCGATTGCTTGTGAATCCGTTCTTGCAGTTCTGCCTCAGTTGCGGGCAACTGATTGTTTCTCCGAGGAGGCATCTTCTAAAAGAAAGATTGTATATGTCAGGTCTTATGTATATAATAAGTAGCATGTATATAGTAGCGTTTATCATAACAAGCAAGAATGTAATCATCACAATCATGGCATAAACAAGTAATTTAAGATCGTATTTATTGAGAACATTACGATTGAGCTTTCATTAATCATCGACGACAAATACAGTTACATGTTTTATAAAGTATCATATCAAAAGGGAACACAGGATCACACCATCCTTGTCCAAAATGTCTATCAGTCTACAACAGTCATATAATCAAAAAGTGGTCTCCAAAAGGCTTCGCAAGCTAGGCTCAATAGCGGTGCTCTCATCAAAAGTCAGCTACCTACATAAAACCAAAAACCGGCTATGTTGATGGTGGTGGAGGAGGAGGTGGAGGAAAGAAAAGCTAGTTGCGCACATGCGTGAGCTCCTCCTCAAGATTATAAACGTGTCGCAACAGATAGCTGATCTGCTGCTCCATGGTGAGGAATTGAACATCAAAATATGGATAAAGGCAAAAGAGGAACAAGTGGAGTCGCAAAAGGTGACGGACATGAACAAGGTGGAGGACGTGGAGTCCTCTCAAGCTCCATAACTCTACGACACAGGATCTCATGCTGAAGCTGTAATGACAGGAGTAACTCATCCCGTGTGTAACCAGTAAAGTGTGAGGGATGGTAGGGATCGGAAATCGTCATGGTGTTCGGTGGAAACCATATGAGTGGCTCATCTAGCGGTGAAGAAGTAAAATGAGCAGTAGGTGTATACTGAGGCATGTGAGAAAAAAGCTGCTGACATGTGTGGGTCATGGCTAGGCTGCTGGCTAAATGGGCCTTCCCCTGGACGGGGTGTGGGTATGTCCTGTAAGAAAGTGATAGGCAGGTCAGTGCGGTGAACATCGGACACAACCAGATGAAAAGGAGCAACATCAACAGGTGCAGGTGCATGTGGGGGAGTGACTGGCTCAATAATAGGAGGGTTAGCGGGTGCAGGAACTGGATCTGGTATAAGCGGTGCAATGTCAGGTATGCCAAATGGGATAAGATCAAAATCAAGCAAAGGCTCAGGAGCGGGTGCCAGCTCAGGATCAGCAGGTATCAGCTCAGGATCAGCGGGTGCATCAACAGGCTGATCGATAGGGATAAAATCAAGCTCAAGTCCAGGCTCAATGTTATGTGGAGGAATTGGTGCAGCTGACATGGTTGTATCATCATCAGTATCAGTGGCGTAACGTCGCAATCCCACTGCATGCAAGGCGGAGGATGACACAGACTCGAAGGAATCTGGAACAGAATGATCAGAGGAAACCTCAATAATAGGAATCTCAATGAGTGGAACAACAATGACATCCTCAGCTAAAACTCCATCACTATGGGCATCATCAGGGGGACCATCAATAAAAAGATCGACATCATCATCAGACAAGTCATCAAAAGGCAAATCCTCGAAAGGAAAGGCCGCAAGAGGCAAAGGGGCGTGGATCGATGCCACGACGTGCTCACCATCGGGATGTCCGAGGGTGAGATGGTCCTGGACAGGAATAGGAATAATAAAGGGATCATCGTCGGGGATACCATCAGCATGCAGTAAATCATCGCCAAAGTCGGGCAGCGCAAAAGGCTGAAAATCGTCGTCGTCGTCCAACATCATCTCCGGGTCACTCTCGGTATCAGAGGCAAAGATCTCCGGCTCTGGGACGATCTCATCATCAGAAACAATGGCCATGGGGTTGACAGTATCAGACAGTCCACTCTCAGACGAAGACATAGTGTCTGTAACAAAACAATCACAACATATGCACATATATCAACAACCATCATTAAGCATGTAATTAATAACAATGTACTCACGTATCCGTCCTAGTCTTCCCAGACTATCCCACCCAGTCTCACAGACTGAACTACCCAGTCTCCCAGACTAAACCGCCTAGCCTCTCAGACTAAACCTCTCAGTTTCTCAAACTGAACTACCCAGTCTCTCAGACTGAACCACCCAGTCTCTCAGACTGAACAACCCAGTCTCTCAGACTGAACCATTAACATAAACTTTGAAATGTGTTTCGTGTCTTTTGTTTATAAAAATGTTTGTTTCCTAGATCTGGGCCTTTCGTGTATGCAATGAAAACATGTTGTAAAATATTTTCGTGAGAGCCCTAATGATTGTAGTCTAGACTCGAGAAGGAATCCTAGTTCGCTACAATCGAAGCTCTGATACCAAGCTGTCACACCCTGACTTTTGTGGAAGCGTGATTATGGTGTGACTTTCTTAATACCATTGCATTCAATTATAACAACAACTATATGATAAAACCATAGATTGTCATCCATTAAATAAGTTTGAAAACATCACAACATCACTGTTTAAACATAGACTTCAAATTCAAGTTATACACCCCATATGAATTGTTTAAGAGTTCGCTAAGGACTCATCAAAAGACTTTCATTAAAAACGGGCTTTGGTAGATGTGTCTCGTACAGGAGTAAAACACACCAACCAAATCCTAAGACAACGGATGACATCCTTTATTCTTAACGCAGCTTGATACATTCAACATCCTCCAGATCCACTTTCTTAATTCCCTGAAATACATGTATTTTGAAAACATCAACAAAAGTTGAGGGAGTTCATGTGTTTGTTTGTGTGAATGAATAAAACCTTGTAATCATTATATGTATGTATGTTTGTAAATCCCGGTATGAAAGCAAAACAAGGAAACAGATCGATTAAGGGTTTGCAAGTCCATTAACATGCGTGCAACGGCGTAGGAAGGCTCAAACCTAGCAGATTTTGTACCGGGCCTCCTGCAGTAAGACATAGTCACCTCATGGGCCAAACCCCGGTCCACATGGTTGTGGGCTCGCTACACCCAAATAGATCTATCACTCATGCCCCTCGGTCCTAACACGAGGATTAATGGTCTTAAGAGTGCGCCTACCCATTCACATGATATAATGTACTTTCCAAAGTTAACCATACCATTTGTAATTGTATATAATCCTTTTGTAACATGTACTTCACCACCGAAGTTATAAAACAAAACAGTTTAAAGAAAAGGGGGACATGAACTCACAGTCTTGCGTCTTCGCACCGTAACTCAAGGCTCCGCCTGGCATAAACAACTACCAACAACGTACTAATGTCTATTAGGCGAACGGGCCATGACTTGATTTAGTATTAGTGTCTTTGAGTTACGTTTCTTCGTTCCTTTGATATTATTCCAAGTTATATAATTATTTTTCAAAATAATCAATATTTTAACTTAAATTATATTTATTGAATTTTGGAATAATTGTTAAATAAAATTATTGTAATAATACTTCCCAAGTATTTATACTTGTATTTCCTTCCCAAGGATGGGGGTATCTTATACATGTGTATTTTTTCCTTGTTTTGGGGTCGTATTCCGGTGTGTATTTATGTACGAGAATACGTATTTTTTTATTGTATTCATTAAGTATTATGTATACTTAACTTCGTACTAATTCTCTGGAATATTATTTTTTAATAAAAGTCCACCAATATATACTTCCAAAATATATATTGTAATAAATATTATTTAGAAAAATTATTTATAATTTTTCTTTTGGCAAAAATATTTATATATTTTTTTATAAGTTCCAAAATTATATATTTTCATGTCCAACATAGAAAATATATATAAACTCACTTTTCTTTCAAAAATGATATGTTCGTATTTATTTGAGAAAATATATTTTTCTCCCAAAAGTATTGTATTTGTTGTTTGTGTAAGAAAATATATATTTCCTTAAAAATATTATATCTTCTAAAAATTTCAAGAAATATATATTTCATACTTTCCAAAAATAATATATTTTTCCTTATAAAAATATGATATATTTTTGTAGAAATTGTAAAAATCATACTTTTGTTTCCTTGGTATTCAAAATATTATTTACCAAAATATACTTTGTGAATAAATTCCGGAATAATTGTAAGTCTTATATTTCCTAGTTTGGTTTCATCAATATTTTATGTACAACTTGTATATTTATTCTTGGAAGTTTGGTAATATTTTGGATGGTAATTTTTGGTGTTTTTGTGTGTGATATTATTTCAAGCCATAAAATAATATAACTAATACACAAAATATACAATTAATCACACATATGTGTCTTCAATGTATATATATTCTAAATATATATTTAGCCACTTTTATTTAAAAAAAAAAAAACCAACCTCCAATACTTATATTTTTTTGTAACAAAAATTATGGCAAAGTTTATATGAAAAACTCATGGTTAAAATACACTTGTAAATATTTGTTTAAAATGTTTTTCTAAGTGTTAATATTTTTATAAAATTTTGCCATTGTTTCCCCTAAAAATGGAGGTTTCCATGCTTTCAAGCATATCATTATCTTTTGTCAAAATCATCACAATCAATTTACAATTATCAACAAACAACCTTTACTTACTAATCTTGCCAAAATCATGCATATTTCACTACTTCATGAACTTGAATATTTGTAAAAATTTGTAGTAACTTACTAGTATTCTTAGTAAGTCTTGTTACCCTTTAAATTGTGATTACTTCTTTAAAAACTTCATTTTTAAGGAAGTTGGATGTTTACAACTTCAAAACATATTTTCTAAAAATATTTCTTTATGCATTCTTTTTGTTACACAAGTGTTTCTACACTTGGTTAATCACTAAAAACAAGTCTTGTTTATGTAAGAACCAAGATTATATGAAACTTATGTTTTTAGCTTGGTTTCTTTGAAATACCATTTATAAATATTTAGTTCTATATGTTTAACAACTTACTTTGATCATGGTTTTTCAAGAAAACAATTTTATTCTTTCAAGTTCATGATTTTCATAAGGATGATCCATTCACTTTCATCAAGTTCATCCTCTCATCTTGCTAGATTATGTTTTTAATTATGATCTAGCAAGATCATATGATGATCAACAAGCATAACAATTTATATTCATCAAGATTACTTCACATTTTAAGCTTATGTTCATATTTACTTCTCATGATCTTTAGTGTTCTTCAAGATTAGTTACTTGTAACATCTTTTAACCTACTAAAATAGAAGTAAAATGGGGTGTATAAGGATCTTACCACTAGCTCAAGGCTAGGGATGATTCAAGTGTAGAAATCAAGTGGTTAAAAGCTAACAAGGGAGGTCCTTCAGGATCCAAAGCCACCAAGCTTCCTTGTGTGAACTTTAACACCCTTGTATATGCTTGGTTTAGATGAGAATGGATGAATGAAGGTGGTGGTGTAAGTGTCGGTGTTCGGCCGAGAGCTCCCAAGGGGAGAAAAAGAAGAAGATCAAGTGTGTGTTAGTGTGTGTGAGATAATGAATGTTATGAACAAAGGTTTATACTTATAATCAAGTTCTTAGATTAATCCCTTATGTAACATCTCAATAAAGAGGAGACCATATCAAATTTTATAATGAAATAAAATCCATCAAGTGGGGGCCATGTTGGGCCATGAGATAGGTGGGGGGGGGGGGGGTCTAGCATAGGTTCTAGCCATTTAGTTACAATCTAGTTGAAATTCAAGTATCGGTTACGTGTTTCAGTTATTAGATATTTTTAGGAGGTGTTATGATGTTCGGGGACCATAACTAGCTTGGTAATGTTAAAACAATGCCTCTAGTGTAATTTTGATGTTTCGGGTAGTGTCCGGTTGTTTGGTTGGTTACTTGTTCGTTAAAGTGCTAAACTACGCAGTTTAGTGTGCTTTATGTTAACTTTTGTGACACTTTTGATTCCTGACACTTAGGAAAGCATTCAGGACCATTTAACCATTTTTCTGCATGATTTTAGATAGTTCAAATGCTGATTTTTGCTGAATTCAGCACCTTGGGTGAGTTTTAGGCACTTTCCGGCATTTAAACTATCACTAGAAAGGCAGTTTTGTGATGCTTACTTTCCTACACTCTATTCTAGTGTAGTACTTGGTTTCTGGCTCATTCTGTGTCTCATTGCACTGTCTGTCTATGTGCTGAGTTCTATCAGCATTTTCCTGATTTATCAGATAATGGTGCTAACTGTACTTAATGCATCATTTGAGGCAATCAAGCTTTCATGCAATATTGGTATGACATTAAACAATGTATGATGCACATGTATGTATATGGCAGTGATCAGAATGCAATTAATTGTAATTTCAGCACAGTCATTAAGCACTAATCATGGTTAGTAAGTTGTACGGATACCTGGATTTTTGACAGTTGTCATACTTTTCAAATGTACAGAGGTAATTGTGGGGGTGTTTGATGATAAGAGACATGGTCGGAATAAGAAATCGAGAATGGTTAATTAGGAAATGAAGAAGATGGTAACCACTTTGGAGAATTTTTTGAATTCGGTACGACAGTAAAAGCTCTGTTTGGGGGTTTATCAGGGTTTTGTAAAAGGGAAAAAGTGAATGCCGATGTGGCAGCGGTTTCAAAGATCGGACGGTTAACATCTGCCCACGTGGCAACCTCTGATGAACGAAATGGATGACAGTTGTTTGGAAACCACTGATGGGCAACAACAGTGGTTGGAAACAGTGCATGAAATATCAGGGGCTGATTTTTATCTATCAGTGGATAGATGTCAGTGGTTGAAACACTGATGTATAGTCAACTGTAGTCAATAAGGAAATGAAGAAATAGAGGTTGTCTTTCAGCAGTGGGTGAATTCTCAACTATCAGAGGTTTGAAATAAATAGTGGATATGGACAGACTTTTAAGGATTCATGAAAAAAATTCATTTTAACTATTTTTAAGGATGGGTTTTTGATTTTCTGAAAACATTTTAATGCTTTTTATTCAAAGATAAGAAGGTTTTAGCCTTGTAATCCAAGTTAAGCATGCCAATCCTAGAGATCAAGCTTTCAAAGGTGGATGTGTCTAATGCTTTTGTTAGTACATTTGCCAGTTTATCCTTAGTTGGAACATGATGCAGAGAAATCAAACCTTTTTCATAGCAATCCCTCATAAAGTGATGTCTGATATCAATGTACTTGGTGGTTGAATGGGATACTGGATTTTTGATGATATTTTCAGCTACTTGACTGTCCAACATGAGAGGAGTCTTTAAAGCAGTTATACCAAAATCCAGTAACTAATTTTGAAGCCACAACAATTGGGATGTACAACTTGCAGCAGCAATGTATTCAGCTTCAGCAGTGGATGTTGAAACAACTGCTTGCTTTTTGCTTTGCCAAGACACTAAGCAATTTCCTAGGAATTGGCACCCTCCTAATGTAGACTTCCTAGTGGTGTTGCATCAAACAAAATCACTATCTGAGAAACCTGAAAGCTTAACATTCCTATTAGCAGGGTACCAGATACCAAGTGTGGGAGCACCTTTTATGTATCTGAATATCCTTTCCACAGCAATGAGGTTAGACTTCCTAAGTGCTAACTAGGATTTGGCACAAACACATGTTGCAAACATGATGTCTAGCCTTGAAGCAGTTAGATACAATAAAGAACCAATCATGCTTCTATATAAGGTCTGATCAACCAAGTCATCTTTTTCATAAGACAAGACCAGCTTTGTGGTTGCATGGGTGTACTACATGGTTTACAATAATTCATCTCAATTTTGTTTAAAAGATCATTTACATATTTTCTTTAATGAATGAAAGTTCCATTTTGAAATTGCTTGACTTGGAGACCAAGTAAACATTGTAGTTCACCCATTGCACTCATTTCAAACTCTGTTGTCATGAGTTGTCTGAACTCTTCACACATTGCATTGCATGTGCTTTCAAAAATGATGACATCCACATAAATTTGGACACTCATCAAATCTTTTCCTCTCCATTTTAAAACAGTGTTTTATCAATTTTACCTCTTGTAAATCTAATAGAGATGAGAAAAGTGCAAAGAGTTTCATACCAGGCCCTAGGTGCTTGTTTCAAGCCATACAAAGCTTTATTTAGCTTGTAGATATGATTTGGATAAATAGGATCTTCAAAACCAGGAGGTTGGAAAACATATACCTCTTCCTGTATTTTGCCATAAAGGAATGCACACTTTATAAACCATTTGATACACCTTGATGCTGTGGTTAACAACAAAGGCTAAGAACAATCTGATAGCTTCAAGCCTTGCCACAGGGGCAAAGGTTTCATCATAGTCAATGCATTCTTCTTGTCTATAACCTTTAACCACAAGCCTAGCTTTATTCTTGACAACAATGCCCCTTTCATCTGTCTTGTTCTTGAAGACCCACTTTGTGCCAATTGGACTAACTTCCCCTTGCAGTGGTACAAGTTCCCATACTTGTTGTCTTTTGAACTGTTGGAGCTGTTCTTGCATGGCTTCTACCCAACTATTGTCTTTCAGTGCCTCTTCGTACTTGACTGGTTGATGGAGTGATAGAAAGCCAGCAAAAAGACAAATGTTTTGGGATTGACTTCTTGTGAGAACCCCTTCATTGATGTTGCCAATAACTTGATTAGGTGGATGAGATTTAAGGAAGATTAGATCCCCCTTGTATGGAACAATGGAATTTAGAGGTGAAGACTGCAGATGTGAATTATCTGAGCTAACATTTGTTGGAGACTTTGAAGAACCAACATCTGTTTGAAATGGAGGTGGAGGAATAGGAGGAATGGGTGTGGCACAATGTTGATTTTTATCCACTGTTGATGGATTTTTATCAACAGTGGTTGGGGATGATGAGACGACAGAGGTTAGAGGGCTACGTTGGTCAACAACTATTGATGCAGCAGTGGATGAGCTTTGATAGTTGTTTTGAACATCTGCTGCTCTGGTGGTGGATGTGATTTTGTATTGTGGAATTACAACATCATATCCAAAGTGTTGTGATGGAGATTGTGGGGGTACCTGCAGGGTTAGTCTTGACAGACACATCTTCAAATGTAAATTTATCAAGGTCAAACAGTTCAGTAGGGTTTGCTAGGATTTTCAGTGATGAAAGTTCATTGAACTTCATATTCAAAGTCTCTTCCACACACCTAGTCCTTGTGTTAAACACTTTGTAGGCCTTGGTAGTGGTTGAGTATCCCAGATGATAACCACAATCTACTTTGGCTGCAAATTTTGAGATTGAATCTTTAAAGTTTAGAATAAAGCATGGGCAGCCAAATATTTTAAAATATGAGATAATTGGTTTGATCTTGAACAGAGTTTCATAGGCATTCTTTTGATGCCTGGGGTTGATCAAAACTCTGTTCTACACATAACAAGCAGTGTTTATAGCCTCTGCCCAAAGGTAAAGGGTAAACCTGAGTCTGCAAGCATGGTTCTAGCAGCTTCAATTAATGTTCTGTTTTTCCTTTCAACCACCCCATTCTGTTCTGGTATTCTTGGGATGCTGTACTGCCTTACAATCCCTTTTTCCACACAGAACTCATCTAACTCCTTGTTTCTAAACTCTGTTCCATTGTCACTTCTAAAGATTTTTACTGGCAAGTCACATTGCTTTTCAACCTGTTTAACAAAGTCTTGCAAGATACCTGCAGTCTCATCTTTAGAATGTAAAAAGTAAGTCCATGTAAACCTAGAAAAATCATCTACAATGACCAAACAATATCTTTTGTTTTTCAAACTCATGATTTTTACTGGGCCAAACAAATCCATGTGCAGCATTTGCAAACACTTGGTTGTTTTGGACTTTTTAATGGACATGTATGAGCTTTTCTGTTGTTTACCTTTTAGACAGGAAACACAATGCTCAGAACAAGTAAAAAGTTTTTGTGGAAGACCCCTTTAAAGGCCTTGTTTTGAGAGTGTAGTGATAGTCTTGAGATTTGTGTGCCCAAGTCTCATGTGCCATAATTCTGTCTCTTTGTTAGAGGCAGCTGAGAACAGACAAGCATCAACCATTGGGTTATCTTTTGACATATCAACTACATACACATTGCTACTCCTTTGAGCAACAAGCTGTGTTTTACCCCCGGTTATGATTTCTTCAATCTTTTTCACCATTTCTGGCCCAACAATCTTGCAGTTATCCTTAGTGAAGAATGACCCATAGCCTTTGTCATTCATTTGTGAAACACTAAGGAGGTTGAACTTAAGATTGTCAATAAGATTGATATTTTAAAACTTGAGCTTCCCAGCTTGAATTGAACCTGACCCTAACACCTTTCCATTTGAATTGTTACCAAAATATATATCACCCCTCCATGTTTTTTGAAATCTTTGAGTAGGGCTCTATATCCAGTCATGTGCCTGGAGCCTCCACTATCTACATGCCATAAACTATCTAAGCATGCAGAAGCTCCCTGCACATCAAGTAAACAATTAGTTCAGGAGGGTCTCCCAAGCCAATAAGGCTTTGGATGGGGTCACAGGTAGGTCAGCCTCAAGTCCAGGAGCATGGACAGTGGTTAGGTCAGGGTTTTGAACAGGTTTTTGAACATTTTTCTCTAACCACTGTTGTGGACCATTTCCTGTCAGATGTTGAAAACCAAATGGATACCTATTCACTTTGGGCTTTGAAGGCCTTTTATAGGCTTCTTAAACATGTGGGACCCTTTGATATGGTGGTTAACCATGTCCTCTTGGGATCTAGTTTGATGGTGGTGCATCTGTCACTTGTTCCTCTTTGGGAGCAGAGGTTTTGTTCAGCTGTTTTGTAACAGCTATTTGGATAGGCACAAAAGTCTTTTTGTTCTTGATGGAAGGTTTTTATGGACTATCAAGTGTTTTAGAGGTGTACTCTTTTCTTTTAACCTCAAAAGTTTTGAGTTACACATACTCTTGAGTGAGATGATTGGTTTTTCCACAAATTGTGCACATAGGTGCAGGCTCAATGATACTTGTTTTGTTGATATCAAATGCTTTTAAATGAAAACAATAGTTTGTAGAATGATTCATTTTTTCACAAAAGTCACAAAACAGGTGTTTAATATTTTCTCTTCTCTTCCTCTTTTCAGTTTCCTTTTCAACAGAGTTTTTAACCTCTGTTGGCATCTCTTTAAGAGGAATAACTTTAGCCTTGGGTGCTTGACCCTCAATAGTGGAAAAATCCATTGGTTTGAAGTTTTCAAGAATGTCACATTCATTAGACCAGGTGGGTTTGAATTGATATTTTTCTATCTCTTCAAAGGTTGATGACCCCTCTAGTTTTTCCAAGATGATTTTGTTACCATTTTATCAGTGATTTTTATTTCTTGACCATCCTTATTTTGTAGGAATTACTTCAACTAAGCCAAAATCAATTTTAGTAGTGCTTTCGGTTTGGTCATTTTTTCTAAAGCCTATGCCAAACTTTACATTGCTTTTGACCTGCTTTTCTAACATCAGCTCATAACCTTTACAAGACTCCACCCATTTTTCACAAGTGATTTGGGTGGATTCAAGCTCCTTTTTACAAACTTGGTATTTTTCTATCATAGTTTGGAGTTAGTCTTTGGTTATGATGTGTTCATGTTTCAGACTGTTGATTTCAGAATCTTTTTCAAACAATTTGTTTTTCAACTCTTTAAAACTTTTCTCAAATTGTATTTCATCTTTTAAGATCTTTTCTCTAAGGTTTCCATTTACCTCTTTTATGTTAGCAAAAGCAATAATGCATTTATCTGAACATTGATCTTTTAAGATCTTAGGTGATACCTTAGCAGCAACCATCATGGCACAGTCACATTCATCCTCACACACTCTAGCATCCCATGGATCAGCAAGAGGTTCCAACACTGGTTCAGGTTCTTTCTTCTCTAACATCTATTCACCAACAACAGTAGTAACCACTTCTTCAGCAACTTCATCCGTTGTTTCAAATCTGGATTCCACTTCATCAGATTCCTGCCCTTCTTGTATTGACTCTAATGCCATAAAACAAAATTCATCGCTAGAAACATCAGGATTAGCAAATAGAGCAAAATTTTCATCAGTCAAATCATCAGGCATACTGCTCCAATCAACAAAGCCCTGAGTAAAGAAACTCTGTTGACTGGCCTCTGCTGGAGCAGATGTTTGTGCAGTTTGTTGTGGTGTAGGTTGTTACACTTGGACCTGAGAGACAGGGGCTTGGACGTACTGGATTTGTGGAACAGTGGTTTGAACATATTGCACTAGAATAGTGTTTACAGGATGTGCAAAATGGGCAGTGTTTTGCATATGAGGAGCAGGGGTATATTGGGAATAGTGCACCGTGCTTTGTGTGTTTTGAGGTCTTGGGCTAGGATGAGTAATGATTGGACCACTGTTTTGACTTCTACATTCCCTAACAAAGTGACCAAGCCTGTTACACTTATAGCACTTAATTTTGGACTTATCCAACCCCATTTTTAGATTCCCATGCAATCTTTGAAACTTTCTACCTGTTCTTTTGTAAAACTTCCTGGTTCTTACACTCAACAAAGCTAATTGGTGCAAAATGTTCATCTCTTCCAGATCAGTGGGATCAAAATGTTGGAGGCCATTGAGTTCAAAGGATAAGTTATCAGAGATCTGGTTTCCCCCCATTAGCTATGAAAGCATAACTGGGTGAGTAAGGCTCAGAGTTGAAGGCTCCACCTGCAGTTATGTCAATGTAATGATCATAACTCTGGTCCTTACTACTACCATACTCTTCTTGACCCAAAAGTGCTGTGTTACCAAAAGTGTAATCATCAGCAACTTTTCCAGATTCCTGCAACTTCTTTTTCTGGTTCAGCTCTCTCTCATAGGTGAGAAGCCTACCATGAATTTGGGTCAGCCTTAACTCTTTGAATCCCACTTATCTGGTAGTGATCTAAGAAACCTACTATTTAAAGTGGATTTTGCAACTTCAACATTAACCAGTTTAAGTTCACTAATGGGACAACTAAATCGTTCAAACTGTTGGGTCAGTAACTCCCCTTTAACATGACCGAACGTTTCGTATTGTTAGTTTAAAACCTCCCTGTTGTTTTCAATAACCTCTTTTGTCCCACCAAACTGCTCTTTCAGTGCATCCCAAAGCTCTTTAGCACTGTTACAATGTAACAAGCCAGAGTATATGTCATTTGGAAGAGCTAATGCCACAATACTAAAAGCCTTTGCATCTAATTCAATTTTTTGAAAATCTTGATCTGAGCAATTTTCAAGGCTTTTTGGTACTTGGACCTTGGGATCTTCTGTTCTTGGCACCATTGGAACATGAGGTCCAAAGATGACAGACTTCCAGCAGTCGGTGTTTTGATGTGCTAACACATGGCCCATCAAACGTTGCCAGATATTGTATTTAGATCTGACAAGCATAGGTGGCTTAAAGAGTGTTCCGGTGTTATGAGGGTCCTGTGATTGTGAAGACATCTTGATTGTTTTAAAGACGTTTTTGAGTAATCAACTTTAAACATGATTACACTTGTACTCTGTTTTTCAACTAAAACGAACAACTTAGTATCAATGAAATTGAGCTAAACTTTTATGTCAAACTGATTGTTAGATCGAATTTGACTGTGCTGTGCTCTGATACCAATTGGTAGGATCTGAATTTGACTTAATTGTGTTGTTTTAATAAGATGATTAATGGAAGAACATAAAACAGAGAATAATTGCAGCGGAAATGAATGTAAAACTTTGTAACACAATCAAGGAAAGATTAGCTTTGATCATACAATGCTTTCACTAGTCATAAGATTGAATACACAATGATTGACTTATGCATGCATGAACACTAACTCCCCCTTAGCCTAAGCTCACTATGGTTGTTCGTACAAGATGAGTGTATGTGCAAAAGAGCTAAATAGAACATTACAGGAACTATCTATTTATAGTACAAATCCTAACCAATGAGCATCTTTGCTGACGTCACCTAGATAGTGACATCTAACTATCATAACAAACTCTAAACAATGATGCAATACAAACACTGTTACATTGAAATACTGATAAACAAACATTGATGCTTCTATCTGCTGTTGATGCTTAAACACCGATGATGTTGAGCAGCGCTTTCTACTTTGGTTGATTAGGCCTTTGATTTAGCAGTACTTTGTATTCAATAGCACTTTGACAATCAACAGTTGATAGGCCTTAACAGTCTTTGTAATCAGTAGAGCTTTGATAGAACAGTGTTTGTGCATAACAGTCTTTAGGATCATCTGTTGTTAGAAGCCACTGCCATTGGAGGGAATTAAGTTCAAACACTGCTTATTATGTTTTGGCTTTTGTATCATCTGTTCTTCAAGGAAGGATTACATGGGCAAACAAGCACAACAGAGTTGATGTATTGGATAACAGCGCTGGAAGGGATACACTCAGCATCAATAAAAGTATGATTGATGGGTGGAAAAGTTGGTAAGTATCTTAAAAACTTTGTATGTAGAAACTATGTTGACAAAACGCCATACTAATATATGCAAAAATGTGAAACTGCAGCAAGATGCTTTTGCAAACTATTTGCTTGTTCAAAAACACCCAATGGCTAAGATCATGAGGTCGGCGCCTATTGTTAGACAAAAGATGGATTGGAGGACAGAGCCTACCGGGATCGACTGTGGGATTTTTTCAATGAGGTATATGGAAACGTATATGGGGCAGTTGGCTGGTTGGGAATGTGGTCTGGCAAAAGAAGATGCCCCAAATGACCTACAACAAAAAAAAAGCTAAATGACATTAGGATCAAATACATTGCAAAAATCCTGCTGCATAACCCAAATGAAAATAGAAAAAACTAGTAAAATATTTAAATAAATTCTTGGAATTAGGGGCAACAATAATTACTGAATTGTATAAATTAGGGCACATGAGAATAGAATAAAGGATGGAGGAATATGCAGATTAACTTAACCACCATGAATTGCTTTCATTTTATAATTTTCATGTTTGGTTTAGACTATTGCATCTATTTGTTTCTTAATAAAAAAATTTCATTATAGAGTTTCATCATGGCGTTTTCAATAATATGTGTGCCTAGAGGTGAGAAATCTATGAAAACACCATGATGAATACTCCATAATGAAGACGCCAATAGTTGAATAATAAACAATAAGAAGAACTTGTATTACTATCTTCCTAAAACATGTTAATGAAAACGCCATAATTTGAATAATTAACAAATAGTAAGAACTGTTGTTTACAAACTAACGTCAATATTCATAACTAATCAGATATACGTAACCAGGTGTAAAACGCCATTGATCGTAAACAATAAGCATATATTAGAACCCAAATGACAATTAACATTAATAATTAAAATGCCAAATATTGAATATAGGAAGAACATCATTGAAACATAAACGCCATTTCCAAAAAAGAATTACTTTGAAAAAAAATCCATTAAAACAAGCATAAAGAACAAAAATGCCATATCTGTTGGAATTTTGTTTGAAACGGAATTATAACGTCATTTATTTAGGGGAACCTGGACAATGACAATCGTGCCCCTGCATATCATTTAGCGCCCCTGACACGTGTTCGACCAGGATCCGTTCTCACCTTTTTCACACTTCCAACCGTTTTGTTCTGATCCCGTTTCTATATATATATGTATATATATGTATATGGAAGGTTTAAATGAGATCGATAAATATTGCGAGAACCATGAGAACGAATGAAGAACCATAATAACTTGGTCAAAAACAATTCAAATTCAAAATTTCTTTTTGCACTTATCATTATTATTTGAATACAATGTTAAAATTTAAATTTACACGTTTAAATTGACGTGAATTCGTAAATAAACAAAATTTACACATGTGTAAGTTTGACATTTACACGTGTGTAAATTTGTTATATTTACATATCTGTAAAAAATCTAATAAGAGTGGTTTAAGAGGAGAAATCGATTATTTGATGCTGTAAATTATTTTTTTGATATTATATTTAATCACAACGAGGTTTGTATTAAAAAATTGGTTTTGGTTGGTTTCTCATTCTTTCTCATGGTTCTCGTAATATTTAACATTTTCAAGATAACCCTCCTATATATATATATATATAGGGGAAGGTTCATTGGGAAAACACTAAAAAAGTGGAGAACAGCGGGGAACCGACTCAAACGAACTCCGATTGGACTCATTCCAGCGGCGTTGGAACCGGCTCGTCGAACCCTAACTAAGATCTCTTAACCCTAAACCCTAAATCCTAACTCCTAAACTCTAAACCCTAAAGCTAAAAAATAAGGCTAAAACCTAAGCTAAACCGTAAAATCTAAACTATAAACCCTAAAAGCTAAACCCTAAAGGCTAAATCTAAAGCTAAACCCTATAGCTAAACCCTAAAACTAAACCCTAAACCCTAAAGCTAAACTCTAAACCCTAAAGCTAAACCCTAAAAGCCAAACCCTAATATATTTAGAGTTTAGGGGTTATGATTTAGGGTTTAGGGTTAAGAGATCCTAGTTAGGGTTCGACGAGACGGTTCTAACGCCGCTAGAATGAGTCCAATCGGAGTTCGTTTGAGTCGGTTCCCCACTGTTCCCCACTTTTTTAGTGTTCACCAATGAACCTCAAACTATATATATATATATATATATATATATATATATATATATATATAGGAACAAGATCAGCAGAAAACACTTCAAAGTGTAAGAACGGTGAGAACGATTTTCAGCCACAAGATCTTAGTGGTTAGTGGTTGAGATTGATACGGTGACATTTTTGTAAATACTAGAGGCATTGGAACTACCAGGAGGGGTAAAATAGGAAGATCCAAACAAGGGTGCATATGTCAATCACATGCTATTTCCCCCGATCTTTAAACGCCAATAACTTTTTTATACACGATTATTTTTTCAAAAAAATCATGCCATAAAATTCAACGTTTTTTTTATCTTTCTAACGAGCATACTATTGATATACTTTTCGAAGAAAATGAACTGGGTTTTTATGGCTTTTTTTGAACTAGGTGTTTTTATGGCGTTTAAGAGTAGATATTTTCATGGCGTTTTTCTGAACTAGGTGTTTTTATGGCGTTTTAACTAGGTATTTTTATGGCGTTTTTCTAAACTGAGTGTTTTATGGCGTTTTCAACTGAGTTTTTCATGCGTTTTTCTGAACCGGGTGTTTTATGGTGTTTTTAACTGGGTATTTTCATGACGTTTTTCTGAACTGGGTGTTTTATGGCGTTTTTAACTGGGGTATTTTCATGGCGTTTTTCTGAATTGTGTGTTTTTATGGCGTTTTATTAAACACAGAGTTCATGTGAGTGGGGTTTTTTGACAATATTACCCCTTAGTGTAATTTAGCATCAATGCCACATGTCAACACCAAAATCGTTCTCACTGTTTTCACACTTTTCACCGTTTTCCCTATATATATATATATGGAAGGATCCACTAAAAAGTAGATTTTGCATAAGTAGCCTAAGAAGAATTGTGATGATGCCATGTGGCAATCCATATAAGTAGGAAGGAAGGGCATTTTGGTCCTTATAAATAAGAGTGTGAAAATGACATGTGCCACCCCTTTTGTTTTCTAAAAAACACAACAAAAAAATCCAGTAAAAAATATAGCACAAAAAATCCAGTACAAAAAAATATAGCACAAAAATGCATTACAAAAACTATAGCACAAAAAAATATAGTACAAAAAATCCAGCGCAAAAAATTGAGAAACAAAAATTTAAGACAAAAAAATTCAGCACAAAAATATAGTGCAAAAATCCAGCACAAAAATGTTATACAACATAGAAAGACAACACATTTTTGTGAGTTTTTTTAGTCGTCATATTTTATATAGCAATATGGTACTCAAAATTTAAAGATAAAAAAACGCTCGATTTTATGGTGATTTTTTTATGAAAATTTAATAAAAAGTTATGAACGTTTAAAAAATGAGGGTGGAATATGCATGTGCCTTGCATGTGGAGAGAGAAAGTCAATAAATAGGATTTTCCTAAGATACCCTTACACTCCTCTTTTTTCCTACATTTTCATCTTAACCATTGATTTGAAAAATGAATGGTTAAGATTACTTCTCATCCTACTTAGGCAAAATGAAAATTTTATTTGATCTTACCCCTATATATACATATATATATATATATATGTATGTATGTATGTATGTATACAAAAAACATTGAATCGGTAACATAGTTTAAACCGAAACAACTTAACAATATCAAGGTCAAACGAGCATACATGAACACAAAACAAAGAAAAAAACAAGTAAACAACACGAAAAATTTTACGTGGTTCGGTCTCGGTGTGTACCTATGTAACACCTCGTAAAAATCACGTCTAATAATGTGTTAACACGTGTACTAAACTCTAATAAAGTCAAACGTTGACTATTAGGGACTAATTTTGCGAAAAATCAAAAACTTTGAATGTTGAGGGACTAAAAGTGTCAACATTGCAAACTTGTGCCTCTGTTTGACTACACATGATGAATATATTCTTAAACGAGTAAATATTCGAACGTAAGAAGCCGTTTGTGAAAGTAAACGAAAGTCTACAAGACTAAGGGATTAAACGTGTCAACATGTTAATTCTTACCTCTGAGTGACCTTTTAACGAACACGGGGCTTCGTAACGTTCTATTATACTCTCGGGAATACCTAATATGGATAACATAGGGCTTTGACGCGATAAAATGATAACGCACGCAAGTTGTGCATTAAAGGGGCCAAAAGCGTCAAACTATAAAACTACACCTTGGAGTGACCAGGTAAGCGAACTAGAGTAAACTGAAGTGTCGTAATATCCCATCATACTCTTGGGAATGCTTATTTTTGATCTTGAAAGGCTCTTATGCCATTTCGCGTTAAAACGCACAAGTTCGCAAATTAAAGGGTTAAAAGCGTCAGCGAGCAGAAACTAGTGTTTTCGGTAATCGTTTAATGAAACCGGATCTAACGGTGTTTGGTTATACTTTCTAGATCATCTACAAACTAACTAAAAGGGTTAAAAGTGCCTAAAATGAAAGACATATTGAATAAAAAGGTACAGTGGCCAAAACTGTCACACCCTGACTTTTGCGGAAGCGTGATTATGGTGTGACTTTCTTAATATCATTGCATTCAATCATAACAACAACTATATGATAAAAACCATAGATGGTCATCCATTAAATTAAGTTGAAAACATCACAACATCATTGTTTGAAACATAGACTCCAAATTTAAGTTTTACAACCATACGAATTGTTTAGAGTTCCAGAAGGATTCATCAAAAGACTTTCAATAAAATCAGGCTTTGGTAGATATGTCTTGTCCAGGAATAAGACACACTAACCAAACCCTAAGACAACGGATGACATCCTTTATTCTTAACGCAACTTGAAACATCCAACGCCCGCCAGATCCACTATTAATTCCCTAAAATACATGTAGTTTTAAAAACATCAACAAAAGTTGAGCGAGTTCATGTGTTTGTTTGTGTGTATGTATAAACCTTTGATATCATTGTATGTATGTATGTTTTGTAAATCCCGGTATGAAAGCAAAACAAGGAAACAAATAGATTAATGGTTTGCAAGGCCATTAACATGCGTGCAACGACGTAGGAAGGCTCAAACCTAGCAGATTTTGTACCGGGCCTCCGGCTGTAAGACATAGTCACCTCATGGGCCGAACCCCGGTTCACATGGGTGTGGGCTCGCTACACCCAAATAGATCTATCACTCATGCCCCTCGGTCCTAACACGAGGATTAATGGTCTTAGGAGTGCGCATACCCATTCACATGATCTACTGTACTTTCCAAAGCTAACCATAGCAATTGTAATTGTTTGTAATCATTTTGTAACATGTACTTCACCCCTAAAGTTATAAAACAAAACAGTTTAAAGAAAAGGGGGATATGAACTCACAGTCTTGCGTCTTCAATCACCGTAACTCAAGCTTCTTCAGGTAAACACGACTACCTACAACGTACTAATGTCTATTAGACGAACGAGTCATGCCTTGATTTAGTATTTGTTAGTGTCTTTGAGTTACTTTCTTTGTATCTTCGATATTATTTCATGTTATATAATTATTGGTTAAAATAATAAATATTTTAACTCAAATTATATTCACTAAATTTTGGAATAATTGTTAAAACAATATCATTGTAACTTAATACTTGCCAAGTATTTATACTTGTATATCCTTCCCAAGGATGGGGGTATCTTTCACTTGTATATTTTTGCCATGTATTAGGGTCGTATTCCGGTGTGTATTTATACGTATGAGAATACGTATTTTTATTGTATTAAGTATTCTTATACTTAATTTCGTATTAATTTTTTCGGAATATTATCTTTAATAAAAGTCCACCAATATACATTTCCAAAAATATATATTGTAATATATATTACTTAAAAAAATTATATATAATTTTTTTTTGGGCAAAAATATTTGTATTTTCTCATAACTTTCAAAGATAATATATTTTCATGTCTAACTTGTAAAATATATATAAACTCATTTTTCTCCAAAAATGATATATTCCGTTTTTGTTTGAGAAAATATATATTTCTTTCAAAAATGATATATCTTCTAATATTTCCAAGAAAATACATATTTTTATTCACCCAAAAATAATATATTTTCTTCTTGTTAAAAATATGATATAAGTGTGTAATACTTGTAAAAGTCATATTTTTGTCTATTGGTGTCCAAAATATTATTTACCAAAATATGCTTGTGAATATTATTCCCGGAATATTTTGCAAGTTATATTTCATAGTTCGGTTTCGCCAATATTTTGTGTAAATGTGTATGTTCATATTCTTGGAATTTTGGTAATATTTTGGATTGTAATTCTTGGTATTTTGATGTGTTATATTATTTCATGTCCTAAAATAATATAACTAATACACAAAATATACAAATAATCACACACATGGTGTCTTCTAAATATATATTTCCTAAATACATATTTAATCACTTTTATTTATAAAACCAACCTCCAATATTTATATTTTTGTAACAAAAAATTATGTCAAAGTTTTTGAAACAATTTATGGTTTGAAATACACTTGTAAATACTTGTTTAGACATATTTTTCTAAGTGTTTAAATTTTTAGAAAATTTTGCCATAGTTTCCCCTAAAAATGGAGGTTTCCATGCTTTCAAGCATATCATTTTCTTTTGTAAAAATCATCACAATCAATCCACCATCAACAATAAACAACCTTTACTTACCAATTTTGCCAAAATCATGCATAATCTACTACTTCATGAACTTGAAATTTCACAAAAACTTGTAGTAACTTACTAGTGTTATTAGTAAGCCTTGTTATCCCTTAAACTGTGAGTGATTCTTTAAAAACTTCATTTTTAAAGAAGATTGATTTTTACAACTTATGATCATGTTTTCTAAAAATATTTTCTTATGAATTCTTCTTGTTTCACAAGTGTTTCTACACTTGTTTAACACCAAAAATAAGGTTTGTTTATGTAAGAACCAAGATTTAGTAAAACTTATATTTTTAACTTGGTTTCTTTAGAAAACACCCTTGAAATCTTTAGATCTACATGGTTAACAACTTACTTTGATCATTATTTTACAAGAAATCAATGTATTCTTTCAAGTTCATGATCCTTGTGTGGATGATGTATCATCCTTCATCATTTCTACTTTCTCATCTTGCTAGATTATGTTTTTAATCATGATCTAGCAAGATCATATGGTGATCTACATCATATACATGAACAAACAACAATCATCAAGCAAATCAACACATAAACAGCTTAGTTTCTTCAATAATCATGCTTATGTTCAAGTTTACTTCTTATGTATCTTAGTGTTTTTCATGATCAACATTATGATTCTTCTTTAACCACTAAAAATGGAAGTAAAATGGCAAGATCAAGGTTCTTACCACTAGCACAAGGCTATGGATGATCAAGAGAAGTTATGAGATGGATAAAAGCAAATGAAAGAGGTCCTTGATCTTCTACAAGCTCCTAGCTCCTTTGTATGCCTTCTAACACCTTTGGAGATGTATGGATTGTATATTTGTATGGAAGATGATTGATGATGATGGATGTATAAGTGTGGGTGTTCGGCCGAGAATGGGGAAGAAGGAAGGAGAGAGAGCTCAATGTTGGGTGTGAAAGTTGTGAAGGTTATGTTTTGATGGTTAAACTTATAATACTCCATATATGAAAAGTCTAGTGGTTTATGTGTGTTTTAAAAAGGGACATGATCTAATATTATATGTAAATAAAATCTTGAGGTAAGGGGCCAAGTATGGCCGATTACTGGGGGGGGGGGGGGGGATGTAGGCTAGGTTTAATCATATAGTTAGTTTAGGGTAAAAATTCAAGTATGTAGTTAGCTACTTAGTTCCTTGATATTTTATAGGGTGTTATGATGTTCGGGGACCATAACTAGCTTGGTAATGTTAAAACAGTGCTTCTAGTGAAAATTTGGTGTTTCGGGTAGTGTCCGGTTGTTCGGTTGGTTACTGGTTCGTTAAAGTGCTAAACTATGCAGTTTAGTGTTCTTTATGTACCCTTTTGTGACACTTTTGATTCCCGACACTTAGGAAAGCATTCAGGACTATTTAACCATGTTTCTGCATAATATTAGTGTGTTAAAATGCTGATTATTGCTGAATTCAGCACTTTGGGTAAGTCTTAGGCATTTTCCGGCACTTAAACTATCACTTAGAAAGGCAGTTTTGTGATCCTTACTTTCCTACACATTATACTAGTGTAGTACTTAGTTTCTGGCTCATTCTATGTCTCAATGCATTGTCTGTCTATGTGCTGAGTTCTGTCAGCATTTTCCTGATTTATCAGATAACTGTGCTAACTACGTCTAGTGCATCATTTGAGTCAATAAGCTATCATGCAATAATTATATGACATCTAGCAATATGTGATGTATATGTATGTATATGGCAGCAATCAGAAAGTAGTTAATTGCAAATTCAGCACAGTAATTAAGGACTAATCACGGTTAATTAATTGTACGGATACCTGAATTTTTGACAGTTGTCACAAAAACTGTCAAGTTTGAAACTTTATATGAGGCCATGGCGCGCGGCGATGCCTCCCCCTGTTGCCGTGGCGCGTGGCGACGGCTCAGTTTTGACAGAATTTCACTTCCACCTGTTGGTTCTTCTTCCTTGTTCACCAATCTTGATCTTTAAAACCATTTGATCATTCTAGGGGCTTGCTAACTGAATTACACGTCTGGTATACACCTGTGATGATCTCATTACATCCCAAGAACACTTGTCAGATCTTATTCATTCCAAAAACTATAAATAGGCCCTCATTTTTCTCATTGATCACTTGCATCTCATTCAATCTGCTATCTCTCTCAATTCAATGAGGATCCTGATCATTCTGGAACCTCTCTTGAGTTCTATTCAGTCCATAGGACCATTTGTAAGTGTCCTTTCGTGACTAGTTATTTTTGTTTGGCTTTTAAAGCCGAAAAGTCAAGCGTTTTCGATAAACGCTTTGACTTTTAGCTAGACCATAAACGGTCAAGCCATCGTTCGCAACGAACATGGCTACGTGATCGTAATTAAGTAGGTGTTAAACCCTCAAAAGGGCACCTCCTAATTACCACGTTCACTTAGTTAATTCTCGGCTCAAAGTAATGAAATAAAAGTCAAACAGGTTAGTTTTTAAATAAAATTCATAACTGATAATATAGAAGCTATAAAATCAGTTTTGTCACTTTAATAACTTGGTAAATATTAATTGAACATATCTAGGCATCTTCAACCCGACAATTCTGAGTATAGATCGGTTCGCAACCGAAAGTCGCAAAAATAGACTTTTGCTTTGACTTTGAGTTCTGACCCGATTTAGTTTAGTTTTAGTTATGCCTTAGGGTTCCTTTGGGACCACATTGGATGTTGGTATAACCCTCTGAGGTTATACTATATAGTTCCTTAGAAATCAGTGATCATTTGCATGTTCCGTTAAATGCTTAAAACTTGACCATTATGCACTTTTGATATAAAAAAAACAAGATTTTTTAAAATGTGAGAGGACAAAAAGTTTTATTACTGATATATAAGTATGTCCTAAAAATTTGACATCAGTTCCTGGTCTAAAATAAAAGTTATGCAAGATATCATAAAACAAAAGGTTTTTGTTAATTAAATTGCATTTTCGGCAAAAATCATATTTAAACCCAATTTTTTGCTCCAAATTTGCTACCCACTGTTATGAAATAATATTTAAGGATTTTTGGAATTTTTTTTCAAATTTTATACTGACCATAGCATAGAGTTCTAGGATAAATTCGGTAATTGACGATAATGCCCTTTTAGTTAATAAAATGAGTTTAACATATGATTGGCATACCAAACCTTTTTCTACTGATATCATATGTTAAATAAAATATTTTAAGCATTAGAGACTGATCAAAACTTCAGAATTTTGATAAACACCTTGAATACCGTCAATTACCGACTTTTACGCTAATTAGGCGCATAGTATGGTTTAAAACCATATTT
This sequence comes from Helianthus tuberosus, assembly GCA_030545235.1. Taxonomy (NCBI): domain Eukaryota; kingdom Viridiplantae; phylum Streptophyta; class Magnoliopsida; order Asterales; family Asteraceae; genus Helianthus; species Helianthus tuberosus. The sequence goes on along the minus strand of CM060371.1, from coordinate 136,756,234 downwards.
AACGCCTAATACTTGTTACCTTCAAATGAACCTATTGAAGCAAACCGTTGGGAGTTTAGGCGTCTTGGTGATGGCGAAGTCGAATAATGATGGTCGATGTGGGGTTTTTTTTATTAGGATTGTGTACTTCTAAATTGAGTGGTAGGTTGACACTTGAGTATCGATCGTAGCTTAACATTTCATCATGACATTTTGACTCAACTACTCAAATGGACATTGGATTATTGGATAATTCACTATTGGTATTGGCCTTCAATTCTATAATTAAATGGGAGCCAACCGAGCTAAGTGGACTTTTGCTCGTGCTCGGTGCATTTACAAACCGAGCGTCTTTTTAATCAAGCTGAATCGAATGAGCAAATTTCGAACATTTTTCGATCGAGCATCGAATGAGTTTCGAGCGTCGATCAATTTGAACAAACCTAGAATTTATTCAGGTTTCCGCATCTGATTAATAATAAATTGCTTTTCTTAAATTGCATTTTATAATAAATTAAAATAGATACCTAGGATTCTCTATAACCTGTACCACCAACTAAGATATAAAAATTCGGTTGACATTGTCAATAAAATGAAGGTTGATGCCTGGAAACCTACCCTAGTTCTTCATTTCATGTGCCGTTCTCCAATCCATCAAATGGGGATCCAACAACGGTAATAAAGCCAAAACATGCGGATGATAGCGGCCAACACTCCGTACATTGATGCTGATGTGGGTCTTACAAAAGATACGACCCCGTCGCTGCCTATGATAGTATGTGGCGAAGTAGTGTTCCAAACATGTTGCTGGTGCGCACGACCTGCCTGTGAGTAGACAATACATGTAGAACATGTCAGGAAACATGCACCACTCATTGCTCTTGTCACGTGCATCGATGGACATGGCAATACAACAATTGATATATTGGTAAGGGTGTCTCGTATAACTGAGACCCAACCCTTCATCTTCCCGAAGGCACTATCACCAATCATGGGGCACAAACCCTTAATGTGTCGTCCAGGAACTCTCTAAGCGACTTGGTGTAAAGTTGCGTAACCGCCCCCAGATTTGTGTACAAGCCCGAAACTACACACAAACTTAGCTGGCGACATGTCATGTCGCTGCCCAAAAAGACAAAACAAAACCTTCGGAAGCGGCAGCTTGTTCGGGTAATCCATCAAAAAACCAGATTGGTCTTTGTAAACAAAATAAGAACCAAGTGTATAAATGTCATACTATATTGCTTTTTGGCACCCGTGAATCATTTGAATATTCGCTGAAAACGTACTTGTTATCCCAATACGATATTGCTAACCAATAACACAGACTTAAACAACCCAATGAGATAAACTTTGATCTTGATCGATCAAAAAAGCAAACCCTTTGGGAGAAAATGTAGAATGAAGAAAATGAAAGAGGCGGTGAATGAATCGTCGTTCGATTGTAATGAATTATTTGATGGAATTTAACGTCACGTCAAATCATATCGAATAGTAAACTTGAATTTGAATTGATATATATATATATATATATGACTCATATAGCCCTATACATGTCATATAAGGTACGAGGTAACAACTCCCAAGTACAAAGAACTGGGTGTTAGTGATATCGATCAAACCCCTATACGCCGCGTATAGTGCTATACATGGCGTATTGGGTTTGAGGTCGAAAGTGTTCACAAAGGGTCATAACTTTCCGAAACATCACTATACGCCACATATAGGACTATATGTGGTGTATAGTTTACTTCGTATAGCTCACGTATTGTGTTATACGTGTCGTATAGGTTTTTGAATAGATGATACGTGTGCGAGTGTGTACGAATTTTTACTATATTTTTAGAGTTAACTACTGTTTTTGTCCCTGTGGTTTGTCAAAAATCACTATTTAAGTCCATTAGTTTAAAAATTGCTATTTCAGTCCCTGTGGTTTCACTTTCGTAACTATTTCAGTCCTTGTGGTTTCACTTTCGTAACCATTTCAATCCATTATTCTGTTAAGTACAGGGACTGAAATGGTTACGACGTGGACTGAAATGCTTACGAAAGTGAAACCACAGGGACTGAAATCACAATTTTTAAACTAATGGACTGAAATAGTGATTTTTAACAAAGCACAGGGACGAAAACAGTAATTAGCTCATATTTTTAAGTACTTTTTACTCTTTTATCAAGCTTTAAATTTATAAAACATGATATAACACTATCATTCTCTACAACACGCTAGGGCAAGTGCACCCATCGTTGGCATAGTATAGTGATGGTAAGATACTGAGGTCATCCAAGGACACAAGGGCTTTTAAGACTGGTTTATCATCAATGTCTAATCGACCCAAATTTTGAGAAAAGGTTTCTAAAAAAGTAAAAATAAAGAAAGAAACTAAAGTAATAAAAGAAACAAATGAACAAGAAAGAATCACTTAGTTCTGACTCATCTTTTATTTATCCTTTGATGATTTCCGCACTTTGGGTTTTTTAAGAGATTATTTTAGTTATAGTGGCATGTCCACCTTTTAAAGGCAATGTTACCATCAGCCATATTGGTATGAGTTAGCAGGGATACAGTCCCGCAAGGCCAGAATATTAAAAGATAACTAAGTTATTAATGCAAAATGTGGCATGTCCCTCTTTTGGAGGCAACGCTACCCTTGGCCATATTGGTCTAAGTCAGCAGAGATACAGTCCTACAAGGCCAGTTAAAGTTTTAATAGTAGTATATTTATAAGGGATTCAAGCTGTTCTTACTTCCCCCAATTTGATGCTATCTGCCTTAAAGGAAGTCCTAATAAGCTTGGATCAAGTACTCGCAGGATCTATACACTGAACGTGGCAATAATTTTATCCAAACTACCCTTTTAACCCCCTTCCATGCAGTTAACGCGCTTTATATAGACCGTAAATACATGAATGAGTGAATCAACGAAACATGAAAAGATGATAGAATAAAATTCACTTTCAATATAAAAATCTAGTTATTAAAGTCATTAATACATACCCAATTAAAAAGTGACCAAAGATTGGAAATTAGAAGTAATACATAAAATATTTTATCTTCACTAAGTGATGTAAGAGATTAGCCAAGCATGGCCATAGTTTGATGAAAGCTCTTACTATCAATCTTGGATCCCGAGACTATTACCCACTCTAACTCTAACGATTGTGGTGGAAGATGATGGTGTTGTGGTGGTGGAAGTGAGAGAAATGGTTTGCCAAGGGATGAGTTGCAAGTGAATCAAGCACCTCTATTTATAGCTGAAAACTGGCGGTTCACACGGCCCCGTGCCTGGTAGGCACGGCCCCGTGTGCTTCTCCTTCTATGTCTTCATTTAATGCACTTGTCAGTCCAGATGCTCAAAAGGAAACATGTGTCAACGGCACGACCCTGTGATCCTTGTACTTGCTGTACGATCCAAGATTTGCAAATTTGAGAGTTGACCATGGTCCGTGTCCATGAGACAAAGCCCCATGCCCTTGTCTGCTTTTGTTTGTCTTTTTCTTTTGGGAATCTTGAGTGGGGCACGGCCCCATGCCCGGCAGGCACGACTCTTGCTTGGCTTCTGGCTTGTTGTTTTTAGTCTTGGGGTGAAGCTTGGAAGGTCGATATAGTGTATCAACTCCCCTTCTCTCGTATTTATGCTGGTTTTCATCGTTAATTTGTTTCTTTTGTACATTTAAGCTCTTTTAATCCTGACAATCAAAAGTATACAAAGAAACACACTCTTTCCAACATTAGTACTAAAAAGGGTTGTTTTTATAGCTTATTTGATATAATTTACATGTTGCATTTGGTGAATATCAAATACCCCGACACTCGAATCTTTGCTTGTCCTCAAGCAAAACTCTTTAATATTTCTTACACACCCAAATGGAATAGGTAGAAGAAAAGTTTCTGGGTCTTGTTTGTAGAGTGTTGGGAATCCAAATTCTTTTTTATTATTGTTTTTATTTTATTTACAATCCTATTTGACATGATTTATTTAGAACTTTCGAAGAAAAATAAATACTTTTGGGCATAACATATCTTTTAAAATTTCATTTAGCTATATATACATTCACATGCCTCACAAGTGATCACTTAACACCCGGCCGAAGATGTATAAGTGAAACGCTCGATCCCGGTACGGAACTTACTTCTACCATATGCTTGACAAGAAATCAAAACTCCTCCTTTTAACTTAATCCTTGTAAATATCAAGAGTACTTTGAAAAGGTTGGCTTTTGGTTAAGGGTAGGGTAGTTTTATTTGATAAATGGCTAAAGGCGTAAAATGTCGGTTTTCCTTTGAAAATTTATATGTGACTTAGATGATAACTAATGCTTATAAGGAATAAATTTGTTTATTTATTTCAAGTAACTAAAGATTTTTTTGATAGAATAAAGTCACATACTTTTGCGTATTTTCAAAAGAACCGAATTTTAATAAAATAAAAGGGTGCATAAATAAAAGATGATTTTTGGGTGATGGTGTTTTGTGGGTTTTGAAAGGAAAGGATTAGGCTCAAAGGGGTTGACTAACAGGAGTTTTTGTTTGTGAGGAGATAAAATAGAAAATAAGGTTGAAAAAAGGGTTTATGGTCCTAATGCCTCAATCATATACTTACTTGGATTAGTCAGTAAGGACCGTGAATGTATTGTCTTGTCAAGTTCTAGATTTATAAGAACCATACAAGTTATTCATACAAGAAATGAAAAATGAGCATTTAGTATGGATATGATATTGGATGCTCGGTAAAGGCTCAAAACTCACAATTTTGTGGGAAAGGGGGAAAATGTGAAAATATATATACAATCAAATTTTAAAAATTTGTTATGCCTTTGTATTAATTTTCCTTCTATGGTTTTTTTTATCACGGCGCTATCGGTTGTTGTAACACCTCGTAAAATCATATCCAATGATGTGAAGACACGTGTCCTAAACCCTAAATGTGTGAAAAGTTAACTTTGAAGGACTAAAGTTGACAAATAGTAAAAAGATGTATGTGGAGGAACTAAAAGTGTCAACATGCTAAACTTGTGCCTCTGAGTGACCTTATATGATGTTCGTATTCTTGAACGAGTCAAAGATTGGACATAAGAAGTCGTTTGTGAAAACAAATGAAAGTTAGGGTAACAAAAGTGTTAAAAGTGTCAACATGTTAATTCTTACCTCTGAGTGGCTTTTCAACAAACCTAGGGCTTCGTAATGTTCAATCATACTATCGAGAATGCTTGATATTGATTATAAGAGATTTTGATATCGTTACATGATAAAATGTGCAATATTTGCAAGAAGAAGGGTTAAAAATGTCAACGAGAGAAACTAGTACGTTCAGGTGATCTTTTAACCAAACAAGAGCCTAACGGTGTCTGTTATAACTTACAATATCATTAAAAACTAACTATAGGGGCCAAAGGTGTCTAAAATGAAACATATATGAAGTTATAAAGGACCAGGGACAGAAATTATAAGACAAAATGACAGTGCACGTCCTTTAGGTTTACCTAAAAGTACAGTGCACGTCCTTAACGTTTAAAAGTTGCACTGCAAATCCTTTACCTTTAATTTTGTTGCATTGCAAGTCCTTTATGGCTAACGGTGTTAACTTTTACCATTAAATCCCCCACGTGCCTCCCACGTGAGGGGTATATCCGTCCATTCCCTTCATTCTTCCCCTTTAAAACCCAGTTTCCAAAAACCATCACCATTTCCCTTCATCCCTTTCATCCATCTGACGTCATTCAAACATCATCATCATCATCATCTGCCATAACTTCCTGTCATCTCTCCGACACCCTCCGTCACCACCGTGCACTCCGTCAACATCCCTTTTCATCATCATCTATGTTCATCTCCGTCCGTTCACAGTCATCGGTCATCTTCTCCGACCACGCCCTACCTGCAACTTCGTTTTCATACTTTTGTGTGTCCGACAACGAAACCTCACTCTTTCATAACCACCGTTAACCTCATTCCGGTCCCCATCGAACGATAACGAAACCTTCCTCTCCGATCATCCATCTTCACCGGCGACCTCCGTCTCCGGCGAATGTCATTCATCGTCGATCTTCTTCGGTCACCTTCACTCTTCACCCACCACCACCGCCACCACCGTTATCTGCCACCAAGTTATAGCAGATGATGATGATGATGTTTGAATGATGTCGGAGAGATGAAAGGGATGAAGGGAAATGGTAATGGTTTTTGGAAACTGGGGTTTAAAGGGGAAGAATGAAGGGAATGGACGGATATACCCCTCACGTGGGAGGCACGTGGGGGATTTAATGGTAAAAGTTAACACCGTTAGCCATAAAGGACTTGCAATGCAACAAAATTAAAGGTAAAGGATTTGCAGTGAAACTTTTAAACGTTAAGGACGTGCACTGTACTTTTAGGTAAACCTAAAGGACGTGCACTGTCATTTTGTCAAATTATAAAAAGGGAAACTTGTATAACTGGACAGAAGGCGAGTCGCGGGCCGTGAAGCCCACTCCCATATCTCTCGCGGGCCGCGAGAAAACGCCCAGTGTCGGATTTAACTTCCAGCTGCATGTTGATAACCTTGTTGCCCACACAAACTGCCATGCATGCTCAGAAATCGAAACCAGGGATTGTTGGTTTTTACAGTCTCTAGGACACCTAGAATGATCTGAGATGATCCTAAACACCTGGCTTCATCTTAAAACTTCTTGATTTAGTATAAATAGGGCCCTTATGTTGCCATTTGAACTTGCATCTTCATTTTTCTCACTTCTTCTCATTCTTGTAGCTTCCTGATCACAAAGGAGACTCCCCATAGTTCAATCTTTGAGATAGGACCTGTTGTAAGTGTCTCTAGCCTCTCTTGTTCGATTTTTAAGCTTTTAAAAGCCGAAAGTCAAAGTTGCCACTAAAAGGCTTTGATTTTCGGTTTAGACCTAAACGGTCCAGCCATTGTTCGAGGCAAATATGGCTACGTGATCGTAATTAGGTTGGTGTTAATCCCTCAAAAGGGCACCTCCTAATTACCACGTTTACTTGGTTAATTGTCGGGTCAAAGTTATTAAAATAAAAAGTCAAACGGGTCAGTTTTTAAATAAATTCAAATCTAATAATGTAGAAGTTATAAAACATGTTTTATCACTCTAATAACTTGGTAAACATTATTAGAACATGTTAGACCCGACAATTCTAAGTTTAAGCTTGGTTCGCAACCGAAAGTCGCAAAAGCTTGACTTTTGCTTTGACTTTCAGCTCTGACCCGAATTAGCTTAATTTCTTTATGCCTTAAGGTTCCTTTGTGACCATATTATGTTGTAGTATAACCCTCTGAGATTATATTACATGGTCACATAGTAATCTAAGTTTATATACTTGTTTCCGTTTATTATGCTTTAAGTTGACTAATATCCCCTTTTGTCTTACAATAAGGTTTTTAATATAAATGAACATGCAAATGAGCTAAGTACTGATTAGTAAACTTATTTGGCATATTTTGGCACTTACATTCTGGTCATAAACTGAAGTTATGTAATTAATCAAAAAATATGCTTTTATAAGGATTAAAATGCCCTTTAGCATGCAAATCAAGTTTTAAACATAATTTTGATATAAAAATACTTACCTACTGTTGTGATATCATATATAGGATTTATTGGGATGTTAAGTCAGATTATATACTGACCTTAACCTTGAGTTCTTGTACAAAGCTTATAAATGATGTTAATACCCTTTTTGAAAATAAAATGAGTTTTAAATATAATAAACATGCAAAAACTTTTTGCTACTGATATGTTATGAATAACAAAATATTTTGACCATTCAAAGCTGGTCATAAACTCAGAAGTACTTAAACTTTGGAAATATCGTCATTTATCGACTTTTGCGCTAGTTAAGTGCATAATATGGTTTTAAAGCATATTTAGCACACAAGACTTGTTACCTACAAATTTTATAAATCATTTTAAATATTTTCACAGTAGGTATAAGTCATTAGCTCAGAATCCCAAATAAGTCCCTAAAACTATGTGTGAAATGCCCAAAATGCCCCTACGGTGCATAGTTTGGCCATAAAACATAAACCACACATATGTATGACATCCTACTGATATAATATCATAAATTAAATATTTTAACAGAATGGTTATGACCAGAACTTTAGTTTACATACAACCCCCCTTTTATAAACCTTAAATTGACCAAAATGCCCTATGAGGCTTCATTCGGTTTTAAAATCCTTATGGGCATATTTGTTGATATCCTACTGATGTCACAACATATTTTAAGCATAATAACATATGGAACTTGTATATGACTCATCTGGTTACCCGTTTATGCTTATACGCGTTCGGTTCGGTTTATGTGACTAGTTTGCATAAATTAACCGAAACGGGTTTAACCTTATCATTTAAACTTCAAAATCCAGAATGTGTTTAGTTTACCCATATTATACAAGTCTCCATACTTGTTGGGTCTAAATTACATTCCATTCCGGTAATCGCTTGATTTAGCGTTTCGTACCGTAATTCATTCTTTAAACTAACCGGTCTAAGTCCTCGACTTAAATGAGACCCGTTAGTATTCTAATAGGTTAATATTAACCTTTATTCCAGACTAGGAAGCCCCAATAAAAGATACCCTCACAAAGTCTAAGTAATTATACGGCTGAGTAGATAATTCTTGCATTAAAAACTCAGGTAAAGACTGTATTTATTACCGCTTGGTCGAGTGTGGGACCATTTGGTCGGATTGTGATTAATAAATCCGCATAACCCATTTTAATCCGTTTTGTTTGATAACATAAACATTGGGGGTTAACGATCGTGTCCTGGATATCCTCGGCTCATATAAGTTACTAATGGCCACGACCTATGCATGGGGTGTAGGCATATACCCGACAGATGCAAATGCTAAAATATATAAATTACCCACAAGTTGGGGATAACTCCTCTGTGGATTTTATAAGTGGTGTATCAGTTAATCACGTCCCGGTTTCTAAACCGGGCCCCATATGTATGACAAACATGTAAATCTGTATACAAGATTATAAATGTAATTGTCACAAGTTATAAAAGAATATTTTTGTGCATTGATCACTTAAACCAATTTTCATAAAAATTTTCAAAAGAATCAGTTAACTGTATTTACTAGTGTAAACTAACGTATTTTCAAAAGACTAAGTGACAGGTACTACGCGTAATAGGCTGGGAGCTACACGGCGTTAACAAGAGGATCTTGCAAGTCCTTGGATGCCTTAAAGTCTGTTGAACTCCGTTTCGTTTTTATTTAAGATCCTCCATTTCGGTTTGTAATAGTAATTTCCATCCAAGCCTTCTGCTGTGCTATAACTGTGTTTAATTGACTATGATGATATCAACTACGTCACGATACTCCCCACCGGTCCCACCGGTTTGTGATTAAAATATCGGGGTGTGACAGTTGTAAATTTGTAAAATCTTGAATTTTTAGGACTGGGTTTTCTAACTTAAACTATAAACAAAACAAAACAAAATTAAAAAAATATATTTTTTGAAAAAAAGATTTGGGGTGTTTTAGCAGTTCCAAGTAGACTTTTGTGTAAGGCATGTTTTTAGGACAAACCAATTCAAGTTCCCTCACATTTAAATTACGCATTGTCCTCAATGTGTTCGAAATTGGTTAGATTTGATTTAATGTTGGTTAAAAATAACAAATTTTTCAAAAATCAGTCACTTGACACGGGGGCGTGTCTCAGAAGCACGACCCCGTGTGCAAAGTGCCAGTATCAGAAAGCTTACAGAAGAAAGACACGAGGGCATGTAAAGGGGGCACGACCCCGTGTGGCAAGTCCAGAAAGAAAAAGTTTCAGCGACAAGGAGGCATGGGGGCGTGTCTGAGAGACATGACCCCGTGTGAGACTAATGTTTGTTTTTGAAAACAGGGGTTAGGGTGTCGGGCCTCCTATTTCGGGTTGGGGGAGCAGTATGCTTGCTGGATTCAAGCATCCCAAGGAACCTGTAAGCTTATTCACACCACCACAACAACAATCTAACAAGAAAAATAAAATCCTAATTTATGAATGTTAGAGTTAATTATCCATCAGCACGAACATAAAAGAAAATAAAGTAAAGTGCAGAAAACTAAATTGTTCAAACGGGTCACAGCCCGCAATCCATCACCATCATGAAGAAAAATAGGAGAGATTTAACCTGCTTTGTTGCCACCACCCCACCGCCTTTGCCATCGCCGCCTAGTCTGACTCCATGTCCTCGCCTTCCTCCTCATCATCCCTGTACGCCATGTGTTCCTGGATGTAAGTAATGTCGGAGCGGCTAGATTTGAAGCTCCACTCTATGCTACCGACCCTGGTGCTTGTGCTTTGAACCAAGCTGAAGACGTTTTGGGATACTTGAAGTGTTTCCTGGATGATGTTATATAAATTATGCGTATTAGGAAAATCATTTCCCCCTTTGGAGGAAGATCCCGGGGCGAACCCGTAAGAGTATCGCAGAGGCGGTTGGGGTCATTTTCAATGGCAAGGACGTGGTCCAGATCATTTGGTCTCTAAATCTTGCCCCTGTTGTCCTTAAAGTGCAAGAGCCCATTGTTGCAGTCGGTAATGAGGTTTAGGCTGCGGCATAGGCTGATATCGGCTCGGGTGACGCCGACCCCTATGGTGGAACTGCGTGGGGTGCATATGGTGTAGGTCTTGTAGACCCAGGCGATCTAGCCACCGAAGAAGATGGGCATTGGATGTGTAGCTTTTGCATTGGTGGTTATGTTCTTCAACAACATGTAGGCGACATTAAGGGGTTGTTGGTTCAGGATGCAATATAGGCAAGTAAGCTCCCAAAGGTTCATAACACCCCTGCTATGTCTCCTTTGGCATAGAGTACCGCTTAGGACCCGTTGAATGTAGCAGATGAGTGGGTCCCTGATTTTGGTACTCTTTGTGTGGCTCGGGTTGTAGATCCCGTCTCCAATCTGTGCCCAATATGTATTTCTTGTGTTGCCGGGCATCTCGATAATACGGTCATTGAAGATGGGTTCCCCAATCTCTTCTTTGGTGTATATTCCTAAATCTACACCGAATTGAGCCATAGAGATGCCATACCAAGTACCACTGCAACGGAAAGTGAACGCTTCATTATCAAACATGTCATCTATGTCCTTTTGAGGGTAAACGAGCTTAGGAATTCAAGATTAACTCGTAAAGAGATTGCAGTGGTGCCTCAAGAAAGACACGAAGTGGTCCCGTCACCATGCTGTCATACCGTTCCCTCTGTCCCACAGTGTTTAATGTGTCATAACAGACTTGTCTAGGCGGTTCTTCATTTCGAGCTTTGAGTATTTCCATCCGCTTCGCACATTGTGAATGCTCGGTCTTGAATCTGAGACACTTGTGTGGTGCCATTTCCTGTAGAGAACGAGTATTAGATAGTTAAGTGCGGTTAAAAGTGCGTAAAAAGGAAAATCAGGGGGCTACCCACATCCCCATGCCTGAAAGACACGACCCCGTGCTGCAGAGTTTTCAGGGGACACGACCCCGTGCCTTAGAGGCATGGCCCCGTGTGAACTCACGGTTTTGGCTAAAATCCAACTTTTTCAAGCCGACTTCGAAAAGTCCAAAATTTTTGGTCCCCTGTGTGCGGTATACCCCGAAAAACGAACCCGAAGCATCAATTTCAACTTACCAACCCATTTCCCCCTTCGATCCTTTGTGTTTTCATTCAAGATCAAGGGTTTTCAAAAACCTGTTGAATTTTTCTGATTTTTCTACAATGGGTTGATGATTTGCTCGTTAAAACACTTCTATTGTCTACTACTAACAAGATTTAGGAAAATTTTTTGGATCGGCACAGGTCAAGTTCAAGAACCCTAGATTTTTCCTAAATCTTGATGTTATTTAACATGCAAAATATAAATCAAACTAATTTAAGTATTAGTAACATACCTCGTTAGTTGATTATGGAAGGAGATTGTTAAAAAGTAGCGGGAGCAGGCGGGGAACCGGTGGTTGCAAAGAAATGGATTGTGTGAGTTATGAGGAAGAAGCTATGAAACTAAGGGTTTTAACCCGTCTGCAGTCAGGCACGACCCCGTTCCTCAGAGGCACGACCCAGTGTCTTTTAAATTTAAAAATGTTTTTTTATGTGGTCGTTTCTCTGGCCACTTGGTCCCTTTGCTTGACTTACCTGGCTCGTGGACTTTTTGTTATCGTCTTCCAAAGTGTACCTACAAGATGGATTATTGAAATAAAGAAGATAAATATATACAAGTTGTTATCATGTCCTCATTACTTAACTGTTTGTTCCAAGTTCATCTCCATTTCTTCATCCTCGAGGAATCCTTCATAGAATTTAAGCATTTGTCCATTTACTTTAAATGGTTCTCCGTTTGGAGGCTTAATATCTATTACACCACGAGGGTAAACTTTGGTGATGGTAAAAGGTCCGGACCATCTAGACTTAAGTTTTCCGGGAAAAAGACGTAGCCTTGAGTTAAAGAGGAGTACTTGATATCCTTCTCTGAATTCCTTAGGTCCGCTTATATATTTATCATGTGTTCTTTTTTAGCGTTCCTTATAGATTTCTGAGTTGGAATATGCTTGTATTCTTAGTTCGTCTAACTCATTTAACTGGTGTAAGTGATCTTTTTCCTGAATTTTCTTGGTCTAAGTTTACGTTTTTTAGTGCCTAATATGCTTTGTGTTCAATCTCTACTGGGAGCTGACAGTTTTTTCCATAGACTAGTTTATATGGCATTGTACCTATTGGTGTTTTGTAAGCTGTTCGAAATGCCCATAAAGCATCGTCTAATTTGTCTGCCCATTCTTTTCGATTTTGACCCACAGTTTTTTCTAGGATTCTTTTTAATCCTCGATTAGTTACTTCGGCTTGACCATTGGTTTGAGTGTGATAAGCGGTCGAGAGACAATAATAAACCCCATATCGTGTTAGAGTTTTTCCATTTTTATATTGCAAAAAATGGGTTCCTCTATCACTGATTTGGGCTTTTGGATTTCCAAAGCATGAGAATAGCATTTTTAGGAATTTTACTACCACTCTCCCGTCATTGGTGGGAAGAGCTTCCGCCTCGACCCATTTAGAAATGTAGTCGACAGCCACCAAAATGTATTTGTTTCCTCTTGAAGATGGGAATGGTCTCATAAAATACAATCCCCAAACGTCAAAGATTTCACAAATAAGAATGTTGTTTTGCGGCATTTCGTTTCTTCGTGATATGTTGCCTGCCTCCTGGCATGCATCACATGTTTTGATCAATACATAAGCATTTTTGTGTATTGTGGGCTAGTAAAATCCTGCATCATACACCTTTCGTGCGGTGCTGGCTATTCCGTGATGTCCTCCACATGGTCCATTGTGACAATGGCGAAAAATTGTCTTGCTTCACGACCATGGGCGCATCGTCGAATGAGTTGGTCTGCACATATTCTGAAAAGATATTGGTCTTCCCAAAAATAGTTTTTACATCAGCGAAAAATTTGTTACGCTGATGAAAGGATAACTCTTTGCCAATAGTGCCACTAGCTAAGTAGTTAGCATAGTCGGCGTACCAAGGTTCTTCTTAATATACCACCATTTTTAAGGATCTGTGGGAAATTTCTCGTTGATGAGTTCTTCTCGATTTCCTACCAGATCAGGGTCTTCAAGACGAGACATGTGGTCAGCAACAATGTTTTCTTCTCCTCTTTTATCTTTTATTTCTATGTCAAATTCTTGAAGGAGAAGAATCTATCTTATGAGGCGGGGTTTTGCGTCTTGTTTTTTGAAAAGGCACAAGATCCTATAGTTTTGGAGAGCACAAGATAGGAACGAAATTTATCAAATGCAAATACTACAACTAGCAATACTTTTTCAGTGGTGGTATAATTTTCTTGAGCGTCGTGAAGAGTTTTACTAGCGTAATATATGGGGTGAAAATTGTTTTTTGAGGCAGCGTGATTGGTGTAAACTATAGTTTTGGAGAGCATAAGATAGGAACGAAATTTATCAAATGCAAATACTACAACTAGAAATTCTTTTTCAATGGTGGTATAATTTTCTTGAGCGTCGTGAAGAGTTTTACTAGCGTAATATATGGGGTGAAAATGTTTTTCTTTTCTTTGTCCCAAGACTGCTCCAACTGCAAAATCGTTTGCATTGCACATGATTTCAAATGGTAGCTTCCAGTTTGGTGCGATCATGATTGGTGCTTTGACAAGTATATCTTTAAGGGAAAGAAATGTTGTCGTGTAATCCTTGTCAAAGATGAACGAGGCATCTTTTTCAAGTAGGCTAGTTAGAGGTCGAGAGATTTTAGAAAAGTCTTTGATAAATTACCTGTAGAATCCAACATGTCCTAGGAAACTTCAAATGACTTGAACTGATGATGGAGGAGGTAGTTAGGAAATAGTATCGATTTTTACGCGGTCAACTTCCATTCCTGTGTTTGAGATTTTGTGACCAAATACTATTACTTCCGTGACTATGACATGGCACTTCTCCCAATTCAGGGCGAGGTTAGTCTCTTCACATCTGGATAACATTTTCTCAAGGTTATCGAGGCATTGGTCAAATGAATCTCCAAAGATAGAGAAATCATCCATGAAACTTCCATGGTTTTATCTATCATGTCGTGAAAGATAGCTATCATGCATCGTTTAAATGTTGATGGTGCATTGCATAGACCAAATGGCATGCGTCGATATGCAAAGGTTCCATAGGGACAAGTGAAAGTGGTATCCTCTTGGTCTTATGAGGCAATAGGAATTTGGAAGTATCCCGAGAATCCATCTAGAAAGCAATAAAACTTAACAACTAACAAAACACATGATGCTATTTATACATGTGAGATTGGGACTAACGAGTACTTCCATGTGGATGTGCTTGTCCGTGCGGATGTAGTTACATCCAAACGAATGAGTTACATCCTTATGAAATTACATCCGCATGAATGAATTATATCCTTACGAAATTACATTCACACGAATGAGTTACATCTGCATGAATGTGTTACATTCGTATGAAGTTACGTTCGTACGAACCTCTCTTGTCTTCTCAAAAGTCATGTGTTTGTATCTTAACTATAACTTATTCAACACACGCTCTATCTAGCCTCTTCGCACAGTAGCGGACATACATACTATTCACTAACAAGATGGCTTAGTCTTTGGTTCGTCATCGCGGTCGATGGCCAAAATGCTTTAGTTGGTGGTGACATCCTCTTCTATGAATTGGTCATTTCGTTCTTCCGTATCGGGTGGTTCAACTTCATCCTCCAACAAGGGATTGTCATTGCCGATTGGATATTTCATTGATTTATTTAAATTGAAAATTCGTTTGTCGGCCCCAAGTTTTGTGGGAAGATCTTGATGTTTTTGTTTGAGCAATTCTTGATGGGTTTTAAGAAAAGGTTGTCCCAACATGAGTGGATCATCATCTAAGATGACGAAGTCAGTCAATACAATCGTTTGGTTACTTTGAATGAGAACGTCCTCAAGCACTCCTGTAGCATTTTTATTTTTTCGATTAGCCAAAAGGATTGGAATTTTGATTTTAAGAAAATCACTAATACCTAATTTTTCAAAAACGTAGCTTGGCATTATGTTAACACAAAGATCTATATCTATTGAAATGTTACTAATATAGATGTTTTGAATAAAACATGTTACCGGTTTTATGTTTGTTTCATTTTGTTCATCTTGTATTAGCGAAGTTTGATCTTTAGTTAATTTAATACTTGCTATTTATTTAATCTTAGGATTAGCGGTTAACTCTTTTAAAAACTTAGCATGAGATGGAACCAAAGTATGATTTTCAAAAGAAGGTTGTAGGATGTGTATTTCATGGAGGTCTTTTTGTTCCTCCTCGAAATTTACCTTTAAGAACTTACCTTTGGAATGGCTTGGTTCGGGTTCTTCATATGTTAAGTCTTCTTTGAGTGGTTCTTCTTTCGTTGGCTTTTGAGGTTTTACCTCTTCTATTATTACCTTTTTTGTACAAAAAGTCTCTTCTTTTGCACGACATTGCTTGATCAAGAATTCTAAGTTCTTAAGACTTTGTATGAGGCTTTCGGCTTCAGGAACTATTGTGGGTGGTGTCTCATAGGTTTCAAACACTGGAGTGTCCCAATCAAAGCTTGATTTTGGAAGCTCAAACCTTGGTTCCTCATATGTTTCGTATGAGGTTGATGGTTGAAAGAGGTAACAATTTTGTACCGAATGGGATTCACCGCAAATGGTACAATATGGTTCTTCATAATCATTATAATCATAGTAGTCATAATCTCCCATGTAATAATCCATTGTTTGGATAGTACTCAGAAGATTACGGCTTCCAAAAACTAAAATTTTCTGGGAATATAGAAGGTTTACACGGCCGCATGCTCTGTGAACATGACCCCGTGCTCAGACTGTGTTTAATTCGGTACTGGGCATTTTTACACGGCTCCGTGTCGAATGAAACACGACCCGTGTGAGCCTTCTATAAAAGTTTTTCAACTACTGTGGACTGGACACGGCCCCATGTCTACACAGCACAGCCCCGTGTTAGGCTGCTGTAATTGAAATTTTTAGTAAAACAAAATGAAATTTGGACAGAAAAATTAAAGAAAACGATTAGGCCATTGATTTTAAGCTTTCTTAAAATCCTTGTGCCCCGGCAACGGAGACAAAAACTTGGTACGTGTGAGTGTGTACGAATTTTTACTATACTTTTAAGTACTTTTTACTCTTTTATCAAGCTTCAAATTTATAAAACACGATATAACACTATCACTCTCTACAACACGCTAGGGCAAGTGCACCCATCGTTGGCATAGTATAGTGATGTGTGAGGACCGTTTTGGTTCTTCGAATTCTCCGTCCGATCAGATATCTACCATATCATATGCGGAGTCCATGTATGATGATGACAAACACAAGAATTCTCTAATTAAACTGGTTTCTATTGAATATTTGATGTTACAACTCCATGAAACCAAATTGGTAGAGCTTCGCTACCAGATCTCAAAAGTTACAAATGAGCACTCACTTACTCCGATTTATAGTTGTAGACCACTCGTACGAACCGTCTAGGAGCGAGAGGCTCCTTCCGTGCGGAAGGCACACAAACGACTGAACATCCCTTTTGCACGAAAAGTCCTTTCGTGCGAAGGGATCTTAACCTATAACTTTACATTTCCGACACCTTCTAACATGAATTCCTATACATTCAACTATGACTCGACACATTGACGGAGGCAATTGACATAATGCACTCACAAACTCCTCCTTGGATATTGCCACAGTCAATCTTTAGCACTCTTTGTCACAGTCAATCTTTGTTACTATCAATCTTTTTTTCTTTTCAAAGTCTTTGATAACTTTAACATTCTTGTATAACAATAATCTCCATACTCCCCTTTACGATCTCCCCCTGCTTTAGCAAATTTTTTTTGACATGTCAGCTCAACAATCTTCTTTTTAAATTGAGCTTCCGTTTCTCTGTTCAACGTGATATCTTGCTCCCCCTATCAGTCAACTTTCTATACTTCTCCCCCTTTTCTTTCAGCTGCTATCACGTCAAATTATCATTCAAATAAACATCAGATTTCACTTGTGAGATTTTTTCCAAAACAAATATCTAACATCATTTTTCAAACATGTTCAATATCAATAACCCTCTGAGATAATCAAGTCCAATTTAATGATCTTGATTATCAAAATTATCTACCAAGTCCAAATTAATGACATTGGTTGATAATACCAAACAATCTAGGATTTTCTTTTCAATTTCAAGTTTCAATTTAATGAACTTGTAACTCTTTCAAAACATGCTCCGCATATTCAGATTTTGAAACTCAGCTTTCCAACATCAATTGTTGAAAATAAAGACGAAACAAAATCTTTTTGTATTTAATAAATTTTTAAGCTAAAACACAATCTTTTTGGTTTTTATATAAGATTTTGAGTGTGTTTAATGGAATGTAACAACTATGTACAAACATATTTATAGATATATATTTGTGAGTTTGTGTTAGAGGATCATATCAGCTTTTGACAAATCATAAACACCGTTGATCTATTTAAACTTTAAGTTTTAAACAATTCACCTAGATTGTAAGTATACCGATCCACTTAAATTTGTACACAGACTTCGATTGTTTTTCAAGATACGAGATTAGATGTCTTAGGAACTTACTTAACAACGTGTCCCACATTAGAATATACTCTCGTATCAAGATTCCCTGTCTTCAGTCTTACAGGTGAATATACCTAATTGATATTTGTCTCTGGGTTAGTGCGAGGCCTTAAGAGCTCAGGTTAGTACTACCGTACCGACAAAGATATGAAGGCTCGACTTAGAGATTTGTTCCACTTAGGAATCTTTTGACGGCAATTGTAATATCTTTTGACATTTTCAATTTTGTGAAGTTTTTGGGTTTAAAGAGCGAAAGCATTTTACATGATCTAGGCCATTGTTGATGCAAAATCAGAAGATCTTATATAAGACCCTAGATATCAAATATGTATAAAGACCTAATATCTCAGAATCAAGCAATCTCTCAAACGAAATTTCGGAGTACTAAGTCCATATACTGAGAGATGTTACCCACATATTAAGAAAGTTTTTGATTTAGGTTTATATCTCGAAAACAATCTACTGAGTGTGTAAAAACCTACTGGCATATCATCAGTGAGACCGTTTATCACTTTTTAGCTATTCATTTCTCTAGTGTACCGTGACTGTCTACTGATGTACTATCATTTCCTTTTTTTTACACTAACCTCTTTTGTCTTTTTCAATGTTTTTGTACCTTTTTCAAAATTTTCAAATATTTTTGAATTTTTCATGTCGATTTTTCATTTCTCTTACTCCCCCTAAAATTCTAAAACATTTAAAAAACTGACAAAACGATGTGTTCAACTTTATCTCGCCATCCGTTACTGCTTTACATTCTTTGTTTAAACTTTCTCCCCTCATGATGACAAAAACATTGATACTTACTGATTTTAAAACATTTTCTAATCTGTTTTATCAATTTAGTTGTTCAGCAGTGAGGGTTCTGTGAATTATTGCTCAATTTTTCAAAAATATCTTCAAAACTCATAATAAATTGTTCAATCAAACCCATCATAGCTTTTTTCTGAAACCCAGGCTACTTTTTCTTCATGTGCCAGACTGCTTCGTTGTCCAAAATATACTTTGAATGACCTTCGAAACACCTGCTCATGCACCAAATCAATTACTTGAACAATGCAACCCAAGCTTGATTGGTCTTGGGCAACTTAACATTTAACGTTTCATTCAAACTTGGAAAATCTTTTTCCATTTTCTCAAAAACACCATCTTGTTTCTTGACTTCAACTTTTTCAGCTGAATCAAGTTTCTTCTTTTCAACATTAGAAATTTCTTTCTTTTTTATCACCCAAGTTTGACCTTCTGAAGCATTCCTTTTGTTGGGATTGAACCCTACCAAGAGGAACAGATAATTAAAGCCAAAACTGGATCAGAGCAGTGGATCCAGAATAAGCAGACGTTTACAGATGGTTACATACAAGTCTCTCCCCTTGATAGTGATTTCAACATCTGCTGACCTCCTATCTACTGATCGTGCAATCTACTGACCGTCAAACTGCTGCTCAAGTAAAGACCTGATGAAAGACTAAAGTTCTGCTGATTCAATCTACTGCCTTGAATCAAGCACTGCTGATCCGGACAAGTACTGCTGGGTTCACAGCAGTGGAAGGTTGCAGTAGCTGATCTATAGTCTGTTTTGTAATGTAATGTAATAGCAGTAGTTAACATAGCAGTGTTTGTATAGATCAGAGGTTAGAGTTTGTTAGGAGGTTAGATGTCACTTTCATGGTGACGTCAGCTAAGATGCTCAGTGGTTTGCTAGTGCCTATAAATAGTACAGTACTTTGTACTGTTCTATTAGCTCTTTGCAATATCGTCTTCTTTGCACGAACAAACACTGAGCTCTGGCTGAGGGGGAGTTTGTATTCAAGCATTACTTGTAATCGTTGTTGAAACTAAATTCAATCATTCGGTTCCTTGTTGAAAATGTCTTGATCAAAGCAATACTCTCGTTTGATTGTATGCAAAGTTTGTTTCCATATTAATTCCGCTGCACAACTCTTCCATTTTCATCTTAATTTCAAATGTAAAATACAATCAGGTACAAACTCAGATCCAACAATTGGTATCAGAGCTTGGACAGTCAAATTTGATTTAACAATCATTTTGACGTAAATAGTTCGGCTCATAACAGTTGATACTGGTCGTTTGTTCGTTCGTTGAAAAACAGAGCAAGGATTAATCACCCTTAAAGTTGATTTCTCAGTGTCTGTAAAACAACAAGAATGACGTCACAATCTCAGGATGATAAAAACAACATCGGCTCGCTTTTTAAACCACCTATGCTAAAAAGAAATGAGTACAACATCTGGCAGAGGAGTATGGGTCACATCCTCACTCAACAAAGCACAGGTTGTTGGAGGTCTGTCGTCTTTGGTCCCCACATTCCCACAGTGCCAAGCGCTGAAGATGCTAAAAAGTTCGTTCCAAAACCAGTTGAAAATTATACCGAAACCGACTATCAAAAGTTCGAACTAGATGCTAAAGCGTTTAGCATCATAACATCAGCGCTGCCCAATGAGATATATGCTGGACTGTTACACTGTAACAGTGCCAAAGAGTTATGGGACACGCTTAAGGAACAGTTTGGGGGGACTGAAGAAGTCATAGAAAACAATAGGGAAATCCTGAACCAACAGTATGAAACATTTTGTCATGTTAGAGGTGAATCACTGACGCAACAATTTGAGCGTTTCAGTTGTCTCATCAGTGAACTGAGGCTTGTTAACACCACTTTTACAAACTCAACTCAAAATAGCAGGTTCTTCAGATCACTGCCAGAAAAATGGGACGCCATAGCTTTTGTCACCCGAAACTCACCTGAGTTCAAGGATCTGACCTTGACCCAACTCCGTGGTCGACTCCTGACCTACGAAAGGGAGTTGAACCAGAAAAGGAAGTTACAAGAGTCAGGAAAAGCCGTTGATGATTATACATTCGGTAACACTGCTCTTCTGGGTCAAGAAGAATCTGGGAGCAGTGGTAAGGATCAGGGTTATGATCACTTCATTGACATAACTGCTGGAGCAAATTTTAACAACCCTGATCCTCACTCTGCAAGTTATGCATTCACCGCAAACGAAAACCAGATGTCAGACAATCTAAGCTTTGAACTCAATGATTTACAACATTTTGATCCCACTGACTTAGAAGAGATGGATATTCTGCACCAGTTGGCTTTGCTCAGTGTTAGAACTAGCAAATTCTATAAAAGAACAGGGAGAAAATTCCCAGGACTTCATGGGAATTTGAGGGTTGGGTTGGATAAATCGAAAATCAAGTGTTACAAGTGCAATAGGTTAGGGCACTTTGCTAGGGAATGCAGAAGTCAAAACACTGGACCAATAGTTACTCACCCTAGCTCTAACCCTAGACCACAAAGTCAAAACACTGTGCACTATACCCAATATACCCCTGCAGCTCAAGTGAACACTGCTCACTATGCTGCTGCCCCTGTGCCTGTGCATTATGTCCAAACTACTGTCCCACAAATTCAGTACGTTCAAACCCCTGCTCCACAGGTACAAGTGCAACCTGTTGCACCTCAAACCACTACTCCAGCAGTAGTACAACCAGATCAACAAAGCTTTTTCACTCAAGGGTTTGTTGACTGGAGCAGTATGCCTGATGACCTTAGTGATGAAAATTTTGCACTCTATGCTTTTAATGAACCTTCTAATGATGAATTTTGTTTGATGGCATTAGAGTCAATAACAGAGGGGGTTGAAACTGATGGTGAACAGCTAAGTGATGAAACAGTGGATGAGGTGACTGAAGCAGTGGTTACTGCTGTGGCTGGTGAAGTATTGTTGGGAGAAAGTTCAGGTACCCTGATTAAACCACTGACAGACCCATGGTCAGAAGAGAACAAGGAAGAAAAGAAAGAAGAAAAAGCAGGTGAGAAAGAAGAAAGAGCTGATGATGAAGAAAATCCTCAATGTGATTGTGCAATGATGGCTGCTGCCAAGGTATCACCTCAAGTTCTTGAAAAACTGTGTTCTGACAATTGCATTATTGCTTTTGCTAACATCAAAGAGGTAAATGAAAACCTTCGGGATAAAATCTTAACTGATGAAGTCAAATTTGAAAGATCTTTAAAAGAACTTAAAAACAAATTGACTGAAAAGGAAAAAGAGATCAGCAATCTGAAAGAAGAACAAAGCATAACCAAAACTCAACTCCAAACTATGGTAGAAAAATACCAAGTTTGCAAAAAGGAGTTGGAGTCCACCCAGATCACATGTGAGAGATGGGTGGAATCATGCAAAGGGTATGAGGTTATGCTTGAAAAACAGATAAAAAGCAATGTGAAATTTGGGGTTGGTTATAGAAAACATGATGATGAAAACACTGCTTTTGGAAAATCTGTTCAAACCACTGATGTAACCAGTGAGTTCATACCCACAAACAAGAATGGCCAAGAAGTGAAAATCACTGACAAACTTGGTAACAAAATCACACTTGACAGACCAATGGGATCCTCTACTTTTGAGGAGCTTGAAGATTATCAGTTTAAACCAAAATGGTCTGATGAGTGTGATATTCTTGAAAATTTCAAGCCAATGGACTTTACATCAACTGATGGTGTTAAAGCTCCAAAAGCTAAAGTCATTCCTCTCAAGGACATCCCAACAGAGGTTAAAACCTCTGTTGCAAAGGAGTCCGAAAAGAGAAAGAAGAAAGAAAAAATTGATAACTTGTTTTGTGAATTCTGTGAGAAAAGGAATCATCTAACAAAAGACTGTTTCCACTTAAAAGCTTATGATTTAAACAGAACAAGTGTCATTGTTTCAGCTGAAAGCTGCATTGTTTGTGGAAAAACAAACCACAAAACTCAAGCATGTGTGTATCTCAAAAACTTTGATGTGAAAAAGAATGAGTACATTGCTAAAACATCCTTGAGTTCATCAGCATCATCTGTCAAATTCACCAAGAAACAACCACTGTTTGTGCCAGTTCAAACAGCTGTCACAAAACAGCTGAACCAAACATCTGTCAGAAGAGATGTTCAGGTTACTGATGCACCCCCTGCCAATCAGTTCAGAAAAGGCAAGGAAAAACAGTCCTACCAAAGGATTCCACACGTTTATGAGGTCTACAAAAGGCCCTCTAAACCTAAAGTGAATAGGCATCCTTTTGGTTACCAACAGGTGATTGGTCAAGACCCCCAACAGTGGTTAGCAAGAAACAGTACTAAAACTGTCCAAACCCCTGACCTAACCACTGTCCATCATTCTGCATCCATCCCAGACACTGTTGAGACCCCATCCAAAGCCCTGTTGGCTTTGGAGACCCTAATGAACTAATCCTTTTACTTCATGTGCAGGGAGCTTCTGCATGCTTTGATAGTCTTTGGTATGTAGATAGTGGAGGCTCCAGGCACATGACAGGATGTAAAGCCCTCCTCAAAGACTTTAAAATCCATGGAGGGGGTGATATATCCTTTGGGAATAATAGTAAAGGGAAAGTTCTAGGGTCTGGTACAGTGCAGTCTGGAAATGTAAAATTTGAAAATGTCAATCTGATAGACAATCTAAAATTCAACCTTCTGAGTGTATCACAAATGAGTGACAAAGGGTTTGGGTCATTCTTCACAAAAGATTGTTATAGGATTGTTGGACCAGAAATGGTCAAAAAGATTGAAGCAATAATCAAAACTGGTCAAACAAAACTTGTTGCTCAAAGAAGTGGCAATGTTTATGTTGTTGATATGTCAAAAGAGTGTCCCAGAACTGATGCCTGTCTGTTTTCAGCTGCCTCTAACAAAGAGACAGAACTTTGGCATAGAAGGCTGGGGCACACAAATCTTAAGATAATCACTGAAATTTCAAAAAATGGTTTGGTGAGAGGCCTACCACAAAAATTATTTTCATGTCCTGAACATTGCATTTCCTGTTTAAAAGGAAAACATCATAAAAGTTCTTACAAGTCCATTGAAGAGTCCAAAACAACCCAGTGTTTGCAAATGCTACACATGGATTTGTTTGGCCCAGTTCAAGTCATGAGCCTCAAGAAGAAAAGATATTGTTTGGTTATTGTTGATGACTTTTCTAGGTTTACATGAACTTTCTTTTTACACTCAAAAGATGAGACTGCAGCCATTTTGCAAGACTTTGTGACACAGGTTGAAAAGCAATTTGACCTTCCAGTGAAAAGCTTCAGGAGTGACAATGGCACATAATTTAAAAATAAGGAGTTGGATACCTTCTGTGTGAAGAAAGGGATTGTAAGGCAGTACAGCATCCCTAGAACATCAGAGCAAAATGGGGTTGTTGAAAGAAAGAACAGAACTTTAATTGAGGCTGCCAGAACTATGCTTGCAGATTCAGGTTTGCCATTAACTTTCTGGGCAGAGGCAGTAAACACTGCTTGCTATGTCCAGAACAGAGTTTTAATAAACCCCAGGCACAAAAAGACTGCTTATGAAATTCTGTATAAAATCAAACCACTGATTTCATATTTCAAGGTGTTTGGTTGTCCATGTTTTATTTTGAACTTAAAAGATTCCATTTCAAAATTTGCAGCCAAAATTGATTGTGGTTATCATCTGGGATACTCAACCACTGCCAAGGCCTACAAAGTGTTCAATACACGGACCAAGGCGGTGGAGGAGACTTTGAATGTTAAGTTCAATGAACTTTCATCAATGAAAATCCCAGCAAATCCTGCAGATCTGTTTGATCTTGAAAAATTTACTTTTGAAAATACTGCTGTCAAGACTAACAGTGCAGGTCCATCAGAGGATACAACACCAGACTATGGGTATGAAATCATCATCCCTCAAAGGTCTGGCACAAAGGGAAAAGCATCAGCTGTTCAAAACAGTTGTCAAAGCTCAACCACTGCTACCTCAACAGTTGTTGACCAAAGTAGCCCATCAACCACTGCTTCCACATCCTCAAACACTGCTGACAAAAGTCCTCAAACAGTGGATAAAAGTCAGCAGTTGTCCACTTCATTACCTCCTATTCCACCACCTTTTGAAGCCACTGCTGGATCATCAAAGTCACCAGCAGTGGTTAGCTCAGATGATACACATTTGCAGCCTTCACCAACAAATGCCATCATACCATACCAAGGAGAATTAATCTTCTTGAGATCTCATCCACCTGATCAAATCATTGGCAACATCAATGAAGGGGTGCTCACAAGAAGCCAAACCCAAAACATTTGTCTTTTTGCTGGTTTTCTATCACTTCATCAGCCAGTCAAGTACCAAGAGGCACTAAAAGACAATAGCTGGGTAGAAGCCATGCAAGAGGAGCTCCAACAGTTTAAAAGACAACAAGTATGGGAGCTTGTACCACTGCCAGAAGAGGTTAGTCCCATTGGCACAAAGTGGGTCTTCAAAAACAAAACTGATGAAAGGGGCATTGTTGTCAAGAATAAAGCCAGGCTTGTGGTTCAAGGTTACAGATAGGAAGAGGGGATTGATTATGATGAAACATTCGCCCATGTTGCAAGATTGGAAGCCATTAGACTGTTCCTGGCCTTTGCTGTCAACCACAACATGAAGGTGTTTCAAATGGATATCAAAAGTGCTTTCCTCTATGGTACAATTCAAGAAGAGGTGTATGTTTGTCAACCTCCAGGTTTTGAGGATCCATTTTATCCAGATCATGTCTACAGGCTAAACAAAGCCTTGTATGGTTTGAAACAAGCACCAAGAGCCTGGTATGAAACTCTTTCCAACTTTCTACTCTCAAATGGTTTCAAAAGAGGTACCATTGATAAAACACTGTTTCTTAAATGGAGAGGGAAGGATTTAATGATTGTCCAAATTTATGTAGATGACATTATTTTTGGAAGCACATGTAACAAAATGTGTGAAGAGTTTAGAGAACTCATGACAGCTGAGTTTGAAATGAGTGCAATGGGTGAGCTGCAATACTTTCTTGGTCTCCAAGTACAACAAATGCAAAATGGAACTTTCATTCATCAAAGCAAATATGCTAAAGAACTTTTGACTAAATTTGATATGAATGATTGTAAACCATGCAGCACACCCATGGCAACAAATAAGCTGGTCATGTCTGATGAAAAGGATGAGCTGATTGACCGAACACTTTATAGAAGCATGATTGGGTCTTTATTGTACCTAACTGCATCTAGACCAGACATCATGTTTGCAACATGTGTCTGTGCAAGAAGTCAATCAGCTCCCAGAAAATCAAATCTCATTGCTGTAAAAAGGATCTTCAGATACATAAAAGGTGCTCCCACACTTGGTATCTAGTATCCAGCTAATGGGAACATCAAGCTTTCAGGTTTTTCAGACAGTGATTTTGCTGGATGTCACACCACAAGGAAGTCCACTTCAGGAGGGTGCCAGTTTCTAGGTGATTGCTTGGTTTCTTGGCAAAGCAAAAAGCAAGCGGCAGTTTCAACATCCACTGCTGAGGCTGAATACATTGCTGCTGCAAGCTGTACAGCCCAACTCCTGTGGCTTCAAAATCAGTTACTGGATTTTGGTATCACTGCCTTAAAGACACCACTCATGTTGGACAGCCAGGCAGCAGAAAATATCATCAAAAATCCAGTTTCCCACTCTACCACCAAATACATCGACATCAGACATCACTTTGTGAGGGATTGCTATGAAAAAGGTTTGATTTCTCTGCATCATGTCCCAACTAAAGACCAGCTGGCAGATGTGCTCACAAAAGCACTTGATACAGCCACTTTTGAAAGCTTGGTCTCTAGAATTGGGATGCTGAACATGGAATAACAAGCAACATCTTGTTTTTCTGTGACTAAAAGCAACAAAATGTTTTCAGAAAGTCAAAACTCCATCCTTAAAAATAGCTCACAATGAAATTTTCATTAAAATCCTTAAAAGTCTGCCATAACCACTGCTTGTTCAAAAGTTTGCTCTACTTCAAAATTCTGTCCACTGCTGAAAGTTAACCCCTGTTCTATCATT
Organism: Helianthus tuberosus; assembly: GCA_030545235.1. NCBI lineage: Eukaryota > Viridiplantae > Streptophyta > Magnoliopsida > Asterales > Asteraceae > Helianthus > Helianthus tuberosus. The sequence goes on along the minus strand of CM060371.1, from coordinate 136,729,272 downwards.
TCTTTGATAAACTCTGTTGTTCAAAAGCAGTGTCTTATCCACTGATATGCTATCCACTGATAGTGAAAATCATCCACTGCTTTACTACCACTGCTTTCATCAGTCACTTTCATAAAAGTATTGTCCTTCACTTTCACCAGGGGTTGTCACGTGGGCAGTACATAGTGGTCAGACCTTTTGTAACGGCTGCCACGTCAGCATTCACTTTCTTCCCTATAAAAACCCCCACTCACCACCAAAACAGGGTTTTACTGTCGAATTGAATTCTTAAAAATTCTCTTCTCAAAACAGTTTTTCCTCTTATCTTTCACAAATTTCTTCGATTATCATCTTCAAAATGACAAAATCGAAGCCATCTGCAAAACCCACTTCCAAATCATCATCGAAAACAGCCTCTCAAAAGGCAATCTCCACTGAAATCCCATATAAATCATCTCACAATCTCCTGGGTCTTCTCACAAAACCAGGAACCACCAATGTTTTCGATTCCATCATTGACACCATGGCAAAATCAAAGTACAAAACTTTGTTCACCGCCGATGCACCAATCTATTTGGAGACCCAAAGAGAGTTCTGGAAAAATGCAACCCTTGAAAAACAAGGAGACACTGCAACCACCATACACTCTTCTATAAAGGGTAAAGCTGTCCAAATCACGCCACAATCCATTTCAGAGGTCTTTCAACTCGATGATCAGGAAGGTAAAACTTCTTTCACTAAAAACGAGTTACAAACTGACTTCATTGAGAGAGGGTATGAAGCCACAATGATGAAGAAACTTACCTTACAAAAAGGTTATTTTCCTTCTGCAACCAGATTTTTATTTCATACCCTCCTACTATGTGTTTCAAACAAAACCACTTCTTTTAATTAAATCCCTTTAAAGATTCAAAATCTGGGATATGCAATTCTTCAAGAAGAAAATTTTAACTATTCTCGGGAAATCTTTAAAGATTTGGTTAATAATGTTGAAACAAAATCATTCTTACTGTTTCCAAGGTTTTTAAGTTACTATTTTGAAAAGAAATTCAGTAAGGATGATTTAGCTGCAATAAACCAAGGTGATTATACTCAAATAAACAGTTTAACAACTGAAACTTTTTCAAGAATGTTAACACCTTGCAAAACACAAGCAGAGGTGCCTGAGCAGAATTTAGCAGCTACCACTGCTCCTCAGGTATCTGCTGCTGAGCCCACTGCTCAAGGTGATCAAAGCAGCAGAACAACTGTTTTGAAACCCACACCTACAAATCCCAAAAAGCCAAACAAAAAGAAAAATCAAAAACCCCCCAAACCAATCAAAAAGGCAACTCTGGAGGATGAGATACCAGAGCTACTGCCTGTGACAGCACAAATGTCACAAGAAACCACTGCTGCTACTTCCTCACAGCAGTTGGTACAAATATCTCAACCCATAACCAAAACTCCTCCTGCTTCTTCACAAAAAGAACAGGTTGTACACATAGGGCCACCACATTATGATGCTCTGGAAACACTCGTTTCCCTCATCCACAGCCCAATGCCCGGGGCAAATTCTCTTTCTACACCCAACCTCACATCCACAATTCCACCAAAAACACAACTTTTGTTGGATGCAATAGATTTGAACCAGGCATTACACAGTCCTTCTCAATCACCTGTTAATGAGAATATGCCTCAACAAATGACTGAGCCTGATGTATCATTCCTTGCTAACCCACCAACACAACCTGAGGAGGTTACACCCCTTGAGTTACAAGTAACTCTTGGTGGTAATCCAAGTGAAGCAGCCACTACAACTGTTGAACCCACTGGTTTACAGTTGGACAGTGGTTACATCAATAAGACTTCCTTGGAGGAAATTCCTTCTATAGCACCTCTGCCAACCACCAGTGGATTTATTTATCCTACTGGCAACATCAAAAGGTTGTCAAGTGTTGAAGGGAGAAGACCCCAGTACCAAGAAAAAGGGGCATCAGTGGTTAATGTTTGGAGTATACTCCCTACCTCTACCACTGATAAAACCACTGTTAGTGGGAAATCAGATGATCCCATTAAATTGGGTGATGGTTTAAAGTACCAGAAATTGACGAATCGTGTTGAAAAGCTTGATAACTCTGTTGCAGAACTCAAAGACATACTACAACAGTTTTTACAAGTACAAAAGGTACAATCCACTGCTGTTCCACCTCAAGCACCTGCTCCACAACAGGCACCTGCTACAAATGAGCTCTGGAATCTATTTCAACCTTTTCTCCATCAACAAGCACAAATAGCAGATCAGCAACATGAAAAACATGTTCAACAGCTGAGAAATGCAATGGAGTCCAGGTCCAAGAACACTCAGGCTGATCTAAAGGCTCTCAAAACTCAGATCCTGCACACCACTGGCACTGCTCCTCCAACTGTTCTCTTCATTGATCAACTTCCCCTAGATAATGCCAAAAAGGGGGAGAAAATTCAGGAGTGGAAAAAGAAGGGAATATATGATGGTCTCTACATTGAACCAGAAAATGCAAACATGACCAAACAGATCCCTCTGCCAGATGGAAGCAAGAAAATTGATGTGACCACAAATGCACTGGCAGAAGCAGTTGCAAGTGTAAAAAGGGATAGAGATGCCAAAAAGAAAGCCAGGGTGGATTATCCGGATCAGGGTACTTCAGGGTCAAAAGATGATGAAAATCTTGTTGATGAAAAGAAGAAGCCTACAAGAAGAGTAAGGCTACCCAAATCCATTCCAACCAGACATTCAAAGTCTGTTTCAAAACCACCACCTAAAACAGCTGTTGTAACTCATGTTGTACACACTACTGTTGGTACTTCAGTGGTTTCAACATCTGCTCCCACTTCAACACACACCACTTCAACACACACCAAATCCACTGCTTTACCACCATCACCACTAAAAACAAAATTACCTCCTGCCAAAAGGCAGAAGACAGCAGTTGTTACAACATCTGTTGTAATGACAACAGTGGTTGGAACACCAGTTGTTTCAACAACTGTTAGTCAATCACAAACCACTGTCACTACATGCACCACCACTGTTCCATCCAAAACATCATCAGGCCCTCCTCAAACAAAGAGGAGAAGGCTAATTCTCAAAGATGATGACACTTCACCACCACAAACATCTTCAAAATCTTTAGCTCTTGTCACAATACCAAAACCAGTTCCTCTCTCTTCAGTTCAAATGCACAAGCCCTTACCTCCTGCAGGTGTTCAATTTCCTCTTGAACTAGCACCTGTTAGAGAAGAAATAAAATCCTTTTACTATGAGGATGACCCTGCCAAAAGGAGTTTGCCATCAACAAAAGGATATCCCTGGCCTAAAAATGTTGATGAATATTTGAAAATCAAGGCCAAGCAAGCAGAGGATATCTCAAAAAGAAACACACAAGGGAAATCTAACAAAGAAATTTCAAGAAACTATCAATATCTGCTCACACAAGTCAGATCCCTAGAACAATTTGCAAAAAATGTCAGTAAACAAATTTCAGAAAGAGCAGCTAAAACTTTGAAGAAAGACTACATTGAAAGCATCATGGCTCACAAGAAGTACAAAGGAGAGAGATACATGTACAAAGAGTGGACTGTTCCTGAGCTTGAAAATGAAGCAGCAAGAATTCAAGACATGATAAAAAGGAAAGTCACTCACACTCCTCCTGAGTGGGCAAAGTTTAGAAAGAATGTACCTGACAAACAGGTAGAACTGAAAAGAATGAAAGAAGAACTGGTTGCTGCTGAATATGGAAACAAAAGACAAATTGCTAGATGGAAAGAAGATGTGGTCAGGATCACCTACAAAAGGTTGGAGGAACTAAGAAAGAAAGATCCAAATGTTCCTCAAAAGCCTGACTATCCTGAAGCAGAGGTTTCAAAAAGACCAACAAAGCTGAAAATCAGGAGAGCCACTGCTCCAACTGGTGCTGCCATCTATAAAAGAAGGACACACAAACAGTTGGGAGGTGAAACCATCCAAGAGATGATAAAAGGAGATGACCTTATAAAAGAAGGCATAAAGAAAATGATCACAGAAACTCTTGGTTTGGATCAAACTGCAAATACTGCTCAACCAGTTATGAATAGGCCAGCCTCACCAAATACCTCTGCAAATAAACATCTCCCAAGAAACCCACCAGGCTCAAAAATACAAAAGTGGGAAACTGACAAACAGACCTGCGTATTGACTTTGCTCAGGTCTGGTGGAGAAGTGGAGAAAATATCAAGGGAACAAGCTCTTGGCCTGAGTCTTGAAGATTTGCAGGATCTCCTTGATCTTCCACTTAGCAGGGATGATGAAGACACAGATGCCCTAGACTTTGAACTACAATTTAAAGGTCGGATAAGGGAACTGTTGATGAGGCAATAAATGTCCACAATAATGAAGAGTTTTGGCATTATCTGTTCCAGGGGGAGATTGTTGGGATTAAACCCTACCAAGAGGAACAGATAATTAAAGCCAAAACTGGATCAGAGCAGTGGATCCAGAATAAGCAGACGTTTACCGATGGTTACATACAAGTCTCTCCCCTTGATAGTGATTTCAACATCTGCTGACCTCCTATCTACTGATCGTGCAATCTACTGACCGTCAAACTGCTGCTCAAGTAAAGACCTGATGAAAGACTAAAGTTCTGCTGATTCAATCTACTGCCTTGAATCAAGCACTGCTGATCCAGACAAGTACTGTTGGGTTCACAGCAGTGGAAGGTTGCAGCAGCTGATCTATAGTCTGTTTTGTAATGTAATCTAATGTAATAGCAGTAGTTAACATAGCAGTGTTTGTATAGATCAGAGGTTAGAGTTTGTTAGGAGGTTAGATGTCACTTTCATGGTGACGTCAGCTAAGATGCTCAGTGGTTTGCTAGTGCCTATAAATAGTACAGTACTTTGTACTGTTCTATTAGCTCTTTGCAATATCGTCTTCTTTGCACGAACAAACACTGAGCTCTGGCTGAGGGGGAGTTTGTATTCAAGCATTACTTGTAATCGTTGTTGAAACTAAATTCAATCATTCGGTTCCTTGTTGAAAATGTCTTGATCAAAGCAATACTCTCGTTTGATTGTATGCAAAGTTTGTTTCCATATTAATTCCGCTGCATAACTCTTCCATTTTCATCTTAATTTCAAACGTAAAATACAATCAGAAACAAACTCAGATCCAACACCTTTTTACATAAAACATTAAATCTTTTTGAATGTTTCTTATTGGTTGTTTCTTATCTTCTGATTTCTTTCGTTAAACATGAACATGCTTAGAATTTTGTGGACATTGCGAGCAATGTGTCTAACTTGATTGCATTTGAAACAAGTTTTATTCGAAGAATGTTTAGCCCGTTGATGTTGTTTCTTTTGAGCAAAGAATTTCTCATTAGTCTGTCGACTAAATTGCAATAATTTGTCTTTCTCTGAACTTGTTCCACGAACAAAGTTCATTTTCTTCTCAAAATTTGTCTTTTGAAACTTTTTGTGTTGACTTTTCTTTTTATAACCTAAACGAGCTCTTTTATTTTAAAAATTTTTCTTTTGATAGTTCGAGTTTCTTGGTTTGGTATAAAAAGATGTATCTTTCTTGAATTTCAATTTTCTTGCAGTTGTTGCAAGATTCTCAATTTCTGAAACCTTGATTTCCACCAACTTAAAAACTTTCTCGAGCTTGGCCAAATTCACATTTTGAATCGAAAAGTCATCATTTGAAAATAATTTATCAGATCCAACCATTTTGTACATCAACATACTTGGATCATCATTCATTTTAGAATCAGATTTTGGAAGATAATTTTTATGAAAACTTTCCTCATCTTCAAACTTTGATTTTGAACTATCATTTTTGGTGGAATCATTCTGTTTTTCATCATCAAAAACTTTTTCAACCACATCATTCACCAACTCAGACTCACAAACATCAGATTTGGTGTATGTCACCTCAATATCATCGGGCATCTGATCAATTTGATTTTGAACATATTTTAGTTTAATGTTCAGTGCCTTTTCCACCCCTAGTTTTTTCTGGCAATAACCTTCCCTAAAGGGAGGTGGAACTTGATGATACCTAGAACTTTTTCCCTTCTTATCATTCTTCTCCTCATATTCATTTTCTTTTGTGTGATTTTGAAAAATATGATCAAGTACATATGATGAAGTTGAGTAACTAATCAATTTTTTATTGACCCTTTCCATTTCAATTTTTGTTGTTGCTAACTCTTGCTAAAGTACTGCAATTGTGTCCATATGAATATTGATTGCAGTTTGCTTATCCACCATGGTAGCCTTAAGCATCATTATAGTAGCATTATTTTCACGACTAGGTTAACAAATTCTTTAGTTTTGCTACTCATCTTTTTATATGCTTCTTTCATTTGATTGTAATCATATTTTAAAGATCATTTGTTTTAATAATTCTTGAAAATTTTTATCTTTTTGAAAACATTCCATGCATTTTTCTGAACATTTTTGCTTTAAAATTTCATTTGTTTCTTCAAGTTCCTTGCATTTTTGTTTCAAACATTCTTCCTTTTCAAATACTTTTGCACAATTTTGTTTTAAAAACTCTTCTTTTTCAACTATATCCGAGTAAGTTCATTTTAAAAACTTATCCTTTTTAGTTGTTTCTATGCATTTTCGTTTTAAAAACTCTTCTTTTTCAGCAACCTCTAAGTAAGTTTGTTTTAAAAATTCATCCTTTTTATAAAGTTCTGTGCATTTTTTGTTTAAAAAATTCTTCTCTTTCAGCATAGAACTCGCATGGTTTATTGCACTCAAATTTATTTCTATCAAATTTATTTCTATCATCATCTTTTTCACTTTTACCTTTTTCACTTTCTTCTATCTTAATCTTCTCATATTTCATCTGTTCATCAATCAGCTCATCTTTTTCTCCATCTTGAGCCATCATTGCTATATCTTCGATGTTAATCATATTCTCTTCATCCAACATTCTTGCTACTTTGATAATTTCTTCAACAGTTTTTGTCTTTTCTTCTACTCTCTATCTTCCACTAGATCCTGAGTTGCTTCCAATACAACCTGCAAACATATCATACATTTCAGGAGACAAACACGATTTTAAACTTTCTTGCATCATTTCTTCAAATGAAGAATAAACCCTATCCGAATCCTCAGGGGTTTTATTGAAACAGATTTCTTTTGCATCTGTTATTTCAGGTTCTTTGATTATTTCAGCCAACATCGCAAACCATTACTTTTTGAAATATGTTTATTCCAGTTGAAACCTTCATCATTTTGAGTTACCATCAAAGCTTGATTCGTTTTCAATGATCCGTCTTTGATTTGTAGCAGTGTATTATTTGACTGAAACAATGTTTGATGATTAAATGCCTTTTCATAATTATCCCTATAAACAGGATTCTCACTGCTCTGATCTTTAAAATTTGGACACTCTCTCTGGAAATGCCCTTTTTGCTTACATTTAAATCACGTAACCTTTGTTTTGTCAAATCTTAATTTTGAATCAGGACTAACAAACTCGTCATGTGATTTCAAAAATTCTCTGTGCTAGTCTAAAAACACTTGCCATGCTCCACATGATATCCATCATCTCTAATTCCTCCTGGTCTATCTAATCATAGTCCTCTTTTGTCACATTATAATTTCTGATTTTTCCTACAATCAAGCTACCATATGACTCTAAAACTGATGCTAGAAACATCATCTGTTGTTTCACTATGGATTCATTGATACATTGAGCATTCTTCAAATTTACTGCTATATTGCATTGTAGCACATGAGTATTTGAATTGCTTTAGTTTAAATTAGAACTTTGTGATGACTTGAAATTGGCGTTGAGGGATTTGAATCAAAACTTGAGAATGTTGAAAATCCACTACTGTTTGAAGTGTTTGAAGAAAAACCAGAAAAACTTGTTGAACTGTCTGCACTGTATGTTGTCTGATGAACTATTACTTTTGTAATACAGACCCACATCTTTCTTTGTGTTAGAACTCTGCATTCTTGTTGTTTTTCTTAGCTCTAATACATGTCCTTCTAGTTTTTCAATAAACTTTTCCAAATCGAGACCAGAATATTATTCTCCACTTTTCAAAACCATCAAGTATGTTGACCAGACTCCATCTTGAGGCAACGCATTAGCCAACCTATCAACTAATTTGTAACACCTCGTAAAATCATACCCAATAAAATAAAGACACGTGTCATGTAATGCAAACGTGTTATGGAAACGGATCCAGATAAAGATGTATGGAAGGATTTAAAAGCGTCGACATGTTAATTCATACCTCTGAGTGACCTATTAATAAATCCCTAACCATGATATATTTAATCAACATCTCAAATTATGCAAATAAATCTGGTTATCCTAAATAACAAATTGATTATAACCTAAGTCATGGATCCAATATGAATTCTTGGTATTTCCGACATTTATAAACCTCCCACAAGGATCCAAAATTGTGTAAGTACGTGCAAGGCATGCAAGAGCTGAAAACTTGGTCCCTTTACTGAAAAGAAGCACAAGATTCGGACTTGTAAGAAATGCATGAGCTAAGCCTAAAAGTTGCAAAAATTTTTGTCTCTGGTCATCGGTTACGGACCGTAAGAGCTAAGGCTTACGGTCCGTTAGGAGATGCTTACGGACCGCAAAGGAATCCCTTACGGTCCGTAAGGCTGTCGCTGGCAGCAGAAGTGGACAGCTGCCTGTTCAGCCTGTTCCACCACCTTAGATAAGTGGTTTTCGAAAACTAAGGGTCTTGCAACTGGTTTTGGCATCATAGGGACACCTGAGATGATCTTGCAACACATGTAGACTAGTTTGGCATGATCTTGTGCATTTGGGTTCAATATATAAGAGGATGAAGTTGCAACCATTTTGTTCACTACATTCAAACTCACTTCAACTGATCTCTGGAGCTCTCTGGACAGCAACCAACTTCTCTTAGGATCCATAAGCATACTTAGGACTCTTGTAAGCATCCTTAATCCTTTTAAATTCAGTTTAGCTTAGTTAATTAGCTAAAAGTCAAACCATCGTAATTAAGGTTTGACTTCGAGATTAATTAAAATTTGTTCAGTCAAATCTCGAATTAAAAGTACCTATAAGTAGGTAATTATGTGGGTAATAGACCCTTAAAAGGGTACTCTCTATTCCCACTCTAACTAGGTCAATTGTCGGGTCAAACTTGATATTAAAAAGTCAACAGAAAGTTAAAAATCAAATTAATGCATAATTAGCAATGTAGAAGACATACAACCTGTTTTATCATTAATATAACTTGGTAATTAATGTAAGAACATGTCTAAACATGTTCAACCCAACAATTTTCAGTAGAGACCCGGTTCGGAACCGAAAGTCGCATAATTTGACTTTTGCTTTGACTTTCAGTTCTGACCCATTTGAGCATAGTTTAGAAATGCCTTAGAGATTTATTTGGACCAGGATGTATGTTAGTATAACCCTCTGTGATTATACACCTTGGTTCAATAGTTATCCGATTCGTATGCATGTTCCCGTTAATTGCTTATATGTTGACTATTATGCCCTTTTAACCTTAAAACGTGATTTTTGATAATATAAAAGAATGGAGACCTTAGTTACTGATTTATAAACTTGCACCCAAAATTTGACATCAGTTTGAGTTCTAGATTAAGAGTTATGCTCAATAGCGTAATTAGAAAAGCTTTTTTGTTAATTAAACGACATAATTAGCGTATAGCCTATCTAAACCCACTTCTTGATATCAAAATTTTTACCCACTGATGTAATATAATATTTTGGGATTTTTGAAGATTTTTAATTAATTTTAGGCTGAGCATAACATAGGGTTGTAGCTTTAATTCGGTTTATTTCCGGTTTTGCCCTTTTTTGGCTATAAAATGAGTTTTACAAATCCTTTTGACCCCAAACCTTTTGCTACTGATTTTATATGATAAATAAAATATTTTGAGCCTTCTGGAATAATAAAAATATCAGCTTTCCTTTAAAAACCCGGAAATGGCTCCAAATCGCCTTTTTAAGCATTTTTAACGCATAGTATGCATCAAAACCATTTTACACATATAAGGTTGATACCTACTGATATTTTAAGTATATTTTTATACATTAACAGTAAGCTAAAGTTCTAAACTCAGATTTCCAGAATTGACCTTTAAAGGCTATGTGAAATTACCAAAATGCCCCTGCGGTGCATAGTTTGGTTATAATGGATAAATTTCATATATATTTAGTACCCTACTGTTATGATTTATAAAAATGAGTATTTCTACTAATTATATCAGACCTGTAACTCAAATTATTATTTAAACTCTTTTATAACCTTTAAAATGACCAAAATGCCCCTACAGGGCATAGTTTGAGTTTAAATCCATTTCGGGCATAATGGAAGATATCTTACTGATGTCACAACATATCTAAGGCATATTAACTTAGGAAACTTGCATATGACTCATTTGGTTACTCGTTACGCACTTTTCGTGTTCGGATTGGCTTATGTAACTAGTTTGCATATATTAGCCGAAACGGGTCAAACCTTACCATTTTTGTCTCAAAATCCAGAATGTGTTTAGTTTACCCATATTATACAAGTCTTCAAACTTATCGGGTCTAAATCACATTCTATTCCGGTCTTCGCTTATTCATGCGTTTGAACCGCATCTCCCTTTAAAACTAACCGGTCTAAGTTTAAGCTTAATTAAAGACCCGTTAGAAATCTAATAGGTTATTGTAAACCTTCGTTCCAGAATAGGAGGCCCAGTAAAAGCTATCTGTACTTGCTGATTTGATATACGGCTGGGATTAAATTTATATTTAGCTCAGGTAAATACTTTTAACTTATTTTCCCTATACGGGCTTGGGGTACGGTATATAAAATACCGCTTGGTCGGACATTGCATCTTTAATAGTATGAAGGTCAAATCATTGAAATGTCCTGTTTGAAAATGTTTTTGCTTAAAGCCTTTGGGGGGTTAATGACCATGTCCCGGATATCCTTGGCATCATTTTACGAAATGGCCACGACCTAAGCACGGGGTGTAGGCGTACACCCGTCAGTGCCTAAATAAATAATGTGGTGTGTCTATTGATCTTTAACCCGGCACTAACCGGGCTACTGAACGCATAAGAAACATGTAATTCTTTTACAAGTATTATATTCAAATAATTATCACAAGTTATAAAAGTTTTGTGCCACGTGCATTCAAATCAATTTTATTAAACTTTTCAAAATGAGTCAGTTAAATGTATTTACCAGTGTAAACTGACGTATTTTCCCAAAAAGGTTAAGTGCAGGTACTACTATAACTAGGTTGGCTTTCTCCTAGCGTCCACCATAAGTCTCGCAAGCTTGGATGTCATGAAACTGTTGAACAATGTTTCCTTTTTATTTTGATCCACCTGTGGATCTGTTTCAACTATTTATGATACTTAATATTACAATTTATTAAAGTTGAAATGAATCTATCTTTTGCTTCCGCTGTGCATTTAATATTGTGTTGTTTGACTATGATGATATTAACTACGTCACGATACTCCCCACCGGTAATACGTGGAAATATCGGGGTGTGACATAATTCTTCTTTATCTTTTTCAATCCCCAATCATTTCAATTCTTTCACCAAATAGCAATATCTTTCGATCAATTGTTTCACTGATTCACCCTTCAGACTTGTAAATTTTTCAAATTCCTTTTTCATTAATGCTCTCTTATTTTTCATCATATATTCATTTCCTTCATACTTCGATTTTAAAGCTTTCTAGATTGAAAATGTTGTTCCATTATGCTGTAAGAGTGTGAGAATATTATCTTTTACTGATTGTTGTAAAAAAATTATTGTTTTCTTCTCATTTATGAATTTAGTTCTCTCACTCTCATCAAATTGCATTAATGATTTCTTTTGACCATCATTTGCTACTAGTTCTGAATATTCAAATATGATTAAATACCAACAATCTATATGATATGCTTGAATCCAATTACAGTACCGTTCTTCCCAACTCTTGAATTCATTTATTCTCATCATCCTTGGTGGTTTCTGTTGTGTTCCAAGTTCATTCTTTAACTTTAAACTTTGAACCACCCAATTAGGAGTTGTTGCAAATGAATTGTAGAATTCTGAATCCATTATCAAACACTTGAAATATTCAAAAATGTATCTGAAAAAGTCAACAAATGGTCAAATAGAACTTACAAACGAAAGGAACAATATCCTTTCGTGCGAGAGGGATTGCCACTCGTGCGAATGGTTCAAGTTTTTACAAAACAAATGACAATCAATCTCTTTCGCACGCAAGGTATCCTTTCATGTGGAAGATAATTTTTCAGACAATAAAATTGGCTCATTTCGCGTGAAAGGTCAGCGTTTCGTGCGACTGATGAGTTGTTTCGTGCGACAGGTTCCTTCCTCTCGAAGATCAAGTTATGTTTTTTGACATTTTTCACAAATTTTTCACTGATTTTGATTGAATTATAGTCTGAAATGTTCAAGGGTTTGTTATTATGTGAATTCGCACAACATAGTCAATTTTTAAGTAATTTTGTCCATGAATTTGTTTTCAATTTGAAGTTTAAAAAGAACGTGTAGAAGATAGAAGTGAAATGATGTGAAATAGTCTTCAGTTCTGCTCAAATCGGCTGAATTATTGTGCTCTCTGTCACTGAAACCGGCCTCCAAACTCTGATACCACTTGTGAGGACCATTTCAGTTCTTCGAATGCTCCGGCCGATCAGATATTCACCATATCATGTGCGGAATCTATGTATGATGATGACAAACACAAGGATTCTCTAGTTAAACTGGTTTCTATTGAATATTTGATGTTATAACTCCATGAAACCAAACTGGCAGAGCTTCGCTACCAGATCTCAAAAGTTACAAATGAGCACTCACTCACTCCAACTAATAGTAGTAGACCACTCGTACGAACTGTCTAGGATCGAGAGGCTCCTTCCGTGCGGAAGGCACACAAACGACTGAACATCCCTTTCGCACGAAAGGTCCTTTCGTGCGAAGGGATCTTAATGTAAGTCCCGTGATGGATCTTTCAATGATATCAAACAAGCGTTTTGTATTTGTGCGGAATTCAAATACAAAACACGATTCAAGAATAATAAACACAGTAGAGTATGAGTCAAAAAGCTTAAATTTGCATACACCAAATGATGTCGGATACAAAGCAATCCTTGTGTTTCGGCTGGGACTATGACTTCTCACAAGCTGATTAATCCCTAATTGTTACAAAGGTTTTCTATTTATACTCAACCAAACCGAGCCTAAAGCCCCTTCTAGACCAGCCAAAACCTATCTACTAACCCACATTATCGATCCAAAACACAAATCAACTAATTACATTACAAGCCTAAACCAATTAACTACTTAACCCATTATGCATAAACCTTCAGGTTCCAACAAACTCCCCTAGGTTTATAGAATAAGGGCACTTTGATCTTCAACTGCTTCCGCTGCTACCAATATTATCCTTGAAACCGTTTCAATCTCCCCTTGTTTCTTGATGTGCAATGCACCTGCTACAGCTCCAGTCCATCCTTTAGCAACCGTTTCATACTTCTCAATAGATCGAATATGATGTTGTGCTAAAACTTCAAGATCTAATAGACTCACTGTTAATAAGTCTACCTGATCTGCCAGTCTATACTGTATAGCACCATGATATACCATCAATGCTTGCCCCACTGATTCATCATACACCTAGAACTTCAAATTCTTGAGCCCACCTTCTAGGATTTTCTTCACCAGAGGAATAGATTTTTCTTTATCTGTAGGAGGCCAGATCACATTCTTCAATCGTCTGTTCGTCCTTGGATCACGAACTCTGGGAGCATTTAAAAACCCGGAAATGGCTCCAAATCGCCTTTTTAAGCATTTTTAACGCATAGTATGCATCAAAACCATTTTACACGTATAAGGTTGATACCTACTGATATTTTAAGTATATTTTTATACATTAACAGTAAGCTAAAGTTCTAATCTCAGATTTCCAGAATTGACCTTTAAAGGCTATGTGAAATTACTAAAATGCCCCTGCGGTGCATAGTTTGGTTATAATGTATAAATTTCATATATATTTAGTACCCTACTGTTATGATTTATAAAAATGAGTATTTTTACTAATTATATCAGACCTGTAACTCAAATTATTATTTAAACTCTTTTATAACCTTTAAAATGACCAAAATGCCCCTACAGGGCATAGTTTGAGTTTAAATCCATTTCGGGCATAATGGAAGATATCTTACTGATGTCACAACATATCTAAGGCATATTAACTTAGGAAACTTGCATATGACTCATTTGGTTACTCGTTACGCACTTTTCGCGTTCGGATCGGCTTATGTAACTAGTTTGCATATATTAGCCGAAACGGGTCAAACCTTACCATTTTTGTCTCAAAATCCAGAATGTGTTTAGTTTACCCATATTATACAAGTCTTCAAACTTATCGGGTCTAAATCACATTCTATTCCGGTCTTCGCTTATTCATGCGTTTGAACCGCATCTCCCTTTAAAACTAACCGGTCTAAGTTTAAGCTTAATTAAAGACCCGTTAGAAATCTAATAGGTTATTGTAAACCTTCGTTCCAGAATAGGAGGCCCAGTAAAAGCTATCTGTACTTGCTGATTTGATATACGGCTGGGATTAAATTTATATTTAGCTCAGGTAAATACTTTTAACTTATTTTCCCTATACGGGCTTGGGGTACGGTATATAAAATACCGCTTGGTCGGACATTGCATCTTTAATTGTATGAAGGTTAAATCATTGAAATGTCCTGTTTGAAAATGTTTTGTTTTCTTAAAGCCTTTGGGGGGTTAATGACCATGTCCCGGATATCCTTGGCATCATTTTACGAAATGGCCACGACCTAAGCACGGGGTGTAGGCGTACACCCGCCAGTGCCTAAATAAATAATGTGGTGTGTCTATTGATCTTTAACCCGGCATGAACCGGGCTACTAAACGCATAAGAAACATGTAATTCTTTTACAAGTATTATATTCAAATAATTATCCCAAGTTATAAAAGTTTTGTGCCACGTGCATTCAAATCAATTTTATTAAACTTTTCAAAATGAGTCAGTTAATTGTATTTACCAGTGTAAACTGACGTATTTTCCCAAAATGGTTAAGTGCAAGTACTACTCGAACTAGGCTGGCTTTCTCCTAGCGTCCACCATAAGTCTCGCAAGCTTGGATGTCATGAAACTGTTGAACAATGTTTCCTTTTTATTTTGATCCACCTGTGGAACTGTTTCAACTATTTATGATACTTAATATTACAATTTATTAAAGTTGAAATGAATCTATCTTTAGTTTCCGCTGTGCATTTAATTTTGTGTTGTTTGACTATGATGACATCAACTACGTCACGATACTCCCCACCGGTAATACGTGGAAATATCGGGGTGTGACAGGTTGGTATCAGAGCCAACACTGAGTGAATTAAACACTAGCCTTTTGTGTTTAATCTCAGTTACACAATTGCACATTCTTCAAATTTTCGAGTCTAGACAAAGAACATAGGACAAATCCTGATTTTTGTTTGTTTTGTCTTTTATATTATTCTTTGTTGTTATCTTTGTTTATGTTGACAGGTCTAAATATGCCGCCAAGATTACTTAGGAGAAAAGGAAAGTCACCTGTAGCAGGCCACGACCAGGAGGCCGGGCCTTCTCAAAGACGAACCTCACCTATCCCTATTAGCACCAGTCCACAGGGAGACTGGAGGGCGCATCTGCAGCCAGCGAGGCGGTCTGTCTCGTTAGCTTCGTCACCGTTTTACCTTCTTTCTTTTGGACCCCATTCAGAAAATGAGCCAGAAAACCCACAGCCTTCATTTATCCCTCTCCAGAGGTCCAACTCTCGTCAATCCTTTGATAACCCGTCCCATATTTTCTGAAGCCGGTTCAACCCGGTGAACTACCTCGAGGAACCAATGGGTGTTAACCCATTGGGACCGAAAGATCACTTTTCTGGAGATCACGCCATGGATATGGACGAGGATACTGACCCTACCGAACCACCGACCGGTACCCCCACACATCCCATCGAAATTTCTGATGGGTCATCTTTTCATGGATCACTTTACCGTGGTCCAGATACCTACCAAGCAAGGTTCAACCAGATTGATTGGTATTTCACACCCTCGCACCATTCATCGCCTTACCAGCAGCAGCAGCAACAGGATCCTTCCGGGGATTCACGCTTTGTGGCAGTTACCCCGCCACCACCACCACCTCAGCAACAACCTCCTGAGCCACCAAGGCGAAGGAGATCAAATGCACGGATGTCCGTGCGAGGAGGGGTACATATCAGCACGCCTCAACCATCGAGTAGCAGCCACTACCCGCCGCTCCGAGAAAACCAGCAGATGAGGGGACCTTCAAACCCCAACCCAGAAGTGAACTCTGCACCTGTCATGCCACCACCATTGGGCTTTGACAACCCAATTCCCACGTACGCTGGCCCAGCAACGTATAATCCCTTTGAGCAGCCGGCTCACACTAGCTTCAATTATGCTGAGGTCGATCCGTATCTGGCAGCCTGGAACTATAATGCTCTCAACCCTGAGGGGCCTTACGGAGATCCCTGGGGAGTTGGATACCCAACTTATGGATACCAACAACAACCGCCTCTTCGACCCCCATATCAGCCGCAGCCGCAGGTACCACGGTTTTCCCGCCAGAACGGGAGGAACTTCTCCAACGACTGGACCAGGTTTAGCAAGAAGTTCACAGAGATCGCGGGGAATGACAAGGTTTCTTCAAGGGATTGGCAAGTTTGATAAAGGGGAAAAGCAAGAAGGACCATTGAATCCTTCAAATTGTTGGTTATATTTCCTTGTTTTCAGATTGAGCCCCTGCGTGGGCCTGTTTTTCTGTTTTAACCCCTGCGTGGGTATGTTTTGGTTGTTAAGCCCCTGCGTGGGCACGTTTTTCCATTGACCCCTGCGTGGGTATATGGTGTTGTTTAAGCCCCTGCGCGGGCATGTTACTTTGATTGGAAGTCCCGTTTAGGGCAGACTCGTATTTTAAAAATTTATGTGGTGAGATGGTTAAATTTAAAATTTTTATTTTAATGCCTGAACAAAATATAAAAATAAATAATAACAATATTTTTACAAGATCTATTATTATATTAAAATGATAAAAATCTAAAGGGGCAAGACCTAGCCCTTGTATCATTTTAAGACAGGGCCAAGACGGTAGTTCCCCAATTAGATTCAGATCCTTATCAACATCTCAATTTAAATTGTTCTGCGTTGAATATTAAAAAGAATCTTAAAAGGTAAAACCTAGCTTGTATGTCATTATAAGACCTGGCCAATATGGTAAAACCTGTTTTAAAAGATTCAAATCTCTGTTAACATCTGCAAACATGTTAACATTCTTGGCTAATGTGATCCGCAAAATCACACATGTCACTCTTATATTGAATTATTTCAATTTTTTTTTATTATTTAAACATCCGATTGTGATGTAATTCCTACGGGCTATAATTATTGTCATATAAGACAAAAGACAGTCGTAGCTTATAAACTCCCTGTCAAGAAAGGTAATGAACCTTGATTCAAACCTTAATACCTCGATTCTGTAAAATCTAGGCTTATAAACTAAATTTGTCTACGTGACTAGGCCTTTGTGCCATTGCTAACTTATAATTTAGGATTATGATAAAGATCCTGAATAATTATATACTTATTACATTAACTAAAATGGCTATTAAAAACCATAGTTAATAAATTGTCAAAAACAATAAAACTGTATAAGCTTCTATATAAACCTTGCCCTTATTTGATTTTATGTAGCAATTAAAGCTACATGGCTAGGTCAGAAGAGGTAAACAGTCATCCGGTGGAAAACCATGAAAATACTAAGATACATGTGACCGGTGCGGAGCTGCAAGCAATAGTAGATAATGCTGTTACAAAAGCTATAGAACGGCAGTATAATGAATCTAGTAGGACTCGAAGTAGGACCCTATCCACACCACATTCCAAACCTAAGACTCATTCAGAGGCTCATAGCAAGCCACCCTCTAAGAAAGATGAGCCAAAGAAAGATGATGATCGACATTCATCTAATCAAAACAGTGTTCCATCAAAGAAGATCGAGCTTAAGCAGGAACCGCATGGGAAGTCCTGTACATATAAATACTTCGTCTCATGCAAACCCAGAGACTTTAATGGGGAGAAAGGAGCGATTGACTGCATGACATGGTTCGATGAAATGGATACCGTGGTTGATATCAGCGGGTGCGCTGATAAGGATGTGGTAAAGTTTGTGTCTCAGTCGTTCAAATGTTAGGCACTAGCCTGGTGGAGATCTTTGATCCAAGGTACAGGGAAAATCCCATTGTACAATATGTCATGAGATCAGTTTATGACGTTGATTAAAGAAAACTACTGCCCTCAGCATGAAGTAGAAAAGATTGAATCTGATTTCTTATCCTTGGTTATGAAGAACCTGGATTGCCAAGCCTACCTTACCAGCTTCAATACAATGTCAAGGTTGGTTCCTTACCTTATGACACCTGAACCCAAGAGGATAGCTCGTTTCATCGGGGGTTTAGCCCTAGAAATCAAGGCCAGTGTGAAGGCCTCTAGACCAGCTACCTTTCGGTCTGCAGCTGATATATCATTGTCCCTTACTCTGGACGCGGTCAGGCAGAGATCGCTGAGGAACGCTGATACCGACAAGAGGAAGCGTGAGGATGACAACTCACGACGCTCAGACAAGAGGCATAAAGGAAATAGTGACCACAATAAGAGTTTTGGATCCAAGAAAGATGGTCATCAGTTGGGTGATAATCCCAAGTGTAAGGTTTGTAAGAATGTAACATCCCTAAAATGTAAATTCTTTATTTTAATCTGACGTTGCAGTTAAACGGGATAAACTAACTAGTTATAAGATCTAACCCAGTTTGATAAGAGCCAAGAAATACCAAGTTAGAGTGTTAAAACAATTAAACTATAAACCTCATGAAAGTAGGAGGGTTAATTGTGCACATTGTGAAACAAGATTCATTAAAACAAAAAAAAATTCCAACACATGTGTGGATCGACTGGAACACAGGGAGCGCGACCAGGGTTCTCCCACAAACCGTAACTTGCACAAAATTCACAAATTGAAGGCTCAAATCCATTCCAAAACGAAATATGAGCTTAGATTGGTGATCCCCATTGCAAGGAGATCATAAGGTATGTAATTTTTGTAGAAAATTTCCATCTAAATTTCTGGATGAACTTAGAGAATTCGAATTAGATGGTTGCATGTTCGTCATATGATGAAATAGGAACATTGTAGTGTCTAGGAGTAAACCCTAGACAAGCATATGATGAAATTAGGTCTAAATCTTGTGAATTCATGATCACCATTGAAGGTGATAACTGTGATGATGCTAGATTCGAGTAATGTGATGTTTTTAGGGTTTTTGATGGCTAAAAATAGTGCTATAATGTCATAAACATGTTTTGATTGAAAGCTGAATTCAAACAGCTTCTATCAGAATTTACATCCGACTTGTATTGGCTGTAACATGGAAAAAACTTGACAAAAATGTGTGTTTCTTGAGTCTAAAATGTAACTCCAGGAAATATCTTTAAAACCCCACTGGAATCTCATTTTTTCGACGAAAATTGAGCGTTTTATGAATTTTTCCGTATCAAAGGTTCAAGCTGCGTTTTCTGGCAGAATTTGCAGCCCATTACGAATGTCATAACTCAATTTAGGAATTGAGTTATGATCTCAAATTCTTACTGTAGAAATTTTTAAGTGATTAAAAGAATAGCCAATTGGAATTTCGTCAATCGGATAAACGTGGAATTTTTAATGAATTTTTCCGTAAGCTGCAGTCAGAAGTGACGAATCTGATTGCAGCTTAGTGGGTGAATTTTTACGAATTTTTGGTAAAGAGTTAGATCTTGAAATTTTAACACAAGGCCTAATCCTCCGAGAGGTACGCCACATAAAAAAATCATAATTTTTGAAGACTTATAAACAGGATAAACAGGCACCAAAAACAGCCTATTTTCAGTGATACGAAACTTGATTGTTGATGTTATAAATTATGCCCACAATGTTCATATGTTGAAATTATGAATCAAACGCGTAATTTCCTAGTTCGACTAATTACGTGTGATGTGGGGTAATACAAATTTTAATTATGAAGTCGATTTAGCTTATATGCACATATCATATAATTAAGGGTAGTTAACTTTTGAAAAGTTAAACTAACCATGGACGGAGTCGAATAGTAGTTTTGACATAGAAAATACGTATGGTGGAATAGTCGTGGTTATAATGACTAATCTAACCACCTTGTGAATTATGATGATAGTTTGACTCTTGACAAGCTAGATGGAGGCTTGGGGATGAAGCGGGTCAAACAGAGCAAGTACGAAAAGGAAAGCGTAATTTGGATGCTAGGTAAGTTAAACTTACACCCCCTTTTTAATTACTATACACTTACTAGCGAAAATTGATCGTGAATAATGTTAAGTAATTGAAATACGATGATCCGGCATGATACAATGCAAGTCAGAATGAATAAAAAGGTAGGAAATCATGAATTATGGTAAAAGGGGTAAAAAGGTAAATTAGTCATGTAATGACGAACAAATAAAAATGGTTTTGAGTAAAACGAGTTTAAGGGAAAAACCGGGATAGGTTTAAAGGGATGAAATGGTAACTAAATACCATCTCATACGGATAAATGGTCAATTAGGCTAAATGGGTCAAATGGTGTTGTTAACACCATTTGACAACTTCATTTGACAATTGCTTGTTGAGTGTTCACAGGAAACAACATAAATGTACGTTGCTTTAACTAGAAAGATTTAAAGCAAAAAGTTATGTAAACGGGTCAATACCTTGACCCGAGCCAGGTACGCATAGTTAAGTTGCTAGATAAACATGCAAATATGGGTCAAATAATTAGCGAGAGTCCTTTGTCGTAAATGAGAGACTAAAAAATGACCAAAACGCCCACGATTTGTAAATCGGGGAAATGACCCTTAGAGGTCGTTTAGATACTAGTATTATGATTATGCAACTCTTAGATATATGTAAGAGTTGTAAGTATAAACCTTGAGAGTCAAATGCCTAAGAACGGGTCAATTACGTATAATGACTATCCAAAGGGTAAAATTAAGAATAACGATCCGTTATGTTAAATCCACTACAAAATAGTTGTTGTGGAATATAAGAGACTATTTAAAAAATAGAAATACAAAGTGTACAAAGAGAAATGCGAGTTTGATGCTTAAATGCATGAAAACTTCTAAATGGATCAAAATAAAGTAGGTGGTAAAATGTTGGCTTAAGTGTAATAAAGAAAAATGTAAACCGGGTAACGGGAGCGTAAACTATTGAATAATGGATCCGGGTAATGGATGATAGCTTAGACATGTTAAGAAACGAACCCCAAGCAAATAAAATGAGTTTGGATAGGTTTGGATACAAATTTGATGAAAAATAAACGTGCAGAGTTGACACGGGCGGGTGAACTTTTGACACGGCCGGGTGAAGGGGGCTGTGAAAAATATATGTTAAGCTGACACGACCGGGTGATCTTTTGACACGGCCGGGTGAAGGGGCTGAAAACAAAATATATAATTTCTTGTATTTAATTATTTTGTTCAAATGCCTTGATTTCTAATCTTTTAAATTAAATTGTATGATAGGTAAAGATGCTCTTTAGACCCCGGAGGATGATCAAGCCATGTCAAGAACCGAACACACCGAACAAAGCTTCCGCATTTTGTCTATTTTGTTTTAGTGACATGTAACCACTTGAAATTATGTTTTGAAAGTTTATCTAGCATGATGTAGGCTTGAATGTTATGATCAAGTATGATCTTAAAACCATGAAGTTTTTGTAAACTTGAAAAATTTTGTACTAAATGCAAGATAAATGTCATAAATCCTGTTATTTTAAGTTGGGTCTTACAAAGAAGCACCATTTTGGGAGATGCAGATTAGAGTCTAAATCCCAGTCACAGCCGAGAGCTTGTGGGATTTGCAAGTCTTCTGAGCATAAGACCTTAGATTGTAAGAAAATCAAGGATGCTACGTGCTATAGCTGCAATGAAAAAGGGCATATCAGGTCCAACTGCCCAAAACTTACAAAGAAGACTGAGGATGGGAAAAAGACCAATGCTAGGGTCTTCAGGATGGATGCGAAGGAAGCTGTTCAGGACGACAATGTGATCACAGGTACCTTCCTCATAAATGATATTTATGCAAGAGTGCTATTTGATTCAGGAGCTGATAAATCATTTGTAGATAATAAGTTTTGCAAATTGCTGAATTTACTTGTTAAAACCCTAAGTGTGAAATATGAGGTGGAATTAGCAGATGGCACCTTAGAAACCGCCTCAACCATATTAGATGGATGTTTCATATCCATTAGGGACCACTCCTTTCCACTATCCTTGCTTCCTTTAAAGTTAGCCGGTTTCGACATCGTTTTAGGCATGGACTGGTTATCTCGTAACCAAGCTCAGATAGTGTGCAACAAAAAGCAAGTGGTAATCAAGACTCCGTCTGGTGAGTCACTTACCATTCAGGGAGATACCCAGTAT
Source organism: Helianthus tuberosus (assembly GCA_030545235.1). Taxonomy (NCBI): domain Eukaryota; kingdom Viridiplantae; phylum Streptophyta; class Magnoliopsida; order Asterales; family Asteraceae; genus Helianthus; species Helianthus tuberosus. The sequence continues at coordinate 136,706,718 of CM060371.1, read as the reverse complement.
GGATTGCCGGAGCAAGTGTCTATGCTCAAGGCATCTAGATTCTTGAAGAAAGGTTGTGTCATTTACATGGTACAAGTGACTATGATGAGCCGAAGACTAAAATTGAGGATATCCCCGTCATTTCTGAATATCCCGAAGTTTTCCCTGAAGAACTACCTGGTTTACCACCAGATAGGCAAGTAGAATTTATAATTGACATCATCCCTGGAGCAGCACCAGTAGCAAGGGCGCCTTATAGGTTAGCACCAACAGAGATGAAGGAATTGAGGACACAACTAGATGAATTACTAGCCAAGGGTTTTATTAGACCTAGTTCGTCCCCATGGGGAGCGCCAATCCTATTTGTGAAAAAGAAGGATGGGTCGATGCGTCTATGCATCGATTACCGTGAGCTTAATAAGGTCACTATCAAGAATAAGTATCCCTTGCCCAGGATCGACGATCTGTTCGATCAATTACAAGGGGCACGCTACTTCTCTAAAATCGATTTGAGGTCAGGCTATCACCAATTGAAGGTTAAAGATGAAGATGTACACAAGACTGCATTTAGGACTCGTTATGGTCATTACGAGTCCCTAGTGATGCCTTTTGGGCTCACTAATGCACCTGCCGCGTTCATGGATCTCATGAATCGCGTCTGCAAGCCTTACTTGGATAAATTTGTCATCGTCTTCATTGACAACATCCTCATCTACTCGAAGAACCGAGCTGACCACGAGAAACATCTTCGTTGTATTCTTAAACTTCTACATCATGAGAAACTCTATGCCAAATTTTCGAAGTGTGAATTTTGGCTTCGAGAAGTCCAATTCCTTGGACACGTGGTTAGTGAGCGTGGTATCCAAGTGGATCCCGCTAAGGTGGAAGCGGTTATGAACTGGCAAGAGCCGAAGATGCCCACTGAGATTCGCAGCTTTCTAGGGCTAGCAGGATACTATAGGCGATTTATTGAAAACTTCTCAAGAATTGCAGCACCCCTGACTTTACTCACCCGCAAGAATAGCAAGTTTGACTGGGGGCCTAAGCAGGAAGAATCTTTCGATATTTTGAAGCAGAAGTTGAGCAACGCTCCTGTATTGACGTTGCCTGATGGAATTGATGAGTTTGTAGTACATTGTGATGCATCACACACCGGTATGGGCTGTGTACTTATGCAGAAAGGCAAAGTTATTGCCTATGCTTCACGTCAGTTAAAGGTACACGAGAAGAACTACACCACCCATGACTTGGAGCTGGGTGTCGTTGTATTTGCACTAAAACTGTGGAGACATTACTTGTATGGAACCAAGTGTGTGATCTATTCTGATCACAAGAGCCTTCAACATCTGTTCAATCAGAAGGATTTGAACATGAGGCAGTGACGTTGGATGGAAACTTTGAATGATTATGACTGTGAGATAAGATACCATCCAGGCAAGGCAAATGTGGTTGCTGATGCCCTAAGCAGGAAGGAAAGAGTGAAACCTATAAGAATCAATGCCAAGAGCATTGAGATAAAGAGTAGTTTGAACGAAAGGTTGTTAGCTGCACAGAAGGAAGCTATGTTGGAAGCTAACTATCCTGATGAAAAGCTAGGAGTGACTGAAGAGCAGTTATCTTATGGAAAGGACGGAATTTTGAGACTAAATGGACGGATTTGGGTTCCAGTTTATGGAGGACTTCGGGATGTTATCCTCCAGGAAGCCCACAGCTCCAAATATTCCGTTCATCCTAGAGCTGATAAGATGTACCAGGATCTGAAGGCAAACTATTGGTGGATAGGCTTGAAGAAGTCTATAGCTGCCTATGTAGCTAAATGTTTGACGCGTGCATAAGTCAAAGCTGAACATCAGAAGCCGTCAGGTTTGCTACAACAGCCTGAACTTCCCACATGGAAGTGGGAGATGGTGACAATGGATTTCATCACCAAGCTGCCAAAGACAAAGAAAGGAAATGATACTATATGGGTGATAGTAGATAGACTGACTAAGTCAGCACATTTCCTACCCATTAAGGAGACTTATAGTTCCGACATGTTGGCCCAACTGTACGTAGATAAGATTGTATCTCTGCATGGCGTACCAGTGTCAATTATCTCTGACAGAGATACCAGATACACATCATATTTTTTGAAAAGTTTCCAACAGTCTTTGGGCACGCGCTTAAATTTTAGTACGGCTTACCATCCCCAGACGGATGGGCAGAGTGAGCGAACCATCCAAACTTTGGAAGACATGCTTCGTGCATGTGTGATTGATTTAGCTGGTAGTTGGGATAACCACCTACCATTGATCGAGTTCTCCAATAACAATAGCTACCATACAAGCATTCAGGCTGCGCCTTTTGAGGCATTATATGTTAGGAAATGCAGAACGCCCATTTGTTGGGCAGAAGTAGGAGAAACCCAGTTATCAGGACCTGACATAGTCTTTGAAACGACAGACAAGATTGTCCAGATTCGTGACCGCCTGAAAGCTGCCAGGGATAGGCAGAAAAGTTATGCTGATAAAAGGCGAAAACCTCTAAAGTTCGAGGTTGGTGATAGAGTTTTGCTAAAAGTATCACCCTGGAAGGGAGTGATGTGATTTGGTAAGAAAGGTAAACTAAGCCCAATGTATATAGGACCATTCGAGATCATCGAATGTGTGGGATCAGTGGCTTATAAGTTAAACTTACCTGAAGAGCTCAGTGGTATTCACAATGTATTCCACATCTGCAATCTGAAGAAATGTCTGGCTGATGAATCGCTAGTCATACCACATACGGTTGTGCACATAGATGAGAGCTTGAAATTTGTGGAAAACCTTTGTCGATTGAGGATCGACAGGTTAAGAAGCTTCGGAGGAAGCATGTGCCTATTGTGAAGGTTAAATAGGATGCCCGTAGAGGTCCTGAATATACGTGGGAGTTAGAATCCACCATGAAAGAAAAGTACCCTCAATTGTTTCAATAAATCTCGAGGTCGAGATTTCTTTTAAGGGGGTGAGGATGTAACACCTCGTAAAATCATACCCAATAAAATAAAGACACGTGTCATGTAATGCAAACGTGTTATGGAAACGGATCCAGAAAAAGATGTACGGTAGGATTTAAAAGCGTCGATATGTTAATTTATACCTCTGAGCGACCTATTAATAAATCCCTAACCATGATATATTTAATCAACATCTCAAATTATGCAAATAAATCTGGTTATCCTAAATAAAAAATTGATTATAACCTAAGTCATGGATCCAATATGAATTCTTGGTATTTCCGACATTTAAAAACCTCCCACAAGGATCCAAAATTGTGTAAGTACATGCAAGGCATGCAAGAGCTGAAAACTTGGTCCCTTTACTGAAAAGAAGCACAAGATTCGGACTTGTAAGAAATGCATGAGCTAAGCCTAAAAGTTGCAACATTTTTTGTCTCTGGTCATCGGTTACGGACCGTAAGAGCTAAGGCTTACGGTCCGTAAGGAGATGCTTACGGACCGCAAAGGAATCCCTTACGATCCGTAAGGCTGTCGCTGGCAGCAAAAGTGGACAGCTGCCTGTTCAGCCTGTTCCACCGCCTTAGATAAGTGGTTTTCGAAAACCAAGGGTCTTGCCACTGGTTTTGGCATCATAGGGACACCTGGGATGATCTTGCAACACATGTAGACTAGTTTGGCATGATCTTGTGCATTTGGGTTCAATATATAAGAGGATGAAGTTGCAACCATTTTGTTCACTACATTCAAACTCACTTCAACTGATCTCTGGAGCTCTCTGGACAGCAACCAACTTCTCTTAGGATCCATAAGCATACTTAGGACTCTTGTAAGCATCCTTAATCCTTTTAAATTCAGTTTAGCTTAGTTAATTAGCTAAAAGTCAAACCATCGTAATTAAGGTTTGACTTCGAGATTAATTAAAATTTGTTCAGTCAAATCTCGAATTAAAAGTACCTATAAGTAGGTAATTATGTGGGTAATAGACCCTTAAAAGGGTACTCTCTGATTCCCACTCTAACTAGGTCAACTGTCGGGTCAAACTTGATATTAAAAAGTCAACAGAAAGTTAAAAATCAAATTAATGCATAATTAGCAATGTAGAAGACATACAACCTGTTTTATCATTAATATAACTTGGTAATTAATGTAAGAACATGTCTAAACATGTTCAACCCGACAATTTTCAGTAGAGACCCGGTTCGGAACAGAAAGTCGCATAATTTGACTTTTGCTTTGACTTTCAGTTCTGACCCATTTGAGCATAGTTTAGAAATGCCTTAGAGCTTTATTTGGACCAGGATGTATGTTAGTATAACCCTCTGTGATTATACACCTTGGTTCAATAGTTATCTAATTCGTATGCATGTTCCCGTTAATTGCTTATATGTTGACTATTATGCCCTTTTAACCTTAAAACGTGATTTTTGAAAATATAAAAGAATGGAGACCTTAGTTACAGATTTATAAACTTGCACCCAAAATTTGACATCAGTTTGAGGTATAGATTAAGAGTTATGCTCAATAGCGTAATTAGAAAAGCTTTTTGTTAATTAAACGGCATAATTAGCGTATAGCCTATCTAAACCCACTTCTTGATATCAAAATTTTTACCCACTGATGTAATATAATATTTTGGGATTTTTGAAGATTTTTAATTAATTTTAGGCTGAGCATAACATAGGGTTGTAGCTTTAATTCGGTTTATTTCCGGTTTTGCCCTTTTTGGCTATAAAATGAGTTTTACAAATCCTTTTGACCCCAAACCTTTTGCTACTGATTTTATATGATAAATAAAATATTTTGAGCCTTCTGGAATAATAAAAATATCAGCTTTCTTTTAAAAACCCGGAAATGGCTCCAAATCGCCTTTTTAAGCATTTTTAACGCATAGTATGCATCAAAACCATTTTACACATATAAGGTTGATACCTACTGATATTTTAAGTATATTTTTATACATTAATAGTAAGCTAAAGTTCTAAACTCAGATTTCCAGAATTGACCTTTAAAGGCTATGTGAAATTACCAAAATGCCCCTAAGGTGCATAGTTTGGTTATAATGGATAAATTTCATATATATTTAGTACCCTACTGTTATGATTTATAAAAATGAGTATTTTTACTAATTATATCAGACCTGTAACTCAGATTATTATTTAAACTCTTTTATAACCTTTAAAATGACCAAAATGCCCCTACAGGGCATAGTTTGAGTTTAAATCCATTTGGGCAAAATGGAAGATATCTTACTGATGTCACAACATATCTAAGGCATATTAACTTAGGAAACTTGCATATGACTCATTTGGTTACTCGTTACGCACTTTTCGCGTTCGGATCGGCTTATGTAACTAGTTTGCATATATTAGCCGAAACGGGTCAAACCTTACCATTTTTGTCTCAAAATCCAGAATGTGTTTAGTTTACCCATATTATACAAGTCTTCAAACTTATCGGGTCTAAATCACATTATATTCCGGTCTTCGCTTATTCATGCGTTTGAACCGCATCTCCCTTTAAAACTAACTGGTCTAAGTTTAAGCTTAATTAAAGACCCGTTAGAAATCTAATAGGTTATTGTAAACCTTCGTTCCAGAATAGGAGGCCCAGTAAAAGCTATCTATACTTGCTGATTTGATATACGGCTGGGATTAAATTTATATTTAGCTCAGGTAAATACTTTAACTTATTTTCCCTATACGGGCTTGGGGTACGGTGTATAAAATACCGCTTGGTCGGACATTGCATCTTTAATTGTATGAAGGTTAAATCATTGAAATGTCCTGTTTGAAAATGTTTTGTTTGCTTAAAGCCTTTGGGGGGTTAATGACCATGTCCCGGATATCCTTGGCTTCATTTTATGAAATGGCCACGACCTAAGCACGGGGTGTAGGCGTACACCCGTCAGTGCCTAAATAAATAATGTGGTGTGTCTATTGATCTTTAACCCAGCACGAACCGGGCTACTAAACGCATAAGAAACATGAGATTCTTTTACAAGTATTATATTCAAATAATTATCCCAAGTTATAAAAGTTTTGTGCCACGTGCATTCAAATCAATTTTATTAAACTTTTCAAAATGAGTCAGTTAAACGTATTTACCAGTGTAAACTGACGTATTTTCCCAAAAAGGTTAAGTGCAGGTACTACTATAACTAGGCAGGCTTTCTCCTAGCGTCCACCATAAGTCTCGCAAGCTTGGATGTCATGAAACTGTTGAACAATATTTCCTTTTTATTTTGATCCACCTGTGGATCTGTTTCAACTATTTATGATACTTAATATTACAATTTATTAAAGTTGAAATGAATCTATCTTTTGCTTCCGCTGTGCATTTAATTTTGTGTTGTTTGACTATGATGATATTAACTACGTCACGATACTCCCCACCGGTAATACGTGGAAATATCGGGGTGTGACATAATTCTTCTTTATCTTTTTCAATCCCCAATCATTTCAATTCTTTCACCAAATAGCAATATCTTTCGATCAATTGTTTCACTGATTCACCCTTCAAACTTGTAAATTTTTCAAATTCCTTTTTCATTAATGCTCTCTTATTTTTCATCATATGTTCATTTCCTTCATACTTCGATTTTAAAGCTTTCTAGATTGAAAATGTTGTTCCATTATGCTATAAGAGTGTGAGAATAATATCTTTTACTGATTGTTGTAAAAAAATTATTGTTTTCTTCTCATTTATGAATTTAATTCTCTCACTCTCATCAAATTGCATTAATGATTTCTTTTGACCATCATTTGCTACTAGTTCTGAATATACAAATATGATTAAATACCAACAATCTATATGATATGCTTGAATCCAATTACAGTACCGTTCTTCCCAACTCTTGAATTCATTTATTCTCATCATCCTTGGTGGTTTCTGTTGTGTTCCAATTTCATTCTTTAACTTTAAACTCTGAACCACCCAATTAGGAGTTGTTGCAAGTGAATTGTAGAATTCTGAATCCATTATCAAACACTTGAAATAAGCAAAAATGTATCTGAAAAAGTCAACAAATGGTCAAATAGAACTTACAAACGAAAGGAACAATATCCTTGCGTGCGAGAGGGATTGCCACTCGTGCGAATGGTTCAAGTTTTTACAAAACAAATGACAATCAATCTCTTTCGCACGCAAGGTATCCTTTCATGTGGAAGATAATTTTTCAGACAATAAAATTGGCTCATTTCGCGTGAAAGGTCAGCGTTTCGTGCGACTGATGAGTTGTTTCGTGCGACAGGTTCCTTCCTCTCGAAGATCAAGTTATGTTTTTTGACATTTTTCACAAATTTTTCACTGATTTTGATTGAATTATAGTCTGAAATGTTTAAGGGTTTGTTATTATGTGAATTCGCACAACATAGTCAATTTTTAAGTAATTTTGTCCATGAATTCGTTGTCAAATTGAAGTTTAAAAAGAACGTGTAGAAGATAGAAGTGAAATGATGTGAAATAGTCTTCAGTTCTGCTCAAATCGGCTGAATTCTTGTGCTCTCTGTTGGGATTGAACCCTACTAGAGGAACAGATAATGTAAAGCCAAAACCAGTTCACAACAGTGGATTCACAATAAGCAGACGTTTACTCTAAGCTCTCCCCTTGACAGTGGTTACCTATCTGCTGATACACTCTATCTACTGCTCAGAAGAACAACTGATGAACCAAACACTGATGAAACAACTAAAGACTGCTAAAAGGCAAACACTGAGCTCTATCTACTACTGTCTCTTAAGTACTGCTGAAGACCCAAGCACTGCTTATTCAAAGACTGATCACCTTTTGAGGAAAGCACTGATGTTCAAACAGTCAGTGCTTAGGCTACAACAGTGGAACGTGAACTGTGTTAGACTTGTTTTGTATTGAATTATCAATCAGCTGTTAGACATCAGTAGTTTTGTATAGACCAGTGTTTATAGGTTGTTAGGCTGTTAGATGTCACTATCATGGTGACGTCAGCTGAGGTACATCAGTGGTTTGGTTTGCTTATAAATATGACAGTACTCTGTACTGTTATATTTGATTCGTTTTGAGAGAGTTCTTCTCCTCAATTCAATCCTTTCATCTTGTGCAATCCAACCCTGAAGTATCAGGCTGAGGGGGAGCTTAGTTTGTAAGCAGGTCTGTAATCTTTTGCTTTGATTTGTAATCTTTTGACTCTATGAGAAGCAAATGTTTATCAAACTATTTTCTCCTTTGATTGTGTTTACAAAAATTTGTTATTTATTTCCGCTGCACTTAAACTCTGTTCATCTCTATTGATTATACAATTTTACACAAACAAACACAATCAGTAGATCCTCAGATACTAACAATTGGTATCAGAGCTTGGACAGTCAAATTCGATCTAACAATCAATTTGACATAACAGTTCGGCTCAAAATTCATTGATACTAAGGATGGTTGTATTCAGTTGAAAAACAGAGTAACGAGTAAATCATGATCAAAATGGTTATTCAGAAACTCTGTAAATCAACCAAGATGTCATATGACACACAAATCTCACACAACAAGTGATATCATGCATAAGTCACTCATAGTTCTCAGATCTGAAAACATATCTGTTGTACTGTGAGATTATTTCATATTTTCAAAATTGATTTCAAATTGCTGTTATAAAAATTGTGATGTCACCTTATTAAAATGCTAAAGTATGAACCTCAGATTAACAAAAACCTATGTTCAAAAAACATTAGTGTTTTTGACAACATAAAAAGAGGGAAATTAAAACTTTAGTCATTCAGATCTTATGTGTTGAAAACAGGTTGAGTTCCTCAAAAGGACAAAATCAACTATGTTAAAATACATTAAGAAAATTCACAAAAAACTCAGAAGTGTGTTTATCTCAAAACTTTTGAAGTCAAAAGAAAAGAGTATAAACATAAAACACTTATGAGTCAAAGGTTAGGGTAATAATGGTTATTAAGCAACTATGTGCATTCATCTGTTCAGGAAAAGGTTTTGATTTCCGTGAATGAACTCCAAATAGGACTAGACAAATGTTCAAAAATTTATCCATGTGTCCTCATGATTGCAATCACTGACAAAGAAAATGGTACCAAACAGTGGTCAAAATGTATTCAGAATGTTCTACCAACTTCTGTCAAACCACTGACCATTTTTCATAGACTTGAGAATGTTATGATTACGTTTTCTTTTGAAAATATACCAGATCCTTTTTGATGCTGTTCTCAGAAAATCCTTTAATATTTTTTTAAGGATTTTCTCGAATAACCAGGATATATTATTCATTTTTTTGGAATAATATATTTTAAACTCTTGCTTGTTTTTGTTGGCAATAGTTTCAGTTCCTGTCAGGATATAGTACCGTATTTTTGTTGGTATTATTGTCCTTATAAATGGGTCTAAAGGAAATGGTACATTTGTCAAGATCATGTCATACTCAGGTTTGTTACTAAACATTTATCAAAGGTTGATTGCTAAAATGTGCTTAAACTACTGGGGTACTCATGATTTAATTGGATATTAAACGAAAATGAGTTGCCTTAGCAAAAATTTCTCATCATCTGGGATACTAAACCACTGTCCTTCAAAATTGACATGTGGCAAAAACCTTGAATGAAAATTTTCAAAACAGTTGCTGGAATACTTGTCTTTCAAATCTATACCATTTACCCTAACCACTGTTTTGTTCCAACGTCTGATCTCTAAATAACTATCCACTGCTGAAAGTCAACCACTGATCTTCATTTTGCTAGACAAGCACTGATGCTCAAAATCAGTGTCTTATCCACTGATATGCTATCCACTGATAGTAAAAATCATCCACTGTCCTCATTATTACCGTTGTAACTACTGATGCTTGATTCATCAGTGGCTCTTAAAACAATTGTTCTCCACCCTTCATCCATTTCATCAGTATTTGACACGTGGTCAGTTTTTAGCCTTCAGATCATAATAAACGCTGCCACAATCAGCGATCATTTTTTCCCAAAATAAAACCCTGATCAAAACCCCAAACAGGGTTTTACACTGTCGAATTGAATTCCAAAGTTCTCTTCACAAAGCAGTTTTCAACTTTTCTTCCCAAAATCACTCTTCGATTCTTCTTCATCAAAATGACGAAGTCAAAATCAAAATCAAAATCTTCACCAAAATCACAATCATCTTCAAAAGAGGTCGCTCAAACGGCCGAAGAAACCATTGAAATCCCATACAAATCACCGCACAACTACTTGGGTCTCCTCACAAAACCCTCAAACAACCACACCTTCGATTCTGTTATCGACACATTATCCGCATCAAAGTACAAAACTTTGTTGATACGCTCCCATTTACTTGCAAACCCAGAGAGAGTTTTGGAAAAATGCTAAGCTTGAAAAACAAGACGGAAAAGTAGTAGCCATTAACTCCTCGATACAGGGTAAAGCATTTCAAATCACCCCACAATCAATCTCAGAGGTTTTCAAACTCGATGATCTGAAAGGTAAAACTTCTTTTGATAAAAACAAGTTAAAAGCTGATTTTCTAAAAAGGGGGTATGCAGAACAATCAAAGGTAGATACCTTACAAAAAGGTTATTTTCCATCTGCACCCAGATTTTTATTTCACACACTTTTGAGTTGTCTCTCAAATAAAACAACTGCGTTTAACGAAATACCATTGAAGATTCAATGCCTGGGCTATGCTATTTTAAACAATAAAGATTACAACTACTCCCAGGAGATCTTCAATGACATGATAAAGAATGTTGACAGCAAATCATTTCTTCTTTTTCCAAGATTTCTGAGCTATTACTTTAAACAAAAATTTGAAAAAGAGGATGAAAATTTGCCCAAACAAGGTGTCCATTTTCAAATAAAAGGTTTAACAATTGAAACATTTTCAAGAATGATGGCACCAATAAAATTAAAAGCAAAGGGGCCTGAGCAGACTTTAGAAACTGCCACTGATCCTCAGGCAACTTCTGCTGAGCCCACTGCTCCAGGTGATCAGAGCAGCACAACCACTGCTTTGAAACCCACACCTGACATCACCAAAAAGACCAAAAGAAAATCTTCCAAAAAGCCCACTAAACCCAAGAAAAAGGCAAATCTGGAAGATGAGATCCCAGAGCAACTGCCTGTGACAACACAAATGTCACCACAAACCACTGCTGCTACTTCCTCACAGCAGTTGGATGAAAGATCTCAACATATGCCTAAAACTCCTCCTGCATCCTCACAAAAGGAACAGGTTGTAATCACAGGGACACCAAATTATGAAGCTCTGGATCCACTTGGCTCTATCTTCCACAGTCCTGATCCCAAGGACATGTCTCTTTCAACTCCCATACCCTCACCAATCATACTACCACAATCAATAATGCCCTTGTTGCATGCAGTTGATATTGCACAGACACAAACCAGTTCCTCTCTATCACCTATCACTGAGAGTATACACCCACAAGTGACTGGGTCTGATGATTATATCTCTGCAATCCCAGCAACAACTGAGGAGGTTACACCCCCTGAGTTACAAGGAACTCTCGGTGGTAGTTCAAGTGGAGCAGCAACTACAACTGATGGATCAACAGATCTTCAGTTGGACAGTTGTTTCATTAATAAGACTCCCTTGAAGGCAATTTCTTCCATGGCAACATCGGTAACCACCAGTGAGTTGATTCTAACCACCGGTACCATCAAAGGTTTATCGAGTGCTGAAGAAAGAAGTCCCCAGCACCAAGAACAAGGGGCATCAATGGGTGATTTCTGGGACTCAGTTCCTAAGTCACACATTGATACAACCACTACTGGTGGGGATTCAGATGATCCTACTAATGTAGGTGATGATTCAAAATATCATAAATTGACGGAAAGAGTTGAAAAACTTGAAGATTCAGTTGCTGAAATTAAAGATATGGTGCAAGAGATTTTAAAAGCTCAAAAAGTACAAGTCACTGCTGTTCCGGCTCAAGCACCTGCACAACATGCATTTGCTGCAAATGAGCTTTGGAATATTTTTCAACCCATGCTTGAAAAACAGCAACATATGGCTGATCAAAAGCATGCTATTCATGTACAAATGCTGACCAACATGGTGGAATCAAGATTTAAAGACACTCATGCAGATATCAAGGCTATAAAGGCTAGCATTCAAAGTGCCTCTGGCAAAGTTCCTTCTTCCCTATCATTTCTTGATAACCCCCCTTCAGATAATGCCAAAAAGGAGGAGAATATCAAGTTGTTGAGAAAAATGAATAAGATGGGAATAGAACATGGTCTTTATATTGAGCCTGAAAAAGAAAAAGAAAAGCAGGTCTCAAAACCTGTTTGTCAAACAGCTGATACAGCAGTAGTTACAAAAACTGCTGTTAGTAGCCAAACAGCTGCCATTTCATCAACACACACACCTTCAACACACACCACTCCATCACACACCACCAAAACCACTGCTCTACCACCACTGCCTCCTGCCATAAAGCAGAAGACAGCATATGTTACAACATCTTCTGTAATGACAACAGTGATTGAAACACCAGTTGTTTCAACCACTGTCAGTAAATCACAATCACAAACCACTGCCATTCAATCTCAAACCACTGATCCACCCAAAACATCATCAGCCTCTCCTACATTAAAAAGGAGAAGGGTTTTCATTCCTGATGATGAGTCACCACCACCATCACCACCATCAAAAACCCCTGCTCAAAAGCAGAAGACATCTGCTGATACATCAACAGTTGTAATGACAACAGCGGTTGAAACACCAGTTGTTTCAACCACTGTTAGTCAAACATCCACCACTGATCTCATCACTCCTACATCACAACCTCCAAAGCTTCACAAAAGAAAAAGAGAAACAACACAGGCTACTGATGAAAAGTATGATCCTGTTGCTGCTAAACATCCACTGGAATTAGAAGCTGTGAAGAATGAGATGAAGCAATTTTATACTGAAGATGATCCTTCAAAAAGGAAATTTCCTTATCTCATAGGTTTCATAATTCCAGAAGACATGGATGAATATCTCGAAATGAAAGCCAGACAAGCAAGGATAAGAGCTAAAGTTGAATGCAAGAATCAGGGTGATGAAGCTATTTCGGAAAGAAGAGAGTTCTTGCTCACCAAAGTTAAGCTTATAGAAGAATATGCAAGTGATCTGAACAAAGAAATGTCAAGCCTATCTCCTGAAGCAGATCAACGAAATGAATTGAGAAAAGAATACCTTGCATACATAATGAAAGAAAAATTCTATCCTGCTGAAGAAACAGAATTCAAAGAATGGCCAATAGTTGCATTAAAGCATGAGGCAAAAAGAATTGAAAAGATTAAAAATGATCCAAGAAAGAAGAAGACAGCTCCAAATTGGAACAAATACAGGAAGCTCATAGCTGATCTTACTTCTGAATATAAGAGAAAGAAGCAGGAACTGGTAGATGCAAGGGTGGATTCTGCAAATGCCATAGCAAAATGGACTAAGCAGCAAACAGATGAAGCTTATGAAAGGCTTAAGAAAAGGAGGGACACTCCTAAAAAGTCTGACTACAAAAAGCTAAAGGAGCATATCAAGACTCTTGAAACACAAATAAATGCAGCAGAAACCTCTGTCACAATGTTGAGAAAAGAAAAGTGGGAACAACTGACTGCTGGAGGAGAAAAAGAAAAAGAAACTGATTATCTTGAAGAAGCTATCAAGAAAATAGCTTCAGATAAAGAAAAATTGGCAAAGGTACAGGACCTTACCAAAAAGGTTTTGAACCAATCATCATCAGCAGATATCACAGACAGTGAGCTTGGTAAACAACAGAGATAAGAACTGATTGACAAAGAAGTTGCAGAAGACATAGCTGCAGCTAATAAAGTCATAGAAGAAGCTTTCAAAAGAATGTCTGAAGTTCAAGATACTGCTCTACAATTCTTTTCAAGGCCAACATCTTCCAACTCATCTGCAAATAAATCTCTCCCAAGAAACCCATTTGATTTAAAAATACTAAAGTGGCTCTCTGATCAAAAGACCCATGTATTGACTCTGGTCAGAACCAATGGAGAAGTGAGGCATATATCAAGGAATCAAGCACTAGGCCTGGGTGCTGAAGATCTACAAGATCTCCTTGAGCTTACACTGTGCAGGGATGAGGATGATCTAAGTTCCAAGGAATTTGAAGAAGAATTCAAAAGACAAGCTAAAGAACTTCTGATGAGGAATAAAGATCCAGAATAATGACAGGTTTTGGCATTATCTGTTCCAGGGGGAGATTGTTGGGATTGAACCCTACCAGAGGAATAGATAATGTAAAGCCAAAACCAGTTCACAACAGTGGATTCACAATAAGCAGACGTTTACTCTAAGCTCTCCCCTTGACAGTGGTTACCTATCTGCTGATACACTCTATCTACTGCTCAGAAGAACAACTGATGAACCAAACACTGATGAAACAACTAAAGACTGCTAAAAGGCAATCACTGAGCTCTATCTACTGCTGTCTCTTAAGTACTGCTGAAGACCCAAGCACTGCTTATTCAAAGACTGATCACCTTTTGAAGAAAGCACTGATGTTCAAACAGTCAGTGCTTAGGCTACAACAGTGGAACGTGAACTGTGTTAGACTTGTTTTGTATTGAATTATCAATCAGTTGTTAGACATCAGTAGTTTTGTATAGACCAGTGTTTATAGGTTGTTAGGCTGTTAGATGTCACTATCATGGTGACGTCAGCTGAGGTACATCAGTGGTTTGGTTTGCTTATAAATATGACAGTACTCTGTACTGTTATATTTGATTCGTTTTGAGAGAGTTCTTCTCCTCAATTCAATCCTTTCATCTTGTGCAATCCAACCCTGAAGTATCAGGCTGAGGGGGAGCTTAGTTTGTAAGCAGGTCTGTAATCTTTTGCTTTGATTTGTAATCTTTTGACTCTATGAGAAGCAAATGTTTATCAAACTATTTTCTCCTTTGATTGTGTTTACAAAGTTTGTTATTTATTTCCGCTACACTTAAACTCTGTTCATCTCTATTGATTATACAATTTTACACAAACAAACACAATCAGTAGATCCTCAGATCCTAACACTCTCTGTCACTGAAACCGGCCTCCAAACTCTGATGCCACTTGTGAGGACCATTTCAGTTCTTCGAATGCTCCGGCCGATCAGATATTCACCATATCATGTGCGGAATCTATGTATGATGATGACAAACACAAGGATTCTCTAGTTAAACTGGTTTCTATTGAATATTTGATGTTATAACTCCATGAAACCAAACTGGCAGAGCTTCGCTACCAGATCTCAAAAGTTACAAATGAGCACTCACTCACTCCAACTAATAGTAGTAGACCACTCGTACGAACTGTCTAGGAGCGAGAGGCTCCTTCCGTGCGGAAGGCACACAAACGACTGAACATCCCTTTCGCACGAAAGGTCCTTTCGTGTGAAAGGATCTTAATGTAAGTCCCGTGATGGATCTTTCAATGATATCAAACAAGAGTTTTGTATTTGTGCAGAATTCAAATGCAAAACCGATTCAAGAATAATAAACCCAGTAGAGTATGAGTCAAAAAGCTTAACTTTGCATACACCAAATGATGTCGGATACAAAGCAATCCTTGTGTTTCGGCTGGGACTATGACTTCTCACAAGCTGATTAATCTCTAATTGTTACAAAGGTTTTCTATTTATACTCAACCAAACCGAGCCTAAAGCCCCATCTAGCCCAGCCAAAACCTATCTACTAACCCACATTATCGATCCAAAACACAAATCAACTAATTACATTACAAGCCTAAACCAATTAACTACTTAACCCATTATGCATAAACCTTCAGGTTCCAACAATCTCCCCTAGGTTTATAGAATAAGGGCACTTTGATCTTCAACTGCTTCCGCTGCTACCCATATTATCCTTAAAACCGTTTCAATCTCCCCTTGTTTCTTGATGTGCAATGCACCTGCTACAGCTCCAGTCCATCCTTTAGCAACCGTTTCATACTTCTCAGTAGATCGAATATGATGTTGTGCTAAAACTTCAAGATCTTGTAGACTCACTGTTAATAAGTCTACCTGATCTGCCAGTCTATACTATATAGCACCATGATATACCATCAATGCTTGCCCCACCTATTCATCATACACCTAGAACTTCAAATTCTTGAGCCCACCTTCTGGGATTTTCTTCACCAGAGGAATAGACTTTTCTTTATCTGTAGGAGGCCAGATCACATTCTTCAATCGTGTGTTCGTCCTTGGATCACGAACTCTGGGAGCAGGTTTCAGATAGGATTTTGCTGTCTTGATAGAAGGACCTCTCTCTGAACCTCTATTTTAAGTCTCTCAAAGAACATATATCATTTTCAAGTTGGCATATCATTGGTGTAAGGAGCATTAACAAGCATGGATAAATCCACCTTGGTTAGCGACTGAAACTGACCCGGTTTAGAATAGTACTCCACTAGACCAATCTTTCATTAGATCCACCACATCTTTCTGTCATGGTCATAACCCCAACTCTTAATACCATCTTGTTTCCAACTTGGTCATACAAACTCGGACCCACATCAAGAAAATGATGAGTAGCTTCAACAGTAGGATCTGCAGGGTTCAGATTCTTATTCTTTACCACGACCAGCTCCTTTTTTCTACTTACGCCTTGCTTTCTCTTTAGCCTTTTCTTTGTCAGCTAGAGTATTGAAATACAAATTCATAGCTGCTTTACACTCGGCATCATCTTTAGCAAAATCTCAAGCTCTATATTTAGTAGCTTTTTCATATTTGTCTAAGTCAGTTGGATCAGCAAAATCATGGCTAAACCTCTTTTCTAACTTTCCTCATATATCACAAACAATGGAGAACAACAATCCCACATCTCCTTGTAGCTGATTAATCTGCTGATCCTTAAGAGCGATAGTATCTTCAAGCTGAACAATCTTCGCATCTTTATGGATAGAATCTTGTTAAAGTATCACAATCCTCTTCTTCAACTCACTAACCCTGATATCATCAACATTGCTTGAATCATCAATTATCGGCATCTTCAAACTATCGAATCTTGGCTCTTCATAACGTACTCCACTCGAACTACATGGAGCGTCGTGCACAGAGGTCGAAGAACTTCCAATAATAGGGATTTCTGGTGGAGTTGATGTAACAGCAGGGGTCTCTAGTGAAACAGAAGTAATAACAGGAGTTTCTGGCGAAACTGAAGTTTCAGCAGATTCAGTATGAACATCCATCCGTGTATCAGCAGGTTCAAAGTCAAACGTGGTATCTATTGATGTTGTAGCAGTCTCAAAATCGAAGGTAGGTAAGGTCTCATCGTTAACCTGTTGATCTTTTTCAACATAGACTCTGGGTCGAGGATCTCTTCTTCTTTGCTTTATAGGCTGCGAATCAGAGTCCAGTGGATCTTCAATCACGGGCTCCAGATTTTGCAACACAGAAGTAGGATGAGGATTCCAAATCTTCTCATTGACTGACTTCAATAACAGAGCCAAATTTTCAGCAGTAATCACATGGGGAATAGCCAACTGGGTTGTATCAACTTCTGCTTCAGGAGGTAACTCATCATCTCCATCATAAGTTATCAGAATGCCTTCATCGTCAGAGTCGATGTTTTGAATCTCTGGCTCAGGCTCTTCTACATTCACAAGCTGAACATCATGTTCCTTAGCGATTTCAGCATTCACTGGTGCATTCACAACATCTTCGGTTTTTGGAAAATGACCAAACTTTTCCAGAGGTATCTTGCTTTGAAATGTTGTAGCAGATTTCTTTTTTGGTGCTAGAGCCCCAAAAGAATTTGGTCCCATGGGTTTCAGATCTATGGTGTTATCACCTATCGCCAAATCTAGATATTGATCATTTAGAATAATATGCACAAATCGTGGATACATCAAAAACTTCTTTTTGCGTAAACCAGTGACATTTTGTAACACTCTAACCCGATTTATACTTATTTTAATAAATGCGGATGGTTGGTCCCATATGTTTTTTTAAACATAGGACTTATACATTTGGGTTAACTAACAACCCAGATAACCCGACATAACAGATTATTACACTTAATCACAATTCAAAAGCATTAAAGTTCTAAACTCGAAAACTTTGTTGTGCATGATCATGCTTCAACCTTTTCATAATCCTCACCAAAGAGTTAGCAGTTTAATAGTGTTCGGTTCTTCGCGTGCTTGGTCATCCTTCTGCTTCCCACCTTTACGAAAGCCTATCATAAACACTAAAAACAACTAGTGTTTAAGTTAAACTATTAAACGCTTAGTAATCAAAACATTTGAACTAAAACATTAAAAAATATATATATTTTTTCAATCCTTTCACCCGGTCGTGTCAGGTTTCCTCCTTGCCAGGTCAGCTGAACGTGTTTCTTCTTAGAACCCTCCCCCGGCCAGGTCAGGTTTCCACCCGGCCGTGTGAGCTGAACATGTTTTCTTTTCACCAAGTTTACATACAAATCCATTGAAACTCGTTTTAATTGCTTGGAGTTCATACCTTAACATATTTAAACCATAATCCATAACCCGGATTTACAATTTTTTTGTTTCGCGCACCAGTTACCCGGTTCGCGCATATGTTTATTTGACCTGTTATGAGGTTTAAGCATTTAAGCTTAACTCGTCCTATTAGTGCATTATGTGTGTAGTTTCCGTCTGTATCGAGTTTATGTATTTTGTCCTATAATATGCCGTTGTACAGTTGTGTATGTATGTATTTTGTATCTAGATTTAACGGGAGACGGTACGTTAAATGTCAAATGTGATCCGGTTGGATGACACCACCTCTCCTAAGATTCCCTATAAACAATGTTGCAGAAATCAGTCTACGCGGCCGATTAATCGGTGCCTAGGTGCTAGTCGGTGGGTTATTGCCTAAATTTAAGCTAGTTGGTCAAAAAAATCAGTTATGGTCAAAATCGGTTAAAGTCGGACAAAATCGGTCAAAATCGGTAAAAATAAAACTAATCGGGCCCATGTTTTTTGACCCAAAAACCCCAATTTTTGAAACCTGGCCCATGGTTTAGAGCCCAAATTTTAGTTATAAACCTATTTTAACATTTAAGTTTAGGTATTTTAACATTTAACCCCCTCTATCTTTCACTAGTTTACATATGGTTCCTAAACTCTTAAATTTATTAATAAAAAGTATAAAGTTATCTCCTAAACTTGTAAATTTGTAAAATTATACTTAAAAAGTCCATTCTGATTAATCCCTATTAATCCCAATTAATCCCGATTAATCCCAAGGCGGTACCTCACCGCCCGACTAGCGCCTAGCGCCTTCTACAACATTGCCTATAAATTGGTGAGTAGGGGTCTTAGTTTAGAACTTTTGGCCAGAGAACTTTTTGCCAGTTGCACCTTTTGCCAGCTTGTGTAGCAAAGCTCTGTCCAGTTGTCATACGGATCTTTGTACTTTCACATTAGTTAATGAGATTGGACATGTTTACAGTGGATATCGTTGTTGATGATTCTCTGACGATGCCGAGGGATTCCGCACCTCTGTATTGATCGATTCGCACCACGTTCTTCATCGTTTAGAACCATTTCTGCCGGCACTCACAAGTGGTATCAGAGCCACAGGAGGTCGAATCAGAGATAGTTACAGCGATTTCACGAGGATTTCAGCCAGTTTTAGCCATTTTCGGTCAAATCTCACCGGAGATTTTGACCATTTCATCATCTTCTTCTACATTTCTATCTATTTTTCATATTTTCACACCTAAAACTTAGAAAACCTCAAAATTGACAGGCAATTTACGGACAAAATTGACTAAAATTGACGTCAAACTGATCGGAATCTGTTATAGATTAATCCTACAAAGTTTCAATCCAAAATTCGAGCTAAAACATCAAAAACCATGAACTGTTCTTCGAGCCTGATGACGTCACTCATCCGATCTAATTGCACTAGATATTGTTCTTATTTTCATTGCTGACGTCATACCCATCCGATCGGATCACCATCCGACCGGACAGGTATTGTTGAGGTTAAAAGTTCAAGTTTCACATTTTACGAATTACCATCCGATCGTATCGCCATTCGATCGGATCGCCATTCGTCACTTGACTGCTTGTGTTACATAGATCATTTGTGTCATCCGTACGAACGACCATTCGTACGAACGGCCATTCGATCCAAGTGTTTGAGTTTGATTTTTTGATATTTGACCAAGTGTTTGACTTTTCAGGAACGATCATGGTAGACGAATTCTTGAACCCTTTCAGTGATATTTTCGCATATAACATAGGAGATACGTCTTCCAACACCAATACCAACACGAACCCAAAGAATGTTTCCAAGATGATTTCCGACTCATTGAGCGTTGATAATGCGTACGGAACGTACAACAAGCCACCAAAGCTAATGGCAATCGAGGATTACAACAGATGGGCTAAGAGGTTCGATGGGTGGTTAAAGGCATTCGCCTACGATAGCTGGAAATGCATGAAAAATGGTTTCAAGGCTTCAAGGGAAGATCATGAGAACTTGATTGATAATGAAAAGGAAGATTTTGTATCTGAACAGAAGTGTATTGCTCTATTACATCAGTCAATTCGAGATGATATCATATCACTAATTGACTATGATAAATCAAAAGATTTATGGGGTAAACTGGAAAAGAAATGTACAGGGGGTGAGGAAATTGTGAAAAATAAGAAAAGTCTATTAAAAAAGGAATTTGATTTGTTCACATGTATGAAAAACGAGAGTGTACGTCAAATGATCGAAAGGTTCTATCATCTGAAGGCAGAATTAATCAGATATGGAATCAAGAAAGATGAAGATGAGATGGTTGACAAAATGTTTGAGGCTTTGCCAAACGAGCAAGACTGGCAATATTTCGGTCTAGTGCTCAAAAACACCAAGCCAGCTGTAGAGATGACAGTAGATTGGTTGATCGAGAGACTTGAAGGTCATGAGCTAGAGATAAAGAAGATGAACAAAGTGAGCAGCACGCCGTATCAACAAAATGTTGACCTATACTATCGGGGCAGTATGATTCCAAAGGTTACTTCACCAAAAACTGCCTTTAGTGCTGAAAGCTCAAATGCCGCATCACAAGAAAAGCCCAACAGCGGTTCTTCACCAAACAGCGGTTATCACGGAACTGGTTCTAGTACATCTTCTTCATCTGCAGTGAACAATCAACAGTCACAAAACCCTTCAAAGAATGTGTTCCAGTGCAACATTGCTGTTAATCTAAACAACGCACTGAATTTCAACGAAGAAACAACAAAGCAGCAGATGGTATTTCTTGCATCTATTCTAGATTCGTATGAAAGTCTAGTAGCTAGAAAGATTGGGAACACTAATCTCACAAAAGAGGACTACGACCAGATAGATCCAGGGGAGATGTAGTTGATTGACATTCGTTGGTGCATGGCGAGTGTGATTCGTAGAGCTCAAAGATTTATGGATATTACCAGGAGAAATTCTATTGGAGGTCCTTCAATGAAACTCGGTTTCGAAAAATCCAAAGTGACTTGCTTCAAATGCAAGCAGAAGGGGCATTTCAAACGTGAATGTCGAAACTCGGCAGTAGATGATACAGCAAATCCTTTTCACGATGATTATTATAGAAAGGCGGTTTATCATAGAAACCGAGAGGAGCCACCGAGGATGAAGCAGATCAAGGAGACTCCAAAAGAAAAATCAAGAGCATTGGCAGTAATTCAGGATGATGAAGGTTTTGATTGGAGCGAATTTTTGCCAGATGAGGACGTGGTTGGTTTCGCATTTATGGCAGCTACAGAGTCAACATACAACCGTGAAAGGTCAATGGCATAAAGAATGAAGAAAAGGCTCTACGAAGCTTGGAAAGAAGCTAAAAAGGCAAAGAGGTGGGATCCGGATCGTGAGTGTTACTTAGATCCAAAAGGCAACATTTGCGTTGATCCATCAACAATTGATATCAAAACTCTCATGAAATCAATCCTGCCAGCTGAAGAACATATCAAGATCAATGATGCAAAAAGAGCTGAGAAAGAAAGACTTAAAGAGGAGAGTCGTCAAAGATATCTGAGGTCCCTGGAACCGAAGAAGGTGGACTAAGGGATCATTGACACTACAAAGGAAATGACAGCCGATAATCTGACGAAGATGGATGACCAAGTTCTAATGGCAAAAGCGCTTGAGGTAGATTCCAAGTCTGCTTCTAGTTATGAGTCATCAGGAAAGGTCAGTAGTAGTGGTTCGGAAAACGAATCAGGTAAGGCTAATTGTGCTAAAACATAAAGTGTTTGCAAAGGTTGCACGAAAGAGTGCAACGCCTGCAACACACATACATATCTCTCAAACATAAGAATCCAAGAGCTGGTTGAGAAAATTGGAATAATCGATAGAGAAGTTCTAGGTCGAGATAAACTGGTTAAAGCTTCAAGTGAAAGAATCAAAGAATTAACCGAAAAGATTGAAAAAGATAAAAGTGATATTGAACGTTTTCAGAAAGAAAATGAAAAATTAATTCTTGAAAACAGAAAATTTTCAGAAAATTTTGAAAAGTTAAAAAGAACGCTAAAAGATTCTGATGAACGCAACGGTAAAACTTACAAAGAAAACACTCATCTATCAGGAGTTCTTAAAGCGAAAGAAAAACTGATAAACCAGCAATTGGATGAGATCGCAAGTCTCAAGCTTCAATTTCAAGAAGCTAAGATTGAAAACGAGAGAATAAATCTGAAGCTTAACAGTTATAACTCCGCTAGCTTTGTTTTTCAACACATAGTTCCCAAACCAATTGGGAAGAACAAAGCTGGTGAGGATGTTTACTCAGATGGAACAGGGGTGGGTTATCATCAAGTTCCACCACCTGTGCTCAACAATTTTTCAAAGAAACAATCTGGGTTGATAAATGAATCAGAAACAACTGATAAAACCAACGTTGAAAAACTTCCAGAAAACCTTGATGTCACATTCACTTCACAGTCTGATGAGGACAGTATTCAATCTGAAGTTGTGAAAAATGTTGTTGACAAAGTTTTAAAATCAGACAGTGATTCAACAGAAAAGGAAGAATGTTTTCTAAACAACTACATTCCAAAACCAAAATCCCAGGACAACTTAAGTGATGAGCCAAGTCTTGTCATGTACAAGATGCAAGGATCGGATAAGTTGTACTCGGATATTGAGTTTCCGATTGAGAATGTGAATCTGGATAAACTAAAGAAAGTTTTCAAACTTGTTGAGATTGTTGTTTCTGAGATTGAAGGGTTAAAGAGTTCCAAAAGGTTTTTGAATTTTGAACGAGACAAATCTTACTATAAGAAACCTGTTGTGCCACCACGTTTTAACAAAAACAATCAAAACAAATGGTCGGGTGGATATCAGGGTGGTAAGAGTTACCCAAAAAGGAATTTTCAGAGACAAAAGTTTGTTGAAAAGAAAGTGTTTGTGAAGAGCTCAAGCTCAATTTCCGAATAAGAATCGGAAATCTTTTCAAAAACTAATGAGGATTTTTTTTGCTAAAAAGGCCTCACAGCCGCAGACCGAAGAAAAGAGTCGGGATGTTGATACCCGTATTTGCTTCAAATGCAATCAAGTTGGTCACATTGCTAGTAAGTGTACCAATTTGAAACCCAAGCCTGTGGTTGTTGAGAATCCGAAAAAGAAAAATAATGTCAAAGGCAAAGCGCCTATGTATGTTGAGAAGAAAATATCGAAATCTGAAAAAGTTAAAACTGAAGTTAAACCTGTTAAACAATCTGTACCATCACAACCGGTAAACAAAATGATAAATTTTACAAACGGGTTGCTTCTCCACAACAAACATGGAAGCCAAAGTCAAAATCATAAGCCAAGACATCTGATGAATCAAAACCAAAGGTTCAGTCAAAACAATCGTCTTCAACCGAACAGGTTAAAATGGATGTACCTTTGGATTATTTCATAAAGCTTGAGAAACAAACTTTGACCCCACCAGGGAAGAAGTATGTTCCAAAGAAGGTTCAACCATCCGGTCAACCTAAAGAGGATGAATTCTTTTTATATAAAGAGGTTGAGGTTGGAACCGAAGAAAGTTTGAAAATGAATGATAAGAACTTCCCACCACTATGCACAAAGATAACTCACCTTAACATCAAGCTACCCGAGTCAGTAGAGGCTTCGGTTGCTTCAACTTCTAACTAATTTCTTGAAAAATGTGTAGGAGCTACCTTTCGGTCTCCAAGCTACCCGAGTGTTAGAGGTAGTTCCACTAGAAGCAATCGTTGTACTGTTTGTAGGAACAACAACTCTTTTTGGGTATTTGGCAGTGGGCTGAGGAGGAGTTGAGTTTCTATTTGCTGGAGGCTTGGTACAGTTCCTTGCCAAGTGCCCTGGCTCATGATAATTGAAGCATCGAATTTTGGACTTATCAATTCCCACCTTTCGGTCTCCAAAATTATTCCAGTTGTTCTTTCCAGTTCTCTTCACAAAGTACTTGGCTCTGAAAGTTGCCATAGCTATTTGCCATGTAATATCCATTTCTTCTACATCATCTGGACGCATCTGATCCAAATCAGACATGACAAAGTTGGGAGGAGTAAGATCACCTGCAACAAAGGCATTCAAACAATTTATAACAGATGCTGTAATTTCAAGATTCTCCTTGGTTTGTTGTGAGAAAAATGCTATGAATTCATTCTTGACACTTGAGGCTGCAGCAACATTAAATGATAATGAAGCAGGTGCTGTTGGATAGATCACATTTGTTGATGCTGGTTCTGGTGCAGCTTTAGCTGATGTTAAACTTTTGAACATTTGGAATCCAGCTTGTGACACGAGAGCAGCATTGTTGGAAGCAGGGGGTGTTGTAGTAAAACCTACAACAAGCAAATTATTTATGATTTGTTTCCCTCTTCTTATCATCCAATTCACAAGCCTTGATGTGCGAGATGATTTCAGATAGACTGCATCTAGCAAGATCCTTAGTTTTCTTGATCATAGCCACATGATGATCCCAGCTCTTTGGTAAAGCACTCAGAAGTTGTCTGTTCACCGGACCGTTGACAGTGGTAATTTGGCAATTGTCATCTGAGTGATTAACTTCACAAACCTCTGAATCTGGTTGTCTACTGTCTCCCCATAAATGTGATTGAAATTGTTGAAGTTTTGACTCAACAAATTCTGTCTGCTTTCCTTCATATCTTCATTTCCTTCAAACACGTCATGCAACGACTCCTATAACTCTTTTGCAGATTTTGCAGTTCTAAAACCAAAAGAAATATCAGGGCCCAATGCCATAGTTAAGTATGACAGAGCCTTGTCATCTTCTTCAACAATAGAAAAATCTTCATCAGTGTATCGATCATATGCCTTCTTAATTTTAATTCCAGGAGCGTCTTCTCTTTCAAAAGTAATTTCTTTTGGACCGCGCATGATACTTCTCTAAATTTTAGAATCCTTTACCGTGACATGTTGCTCAAACGCCACTTCCATTCAGGAAAATCTAATCCCTCAAGCATTCTAGGAACTCTAGTGGTGGATCCTATGATGGAATCAAGTTCTTGATGTTTGTTCATAAAGACCAAGTTCGGGTCAACAGTCAAATTAGTGGAGTTCATTGTTATTAAAATGTTAATGTTTTTTTAAGTCCAAACAAATCAGTGTCCCTTTTTTAGTCCCTTTTCGAGTCGAGTTCAGTAGACAAAACAACACAGGAGAATGTGTTTTCGAGTAGAAATCAACACCAGTCGGAACCAATCAATACAGTTTTCTCAGTCGCAATCCCACTCTAGATCTCAAGATTTCTAGTGATTAACACCAGTAGCAACTTCAGTCGGAACCACTTGATTGCGAGTAAACAACACCAATAGGAATGTTAGTCGTAACAACTTGATTATGAGTCAATTAACACCAGCAGTAAACTAAGTCGCAACCTCTAGTATCAATCTTTGAATTTCGAGTCGAAATCATAGTGGCAATCTTCTTCAGTCAAAGTCACCAATAGCAATCACGAGTCGGAACCTTTTGGAATCTTCTAGAACTCAAGACCTGCAAAACAACTTTGTTAGAGATAATATCGAAATCCCGATAAATCAGGATTTCCAAATTCAAAAGTTTTTGAGAAATCTTCTGAACAATCTTCAACAATTCTCCGTGATTTTCGCAAACACTTTCTGTGAAATCTCCAAACCAAATCAGCTTCAATTTCTTGAATAATTGATGAACAGACGATGAACAGGACTCGAAATCTTCCAAAACAGCATTAACAGTACTCGAAACCACCAATATCAAACTAGCAACTACCAAACAGACCTCAAAAACTAATCAGGAATAATTTTCCAGCCATTTTTCTTGAATCCGATTATATCAACCGAGCCTAGAAAAGGTTCTTGGCTCTGATACCAATTATATGTCCCATGACGGATCTTTCAATGATATCAAACAAGAGTTTTGTATTCATGCGGAATCCAAACACAAAACTGATTCAAGAATAATAAACACAATAGAGTATGAATCAAAAAGCTTAACTTTGCATACACTAAAGGATGTTAGATACAAAGCAATCCTAGTGTTTCGGCTAGGACTATGACTTCTCGCAAGCTGTTTAACCCCTAATTGTTACAAGGGTTTTCTATTTATACAAAACCAAACCGGGCCTAAAGCCCCATCTAGCCCAGGCGAAACCTATCCACTAACCCACATTATCGACCCAAAACACAAATCAACTAATTACATTACAAGCCCAAACCAATTAACTACTTAACCCATTATATATAAACCTTCAGGTTCCAACACTTAACCTATAACTTTACATTTCCAACACCTTCTAACATGAATTCCTATACATTCAACTATGACTTGACACATTGACGGGGGCTATAGACATAATGCACTCACATGATGGCAAGATACCAAGGTCATCCAAGGATACAAGAGCTTTTAATACCGGCTTATCTTCAACGTCTAATCGACCCAAATTTTGAGAAAAGGTTTTTAAACATGTAAAAGTAAAGAAAGAAACTAAAGTAATAAAAGAAACAAATAAACAAGAAAGAATCACTTGGTTCTTACTCATCTTTTATGTATCCTTTGATGATTTCCGCGCTTTGGTTTTTTAAGAGATTATCTTAGTTATAGTGGCATGTCCCTCTTTTAGAGGCAACACTACCCTTAGCCATATTGGTCTGATTCAGCAGGGATACAGTCCCGCAAGGCAGGAATATTGAAAGATAATTAAGTAATTTATTAATGCAAAATGTGGCATGTCCCTCTTTTGGAGGCAACGCTACCATCGGCCATATTGGTCTGAGTCAGCAGGGATACAGTCCCGCAAGGCCGGCTTAAAGTTTTAATAGTAGTTTATTTATAAGGGATTGAAGCTTTTCTTACTTCCCCTGATTTGAAGCTATCTGCCTCAAAGGAAGTCCTAATAAGCTTGAATCAATTCCTCGCAGGATCTATACACTGAGCGAGGCAATAATTTTACCCAAACCCCCTTCCAGGTAGTTAACGCGCTTTATATAGACCGTAAAGACACGAATAAGTGAATCAACGAAACATGAAGAGATGATAGAATAAAATTCACTTTCAATATAAAAAACTAGTTATTAAAGTTATTAATACATACCCAATTAAAAAGTGACCAAAGATTGGAAATCAAAAGTAATACATAAAATATTTTGTCTTCACCAAGTGATGTAAGAGATTAGCCAAGCATGGCCATAATTTGACGAAAGCTCTTACTATCAATCTTGGATCCCGAGACTACTACCCACTCTAACTCTAATGATTGTGGTGGAAGATGATGGTGTTGTGGTGGAGGAAGTGAGAGAAATGGTTTGCCAAGGGATGTGTTGCATGTGAACCAAGCACCTCTATTTATAGCTAGGAACAGGCGGTTCACACGACACATGCCAGGTAGGCACGGCCCCGTGTCCTCCTCCTTCTCTGTCTTCATTTAATGCACTTCTCAGTCCAGATGCTCACACGACCTGTGTATCAATGCACGACCCCGTGGTCCTTGTACTTGTTGTACGATCCAAGATTTGCAAATCTAAGAGTTGACCATGGCCCGTGTCCATGAGACACGGCCCTGTGTCCCTTGTCTGCTTCTGTTTGTCTTTTTCTTCAGGGAATCTTGAGTGGGGTAAGACCCCATGCCCGGCAGGCACGGCCCGTGCTTGGCTTCTGGTTTGTTGTTTTTGGTCTTGGGGTGAGTCTTGGAAGGTCGGTATAGTGTATCAACTCCCCTTCTTTCGTATTTATGCTAGTTTTCATCGTCAATTTATTCCTTTTGTACATTTAAGCTCTTTTAATCCTAAAAATCAAAAGTATACAAAGAAACACACTTTTTCCAACATTAGTACTAAAAAGGTTGTTTTTATACCTTATTTGATATAATTTACATGTCCTTGATTTTTGTGAATGTTGACGTGGTGCGAGTGTGGTATAAATTTTGATATATATTATTAGCACTTTTACTTGTTTATCACGCTTTAAATTTATAAAACACGATATAATATAATACAATCATTCTCTACAACACGCTAGGGCAAGTGCACCCATCGTGGTGTAGTATAGTGATGATAAGATACCGAGGTCGTCTAAGGACACAAGAGCTTTTAATACCGAAATATCGTCAACGTCTAATCTAACCAAATTTTTGAGAAAAAGATGTTTAGTAACTAAAAATTAGAAAGAAACTAAAATATTAAAAAGAAACAATAGAGAAGATGGAATCACTTGGTTTCGACTCTTCTTTTACGTATCCTTTGATGATTTCCGCACTTTGGATTTTTTTAAGAGATTATCTTAGTTATAGTGGCATGTCCCTCTTTTGAAGGCAACGCTACCCTCGACCATATTGGTCCGACAGGGATTTAGTCCAGCAAGGCTGAAATATTGAAAGATAATTAAGTAAGTTATTAAAGCAAAATGTGGCATGTCCCTCTTGTGGAGGCAACGCTACCCTCGGTAGGGATACAGTCCTGCAAGTCCGGTTTAAATTTTTAATAGTAATTTATTTATAAGGGATTCAAGCCGTTCTTACTTCTCCCGATTTGATGCTATCTGCCTCAAGAGAAGTCCTAATAAGCTTGAATCAAGTCCTCGCATGATCTATACATTAAACGAGGTAAGAACTTTACCCAAACCACCCTTTTAACCCCCTTACATGCAGTTAGCGTGCTTTATATAGACCGTAAAGGCACGAATGAGTGAATCAACAAAACATGAAGATGATAGAATAAAGTTCACTTTCAGTATAAAAAACTAGTTATTAAAGTCATTAAAACACACCCAAATAAAAAGTTAGCTAAAGCTTGGAAATCAAAAGTAATACATAAAAGATTTGTCTTCACCAAGTGATGTAAGAGATTAGCCAAGCATGACCATTCTTTGACGAGAACTCTTACAGTCAATCATGGATCCTGAGACTAGTACACACTCTAAACTCAAAAGGATGTGGTGGATGATGGTGTTGGAGTAGTGGTGAAGTGAGCGAGAGGGCTGCCAAGGGACGATTTGCAAATGTACCAAGCACCCCTATTTGTAGTTGGTAATAGGCCTTTCACACAGC
The DNA here is from genome assembly GCA_030545235.1 of Helianthus tuberosus. NCBI lineage: Eukaryota > Viridiplantae > Streptophyta > Magnoliopsida > Asterales > Asteraceae > Helianthus > Helianthus tuberosus. Next base: position 136,677,308 of record CM060371.1, on the reverse strand, counting down.
CCCGTGCCCAAAGGGCACGACCCCGTGTCTTTTTCTTTTCTGTCTTCATTCAATGAGCTGTGTTAGTCCGTATGCACACACGACCCATGTGTCAGAGGGCACGACCCCGTGGTCTTGTACTTGCTGTACTATAGGAGATTTTGCATATCTGGGAGTTGACCACGGCCCGTGTCTCTTATCTGCTTCTGTTTGTCTTTTTCTTCATTGACTCTAGAGTAGGGCACGACCCCATGCTTGTCTTCTGATTTGTGGTTTTAGTCTTGGGGTGAAACTTGGAGGGTAGGTATGATGTGTCAACTTCTCTTCTTTTGTATTTATGTTGGTTTTTGTCGTTAATTTGTTTCTTTTGTACATTTAAGCTCTTTTAATCCTGAAAATCAAAAGTATACATGTAAACGTACTTTTTCAAACATTAGTACATAAAAGGGTTGATTTTATACATTATTTGATATAATTTATATGTTGCATTTAGCGCATATCAATGTTATACGCTACGTATAACTTTATACTTGACGCACCACATAAAAAATAAAGTGTTCAAATACCAACACCCTAATATAACGCCTACATGTGGTTTCTTCTTAATTTTTTTGGGTGTTGCTAAATGCACTCCATAACACCCAAAAAACGGATTTGGGTAATTGAACCACGTTAATATCAAAGAGCGGGTAAAATACCGTTAGTGGTAAAAGTTAACCCGGTAAACATTAGGATTTAATTGAATAAACCTAATACTAAATAAAAGATAGGTGAATGCTTTTTGAATAAAGTTTATAAAAGAGCCAGAGGCTATCGGTAGTTGATCTAAGTCGAGTTGTAGCATCCCCGAACTTTTAAATTATCACGATTATTGATAACTAACTGTTAGTAGTCAACTAGGAATATTTAACCTAGTTGATTAATTGTATTCTTAGTAATAAATATTGGATGATATCCATATATAATTAAATTCTCAAACTTGAGGGGCCAAAAATGGAAATACTAAAAGACTTGGTTTATTGAAGAAACGAAACACAACACACACACTAAGTGTGTGTGTGTGTGTGTGTCGAACACGGCTGGAGAAAACAAGGGGAAACCCTTGTTCATCGTAGATCACCAAATTAAAGGAGAATTCAGGTCTCAAATTCGTACATGAACATAGATTATCGATCACCTAGACTAAGGGATCATAAGGTATGTCAAAAATCTTAATTTGCTGATATTACGAATGTATATAGATTTCATGGATGTCAATTCATGTATGAATATCAGAAATTAAAGTAAGATAAGAGATGTATACTTGCTTAGGAACAAACCCTGAGTGAAAATTTTATATAAATTGCTATTAATTGGGTGTTGGATGATTTACCACACGTAGTTAAGTGGGTTTTGAATAATGAGGAAGAATACATGAATTATAGGGATGAAAAATGATATGTTGGATGTTACATGCATTGAGTTTAAGTGCTAATTGAACATCCCAACCCTTTTATGAGATAGATATACATGGCTAATAGTTCAATCATAGATTTGATAGAAGTAGTGAAAAATTCATGCCCATAAGGTGTTCAATGTAATGCCTAGGTGAACGTGACGAATTCATGTGTTTTGATGATAGTAGAAGTATCTTCACTATCATAGTTATTGATTATGTGAAATATTTAGCACATGGTATATATGATTATTGTTTGAGTAGTTAATCAAATGAGTTTATTAGTGCATTTAAATATGTTATAAGCAGTTTGACTTTTAAATATAATAAAATCAAATGCGAAAAATGATAAAGAAAATCCGTAAGAATGATAGTCATGGTATTGATGACTAATATAACCATCTTGTAGATGTTGCATTATAGTTTGCTCTTGACAAGCTAGGTGGACGCTTGGGAAGAAGCGGGTCAAACGGGTCGAATACGCAAGAAAAGCATAACCGGATGCAAAACAAGTTAAGCTTATATTTTTTTAAATAGAATATCTACTTACGTAATTTGATTTAGGACAAAGTGACTTAACATTTGAAATGAATCTTGGAAATATGATGTTCCGACGCAAATCGATACGGGTCAGAACGAATAAAAATGGTAAGGAAACCATATATAATGGGTACAAAGAGTAAAATGGTAAATGGGTCACTTGTTGCCGGATAAATGATAAGTTCTAAAAGACACCTTATGGCGTAATCCATGATGGGTCGAACGAGTAAACGAACAATATTTAAGAATTATGACCATATGGAGAAAGGGTCGTAATGGTTAAATGCGTGAATTGGTAAATAAATATCGTTCCATAATATATATATATATATATATATATATAATGTTTGGTCATTTATGCCAAACGGGTTAAATGATGATGTTATCACCATTTGACAATGACGACTAATGTTTGCTTGTCGAGTCTTATGCTCACGGGGGCGAAGCTGTTCGCTTGGTCAAATCAGGCCCTTAATTGTCCTTGAGAGTTAAAAGGACTAAAAAATTGACTAAAATACCCTGGACGATGAATCGGGTAAGCAATCATTAAAGGTAGATTATTAATGAGTCTAATAATAAGATAGACCTTTGCTGATATATAAAAGTGGAGGCGTAAGCCTTTTTGGTTAAATCCCTCTTAACGGGTCTTTTTCATAAATTAACAAACCGATGGGTAGAATTCAGAATAAATGATTTTACTATAATAAATCCACTACAAATATAGTTGTGGTGGAAAATAAATAGATGTCTTAATGTGGAAATAAGATGTAAGGAAAGGAGAAGCGAGATTTAAGCTTAAATGCTTAAATTCCTTAATGGGTCAAAATAAGTATACACATAAAACGGATTACGGATGCGTAAAATATAAGGATAATACTTCGGGTATTGGGGTATAATTATAAAAAGGGTAATCTTGCAAAAAAAGATGTTTCTATATAAGCTCGTGTGTTTAATTATGCAAACGGGTCAAATAATTGTTTATATATAAATTAGTTCCATTGGCGTACGTTTTAAATCTATAAATCCGGGTCATGGGTTTATAAGTTATGAATGTGGGTAAATGTTTTACGGACGTGTAGGAACAAGTTTCGCGTAAAACGGATAAATATTCGAAAAGTTACGGAAGTTTTCGTAGCAAAAACGGAAAAACTGGAAAGGGTGCACAACAGCCCACCGTAAGCTATGGTGGCCAGCCGTAGCTTACGGCTGGCAGCTGCTGCCAAAACAGTTTAATTGTACCGTAAGCTACGGCACACAGCCGTAGCCTACGACGGGATCCTCAAAAATTCATTTTGTTTGTTTGTTTGATATTTTTGGGTAATGAAACCATGTATAAGCACCATATAACTAATATAGAAGTTGTTATTGGTGTATAGGTGATAGCTAGGACTTTACGGATGATGATCAAGCTCCATGAAGAATCGAACACGATCAAAGTTTAAGCTTCTGCTTTATGATTAGTCGTTTACGAAACTAATCAACGACAATATGTTGAAATGTTTTATTTTTTTATGAAATTCAAAAATATGTATGGATGTTTATTAGCATTTATACATATATAAATGCATAATTTTTATAAAATTTCAATTAATTAAGTAAGGGTCTTACACACTCTTATTATTTTAATATTACTGCCTGCACTCCCTCACCCTCGTTGATATTTGAAAATAAAACAATCAACCCTTGTATTTTTTATTTTAAAAAAAAAATATATTATGAAATATACCTATTTTTTAAAAGTTGAGTCAACCAACCACTCATGGTAATGTAATGTTACTCATGCATATTTGCTCCAAGTACACCACATATAACTAGTTTTATATTTGTCTCAAGTTAGGTAGTGCAACAAAATTATGCAAACACATATAAACAACATAAACTCAACCATAAGACAAACTTAAAACTCATAAATACCATTCATTAAGATTACTAAAACGTCATATTTGTGGGTTTTGTGTTGTGTTTTGAATGAAAAGGCTTTGCTAATCGAATGACTAACATTAGTGTGTTTTATGTTGATTATCATGTTGTGTTTTATATTCATAGTTCTATGATGACGTGTTTGAAGTTTTTATGGACTATTAGGGTTTGGATATTGTGTTTTAGTGATCTTTACTCTGTTGTTTGCGGGTTTTGAGTGTGTTTTGTGGCTGAAATTGTGGTATTTTAGGACTTTGCACACTTTATAAGAAAAATGAACTTTGTAACCGAACACCACCCTAAACATTATATTACATTATATTTCTTTCTTTTGTATGCTACCTTCATATTCTAAAACATCTTTATACAAAAAGTTATATAGAACACTCAAACTTTATCACCTCTTTCTGTTATATTTCTTTCTTTTGTCTGCTACCTTCATATTTCAAAACAACATTTTTATACCAAAAAAAAAATAACATTTTTATATGGAAAATTATATGCAACGGTGAAAACGTTTTCATCTCATCCTATTAAAGGTAGATTGTAATTAAAAAAGTCCCTATATACAACATTCTTAGTAAGTTTATTGTTACACTTTTCACTAACGTCTACTTAAAATCATAGGACAACATGTGACCTTACACTCGTTGCAGCCACATAAAGTTGATCATGTGTTACTCATTTGTTTTAAACGTAACGAACTCATCATAGTCTTAATTTTTTTTTTTTTTTGAAGTATCAATTCATAAATCTTATATTTCAATTCAATTAATGATTGTATTCACTTATTATGTATTATATTTTTGTTTTCATGTATATTGTTTATACATCAACAGTTCGATATATAAAGTGAGGTAAATAAAATCTAGTTGTCAAGCATATCTTATTTTTATATAAATAATATACATGTAATATTAAAAATCTTTCGCGTCAAATCAAATTGTTAAGAAGTGTCAAAATCAACTGTGTTAAAAAAAAAAACTTAAACAAAACAGTCAACAAATAATACAAAACAAAATCATCCAGGTGAAAAGAGAAAGAAACTTAAACAAAACAATTAGGAATTGATAAAAAAATAAACAGGAAATGAACAAAAAAAAAATAGAAACAGTAAGCAATTGAACAAAACAATAATATGTAAAGGTAAAGGGTGGAATTTAAAAAATTATAAAAATGATATTTTTAAAAGGGGGGTATAAACAGTAAAAATGAAGGTGCATTTAGACTATGAGGTATGGGGCGGGGGTTGGGGCGTGGGTTGGGTATAAACGCCCACGTCACCACCCCGGGTGGGCTTGGGTTTCGGCGTGGCCCCTTGGGCGAGGATACGAACATGACATGGCGGAACCTCGTTGGCCAAGACTACTAGCCGTTGGGCATGAATTTAAAAACAAAAAACTTTTTTTCCTATATAAATACCCTAACATATTTAACATTTTTCTCACACAATATCAAACACATAAAACACAATCTTGCCATGAGTTCTTCATGTTCAAGTGAATCGTCATCATCATCTGACGATGGTGCGGAAATATTTCTACAAACGATCGCGACGGTGGTGAAAGCTATCGTGGAAGACGATGAGGAAGAGACTTCGAAACCTAAACGGAGGAGGTACATCGCTCGTGAACGGCACACCGCTAACAATTTGTTGGTAAGCGATTATTTCGTAGCCGAACCTAAGTATGATGAAAAAAATGTTTAGGCGTCGTTTTCGTATGAGTAGAAACTTATTTTTAAGGATATCTAGGGATCTTGAGGAGAAGTATGTTTTTTCCAAGAAAAACCGGGTGTAACCGGGCAATTAGGGTTTAGTATGTGGCAAAAGGTCACGGCCGCACTTAGACAGTTAGCGTACGGCAATAGTTCGGACATTATGGATGACTATTTAAAAATGTCTGCACGTGTAGCTGGAGAAAGTCTTCACAACTTTTGTTCGTGTATTTTAGAACTTTATAAGAAAAGATATTTGAGAAAGTCGTCGTTCGGTGACATGCAACAAATATTGGAACATCACGCCGATTATCATGAGCTACCCGGGATGCTAGGTAGTTTAGATTGTATGAAATGGCCTTGGGAACTTTGTCCAACCGTATGGCAAGGCGCTCACACGAGTGGATATCACGGGATGCCAGCCATCATGCTTGAAGCGGTTGCGTCCCAAGATCTTTGGATATGGCATGCGTTCTTCGGTATGCCAGGTTCACATAACGGTATTACCATCATAAACCACTCGCCAATTTTCAATGATCGGGTAAATGGTATAGGACCCAAAGGAAGTTTCTTTGTAAACGGGGTTGAGTACGTGTATGGGTACTACCTAGTTGATGGGATTTACCCGGAGTGGGGGGTTTTCGTAAAATCGTTCACAAAACACGGTACCATAGATCTAAAGAGATTAAAGTTTAACAGGGTCCAAATGGCTGCACGTAAAGACATCGAGCGAGCGTTCGGTGTTTTGAAGAAAAGGTAGCGAATATTGGCAATGCCTTGTCGACTATGGGACAAGGATCAGATTGGAAACGTGATGTACGCATGTATCATTCTTCACAACATGATTTTGGAGGATGAAGGTAGAGCGGTCGTTACCTACTATGATGACGATGACCACCAACCAGATAACGTAACATTTACAGACGAAGATAAATCAACAAATGAATTTTTGATCAAGTCAAGGGATATACATCACAATCTTCGATCTGATTTGGTGGATCATGTTTCAACGATTCCTGGGTTCGAAACCGACGAAGACGACGATTCAAACGAAGAATGATTGTTTTTATTTTGATACTATGTTTTTTATAATTGTTATTTATGTTTATATAGTTTTTAATAGTTTATATATATATATATATATTTAAAAAAATATAATGATGTGGCTTGGCCACGCCACCCCAGCCATGCCCACCATACAACTATGAAATTGGGTTTTGGTATTGGGTGCCCCATAATTCACGTGGACGCACCAAACCCCACCATACCCCATACCCTATACCCCACGCCCACCATACCCACGGTCTTAGCGACACCTTTTTTTTTTTCCTCAATCATTTTATCCCTGTTTATTAATTTTTTTCATTTCTCCCATCATCCCAGATACTTTTTATAGCTACATCACAAGTGAAAACACATTTTTCTTTGTATTTTTTAGATGAAGAGTAGTGAAGAGTGTAGGATGTGATTAGTAATTTTAATAACAGGACTTCCAAATCCAAATCCAAATAAATAAATAAAACTATTTCAGATCAATAGATAATCCAAGTTTAATGACACGGATTTTGTAAAAGAAATCTTAGATCAATAGATAATCCAAGTTTAATGACATGGATTTTGTAAAAGAAATAATATTACAAATTGCTGATGTAAAGTACTTAAAGAATCAATAATAAAGATAATGCTAAAATTGATGTGTCACGCCGAGTAAGTTAATGATGCAATGGTTATTAGTTAAACAAAAAGGTAACATTCGAAGGTAATAAAATAGCATATATATTTCGATGATTAAGTCGTTTGTAATTCTTTAACCAAGATTTTTCTAGATAGTTTTTTAGATAATTCATTACATCATAAAAAATTCGTATTAGTTTAATTGTTATGTATGATGCGATGAGAATATTGTTAGTGATAGAAAGTTAAAAATGAAAAAAAAAACGTGTAATTCTTTAACCAAGATTTTTCTAGATATTTTCTTAGATAACTCGTTACATCATAAAAAGCATATTAAGAATTATGAATCAATATTCATATTAGTTTAATGGTTAAGTATGATGCGATGAGAATATAGTTATTGATAGAAAGTTAAAAATGAAAACAAAAAACGTCAAAGTAGTCAGACGCAAACAATAACTTTTTTATTTAAATCTAGATTACTTAATTTTTTATGCTTAATTAACATTTATATGTTTTTAAAAAAATGTAAAAACAAGAGTTATGTAATTTGTCCTGGTGATTGCAATGAAAAGAAACATCTTTTCCCAAAAAAATAGTTATGATTTTTTTGAGTATGTTATTGTTTTATAAAAAAGGCCGATTAAGTGTGCACCTGAAGGTGCGTCTAACTATGGTACAACGGTGTGTGAAAGTCACTTACAACGGTGCCTTTAATTCTCTAAATGGTACATTCAAGTTGTCTAGGTCTAACACCTAAAAGAACTATGATGCATGTGAATTGGAAGAAATACATAAAGAAGTAGTTAGCTCAATCAAATGGTGAATTGTTATTACTAATCAATGGTATTAACGACTACTAACAGCCATAACTAACTTCTAAGCTAATGTCACAATTCAGTCCCTGGATTATACAAAAACTACAATATCAGTTCAACTTAATTCGCATTGGCTCGTTGACTTGTATCAATACTTCTCCCTTTTAAGCAATTTTGACCACAAAAATCAGAAGTCAAAATCAGAGAAATGAGCTTGCAAATCTTCCAAAGTTGCATCGCAAATAGGTAATTCCTTCCATTTAATCAGAACTTCCACTCGTGCTGGATTGTGCCTTTTAACCATTCGTCGTTCAATGACAGCAGCTGGAATAAACATAAATCTTGGTTGCTTAGGAAGTGGAACTATGTGATGACGATCCCCTTTAGCTAATTTGAGCAAGGACACGTGAAATGTCGGATACATTTGAGCTTCTTCTAGCAAGTCTAATATGTAAGCAACCTTCCCTATCTTTTCTACTATTAGAAATGCTCGATAGAATTTAGGACTACCTTTGTTAGGCTTAAAATTCTTGAGAGTACTTTGACAAAATGGTCTAAAGCTTCATAAATACCCAATCACCAACATTAGATTCCCTTTCTGTTCTATGTTTACCTGCCAATTGTTTCATTCTGTTTGAGCCCTACATAGAGAATGTTTCAGTTCTTTAATGGCAGCTTCTCTGTCAATATACAATTTGTCCAATGTTTCACTAGAACAATAGATGGAGGATAGCCATATAAAGCTTCAAATGGAGTAGTGTTTAGTGACGAATGGAAGTTTGTATTGTACCACTACTCTACAAAAGATGCCCATTTCAACCTTGAAGTACTAGTGGCCAAAGTCATACTTCTGAGATAGGATTCAATACACCCAATGTTGTAGAAGGCGCTAGGCGCTAGTCGGGCGGTGAGGTACCGCCTAGGGATTAATCGGGATTAATAGGGATTAATCGGAATGGGAATTTATATATGTAATTTTTCAAATTTATATATATATACACAATAATATAAAAATAATACTTCAAAATTCACATAAATACTTCAAAATTCACATAAAAATTCAAAAATTAACCAACTTTTGACCAAGTAGACCGACTAGGACCGATTTTTACCGACCAGGACCGATTTTTACCGACCAGGACCGATTTTGACCAAAAAACCCATGGTCCGATTAGTCCGACTTGACCGACTTTTGACCGACTAGGACCGACTTTTGACCGACTAGGACCGATTTTGACCTGGACCGATTAATTGGCCGATTTGCTCAAAATTAGGCGATTAGTAGCCGACTAGCGCCTAGGCGCCGATTAATCGGCCGCCTAGACCGATTTCTGCAACAATGAATACACCTATTCACCACCTCAGTTTGTTCATCAGATTGAGGGGGATAAGCTGTTGACATTGCTAGTTGTATGCCATGCATTCTAGTAAAAGCTTTCAAAAATTTACTTAAAAACCATGTGTCTCTGTCAGATACAATGATTTATGGGCATCCATGTAGTTTAAAAATGTTGTCAAAGAAGAGTTGGGCAACAGTTTCTGTAGTGTATGGATGCCCCAATGGAATTAAATGCCCCAATGGAATTAAATGCCCATACTTAGTTAACCTATCAATGACCACTAAAATAGTATCATTTCCTTGCACTTTAGGAAACCCCCTACAAAGTCCATTGATATCTCATAAAACACATATATAGGGATTGGTAGAGGTTGTAAAAGGCCCAGATAAGCAATTGGTTCAAATTTTGTTCTCTAACTTATATCACATGCCCTTGTAAACTGTTTTACTTGGTTATTCAATTCCTTCCATTTGAAAAGGCCTTTAATCCTTTGAATAGTAGCATGAACACCTGAGTTACCCCCTATAGCAAAATCATGACATATTTTGATAATGTCATTTTGTAAGTAATAAGGCATAGATTTTTATAATTATGGATCCATTATTCTGAGGTGTTGCCTGGATCAGTTATCCTTAGTGGGTAGTGCAGGGACTCAGAGGATCAAGATCCTTATTATTACTTATAGTTTCTAACAGTTGTTCTCGATGTTTGTTAATATTCGTGTGCAGGTTATCAACGAAGTTGACTGAGTCTTAGCTGGAGTCTCAGGGATGATTCGTTCAAGATGTTGCACATGCTATTTCCACAAACGGTCATGGGAGTGGACGTGGTCTTGCATGATTATCGGACTTAGTTATTAGTGTTATTCAAAAGGGATTGATCAAGTGTTAGTAGACACAACAACAATTCACATTTCGGATATACACACTACGAACCAGAGAACACACACAACACTCTTAGCAATCAGTTGTAAAACGCTTGATAAACATCCAAAGTTGTAATCATTTTCGATTATGCAATATAGTTGGTAGAGATAATTTTCATTACCCGAGGTTTTTGTGTCGACGATCTACTAGTGATCAAGGGCTTTTCCTCGTATAAATCTCTGTGTTTGATTATCTTATACGTTTGACATTCATTTCATCATCGTTCATCACCTAAGCACTCCACCTCACTTTACAAGTTTGGTTACATTATCCTTGATCAGATTTTTGACCAAAACAATTTGGCGCCCAGCGTGAGGCAACTGGTGCTTCAATTCTAAAACTTTCCATCCATTTCTGCTTATTTTCATCAACTTCGTAACACCATGGCCTCTCAAGGAAAATCCACATCAACTGCCATGCCAACGACTACCTCATCTCAGAGCTCTATGCCATTGCCTCCTATTCCCCACCATTCCAAAAGAATAATGAAACTGCTCAGAAGAAGACATCATCTGTCTTCCAAGAATCCAAAACTTCTGCTACTTCCTCCTCGAATAATAATGACAATGAAATTTCTGTTTTGTGTTCGCAGATTAAACACTACATGGAGCAACAGAACAAGACTAATCAAAAGATTCTGCACGAGATTGAAGATATCAAGAAACAAAAGAGGCCGACAAAGGATCAGTCTCCATTGATGCCTAGGGTGTTGGATTTTGTTACTCCGGCATCAATAACTTAGCAATCCAGAGGATCCACCATCCAACCTTAAGGATCCTTTATCCCTCAACAAGGATCACTAGCGATGACTCAACCTCAAGGATCCTTGCTCCATTCAGAAGGATACATGGAAATGTTCCAGCCTTAAGGATCCTACTTCCATCAACAAGGATCCTCAGCTCGAGTTCAATGATCCATGGATTACCCACCAAGACCTTCGACACAGACCTTTCCTGGTTCCAGTGTCTTTCAGGTTCAAGGATCCTCAGGGAGACAACCACTGAGAAACTCAGAAATCCATGATGGGGATTTCATCCCCATGCAGACTATTGCTTCCTCTGACCCTACCATAACTGCAGACATGTCTTATCCTAGATACTCTTCTGGAATACCACCCTTAAGTCAACCAGGAGGTAACAGTTTCTATAATACATCTTTGGATACTAACTATGGTTTTGTGCAGGATGCAGGGATCAATCTGGCCATGGCCAGGGAGTTGCAAAAGCTCAAGGATATGATATCCAGCGTCCCGGGAATAGTCAAGCCTATTCCTGAGATTCCCGACAGAAGCCATAGGATATCTCATTTTGCACCACCAATATGCAATGCAGAGATAGCTAGGCATTTCCAAACCACCCAACATGAAGTTGTATGATGGTATAACCGATCCGGAGGAGCATGTTGCCCAATATAGAGAAAGAATGGAGATAAACCCCATTCCTGAAAGACTAAATGAAGCTTGCCTGTGCAAGGGCTTTGGATCCACACTTACTGGATCTGCGTTGAAATGGCTTCTAAGTCTTTGTTAGGGATGGATTTTCACAATCTATGGATCACGGATCCTCAAGTGCAGCCAGGATCACGGATCCTCAGTTCAGTTTTGAATTAAGGATCCTCAGAAGACGTTGCAGGACTAAGGATCCAGGATCCTCATTATGATCCTTGTACTAACAATTGTTTCCATTATGTTTGAACTTGTTTTGCAAGAGTATACGAGTGGGACTTGGTATAACCGAGATTCTAGGGGAATATGCTCCATTATTCTGCACGTGCATGGCCTTTGTGACCGTTATGGAGGTCGTGGGAAGCTAGCATCTTTTGCGGATTGTTAGTTAGCTAGTTTATTTCTATTTTTAAATGGGGATAACAAGCTAGATTAGATAATAATTAGCAACACACACTACTCTCGATAACTCTCTGTAACTCATTGGCGATTACACACTTTTTTGCACACTAGTGATCCTTGTAACTAGCTTGTTATCATCCCGATTTGTAAACATTGTTTGTGCAATATAGTTGGTGATCAGTAGTTTCCATCACCCGAGGTTTTTTATGCCGGAGATCATACATTGATCAAGGGCTTTTTCCTCGTATAAATCCTTGTGTTCAGCATTCATTTCATTCATTATTTGTTCATACATTAGCTCATTTAATCAAGCATCACACCTCACAAAATCGGATTTGGTTACATTATCCTTGTGTGATTTTTGACCAAAACAGTTTGGCGCCCACCGTGGGGCAATTGGTGCTTCAACTCTGAGAAATTTTGTTCATTTCATTCATTTCGGTTCATTACTTTCAACCACATGGCTTCCCAGGGAAAAAACACTTCAAGCTCCATGCCGGCGATCACTTCTTCACAGGGCATTCCACCTTTGCCTCCAGCACCTTCTGCATCCCAGAAGAATGCCGAGAATGCTGCGAAGAGACAAACCCCTGTTATCCCAAAACCAACTTCTGCTGCTTCTTCTGGTCCTACTAACAATGATCTTTATTCTTTGATTTTGCAGATGAAGGATTACATGCAGCAGGACAAAACCAATGATAGGATCCTTCAAGAAATTGATGAAATCAAGAAATTGAAGAGATCAGCGGAGGATCACTCTCCGTTGATGCCTAGATCACTGAATTTTGATTCTCCAGCCATAACTGCCCAGCACTCCACAGCATCAGGCGTTCAATACCAGGGTGGATCATCAAGTACACGCTATGGATCATCGCAATGACGCAGGCTCAAGGATCCTACTTTCAGCCTTCAGGATCCTCTCTTCAGCCTCAAGGATCCTCCTTCGATCATCAAGGATCCTTTTTTAGTTCTGGAGGATATATGGGAGCGCAGACGGTTCAAGGATCCTCATTCCAGGGTCAAGGATCCTCTTCTCAGGTTCAAGGATCCTCCTCTCAGGTCCAGGGATCCTCTCAGGTTCAAGGATCCTCCTCTCAGGTTCAGAGATCCTTATCTCAGGTTTACGGATCCATGGATTATCCTCCAAGACCCCCAGTCTCGGTGTATTAAGGGTCCAACATCTTTCAAGACCAAGGATCCTTAAGAAGTGCAGAACCTAGAAGTTCAGATATTCATTTGGGAGACTTCATACCTATGCAAACTATTGCTTCATCTGGTCCCTCAATCATACCAGAGTCTCGCCAATATGGATTCACATCAGCAATTCCAAACCTGAATCCTTCGGGAGGTAACACTTTGAATAATTCTTATAATACTAACCATGGCTTTGTGCAGGATACAGGAATCAACCAAGCTATGGCCAGGGAATTGTAGAAACTCAAGGATATGATATCCAGCGTTCCAGGAGTGGTTAAGCCCATTCCTGAAATCCCAAATGGAAGCCACAAGATATCTCGTTTTGCACCACCCATTTGTGATGCAGAGATACCAAAGAGGTTTCAAATACCAAGCATGAAGCTCTACGATGGAACAACTGATCTGGAAGAGCATATAGCTCAATACAGGGGGAGAATGGAGATCAACCCCATTCCTGAAAGGTTAAAAGAAGCATGTCTATGCAAGGGTTTTAGATCCACACTAACAGGATCAGCTCTTAAATGGCTGCTAAGTCTTCCTCCTTTCTCTATTACTTCATTTGCTAATCTAGTTAATTTGTTTAATAGCCAATTTTCATGCAGTAGGAGATTTAAACGATTAACTAGTGATCTTTATAGGGTGACACAAGGTCAAAATGAATCACTTAGAGATTATATCACTAAATTCAGTAGAGAATCCTTAGAGAATCCTAACTTGGATATTGCTACGGCTGTAGAAGCCTTCAAAATGGGTTTACTTAAGGATTCACAGTTCTATGATGATCTTGTCATGACCCCTTGCAGGAACCTTGATGAAGTAAGAACCAGGGCCCTCAGATTCATCCGATTAAAGGATGATAAAAGGATCCAGGAAAGACTGGCAGGATCCTCAAAGCAGGAAAAGCAAGGATCCTACTTCAGGAATAATAAGTCCAAATCCTACAACAAGTCTGACAATCAGAACTGTTCGGGGAGGATTTTTTAAATCCTAAGGATCACGGGTCCTCAACTGCTACCAGGATCATGGATCCCCAATTCCGTTTGAATTAAGGATCCTCAACAGGTGTCGCAGGATCAGGATTCGGGATCACTGTTATTATCCTACTACTAACAATTGTCTTCTTTGTACGTAAACTTGTTTTGCAGGAACAAGGGCATGGACCAAGTCTAACCGAAATTCCTGGAGCATATTCTGTAAAGATTCCGCACGTGTTTGACCATTATTGACGTTGAAGAAATCGTGGGGAGCTTGCATGATTATCGGATAGTTTGTTAACTTAGTTATTTCTAATTTAAAATGGGGATAACAAGCTTGGGAGAAGACTTAGCTAATTTTGGCATACACACACACTCGTAACAGCTCTCAGTCAGCTCTCAAGCAATACTTGGCGATTTCATACACTCTTTTGCACATTGCACATTAGTGATCCTTGTAACAAGCTTGTTATCATCCCGGGTTGTAAACTTATTTTTGTTTAATCTTAGCTGGTGATTGGTAGTTTCCATCACTCCAGGTTTTTTGTGCCAGAGATCAACTCTTGATCAAGGGCTTTTTCCTCGTATAAATCTCTGTGTCATTCGTTCATTACATTACTGAGTGATCCTTAATATTGTTCATTGACTCAAGCATCACACCTCACAACAAAAGATTTGGTTGCATTATCTTTGCTTGATTTTTGACCAAAACAGTTTGGCGCCCACCGTGGGGCAATTGGTGCTTCGTTCTTGAGAAATTATTGTTCTTGTGATCATTTTGGTTCATTACAACCAAGCAGATGGCTTCTTCAGCAAAGAACACATCAAGCTCTATGCCGGCAATGAGTTCTTCACAGGGCATTCCTCCTTTGCCTCCACCACCTTCTGGATCCCAGAAGAATGCTGAAAATGCTGCAAAGAGACAAAGCCCCATTTTCCGAAACCACAAACTTCTTCTGTTTCTTCTAATCCTACTACTAGTGATCTTTTTACTTTGATTTTGCAGATGAGGGATCATGTACAAGAGCAGGACAAACCCAACGAAAGGATCCTCCGGGAGATCGCTGACATCAAGAAACAGAAGAGATTAGGGGAGGATCACTCTCCTCTGATACCGAGGTCACTGGATTTCGACACTCCAGCTATAACTGCCCAGCAATCTGCAGCCTTAGACGTCCAGTTCCAAACTGAACCGGTGGGGACGCGTTATGGAGCAACAACTATGAATCAGGCTTTTGGGTCTCACTACCAGCCTCAAGGATCCTATTTTCAGCCTTCGGGATCCTCTTTCCAGCATCCGGGATCCTTTGCCAGCTCAGGAGGATATATGGGAACGCATACAGTCCAAGGATCCTCTCAGGCTCAAGGATCCTCTAGGGTCCAAGGATCCTCTGGGGTCCAAGGATCCTCCATGGTTCAAGGATCCTCTCAGGTTCAAGGATCCTCATTTCAGGTTCAAGGATCCTCTCAGCCTCAGGGATCCTCTCAGGTTCAAGGATCCAACATCCTTCAGGATCAAGGATTCTTAAGAAGTATACAACCCACAAGCACAGATGTTCATCAAGGAGACTTCATTCCAATGCAGACCATTGCCTCTTCTGGTCCTTCAATCATACCAGAATCCCGTCAATATGGATTCACATCCGCAATTCCTAACCTGAATCCTCCGGGAGGTAACACTTTCAATAATTCTTAAAACACTGACCATGGCTCTATGCAGGATACAGGTATCAATCAAGCCATGGCTAGGGAATTACAGAAGCTGAAGGATATGATATCCAGCGTTCCAGGAGTGCTTAAGCCCATTCCTGAAATTGCCAATGGTAGCCATAGGATATCTCGTTTTGCACCACCTATCTGTGATGCTGAGATACCCAAAAGGTTCCAAATACCAACCATGAAGCTGTATGATGGTTCAACGGAACCAGAGGAACATGTGGCTCAATATAGAGAGAGGATGGAGATCAACCCCATCCCAGAGAGGCTAAAAGAAGCGTGTCTATGCAAGGGTTTTGGATCCACACTCACAGGATCTGCTCTTAAATGGCTACTAAGTCTTCCCCCTTACTCTATTACTTCATTTGCTAATTTAGTTAATCTGTTTAATAGTCAATTCTCATGTAGTAGAAAATTTGAACGATTAACTAGTGATCTATATAGGGTAACACAAGGTCAAAATGAATCACTTAGAGATTACATCACTAAGTTTAGTAAAGAATCCTTAGATATCCCAAACCTGGATATAGCCACAGCTGTGGAAGCCTGTAAAATGGGTTTGCTTAGGGATTCATTGTTCTATGATGATCTTGTTATGACCCCATGCAGGAATCTTGATGAAGTAAGAACCAAGGCCCTTAGGTTCATCCGTCTAGAGGATGAAAAAAGGATCTAGGAGAGATTGGTAGGTTCCTCAAAACAAGAAAAGCAAGGATCCTACTTTAAGAATAACAAGTTCAAGTCCTACAACAAGTCTGACAACCAGAATGTGCATGCAGTAGAACAAGAAGAGGATGATGAGGATTATCCTCCAATTTCTGAATACTGTTTTTCTGTTGATAACAATGAACTAATTCTTGCATTGCAGAATCTAGGTGAGAAAGCAAGATGGCCAAGGAAAAGTGATAAACCAGCCGCAACAAAGGACAAGTCCAAGTGGTGTGCATATCATGAGGATTTTGGGCAACTCACTGAAGAGTGTATTGCACTAAGAAAAGAAATTGGTTACTTGTTAAGCAAGGGGCACTTGAAGGAGCTTTTGGGATGAAAGAAGTCAAGGATCCAGGATCCTGAAAGGATCCCGGAAAAGGCCCCTGCTCCTCCAGCAGATGCACAAGTTATAAACTTCATATCTGGAGGATCAGACATTTGTGGTACTTCCTTTTCAGCAGCAAAAAGACATGCCAAGGAAACCAAGATGGATAATGGAGACAGACCCATCCGAACCTCCACTGTCACCAAGGATAAGATTATAACTTTTGATGAGGATGATCGTGTTGATGTCCAGGATCCTCATCATGATGGTCTTGTTATTACTCTATTTATTTCTAACCATTTTGTTCGCAGGATCCTGATAGATGGAGGAAGCTCAGTAAACATCATCCAGCTTGATGTCCTCAAGAAGATGAACATTCCTGAATCAGACATTGTCCCAAGATCCTCAGTTCTTGTGGGATTCAGCGGAGAGACTAAGAATACATTGGGGAACATCAAACTCCCCCTCTACATTGAAGGACTTCATTCTTATCAGAAATTTTGTGTGATAGATTGCTTATCCTGTTGTAATGTTATCCTTGGCAGGCCATGGATACATGACATGAAGGCAGTCTCATCTACCTATCATCATGTGTAAAGCTTCCTAGCCCATGGGGGTGGTGAAAATTGAGAGTGGTCAACAAGAAGCTAAGAATTGTTACACGTCATCAATGAAGCCAGCCTCAAGACCAAGGGAGCAATAGCAATTAAAGCATCCTTCAAGAGATGTCTTGGAGGCAAGAGAACAGGATGTGAAAGAAATCCTTATGGATCCTCATGATCCTGAATCCATGGTCTTCATAGGATCTGGGATCCTCAGCAACATTGAACAGGATCTAGTATCCTTCCTTAAGAGGAGGAAAACTACCTTTGCCTGGAAGCATGAGGACATGACAGGCATATCTAAAGATATAATTACTCATAAACTTGGCATTGACAGATCATTCAAACCAATTCATCAGAATAGGAGGAAGTTTGCACCTGAAAGGAATGCTATTATCCAGGAAGAGGTAGATAAACTTCTTCGAGCAGGTATGATAAGAGAGGTTAAGTATCCAAGGTGGTTAGCCAATGTGGTTGTTGTTCAAAAGAAAAAATGGAAAGTGGAGGGTATGTGTCGATTTTACTGATTTAAACAAGGCATGTCCCAAGGATCCTTTCCCATTACCCCATATTGACTCCATGGTGGATGCTACCGCGGGTCATGAGTTGTTGACTTTTATGGATGCTTCATCTGGATTTCAACAAATTCAGATGGAACCATCTGATCAATAGGATACAGCCTTTATGACCCCAACCAGTATATATTGTTATTTTGCTATGCCATTTGGACTAAGGAATGCAAGTGCTACTTATCAAAGGCTAGTCAATATGATGTTCAAGGAACAAATTGGACACACTATGGAAGTCTATATAGATGACATGGTGGTTAAGTCCAAGAAAGCTGAGGATCACCTTAGAGACTTGGAGGAAGCATTCAATATCCTTGATAAATTTAATATGAAACTAAATCCTTCCAAGTGTCACTTTGGTGTTAAAGCAGGTAAATTCCTAGGCTATGTGGTGACAAAAAGAGGCATTGAAGCAAGTCCAGAGCAAATCAAGGCTATTGTGAATATCAAATCTCCTGCCAATGCTAAGGATGTGCAAAGATTGACAAGCAGGATCGCAGCCTTGAACAGGTTCATATCCAAATCCTCAGAAAAATGCAAGGAATTCTATGACATTTTGAGGAAGAACAAGAAATTTGAATGGACTGAAAAGCATGAAAATGCTCTCAAAGCTCTCAAGGATTACCTATCCTCAGCCCCTGCCTTGATGAAACCATAAAAAGGAGATATATTATCCTTGTATTTGGCGGTATCCTCTAAAGCAGTAAGTGCGGTCCTTGTTAAGGATCACGAAGTTACACAACATCCTGTCTATTATGTAAGTAAGAGTTTGCATGATGCTGAATCCAGGTATTCGCATTTAGAAAAACTCATCCTTGCACTAATTATGGCATCTATTAAATTAAGACATTATTTTGAAACTCATGCCATTATTGTTAAGACTAATTTTCCAATTAAGAATGTTCTCAGGAAACCTGAAATGTCAGGAAGAATGGCTAAGTGGGCAGTGAAGCTTAGTGCTTATGATATAAGATATGAACCAAGGACTGCCATCAAATCCCAAGCCTTAGCTGACTTTGTGGCAGATTTCAGTAGTGACTTGTAAAAGGAAGCTGAGTTAGAAGTCCAACAGCTGGAAGAAACTAAGGATCCTTGGATACTTTTCACTGATGGAGCCTCTAATGTCAAAGGAACAGGACTTGGAATACTACTAAAATCGCCACAGGGGGACATAATACCCCACTCCATAGCTTGTGAGTTTCAAACTACTAACAATAAGGTTGAGTATGAAGCCTTGATAGCTGGTTTGCAAATTGCCAAGCATATGAGGATCAGGTATCTTGAGGTACATGTAGATTTATTGTTAATCACTAATCACTTTAATGGATCCTATGCTATTAAAGGTGAAAGACTAATCAAATATTTAGAGATAGTCAAAGAATTGGCACTCTCTTTTGCTTCCTTTAGTTTGACACAGGTACCCAGAGAAGAGAATGCAGAAGCTGATGCATTGGCTATTCTAGGATCATCCTTGAAGATTCCAGAGGATATCAGGATCCCTATAATCCACATCTTATCCCCTGCAATTGAGGATCATGTAGCCATGGAGATAGGAGAGGATTCCGCAATCATCCCTATTGATGATACACGATCTCATTCAGGATCATGGATCCTTCAAATTATGAGATACATACAACATGGAGAGATTCCTACAGGAGAAAACCCCAGGGCTTTCAAAATCAAGGTATCTCAATTCACAATATTGAATAACATGTTATATAAACGATCTCTTGCAGGTCCATATCTAAGATGCATTGAGGATCCTGAAATCCAAGAAGTCCTAAAGGATTTCCATGAAGGAGATTGTGGAAACCACACTGGGGGCAGGGCATTATTCTCAAGGATCCTGAGAACAGGATACTATTGGCCTACTATGAAAAAAGGATGCTGTGGAATATGCCAAGAGTGTGATCCTTGTCAGAGAGATAGTAATATCCTTCATCAACCAGCAGAACTTTTGCATCCTATATCTTCTTCTTAGCCATTTATGAGATAGGGAATGGATATAGTTGGTAAACTTCCCAAGGCACCTGGTGGAAAAGTATTCATGCTTGCTATGACTGATTACTTCTCCAAGTGGATAGAGGCTGAAGCCTTTGCTCAAGTCAGAGAAAAAGAAGTGATATCCTTTATTAAAAGAAACATTATTACTAGATTTGGTATTTCTTCTGAAATTGTTTGTGATAATGGATCCCAATTCATTGGGAATAGAACTACTAACTTTTGTGACCGCTGGGGGATTAAGATGATAACATCAACACCAGTCCACCCACAAGCTAATGGCCAGGCAGAATCATCCAACAAGATCATCATCAACAATTTGAAGAAAAAGTTTGGATCCAAGAAAGGAAAATGGGCAGAAGAACTACCTTATGTACTTTGGGCTGATAGGACAACTCCCAAGAATGCTACTGGCCAAACTCCATTCTCTTTAGTATTTGGAGCAGAATCAGTGATCCCTACAAAGATGGTGGTTCCTACTGCAAGAACAAGCATCCGTGATCCTGAAGAGAATGCTGAAAACTTGGTTCAAGACTTGGATACTATAGAAGAACTCAAGGATTTGGCAAGGATAAGGATGGCCAGTTATCAACAAAGGATGGCTGGAGCCTACAACAAGAATGTCAGGATCAGGAAATTCCAAGTTGGTGATATGGTATTGAGGAAAGCATTTCAGAATACCACCAATCCTGCTGAGGGGAAGTTAGCACCAAAGTGGGAAGGCCCTTATTTGATTGAAGCTGAAGCAGGAAAGGGGGCATATCGATTAATAACAATGGAAGGTGATTTGCTACCAAGAGCTTGGAATGCTATCCACTTGAAGAAATACTTCATGTAATAAGGATCCATGATCCTTTGCTATTTTCGTAACAAGTATCGTTGAAGGATCCTTACAAGACAGAAGATCCTCATTTTGGTAATGATCTAATCCTAAACTATTTCACTCTTTAATTATTCTATATAAGGATAAGGATCCTGGATCCTTTATCCTCCTTTCACTTGATTCTAAGTTTTGCAGAAGGTTTAGGTATCCTTAACAAAGGATTGAGTATCCACTGAAGTATTCAGTTATTTGGGCTTGACCCCAGTTATTTGGGCTAGTCCCCAGTTTTTAGGCATGTCCCCAGTATCGCCAGCAGCGCACGATGATCCTGGTACAGTTCATGGCAATGGGACCAGTACTCGCTTTAGGGGCTGGCAATTTCATTGTACTGGCTGTATCCGGGATCCTACGTATAATGGTAGACGTACCATACATCCGTTCCTAAGGTTTCTAACGTTTTCACGTTAGCTAAGGTTTTGGCATTTTCATGTCACTAAGTTTGTATAGTCGCCAGTGCGGGCCATACTCCAGTTTACACAAGATCCTTTGGGCTTGTCCCCAGTTATCCTTTGGGCTTGTCCCCAGTATATTGGGTTTGTCCCCAGAATTGTTGGGCTTGTCCCCAGTTACTAACTCTTCTCTTATATGTGGCTTAGTCCCAAGTTATGTTCTGTTTCAGGGTTTTGAAGTTATACAGCCAAGGATCCTTGATCCTTACCCTTTACTAAGGTTTGTCTTTTGGTTATCCTGATTATGAATGTTAAAGGGTTAGGATCCTAACTTGGATTCTCAGGTATGATCCTTGATCACTTTGATTTTATTCATTATTCATCTAAGTGACCCTTATCCTTTGACAACAGAACTAATGATCCTTAAGTTACATAACTTTTCTGAATTTATTGACTATAGGATATTTGATCCTTGATCATATCCTAAAAATTTTAAACATGATTTACTAAACCTTTATCCTTTACTTACAAATTCAAAGAAAGTGAATAACAACAGTAGGAAAATAAAAAATTCACACGGATCACAACACGGGAAATAGCCAAAAAGTTGAAGTTATTTTATTCACAAAAGTTAACCCTTCAAAGGTTGTCAAAATTACCTACCCCAAGCATCTACCAGCAATACGTGGCCCGTCCGCTGCGGTAGGTAAAGGGTGTCCATTGCTAATAGGTCTTTCAAGTGCAGGAAATAAAAGATGGCAGGATAACAAGTGGCTTTATCCCCCAAACAGAGGATCCCTCCACCACCTGTTATCCTACCTATTGTCTAAGGATCCTTGATCCATAATCCTAAAAACTATTGTTCAAATTACAACCCAACATTGTTTAAAACACCATAACCAAAAAACCACTATCAAATCCTAAAAAATGGGCTCCGGCCGCGTCTAGAAATATCCATCATCGCCCATTTCAACAGCTCAAACCTTGGCTGCATCACCACCAGCATCACCACCACCAGCCTGATCCATTCCACTGCCACTTGCTTCAATCGCCAAGACCTCAGTAGCCTCCTCCTCGTCCTCAAGCTCAGCCAGCTTTGCCTTCCAGGCCTCCTTATCCCAAGTGGTCCTGTCGAAGTCAGGATCCTCTACCTCCTGAGCCATTTGAAGCTTGATTTTGTACATGGTGATGGCAGCAGAGACTTTAGCATCCTCCAGCGGGTCGTGCTTCTCGTGATCAGCATTTATCTGGGCCATGACCACCTCCTGCTTTGCGAGAGCAAGATCCTTCTCAAGGCGGGAGATAGCTTGATCCTTGGCAAGGAAGAATTTTTGATACTCCAGATGCTTTTGCTCCGCTTCCTCAACATAAGCATCAAACAGCATTTCGACCTCGGCGAATTTCTGCAAGAAAAGACAAGGTAAAATTTAGGATCCCGTGATCCTCAAGTGGGCAGGATAATCAGCCAGGGTTAGTGGTCCTTACATCAGCGAAGTACTCTTGGAACTGGTGGCGAATTAGGGGCAAGCCTTCAAGATTGTCAGTTTCGGAGGCCTTTCTTTTCTTTCCCCCCCTTGGAGGTGGTAGGCTTTGGAACCACGACACTTGGGCTAACAGCCGTCTTCTTCTTCCCAGACCTAGGACCAATAGCAATAAGATCGGTGACACTGAAGCGAGAGGCAGACCTTGAGGATTTTCCAGCACCTATTAATTCAAAATAACATATAAGTATTCTTGTTTTATTTGCATTTCAATATTTAATCATATATAAACTTGGATACTTACTTGACATTGTAACGGAGCCTGAGGATACCTCTTGAGAATCCTTGGCGTTTGCTTGAAACGATCTTATTGCAGGATCAAGATTTCGGAAAGCGGTGATCCTCTCTTTGGTTACAGGCGATGTAATGATGTGTGAGACAGAAATTGTTGCAAAATAGAAACAAAGGGGTTAGTGATCCTCAGCAAAAACAGGGTATCCTATGATCCTTCTATAAGGATCCTCTATCCTACCATGAGTGGCCCATTTTCTGGGGAGATCCTTCCCATCTGGGATAGAATCCCTCCTAACGAAGAAGAATCGTTTCTTCCACTTAGTGTCGTTTTTGGAGGTCTTCAGAATCGGGTGTGCCTCACCAGGTTTGTGTTTGAAAAGAAAACGATGTGAACAGTGGCTAACAAGGTTGTAAAGTTCAGACAACTCCGACATTCCTAACTCAATATCCTCCTGTTCAATGATCCTTTCAAGGGTAAATAAGACCCTCCACATCATTGGCATAGCTTGGATATAAGATATGTCGGTTAGGGAGAAGAAAGATTGGGTAAAATCAGGAAAAGGATAGGAGTATCCTATAGAGAAAGGAGTGACTGGAAATGCAACCCAGGTTTCAGAGATAAAATCACTCAAGACGGTAGGGTCAAAGGGTTTGAAAACAGTGCTCACCGGAAAGCAATGACGGATCCTGTCGATCTCAGGATCAGTAAAGCTGCAACGTTCCTTTGGAGAGTCTTCGATGATCCCTTGGCTTTTTAAGGGACTATCTTTTTGATGATCCTTAGCAGGGGATGATCTTAGCTTCATGGTGATTCGAAGATTTTGAGAAAGAAAAAGAAACAGAGTAAGAAGGAGAAGAGAAAGAGGAAAGAGAAGTACCTTGTTTTGGTCAAAAATCAGACGAGGATAATGCAACCAAACTCTCTGTTACGGGGTATGATGCTTGAATTGGTAAACAACAATGAGGATCACTATGAAATGAATTGCACAGGGGACACAAAGATTTATACGAGGAAAAAGCCCTTGATCAATGTATGATCTCCGGCATAAAAAACCTCGGGTGATGGAAACTACCGATCACCAACTCAAATTAAACAATAATCCTTTTAGAACTTCGGATGATAGCGAGCTAAGTACAAGGATCACTATAGTGTATTGTGTAGAAACGTATGAAAAATGCTAAGTGTTTTGCCGAGAGCTGGTGAGTGCAGTTGTACGAGTGTGTGTAGCCAAAAAATAGCCAAGTGTTGTCTAATTAGCTCGCTACCCCTTTTAAATTTAGTAAAATATCTAAAGAACTAACTATCCGCAATTCATGCCTTCTCCCCACGATCTCCATAACGTTCACCATGGTCAAGCACGTGCGGAATAAGCGTGGAATATTCTCCAGGAATGTTACCAAGACTAAGTCCAAGCTGGTATTCCTGCAAAACAATATCGAATTCAAAGCAGACAATCATTAGTATAAGGATCCTTAGGATGATCCATGATCCTGATCCTGATCCTGAAGCACTTCTGAGGATCACTAACTGACACAGAAGTAAGGATCACCAAACAGGATAACAATTGAGGATCACGGGTCATTAAGAAATCCTCCCCTAACAATTGCCCCCAAAATATAAGGAGTAATATTGTAAATAAACGAGTTGTATTTTGTTGATCTTATCCGCAACAGACTAACGGATAACTAGCCGTTGAAGATGGACTAGCCGTTGCAAACCTGACGTCACTGAAGTGACAATCCTGCAAATCATCATTATAAATAGGAGTTAGAGATAGGATCAATTTACACTTAAATTCAAGAGAAACTCCCTTTAAATTCTCAGCCGAAGATCAATCAGGTATTTCTTTTCCTATTTCTCCTTCTCTTACTCTGTTTTTATTTCTTTACCAACATCACGTTAAGAATGATGCTCCGGTCCTCCCTCGCCAAGGATCACCAGAAGGATAGCCCCTTGAAGAGTCAAGGGATCATCAAAGACTCAGCGAATGAGAGGTGTTGCTTTACTGATCCACAAGTAGATAAGATCCGGTACTGCTTTCCGGCGAACACCTTTTTCAAACCCTTCGATCCCACTGTTCTGAGCGACTACATTTCTGAGACATGGGTTGCCTTTCCGGTTACCCCATTCACCATCGGATACACCTATCCTTTTCCAGCTTTTACCCAATCCTTTTTCTCCCTTACCGGCATCTCCTACATCCAAGCTATGCCGATGATCTGGAGGGTCTTATATACCCTTGAAAGGATCATAGAGCAGGAAGGGATTGATTTAGGAATGTCGGAACTGGCAGAGATGTATGATCTCACGACGTTTGGATCCCACCGATATCTGTTTAAGCGAAAACCCGGCGAAGAACATCCCATTTTTAAAGACACCAAGAACGATACAAACTGGAAACGACGCTTTTTCTTTGTCAGAAGGGATACCATTCCAAACGGAAAGGATCTACCAAGGAAGTGGTCCACCCATGGTAGGACAGAGGATCCTGAGAAGGATCACCAGGTAATCTTGCTCTTGTGATAGGATCACTAACCCCCTTTTGTTTTATGTTATGCAGCTGTCACTATTTCACACCTCATACCGTCCCCTGATACTAAGGAAAGGCTTGCTGTTTTTAGAAGACTCGGTCCTGAAACAAGATCATTCAAGACAATCACCCAGGATTCTCAAGAGGTATCCTCAGGCTCAGTCACCATGTCAAGTAAGTATCCTGTTCTTTGTATAGTTAAAGATTTAAATAAATAGTTAAATAGAAATAGGATAAGGATACTTATCTGTTTTGAATGTGTAGGTGCCGGAAAAGCTTCCAAGCCTGCCTCCCAGTTCAACATGGCCGACCTTGACACTGTTCGATCCAGAAAGAAGAAGGCCATTGCCAGCCCTAGTGTCTCCATCCCCAAGGCACCCACTAAAGGAAGGGGTGGCAAGAAGAGGAAAAACTCTGAGATAGAGGACCTACAAGGCCTGCCACTGATCCGCCACCAGTTCCTTGAATACTTCAATGACGTGAGGATCACCAATTCTGCCTAGGTATCCTACTTATTTGAGGATCACCTGACCTTGAACTGCTTTGTCTTTTTTGCAGAAATTTGCTGAGATTGAAGACTACGTGGGGAGCATTGAGGAGCTGGATAAGAAAATTGCTGACCTCCAACAAGTTGCAGTGCTCAAGGATCTTAAGATTGCTGATCTCGAAAAAGCCCTTCAAGACGCCAAGACTAAGACAGCTAAAATCTTGATCGACATAGACTACGAGAAGCATGTTCTCATAGAAGGTGCAAAGGTCTCCGCTGCCATCACAATGTACAAGACAAAACTGAAGATGGCCCAGGAGGCTCAAGATCCTGACTTCGACAGAAGCAGCTGGGATGTTGAGGGCTGGAAGGCGAGGTTAGCTGATCTGGAAGATGATGAGGAGGCTGAGGAGGTTTTGGCGATCGAGGCTGGAGGCAGTGCGAAGGATCAGGTGAAGGATACCGAAGCTGGAGGGGATGAAGATGCAGCGAAGGTGTAGGCTGCACGATTGGACAATGATGGACATTTCTAGACGTAGCCGGAGCCCAATTTTTTAAATTCGGTAGTAGTTTGTTTTTTGGTTGTGCTGTTTTAAAACAATGATCGTCTGTATTTGAACAATAGTTTTAGGATTAAGGATCTAGGATCCTTTGGATAATAGGTAGGATTACAAATGGTGGAGGGATCCTCTGTTTGGGGGATGAAGCCATTGTGATCCTGCCGCCTTTTGATTTCCTGCACTTGCTATAACCGCATAAACAATGGACACCCGTTGCCAACCCATGTGGACGGGCCACGTTTTGCTGGTAGAAACGTGGGTTGGCAATTTTGACAACCTTCGATAGTTAAACCTTTGTTAATAAAATAACTTTAATCTTTTTTGGCTTATCTTATGTTGTCATCCTTGTTTGTCCTTTTTATTTTCAATTGTTTTGATGTACACTTGTCTGAGTAAGAAAAGTTGAACAAATTAGATAAAAAATTTAGGATATGATCCAGGATCAAATATCCTATAGTTGAAAAATTCCAAAAAGTGGTATATTTTAAGGATCATGAGTTCAGTTGTCAAAGTATTAGGGTTATTCAAATAATCAATGAATAAAATCAAAATAGTTAAGGATCATACCTGAGGATCCAAGTTAGGATCCTAACCCTTAATACTATAACCAGGATAACCATAGGACAAACCTTAGTAAGAGGTAAGGATCAAGGATCCTTGGTTGTTTAACTTCGAAGACCTGAAATAGAACATAACTTGGGACTAAGCCATTATAAGATAAAAGTTAGCAACTGGGGACAAGCCCAAAGGATAACTGGGGACAAGCCCAAGGATAACTGGGGACAAGCCCAAGGATCGTGTGTGAACTGGAGTATGGCCCTAACTGGCGACTATCCAAACTTAGTGGCATGAAAATGCCAAAACCTTAGCTAACGTGAAAACGTTAGAAACCTTAAGAACGGATGTATGGTACGTCTACCATTATACGTAGGATCCTAGGTATAGCCAGTACAATGGAATTATCAGCCCCTAAAACGAGTACTGGTCCCACTGCCATGAACTATACCAGGATCATCGTGCGCTACTGGCGGAACTGGGGTCAAGCCCAAATAACTGGGGTCAAACCCAAGTAACTGGTTGCTTTTGTGGATAATCATCCTTTTGCTAAGAGTACCTGAACCTTCAAAACTCAAAATCACGTGAAAGGGGGATAAAGGATGCAGGATCCTTATCCTTATGTGAGAAAGTAAGGAAATGAAATAGTTTAAGATTAGAATGTTACCAAAATGAGGATCATTTGTGCTTTAAGGATCCTTTAAGGATATTTATCATGTGAGGATCATGGATCCTTATCACATGAAGTATTTCTTCAAATGGACAGCATTCAAGGCTCTAGGTAGCAAATCACCTTCCATTGTTAGCAATCGATATGCCCCCTTTCCTGCCTCAGCTTCAATCAAGTAAGGTCCTTCCAATTTTGGTGCCAACTTTCCATCAGCAGGATTGGTGGTATTCTGAAATGCTTTCCTTAGTACCATATCACCAACTTGGAATTTCCTGATCCTGACATTTTTGTTGTAGGCTCCAGCCATTCTTTGCTGATAACTGGCCATCCTTATCCTTGCCAAATCTCTTATTTCTTCTATAGTATCCAGGTCTTGAACCAAGTTCTCATCATTTTCCTCAGGATCACGAATACTTGTTCTAGCAGTTGGAACCACCATTTCTGTAGGGATCACTGATTCTGCCCCAAATACCAAAGAGAATGGAGTTTGGCCTGTAGCATTCTTAGGAGTTGTCCTATCAGCCCAAAGCACATAAGGTAGTTCTTCTGCCCATTTCCCTTTCTTGGATCCAAGCTTCTTCTTCAAATTGTTGATGATGATCTTATTGGAGGATTCTGCCTGACCATTAGCTTGTGGGTGGACTGGTGTTGATGTTATCATCTTAATCCCCCAGCTGTCACAAAAGTTAGTAGTTTTGCCCCCAATGAATTGGGAACCATTATCACATATAATTTCAGAAGGAATACCAAATCTAGTTATAATATTTCTTTTAATGAAGGATATAACTTCCTTTTCTCTGACTTGGGCAAAAGCTTCAGCCTCTATCCACTTGGAGAAGTAATCAGTCATAGCAAGCATGAACACTTTTCCACTAGGTGCCTTAGGGAGCTTACCAACTATATCCATGCCCCATCTCATGAATGGCCAAGTGGAGGATATAGGATGCAATAATTCAGCTGGTTGATGAAGGATATTGCTGTGTCTCTGACAAGGATCACACTTCTTAGCATACTCCACAGCATCTCTCTTCATAGTTGGCCAATAGTATCCTATCCTCAGGATCCTTGAGAATAATGCCCTGCCCCCAGTGTGGTTTCCACAATCTCCTTCATGGAAGTCTTTTAAAACTTCTTGGATTTCAGGATCCTCAATGCATCTTAAATATGGTCCTGCAAGAGGTCGTTTATAAAACATATTATTTAAAATTGTGAATTGAGATACCTTAATTTTGAAAGCCCTAGGGTTTTCTCCAGTAGGAATCTCTCCATGTTGTATGTATCTCATAATTGGGAGGATCCATGATCCTGAATGAGTTTGAGTATCCTCACTAGGGATAATTGTAGAATCCTCTCCTATTTCCATAGCCACATGATCCTCGATGGCAGGAGCCAGGATATGGATAATGGGGATACTTATATCCTCCGGGATCTTCAAAGATGATCCTAGATTAGCCAATGCATCAGCTTCTGCATTTTCTTCCCTTGGTACCTGTGTCAAACTAAAGAAAACGAAAGAGAGTGCCAATTCTTTGACTATCTCCAAATATTTGGTTAGCTTTTCACCTTTAACAGCATAGGATCCATTAAAGTGATTAGTGATTAATAAAGAATCTACATGTACCTCAAGATACCTGATCCTCATATGCTTAGCAATTTGCACACCAGCTATCAAGGCTTCATATTCAGCCTCATTGTTAGTAGTTTGGAACTCACAAGCTATAGAGTGGGGTATTATGTCCCCCTGTGGCGATTTTAGTAGTATTCCAAGCCCTGTTCCTTTGACATTTGAGGATCCATCAGTATAGAGTATCCAAGGATCCTTGGTCTCCTCTAGCTGCTGGACTTCTAATTCAGCTTCCTTTTGCAAATCACTACTAAAATCTGCCACAAAGTCAGCTAATGCCTGGGATTTAATGGCTGTCCTGGGCTCATAACTTATATCATATGCACTAAGCTTCACTGCCCACTTAGCCATCCTTCCTGACATTTCAGGTTTCCTGAGGACATTCTTAATTGGAAAATTAGTTTTGACAATAATGGCATGAGTTTCAAAATAATGTCTCAATTTAGTAGATGCCATAATTAATGCAAGGATAAGTTTTTCTAAGTGTGAATACCTGGATTCAGCATCAAGTAAACTCTTACTTACATAATAGACAGGATGTTGTGTACCCTCGTGATCCTTAACAAGGACGGCACTTACTGCTTTTGAGGATACCGCAAGATATAAGGATAACACATCTCCTTTTTCTGGTTTCATCAAGGCCGGGGCCGAGGATAGGTAATCCTTAAGAGCTCTTAAGGCACTTTCATGCTTCTCAGTCCACTCGAATTTCTTGTTCTTCCTTAGGATATCATAGAATTCCTTGCACTTTTCTGAGGATTTGGATATGAATCTGTTTAAAGTTGCAATCCTGCCTGTTAACCTCTGAACATCCTTAGCATTAGCAGGGGACTTGATGTTCATTATAGCTTTGATTTGTTCTGGACTGGCTTCAATGCCTCTCTTTGTCACCATATATCCTAAGAATTTACCTGCTTTAACACCAAAGTGACATTTTGAAGGATTGAGTTTCATGTTATATTTGTCAAGGATATTGAATGCTTCCTCCAAGTCTCTTAGGTGATCCTCAGCCTTTTTTGATTTTACCACCATATCGTCTATGTAAACCTCCATAGTTTGTCCAATCTGATCCTTGAACATCATATTCACTAGCCTTTGATAAGTTGCACCTGCATTTCTTAGTCCGAATGGCATAGCAATATAACAGTATATACTAGTTGGAGTCATAAAGGCTGTATCCTCTTGATTGGATGGTTCCATCTGAATTTGTTGAAATCCAGATGAAGCATCCATAAAAGTTAACAGTTCATGACCCGCAGTTGCATCCACCATGGAGTCAATGTGGGGTAATGGGAAAGGATCCTTGGGACATGCCTTATTTAAATCGGTGAAATCGACACATACCCTCCACTTTCCGTTTTTCTTTTGAACAACAACCACATTGGCCAACCATCTTGGATACTTGACCTCTCTAATCATACCTGCTCGGAGTAATTTCTCTACCTCCTCCTAGATAATGGCATTTCTTTCTGGTGCAAATTTCCTCCTCTTTTGATGGATTGGTTTGAAGGACCTATCAATGCCAAGTTTGTGAGTGATTAAATCTTTAGATATACCTGTCATGTCTTCGTGTTTCCATGCAAAGGTAGTCTTTCTCCTTTTGAGGAAGGATATGAGGTCTTCCTTTATTTCGCCAAGGATCCCTGATACTATATAAACTTTAGATTCAGGATCATCAGGATCCATAAGGATTTCTACTACATCCTGTTCTCTTGCCTCCAAGACATCCCTTGGAGGACGCTTTAATTGCTATTACTCCCATGACTTTGATGCTGGATTCATTGATGAGGTGTAGCAGTTCTTAGCCTCTTGCTGATCACTATCAATCTTCACTATTCCCCAAGGACTAGGAAGCTTCACACATTGATAATAAGTGGATGGGACTGCCTTCATGTCATGTATCCAAGGCCTGCCAAGGATAACATTACAACAAGATAAACAGTCAATAACACAAAACTTTTGGTAAGAATGTAGGCCTTCGATATAGATTGGGAGTTTAATGTACCCCAGAGTATTCTTAGTCTCGCCACTGAATCCCACGAGCACAGAGGATCTTGGTATGATATCGGATTCAGGAATATTCATCTTCTTGAGGACATCAAGCTGGATAATGTTCACAGAGCTTCCTCCGTCTATAAGGATCCTGCGAACAAAATGGTTAGAAATAAAAAGAGTGATAACCAAACCATCATGATAAGGATCCTGAATGTCAACACGATCATCCTCATCAAAAGTTATAACTTTTCCTTCGGAGACACTGGATGTTCGAATGGGTCTATCTCCATTATCCATCTTGGTTTCCTTTGCATGTCTTTTAGCTGCAGAGAAGGATGTTCCACAAATGTCTGATCCTCCAGAAATAAAGTTTATAACTTGTGCATCTGCTGGAGGGGCTGGAGCTTTCTCTGGGATCCTTTCAGGATCCTGAGTCCTTGACTTCTTTCTCCCCAATAATTCTTTCAAGTGCCCCTTGCTCAACAAGTATCCAATTTCTTTTCTCAGTGCGATGCATTCTTCTGTGAGATGCCCAAAATCTTCATGATATGCGCACCACTTTGACTTATCTTTAGTTGCAGCTGGTCTGTCATTTTTCCTGGGCCATCTAGCTTTATCACCTAAATTCTGCATCGCAAGGATTAGTTCATTGTTATCAACAGAAAAGCAATATTAGGAAATTGGAGGATAATCCTCATCATCCTCTTCTTGTTCAACAGCATGCACATTCTGGTTATCAGATTTGTTATAGGATCTGAACTTGTTGTTCTTGAATGAGGATCCTTGCTTCTCTTGCTTTGAGGATCCTGCTAACCTCTCCTGGATCCTTTTGTCATCCTCTAGCCGGATGAACCTAAGGGCCCGGGTTCTTACCTCATCTAGATTCCTGCATGGTGTCATAACAAGATCATCATAGAATAATGAATCCCTAAGCAATCCCATTTTAAAGGCTTCAACAGCCGTAGCTATATCCAGGTTAGGGATATCTAAGGATTCTTTACTAAATTTAGTGATATAATCCCTTAATGATTCATTATGACCTTGGGTTATCCTATACAGATCACTAGTTAAACACTCAAATTTTCTACTACAAGAAAACTGGTTATTAAATAGGTTAACTAGATTAGCAAACGAGGTAATAGAGTAAGGGGGAAGACTTAGCAGCCATTTAAGAGCCGATCCAGTAAGAGTGGATCCAAATCCCTTGCACATACATGCTTCCTTTAACCTTTCTGGGATGGGATTAATATCCATCCTTTCCCTGTACTGTGCTATGTGTTCTTCAGGATCTGTTGAACCATCATACAACTTCATGGTAGGCACATGGAACCTCTTGGGTATCTCAGCATCACAGATTGGTGGTGCAAAACGAGATATCTTGTGGCTCCCATCTGCAATCTCCGGGATAGGCTTGACCACTCCTGGGACACTTGATATCATATCCTTTAACTTTTGCAATTCTCTGGCCATGGCATGATTGATACCTGTATCCTGCATAAGGCCATGGTTAGTGGTATAAGAATTATTGAAAGTGTTACCTCCCATTGGATTCAAATTAGGAAGAGCGGATGTGAATCCATATTGTTGGGGCTCTGGAATGACCGATGGACCAGTAGAAGCAATGGTCTGCATTGGAATAAAATCTCCCTGATGGATATCGGAACTCCCTGATTGCAAACTCCTTAAGGATCCCGGAATCTGGAAGGATCCCTGAAACTGAGAGGATCCTTGGACTTGGGAGGATCCTGGGACGTAGGAAGATCCTTGAACCTGGGAGGATCCTTGAACATAGGAGGATCCTTGAACTTGGGAGGATCCTTGAACCTGAGAGGATCCTTGAACCTGGGAGGATTCTGGAACATAGGAGGATCCTTGAACCTGGGAGGATCCTTGAAACGGCCAGAATCCTTGAATCTGCTGCGCTCCTGAGTATCCTCCTGAGCTTACGAAGGATCCTATATGCTGAGGATGGGATCCTGCTGGTTGGAAGTATGACCCTGAAGCCTGAGTCATTGCTGATGATCCGTATTGCACTCCTTTTGGCCCTCCCACATATTGAACGTCTGGAACCGCTGAAGGCTGAGAAGTTATAACCGGAGTATCGAAATTCAAAGATCTGGGCATCAGTGGGGAATGATCCTCTGCCGATCTCTTCTGTTTCTTGATGTCTCCAATTTCTCTAAGAATCCTTTCATTGGTCTTATCCTGCTGCTGTATATGCTCCTTCATCTGCAAAATCAGAGTAAGCAAGTCACTAGTAGTAGGAGTATAAGAAGCAGAAGAAGTTGGAGGTTTTGAGAAAATGGGAGTTGGTTTCTTCTCGGCATTTTTCTGAGGTCCAGAAGGTGGTGGAGGCAAAGGTGGAATGCCCTGGGATGAATTGACTGCAGACATCGCACTGGAGGTGTTCTTTGATGATGAAGCCATCTGCTTGGATGTAACGAACCGAAATGATCACAAAAATGAGATATTCTTAGGAATGAAGCACCAATTGCCCCACGGTGGGCGCCAAACTGTTTTGGTCAAAAATCAAACGAGGATAATGCAACCAAACTCTCTGTTACGGGGTATGATGCTTGAATTGGTAAACAACAATGAGGATCACTATGAAATGAATTGCACAGGGGACACAAAGATTTATACGAGGAAAAAGCCCTTGATCAATGTATGATCTCCGGCATAAAAAACCTCGAGTGATGGAAACTACCGATCACCAACTCAAATTAAACAATAATCCTTTTACAACTTCGGATGATAGCGAGCTAAGTACAAGGATCACTATAGTGTATCGTGTAGAAACGTATGAAAAATGCTAAGTGTTTTGCCGAGAGCTGGTGAGTGCAGTTGTACGAGTGTGTGTAGCCAAAAAATAGCCAAGTGTTGTCTAATTAGCTAGCTACCCCTATTAAATTTAGTAAAATATCTAAATAACTAACTATCCGCAAGTCATGCCTTCTCCCCACGATCTCCATAACGTTCACCATGGTCAAGCACGTGCGGAATAAGCGTGGAATATTCTCCAGGAACGTTACCAAGACTAAGTCCAAGCTGGTATTCCTGCAAAACAATATCGAATTCAAAGCTGACAATCATTAGTATAAGGATCCTTAGGATGATCCATGATCCTGATCCTGAAGCACTTCTGAGGATCACTAACTGACACAGAAGTAAGGATCACCAAACAGGATAACAATTGAGGATCACGGGTCATTAAGAAATCCTCCCCTAACATACCTGCTTGATCTTCAAATGTGGATTTAAAGGGAGTTTCGCTCGAATTTAAATGCACATTGACCCTTATCTCTAACTTCAATTTATAATCATGATTCTGCAGGGACGTCGCTTCAATGACGTGTGATCGGTAACGGCTAGTCAGATTACAACGGCTACATATCCGTTGGTTTGTTACGGATAAGATCAAGAAAATATAACTCGACAATTTACACTTTACTCCTTATATTTTGGGGGCAATTGTTAGGGGAGGATTTTTTAAATCCTAAGGATCACGGGTCCTCAACTGCTACCAGGATCATGGATCCCCAATTCCGTTTGAATTAAGGATCCTCAGCAGGTGTCGCAGGATCAGGATTCAGGATCAATGTTATTATCCTACTACTAACAATTGTCTTCTTTGTACGTAAACTTGTTTTGCAGGAACAAGGGCATGGACCAAGTCTAACTGAAATTCCTGGAGCATATTCTGTAAAGATTCCGCACGTGTTTGACCATTATAGACGTTGTGGAGATCGTGGGGAGCTTGCATGATTATCGGATAGTTTGTTAACTTAGTTATTTCTAATTTAAAATGGGGATAACAAGCTTGGGAGAAGA
The DNA here is from genome assembly GCA_030545235.1 of Helianthus tuberosus. NCBI lineage: Eukaryota > Viridiplantae > Streptophyta > Magnoliopsida > Asterales > Asteraceae > Helianthus > Helianthus tuberosus. The sequence continues at coordinate 136,641,719 of CM060371.1, read as the reverse complement.
CTTAGCTAATTTTGGCATACACACACACTCGTAACAGCTCTCAGTCAGCTCTCAAGCAATACTTGGTGATTTCGTACACTCTTTTGCACATTGCACATTAGTGATCCTTGTAACAAGCTTGTTATCATCCCGAGTTATAAACTTATTTTTGTTTAATCTTAGCTGGTGATCGGTAGTTTCCATCACCTGAGGTTTTTTGTGCCGGAGATAAACTCTTGATCAAGGGCTTTTTCCTCGTATAAATCTATGTGTCATTCGTTCATTACATTACTGAGTGATCCTTAATATTGTTCATTGATTCAAGCATCACACCTCACAACAAAAGATTTGGTTGCATTATATTTGCTTGATTTTTGACCAAAACAAGAACGTGCATGCTGTGGAGCAAGAAGAGGATGATGAGGGTTATCCTCCCATTTCTAAATATTGCTTTTCTGTTGATAACAATGAACTAATCCTTGCAATGAAGAACCTAGGTGAAAAAGCAAGATGGCCCAGAAAAAAGTGATAAGCCAGCTGCAACAAAAGACAAATCCAAATGGTGTGCATATCATGAAGATTTTGGTCATCTCATTGATGAATGCATAGCACTCAGGAAAGAGATTGGTTACTTGTTAAGCAAAGGACATTTGAAGGAGCTGTTTGGAAGGACAAAATCAAGGATCCAGGATCCTGAAAAGATTCCAGAAAGGGCTCCTGCTCCTCCTGTCGATGCACAGATTATCAACTTCATATCTGGAGGATCAGACATATGTGGCACTTCCTTTTCAGCAGCCAAGAGGCATGCTAAAGAGACGAAGATGGATAATGGGGATAGACCAATTCGAACCTCGATCCTTACACAAGAGAAAGTTATATCCTTTGATGAGGATGATCGTTTCGATATTCAGGATCATCATCATGATGGTCTTGTTATTACTTTGTTTAGATCTAAACATTTTGTTCGTAGGATTCTCATAGATGGAGGGAGCTCGGTGAACATCATTCAACTTGATGTCCTCAAGAAGATGAACATCCCAGAATCAGAGATTATCCCAAGATCATCAGTTCTTGTGGGATTCAGTGGAGAAACCAAGAACACTTTGGGGGACATTAAACTTCCCATTTACATAGAGGGAGTTAATTCTTTTAAAAAATTTTGTGTTATAGATTGCTTATCCTGTTGCAATGTTATCCTTGGCAGGCCATGGATACATGACATGAAAGCAGTCCCATCTACATATCATCAGTGTGTCAAACTCCCTACTCCATGGGGTGTGGGGAAGATAGAAAGTGACCAACAAGAAGCTAAAAATTGTTACACTTCATCAATGAAACCAGCCTCAAGACCTAGGGAGCAATAGCAATTAAAGTATCCTCCAAGAGATGTCCTGGAGGCAAGAGAACAAGATGTCAAAGATATCCTGATGGATTCTCAGGATCCTGAATCCAAAGTTTTTATAGGATCCGGGATCCTCAACAATATTGAAGAGGATCTAGTATCCTTCCTAAAGAGAAGAAAAACTACCTTCGCCTGGAAGCATGAAGACATGACAGGTATTTCTAAAGATATAATTACTCATAAACATGGCATTAACAGGTCATTCAAACCCATACATCAAAAAAGGAGAAAATTTGCACCTGAGAGGAATGCCATCATCCAGGAGGAAGTAGACAAACTGCTCAGAGCAGGTATGATTAGGGAGGTTAAGTATCCAAGATGGTTAGCCAATGTGGTTGTTGTTCAAAAGAAAAATGGAAAGTGGAGGGTATGTGTCGATTTTACTGATTTAAACAAGGCATGTCCCAAGGATCCTTTCCCATTACCCCACATTGACTCCATGGTGGATGCTACCACGGGTCATGAGTTGTTGAGTTTCATGGATGCTTCATCTGGATTTCAACAAATTCAGATGGAACCATCTGATCAAGAGGATACAGCCTTTATGACTCCTACTGGTATCTATTCTTATATTGCTATGCCATTTGGACTAAGAAATGCAGGTGCTACATACCAAAGGCTAGTCAATATGATGTTTAAGGAACAAATAGGACACACAATGGAAGTCTATATAGACGACATGGTGGTTAAGTCCAAGAGAGCTAAAGATCACCTTAGATATTTGGAGGAAGCATTTGATATCCTTGATATATTCAATATGAAATTGAATCCTTTCAAGTGTCATTTTGGTGTAAAAGCAGCCAAGTTCCTAGGATACATGGTGACAAAAAGAGGCATAGAGGCAAGTCCAGAGAAAATCAAGGCGATTGTGAATATTAAGTCTCCTGCCAATGCCAAGGATGTGCAAAGATTGTCAGGGAGGATCGCAGCCTTGAACAGGTTCATCTCAAAGTCATCAGAGAAATAGAAGGAATTCTATGGCATCCTGAGAAAGAACAAGAAATTTGAATGGACTGAAAAACATGAGAATGCTCTCAAGGCCCTTAAGGATTACCTATCCTCAGCTCCAGCCTTAATGAAACCAGAAAAAAGGGGATATATTATCCTTATATTTGGCACTCTCTTCTAAGGCAGTAAGTGTGGTCCTTGTTAAGGATCATGAAGGTACACAACACCCTGTATATTATGTAAGTAAGAGTTTGCTTGATGCTGAATCCAGGTATTCACATTTAGAAAAACTTATCCTTGCTTTGATTATGGCATCAACTAAATTACGCAATTATTTTGAAACACATGCTAAGAACTAACTTTCCAATTAAGAATGTTCACAGGAAACCTGAAATGTCAGGAAGGATGGCTAAATGGGCAGTGAAGCTTAGTGCTTATGATATAAGATATGAGCCAAGAACTGCCATTAAATCCCAAGCCTTAGCTGACTTTGTGGCTGATTTCAGTAGTGATCTAAAAAGGGAAGCTGAGTTAGAAGTTCAATAGCTTGAAGAGACTAAGGATCCTTGGATACTCTTCACAGATGGGGCTTCAAATGTCAAAGGAATTGGACTAGGAATACTACTAAAATCGCCACAGGGGGATATAATACCCCACTCCATTGCTTGTGAGTTCCAAAGTACTAATAATGAGGCTGAATATGAAGCCTTGATAGCTGGTTTGCAAATCACCAAGCACATGAGGATCAGGTATCTTGAGGTACATGTAGATTCACTGTTAATCATTAATCACTTTAATGGTTCTTATGCTGTTAAAGGTGAAAGACTAATCAAATATCTAGAGATAGTCAAGAAATTGGCAGACTCTTTTGCTTCTTTTAGTTTGACACAGGTACCCAGAGAAGAAAATGCAGAAGCTGATGCTTTGGTTAACCTTGGATCATCATTGAAGATTCCAGAGGATATTAAAATTCCTATAATCCATATTTTGAATCCTGCTATTGAGGATCACACAGCTATGGAAATAGTAGAGGATTCTGCAATCATACCTAGTGATGGTGCACAATCAGATTCAGGATCCTGGATCCTTCTAATCATGAGATATATACAACATGGAGATATTCCTACAGGAGTAAATCCCAGAGCTTTCAAAGTGAAGGTATCTCAATTTATAATATTAAATAACATGTTATATAAACAATCTCTTGCAGGTCCACATCTAAGGTGTATAGAGGATCCTGAAATTCAAGAAGTCCTAAAGGATTTTCATGAAGGAGATTGTGGAAACGACACTGGGGCAGAGCACTGTTCTCAAGGATCCTTAGGACAGGATACTATTGGCCTACTATGAAGAAGGATGCTGTGGATTATGCCAATAATTGTGATGCTTGTCAGAGACATAGCAATATCCTTCATCAACCAGCAGAGCTCCTGCATCCTATATCCTCTTCTTAGCCATTCATGAGATGGGGAATGGATATAGTTGGTAAACTTCCAAAAGCACCAGGAGGAAAAGTGTTTATGCTTGCTATGACTGATTACTTTTCCAAGTGGATAGAAGCTGAAGCCTTTGCTCAAGTCAGAGAAAAAGAAGTGATATCCTTTATTAAAAGAAACATTATTACTAGATTTTGTATCCCTTCTGAAATTGTTTGTGATAATGGATCCCAATTTATTGGGAATAGAACTACTAACTTTTGTGACAGTTGGGGGATTAAGATGATAACATCAACACCAGTCCATCCACAAGCTAATGGTCAAGCAGAATCGTCCAACAAGATCATCATCAACAACTTGAAGAAGAAGCTTGGATCCAAAAAGGGAAAATGGACAGAAGAGCTACCATATGTATTATGGGCTGATAGAACAACTCCCAAGAATGCTACTTGCCAAACTCCATTTTCTTTAGTTTTTGGAGCAGAATCAGTGATCCCTACAGAGATGGTAGTCCCTACTGCAAGAACAAGCATCCGTGATCCTGAAGGAAATGCTGAAAACTTGGTTCAAGACTTGGATACCATAGAAGAACTTAGGGATTTGGCAAGGATAAGATTGGCTAGTTATCAACAAAGGATGGCTGGAGCTTACAACAAAAATGTCAGGATCAGAAAGTTTCAAGTTGGTGACATGGTGTTAAGGAAAGCATTCGAAAATACCACAAATCCTGCTGATGGCAAGTTAGCACCAAAGTGGGAAGGCCCTTATCTTATTGAAGCTGAGGCAGGAAAGGGGGCATATCGTTTATTAACAATGGAAGGTGATTTGCTACCAAGAGCTTGGAATGCTGTCCATTTAAAAAGATACTTTATGTTATAAGGATCCAGGATCCTTAATCATCCTCATGACCGATATATACGAAGGATCCTTTGAGGATATATGATACTCATTCTGGTAATGATTTGATTCTAATTAACTTAATCCTTTAATCTATTTTATTACAAGGAGAAGGATTCAGGATCCTTTATCCTTTTTCACTAAGTTTTGAGTTTTGCAGAAGTTTATGCATCCTTGATAAAGGACCAAGTATCCACAAAAGTCTCCTAAGTTTTATCGGCTTGTCCCTAGTTTTATGGGTTTATCCCCAGTTTGTTGGGCTTGTCCCCAGTTTAAGGTATCCACTACCTTCGCCAGTAGCGCACGATTATCCTGGTGCAGTTAAAGGAAATGGGACCAGTACCCACTTTAGGGGCTGACAAGTTCATTGTACTGGCTGTATTCAGGATCCTAAGTATAATGGTAGACGTACCATACATCTGTTCCTAAGGTTTCTAATGTTTTCACGTTAGCTAAGGTTTTGGCATCTTCATGTCACTAAGTTTGGATAGTCGCCAGTTAGGGCCATACTCCAGTTTACACAAGATCCTTTGGGCTTGTCCTCAGTTTTGGGCTTGTCCCCAGTTTTTTGGGCTTGTCCCCAGTTTTTGGGCTTGTCCCTAGTTTTTTTTGGGCTTGTCCCCAGTTTATTGGGCTTGTCCCCAGATTTTTGGGCTTGTCCCCAGATACTAACTCTTCTTTTACATTTGGCTTAGTCCCAAGTTATGTTTCGTTTCAGGTTTCTAAAGCTAAACAGTTAAGGATCCTAGATCCTAACTTCTTACAAGGGTTTGTCTTATAATTGTTAAATGGTATGTATTAAGGATATAGGATCCTAACTTGGATTCTCTGGTATGATCCTTATTTACCTTAACTTTATTCTTGGTTTATCTATGTTACCCTTATTCTTTGACAACAGTATACATGATCCTAAAATTATCCCATTTTTTGAACTTTTCGATTATAGGATATTTGATCCTTGATCATATCCTAAAACTTTTTGACTTAAAACTAATTTCTATACTTTCATTATTAACTTGTAAGTTCAGAATATTATACAATATCAATTGAAAGGTAAATATACACAGGATGAACAACACAAGATAGCCAAAAGTTAAAGGTTTTATTTATTTATCCTTAGTTAAACCCTTCAAAGGTTGTCAAAATTACCTACCCCAAGCATCTACCAGCAATACGTGGCCCGTCCACTGGGGTAGGTAAAGGGTGTCCATATTAACAAGTCTAAATTGCAGGAAATAAAGATGGCAGGATAATAGTGGCTTCATCCCCCAAACAGATGATCCCTCCACCAGCTATCATCCTACCTATTGTCCTAAGGATCCGTGATCCTTAAACCTAAATACTATTGTTCAAGTACAGACCAGCATTGTTTAAAAACACCATCAAACAAAAAACTATTCAACCATAAAAAATGGGTTCCGACGGCGTCTAGATAAATCCATCATCGCCCATTGCTGCAGCTTACACCTTCGATGCATCATCACCACCAACTGCTCCTTCCACTGGATCCTTCACCCCGCTGCTCCCGGCTCCATCGGCTGCTGCCTCTTCAGCATCATCCTCATCGTCCAGCTCCGCCAGCCTTTGCCTCCAAGCTTCCTGGTCCCAGGCAGACCTGTCGCAAGAAGGATCCTCAGCCTCTTTGGCCATTTACAGCTTGATCTTGAGCATGGAAATTGTAGCAGAAAGCTTGGCCCCTTCCATCACCTTTGCGTTCTCCTACTGGGCTTTGATTTGAGCCAAGACCACCTCCTTTTGTAGCAGATTCACATCCTTCTAAAGGGAAGAGATTTTCTTATCTTTGGCCAGGGACATCTACTGGAAGTCTAGCTTTTGTTGCTCAATCTCAGCCACGTGATGATCAAGGAGCATTTGGATCTCAGCAAATTTCTACATAAAAGAAGCATAAGATCAGGATCCGTTATCCTCAGAAAGTGAAGATCAGACTTAAGGATCCAGGATCCTTACCTCGGAGACATACTCCTCGAACTGGTGTTGGATGAGAGGGAGGCCTTCAGTAGGTCCAGCGGTCTTTCTCTTTTTTGCACCTTTGCCCTTTGTGCTGGTACCCTTAGGATTTGGGATGCTGGGACTGGCAGCTAGTTCCTTCTTGATGGACTTTGAGGAGGCAAATGCATCAAGATCACTGACACTGAACCTGGAAGCTGATTTAGAGGATTTTCCAGCGCCTACAAATACAAAACACATATAAGTATTCATACTCTACTTTAAACATTTATTTATTCAAGGATATGGATACTTACTTGACATTGTGTAGGAACCGGAAGAGACTTCTTGTGAATCCTGTATCTTGGCTTGAAAAGTTCTAACTGCAGGGTCAAGCTTCCAAAAAGCAGCAATTCTTTCTTTTGTTGCAGGTGTTTCTTGAATGTGAGAGAACATAGCTGCACAACAAAAAACAGGGGAGAAGGATCAGTTATCCCTAAAAGGAAAAGAGTCCTGCTATGATCCTTGTTCAAGGATCCTATATCCTACCCTGGGTGATCCATCTTTTGGGGAGGTTCTTCCCATCTGGAATAGAGTACCTCCTTACAAAGAAGAACTGGTTCTTCCAGTGGGTATCATTTTTGGTGGTTTTGAGGATTGGATGAGGCTGACCAGGTTTATGATTGAACAAGAAAAGGTGGGAACCATGGCTAACTGTCACACCCTGGCTTTGCGGAAGCGTGGTTAATTTGGTGTGACTTCTTAATACCATAGCCTAATCATAACAAAGCTATATGAGTTAAAAACATGCAAGATCATCCATTAAGTTTTGAAAACCAAATACAGTACCATTGTTTAACGGGAACATACCCTAACAACCATAACCTTGTTCAACAGACATTACAAACTTAAAGCATAACATAAACATGGTTTAAGGATTGTGTCTTGTCCAGGTAAGAGACACATCCCCTAAACCCCGGATGACCTTGGAAACTAGTGCAGCGGAAAACATGCCATACCGTGCCAGATCTCGTTAATTTCCTGAAATACATGTAAGTTGAAAAATCAACAATAAAGTTGAGCGAGTTCATGTGTAAGTGAGTATGTAAAACACTTGTAAGTATAAAAGTTCCCTGGTATGTAGCAGTGTAAGGAAAAACAAAGAGATCACCAATGGGTTGCAAAGCCATTAATATGTGTGAAGTGCAAGTAGGAAGACACAAACCTAGCGGATTTATGCGTTGGGCACAAAGTCACCCCGAGGTCCGTTCTGTTTGGGCCTGGGGCTGGGCTCGCTACACCCAGATAGATCTACCGCTCCTGTCCCTCGGTCCTACCTTGAGGATTAATGGCCTCAAGTTTCTGCCTACCCACTCACATGATCTGAATAATAACCCTCCTTACGCTAACCATACCATGTATAAAGTACTTGTAAACAAAGTAACATGTATTTCACCCCCGCAGTTAAGAAAACTGAAAACAGTTAGAGAAAAGGGGGACATGAACTCACAGTGAAGCGTCTCTACCAAGTATCTCCAAATCGGAAAGCTGTGCGACGACCTACAAGTGCTAATTCTATTAGACGGAGGGCCGTGCCTTAGCTTTATAGTTTAAGTTTTTGGGAAATAGTTAGACAACCATTTCGTGTTTATGTTCTGTATATACTTGGTAGTTAAACTCCTTCCCAAGGATGGGGGATACGATACATGTGCGTAAGTTACGTTTTAATAATCGAGTGGTAATATAATTACCGGTGTAACTTATATATTCATGTGAAAGCGTTCGTATTATTTTGAAATCGTTGACGTTTGTAAATATTATTTTTACTCCTAAAAATAATATTTATGTATTTTCACAAAATAATCATAAACAGTGTTGTGACAATATATTTATCACGTTAAATTTTGTGAAAATCCCACCTCCGAATTTTAGTAAATAAAGTCATGGCGAAATTTATATTTTGAAAATATGTCAAAAATAATTCTAACACTTGTGGTGTCAATAATTCTAAGTGTTAGGCTTTTAGAAAAATTTCGCCAGAGTTTCCTCTGTAACTGGAGGTGGCCACGCTTTCAAGCGTATCATTTTCTTTTACAAAATCAATTCAACAACTTCTTTATTCAATCAAACAATTTCCGACACATCAAACTAGTCGACAAGTATGTAAATCGCATAATCGCATGAACTTGTAGTTTTTCCGCAACTATAGTGTAAATCCCATTATATTTTGTAGATCTTTATATAAAGTAACTTTGATCTCGTGAAAACCTCGTGTTTAGAGAAATCCGTCTTTACAACTTCTAGTAACATTTGACAAAACTAGCTCTTTGTCGGATCTTTTCATTTCACAGGTGTTTATACACTTGTGGCTTATAAAAAAAAACCATGTTTGTTAGTGTAAGATCCGTCTTTTAGAAAACATGATTTCTTTGGCGCGTGGTCCTTTGAAAATACCACTTGCAGATGCGTAGATCTGCTAGTTTTAAACACCATTGTATAAGTTAAAACATTTTTACACAAGTTCATGTTTCATGTGTGGTAGAGTTTCACCTTTTAACCCTTGTATTATCCAAAACAAGCTTATGTTAAGATCAACGATCTTACCAAACCGGGTTAAGCGGTGATCCGAGCTACCACATCATAGATCGGGTTTAAATAATCACATATTTCGAATACTACAACTTTTACACAACACATATGCTATTAACCACCAATATTAGCATTTTAAGTAGACTTTTATGTATGAAATTGTATGTTAACGATATTTAACCGACACAAATCCTTTTAACCACCTTAGATAAGTTCAAAAATGAGTTTTAAGTGTTATACCTCTAGCTCAAGGCTAGGGAAGATTCTTGACGAAAAACGGGTGGATAAAAGCCAAAGAAAGAGGTCCTTCGAACTCCGGGTGCACCAAGACTCCTAATACGCAACCCTTAAAGCTTGTATGATCTTGGAACTTGAAGATAAAAATCGAAAATGATGGATAAGGGGGGTGGGGGTCTCGGCCGTGAATCAAGAGAGGAGAGGAGAGAGTGAAATGTGGTGGGTTGTGAAGTGTAAGTAATCTTGTGTTAAGCTTAGGTTTTATAGGTAAATCATAAGTGTTTTATCCATTGGAAATTATGTAGGCTAGATATTTAGCAAAAGAATTAAAATATTGATCAAGTACTAAGTGGGTGTCCCCCATGAGAACCGATTTTGTAAGGGGGGGGGGGGGGGGTTATTTGGTTAGTTTGTAACTAATCTCCAAGTATTAGTTAGGTTATTAGGATTTTAATATTAGTTACTAGAGTGTTATGCATTAACCCGGGTGTTAGGGTATACGGGGACCCTAACTGGCTCAGAAAAATGTAAATAGTGAAAATAATAATATTTTCATGTTCCGGGTAAGATCCGGTTGTTCGGTTGGATAGTAATCCGTTAAAGCGCTTAATAAAGCTTTAAAGTGTCGTTATGGTTATCTTTAGTGACACAGTTCATATCCGACACTTTGGAAAGTGTCTAGTAATATTTTTCTCATGTTTTGGCACTCTACTAGTCAGCTAGAAGCTGGATTATTTATTAAAGTGCTGTGTTTTGTACTTAAAGTACGTTTTAGGCACATCCAGTCACTGTGACTTATCCCTAGAGACGCAGTTCTACAACCCTTATATCCCTACACTCCCCATGAGTGTAGCAAACTATCTCAGGCTCTTTCAGGCCTTAGAGGCAGTGTCTGCCTGATGCTGGCTTTATCAGCATGTTCAATAGGTTATCCGTGTATTGTGCTACTGTGCTTTTTGTGCATCATGGTTGTCACTAGGGTTCAGCATGTAAATAATGTAGTGACAGCAAGCAAGTATGATGCATGTATCAGATATCAAGTAGCAGTTCATCAGCTAGTTCAAACAAGCACAGTAATTAAGCAGTAATTAATCATTAATTAAGTCGTATGGATACCTGGTTTAGTGCGGGTTGTCACATTCTCCCCCCGTTAAATAAATTTCGTCCCGAAATTTAAGTTCTGCTTGTAGATGCAGAGTTCTTAGGAAATAAGTGGGGGTATTTCTCTTTCATCCGGTCCTCACGTTCCCAGGTGAATTCAGGACCATGTCTGGCATTCCAACGAACTTTGACGAGTTTGACACTGCTCCGGCGGGTCTTGTTCACTTTCCAATCCGTGACCTCGACAGGTTCCTCAACGAAGTGGAGCGTGTCGTCAACATGAATCTCGTCGATGGGAATGGCAACGTCAACTTGAGTTGGACTTTTCTTTAGATTGGATACATGAAATGTATCGTGAACACCATTCAGTTCAGCAGGTAGGTCCAACTTATATGCTACTAGTCCTATTCTCTCCAGAATTCTGAAGGGACCAATGTAGCGCGGATTTAACTTCCCACGCTTCCCAAAGCGCGCCACCCCTTTCCAGGGTGAAACTTTCAATAACACCATTTCTCCAACTTGGAAATCCACATATTTCCGGTTTGGATCCGCATAGGCCTTTTGTCTGTGGCGAGCTGCTTCGATGCGTTTAAGAATTTGCGCGATCTTGTCTGTCGTCTCTTGGACGATTTCGGGACCTGCAAGTTGTCTATCTCCGGCGTCAGCCCAACATAGGGGTGATCGGCACTAGCGTCCGTAAAGGGCTTCAAATGGCGCGACACCAATACTGGTGTGGTAGCTGTTGTTGTATGAAAATTCGACCAAAGGTAAGTGTTTATCCCAGCTACCGCCCAAGTCCATAACACATGCCCTCAGCATGTCTTCTAAAGTCTGTATCGTTCGCTCGCTCTGGCCGTCAGTTTGCGGATGAAACGCAGTGCTCAGATTCAATTGTGAGCCAAAGGCTTCCTGGAAGGATTGCCATATCCTTGATACAAACCTTCCGTCTCTATCAGAGATGATTGAGAGAGGTACTCCATGGCGTGCTACAATCTCTCTCATGTATATTTCCGCAAGTTTACTAGTACTGTCTTTCTCTCTGATTGGCAGAAAGTGTGCGGACTTTGTTAGGCGGTCAACTATCACCCAAATCATATCATGGCCTCTTGGCATTCTTGGCAATTTCGTAATAAAATCCATGGAGATTTGTTCCCATTTCCACTTGGGAATCTCAGGTTGTTGCAGCAGCCCTGAAGGCTTCTGGTATTCCGCTTTAACCTTAGCGCACGTTAAACATTTGCTCACGTAAATAGCAACATCGCCTTTCATCCTAGGCCACCAGTAATAATCTTTGAGATCCTGGTACATCTTATCCGCTCCAGGGTGGATAGAGTACCGTGATTTGTGAGCTTCATCAAAAATAACCTTCCTTAAATCACCAAACAGAGGAACCCAAATCCTTTTCTCAAAACATAACGTTCCTTCCTCGTTTGGTACCAAAAGCTTCTCCATCCCACGGAGATATTCCTCTTCAAGATTCCTTTCCTTGAGAGCTTCCTTTTGTGCGGCACGAATGCGCAAGGAAAGATCTGTCCGTATAATCATTTCCAAAGCCCTAACCCTTATGGGCTTGATTCTCTCTTTACGACTTAGGGCATCGGCGACCACGTTCGCCTTCCCTGGATGATACTTTATCTCGCAGTCGTAGTCGTTTAGCAACTCAACCCATCGTCTTTGCCTCATATTCAACTCCTTCTGGTTGAATATATGCTGTAGGCTCTTGTGATCTGTGAAGATTGTACACTTTGTACCGTAGAGGTAGTGTCTCCAGATCTTTAAAGCGAAAACCACTGCGCCAAGCTCTAAATCGTGTGTGGTATAGTTCTTTTCGTGCACCTTCAGTTGACGTGATGCGTAAGCAATGACCTTTTGACGTTGCATCAACACACAACCCAATCCTGGACGCGATGCGTCGCAGTATACCACAAAATCGTCAGTACCTTCCGGTAGAGCTAAGATTGGCGCATTACAGAGCTTATCCTTCAATATCTGAAATGCTTCATCCTGTTTGATTCCCCAATCAAACTTCCTTTCCTTCTGCGTGAGGAGCGTCAATGGTTGAGCGATCTTTGAAAAATTCTCAATGAATCTTCGATAGTAGCCAGCCAAACCCAAGAATTGTCGAATCTCGGTTGGCGTCTTTGGCGTTTCCCAATCCTTGATCGCCTCGATCTTTGTTGGATCCACGTGGATTCCGTCTCCATTTACCACGTGCCCAAGGAATTGCACTTCACGTAGCCAAAACTCGCACTTAGAGAATTTGGCATACAGCTGTTCCTTCTTCAGCAGCTCCAAAATAGCTCTTAGATGTTGTTCGTGCTCGGCCTTCGTCCTTGAATAAATTAAAATGTCATCGATGAATACAATTACGAACTTATCCAAGTACGGCTTGCAAACTCTATTCATCAAATCCATAAAAACTGCAGGTGCGTTTGTCAGACCAAACGGCATAACAAGGAACTCGTAGTGTCCATAACGAGTTCTGAAGGCTGTCTTCGGGATACTTTCCTCCTGTATCCTTAACTGATGGTGTCCAGATCGAAGATCGATCTTTGAGTAAAAGCTTGAGCCTTGCAGTTGATCAAACAGATCATCGATTCTTGGCAGAGGGTACCTATTCTTGATCGTCAGCTTGTTCAGTTCCCTGTAGTCGGTGCACATTCGAAAACTACCGTCCTTCTTCTTGACAAACAGGACCGGAGCTCCCCAAGGCGAGAAGCTTGGTCGGATAAAACCCTTGTCTAACAACTCTTGAAGTTGTGTTGACAGTTCCTGCATCTCAGACGGAGCAAGTCTATACGGTGCCTTAGCCACAGGCGCGGCGCCTGGAACTAAGTCAATGTGAAACTCTACTTGCCTCTGAGGTGGCAGTCCAGGTAAGTCTTCTGGGAAGACTTCTGGATATTCCCTCACGACAGGGATGTTTTCGATTCTTGGCTCAGCAGCCTTCTTATCCACAATGTGTGCCAGAAAAGCAACACATCCTTTCTGCAAACACTTCCTTGCTTTCAAGCAGCTGATAAATCTTAGCGGCGTGTCACGCTTCTCTCCGTGAACCACAATTGTCTCACCATCATCGGTTGGGATACGAACAACTTTTTCGTGACATACTATCTCAGCCTTGTTGCCTGATAACCAATCCATTCCTACCACCACGTCGAAACTTCCCAACTGGACTGGTAGTAGGTCCAGAGCAAACTCACGTTCTCCCAATTCAATCACACAACCTCTGATAACTTCGTTGGCTTCTACTAACTTTCCATTAGCTAATTCGATTGAATACGGTATGTCTAACTTATTAGCGGCTAAACCAAGCATATTCTTAAATTCTAGCGACACGAAGCTATAATCGGCACCAGTATCAAATAAAACGGATGCATAGCGTTGATTTACAGGGAACGTACCAGTAACAACATTGGGGTCCTGGCGCGCTTCCCTTGCTTCGAGTTGGAACACTCTTCCACGGGCTTGGTTTAAGTCTGGGCAGTTTTTCTTGAAATGCCCGATATCACCGCAGTTGTAGCATCCAAGTCTTTGCCCGTTTCCACCTCCATTACCAGCTTGATTGTTCTGATTACGGTTCACGTTACCAACTTGATTTGCGTTGCCTCGGTTCCCATTACCTCCATTGTTTCCTTGTGGGCGATTTCCAATTCCACCCCTGCTATTGTTTCTGTTTCCAAATCCTCCTTGGCCTCCCTGGCCAGTAGTGGCCCAACATGAATCCTTCAAGTGGCCAGGTTTTCCACACGAATCACATACCTTTAAACCACATCGGCCAGAATGGTGACGCTGGCAGGCGTTGCACTTGGGCTGGGTGCCCATGTATCCTCTTCCTTTCTCTCTTCTACCAGCTGTAACCTGAGCTGGCGTGTCTGATCCTCCTTTCTTAACCACTACACTAGCGCCCTGCTTGAAGTTTGAGAACTTCCGTTTGTTACCTCCTGATGACTCGACGTGAGTCTCTGCCTTCTTCGTCTTGATCTCATCAAACTTGTTCAGGCGGATGGCCTCTTCGGTGAGAGCCACGCTTAAATCAATCGCCTCAGTGATAGTTGCTGGTTTGGATGAGGTCACCATACTTATGATTTGAGGAGCTAATCCCCAAATGAAGCGCTCGATTCGCTTGTATTCTGGTGTAACCATGTAAGGAACCACTTGAGATAAGTCGTGAAACCTTTGAACGTATTCTGCGACCTTTGGACCGTCCATTTTCAAGTGCCAAAACTCGGTCTCCAATCGCTGGATTTCTGCGCGCGAACAGTACTTCTTGTGCATAAGTTCTTTTAGTTCGGTCCAGGTCAGCGCGTAGGCAGCAGCTTCGCCTAGTGTCTGTACTTGTAGATTCCACCAAGAGAGGGCTCCATCCAAGAATAGCCCTGAGATATAGGTGACTTGCTGATCCAGCGCGCATTTTCTCATGCGAATAACAGACTCGGTTTTCTCAGCCCAACGAACAAAGGCGACAGCACCTCCAGTACCATCGAAGTTGACCGGTTTGCAGTCTAGAAACTGCTTGTAGGTGCATCCTGCACATACATTATAACATACGTTTGGCGTTAGCATTACTGCTAGAGATATCCAGTTAGGTCACGGTACGTCTTAATGACTTAGTATTACCGTGAGGTGGATTGTTATTGCCTTGGTTAATACTTCCGCTCGTTCCGGGCTGAGATGCTGCATATTGTGCTATGGCAGCAGCAATAATCTGCTGGAGTTCTGCCTCATTGGTTGGCATGTGTGGCTCACGTCTCGGCGGCATCTTCTAAAAGATGGTTTAAGTTGGTCAGGCCATAGTAAAACGTACGTATATAGTAATAGTAATAGCACATAACATCGCATGTTATCAACACATCACAAATACCAATCACACATCATCCCATGTCATAATAATACAAATAAGCAATCAAGCGAATCAAATATGATGAGAATACTGCGATTGCCATATATCGAGACCACATAGTAAGTGTATCAGTACATCATAGTGTCATACAATCATCCATCAACTAGGGGCTACATCACCCCTGTCCAAAAACTACATCAATCAGTGTCAATACATCAAATACAAGTCAACAAAAGTCAGAATCAACTGTGGTCTCCAAAAATACTGTGCAATCCAACAATCGCCGTCTTCTCATCCTCGTCTACCCAAACAGCACTGATGAGCTCTATACAGATGGTGGTGGAGGAGGGGGAAAGTGGGTGTAAAACAAACGACGTAACTGGAGCCAGTCCTCCTCCTGGGCTCGCTGAGTACGAATGATGGAAGCAATCTGCTGCTCTAATGTAGAGAGACGGGCAGCATAATCTGGAGGTAAAGGTCGAAATGGCTGCAGAGGAGAGTGCGTCTGACCATGGCATGGACACGGTGGCAGCTGAGCTCTCTCGAGCTCCTGGATGCGCTGCGTGTGTGACTCATGCTGAGCTACAAAAGACATCAAGACGTCCTCGATAGTGTGTCCCATGTGGAAAGCATGGTAGGGATCAGTAGGTGGCATACCAGAGTCTGGTGCCCAAAGAAACGGCTCACTAGTGGGGTCGAAAGGTGCCACATGAAATGGAGCAACAGCGGGTGGAACAGATGGCATCTGTGGTATGAAAGGGATAGGCATCGGTACATGCCCAACAGGATGGGCTGAAGAACCCTCTCCAGGCCTCGCTGGAGGTACAAACTGTGGAACCTGAAAAGAAAAATCAACATGTCGCGAAACAGGGATCTGAGGGGGAAAAGGCGGTACATCCTCATCAGCAGGTATCCAACCGTGCTGTGCATGCTCATCTGGTGGATCCATGCGTGCCGCGAACAGTGCATGCTCGGGCTCTAGTGGAACGGGATCAAGTGGGGGAGCAACAACAGGGTGAACAGGTGCAATGTGCTCAACGGGAGGGTCAACAGGTATAGCGACAACGGGTAAAGGATCAACAGGATCAACAATGACATGATCGCCCTCCATCAAAGGAACATCCACGGGGAGATCATCAGCAACAGGCTCAAAAGGGATGTCACCATGTACTGGGTCATGCTCAGGTATGGGGTCCAGAGCGGCTGCCTGCTCAGGAGCAATGGCAGGCTCGAGGTCGTCAAAAGCCATCTCTAAATCAAAATCTGGGTCAATAGGATCAAATGGGTCAACAGGGTCTACTGGATCCTCCATAAACTGATCCATGGGAACGAACTCTAAGTCACGATCTGGGTCGAATCCTGGGGGAAACATAGGATCGGAATCCCCCTCATCATCATGGTCGGAAACAAAACTGGGGATAGGGGCAACAGAAGATGCCTGATCAGGATCTGATCCATGAGAGAAGTGCTGCGCACTCTGGATGTGTGAGGGTACAGAGGCCATAGACTCAAAGGAGTCTGGGACTGGGGAGTGAGCAGGTGACTCCGCGGCGGGAGCATCTGCGATCAACAAGGGACCATCAGCAGCATGAAGGGCCTCGCCCTGAGCATCCTCCTCGAAAGGCTCCTCCTCAAACATATCGACATCATCCTCCTCGTCATCGATAGGCAAATCGTAAACAGGGTACGAAGCAAGCGGTATAGGGGCAGGGATCAATGCGAGTGGTAGATCCCCGGCCAAAGGACCATCTGCGAGCTCGCCAGCACCGTCAGGTAATGCGAAGGGCTGGAAATCGTCTTCATCTGTGCTCGTGACGTCGGATGTGTGAACCTCGTGCTCCGATGACTCTAGGTCGTCTGATACGATAGGCCTAGGGCCTGTGGTGTCTGAACCACCAGTGTCTGTAGAATCCATGTGTCTGTAACATATACACAAACATGCACAAATAGTCAATCATATAATCAAATAATCACATAAGTCACCAAGTAAGGTATCACATAATTCTCCTAGTCTTGCTAGCCAATTTCTCCCAGTCTTTAAGTCTGCTCTATCCTCCACCTCGACCACTTAGATCGAGCCTCGATCCTCCAGACCGAGCCTCAGCCTTCATGACTGAGCCTATACTTCCTAGCCATCTACCTTGGTCACTTAGACCAAGCCTCGATCCTCCAGACCGAGCCTCAGCCCTCCAGGCTGAGCCTAAAATAAATCAACGTGCTCAACTACCTCGGTCACCTAGACCGAGCCTCGATCCTCCAGATCGAGCCTCAGCCCTCCAGGCTGAGCCTATAATTAATAAAATGTGCTCAACATTTGTTTGTAAAAAGTTTTGGATCTGGACTTAAGTGGTATGCAGAAAAATGTTTTCGTGAGAGCCCTAGTGATCATAGTCTAGACTAGAGAAGGAATCCTAGTTCGCTATGATCAGAGCTCTGATACCAAGCTGTCACACCCTGGCTTTGCGGAAGCGTGGTTAATTTGGTGTGACTTCTTAATACCATAGCTTAATCATAACAAAGCTATATGAGTTAAAAACATGCAAGATCATCCATTAAGTTTTGAAAACCAAATACAGTACCATTGTTTAACGGGAACATACCCTAACAACCATAACCTTGTTCAACAGACATTACAAACTTAAAGCATAACATAAACATGGTTTAAGGATTGTGTCTTGTCCAGGTAAGAGACACATCCCCTAAACCCCGGATGACCTTGGAAACTAGTGCAGCGGAAAACATGCCATACCGTGCCAGATCTCGTTAATTTCCTGAAATACATGTAAGTTGAAAAATCAACAATAAAGTTGAGCGAGTTCATGTGTAAGTGAGTATGTAAAACACTTGTAAGTATAAAAGTTCCCTGGTATGTAGCAGTGTAAGGAAAAACAAAGAGATCACCAATGGGTTGCAAAGCCATTGATATGTGTGAAGTGCAAGTAGGAAGACACAAACCTAGCGGATTTATGCGTTGGGCACAAAGTCACCCCGAGGTCCGTTCTGTTTGGGCCTGGGGCTGGGCTCGCTACACCCAGATAGATCTACCGCTCCTGTCCCTCGGTCCTACCTTGAGGATTAATGGCCTCAAGTTTCCGCCTACCCACTCACATGATCTGAATAATAACCCTCCTTACGCTAACCATACCATGTATAAAGTACTTGTAAACAAAGTAACATGTATTTCACCCCCGCAGTTAAGAAAACTGAAAACAGTTAGAGAAAAGGGGGACATGAACTCACAGTGAAGCGTCTCTACCAAGTATCTCCAAATCGGAAAGCTGTGCGACGACCTACAAGTGCTAATTCTATTAGACGGACGGCCGTGCCTTAGCTTTATAGTTTAAGTTTTTGGGAAATAGTTAGACAACCATTTCGTGTTTATGTTCTGTATATACTTGGTAGTTAAACTCCTTCCCAAGGATGGGGGATACGATACATGTGCGTAAGTTACGTTTTAATAATCGAGTGGTAATATAATTACCGGTGTAACTTATATATTCATGTGAAAGCGTTCGTATTATTTTGAAATCGTTGACGTTTGTAAATATTATTTTTACTCCTAAAAATAATATTTATGTATTTTCACAAAATAATCATAAACAGTGTTGTGACAATATATTTATCACGTTAAATTTTGTGAAAATCCCACCTCCGAATTTTAGTAAATAAAGTCATGGCGAAATTTATATTTTGAAAATATGTCAAAAATAATTCTAACACTTGTGGTGTCAATAATTCTAAGTGTTAGGCTTTTAGAAAAATTTCGCCAGAGTTTCCTCTGTAACTGGAGGTGGCCACGCTTTCAAGCGTATCATTTTCTTTTACAAAATCAATTCAACAACTTCTTTATTCAATCAAACAATTTCCGACACATCAAACTAGTCGACAAGTATGTAAATCGCATAATCGCATGAACTTGTAGTTTTTCCGCAACTATAGTGTAAATCCCATTATATTTTGTAGATCTTTATATAAAGTAACTTTGATCTCGTGAAAACCTCGTGTTTAGAGAAATCCGTCTTTACAACTTCTAGTAACATTTGACAAAACTAGCTCTTTGTCGGATCTTTTCATTTCACAGGTGTTTATACACTTGTGGCTTATAAAAAAAAACCATGTTTGTTAGTGTAAGATCCGTCTTTTAGAAAACATGATTTCTTTGGCGCGTGGTCCTTTGAAAATACCACTTGCAGATGCGTAGATCTGCTAGTTTTAAACACCATTGTATAAGTTAAAACATTTTTACACAAGTTCATGTTTCATGTGTGGTAGAGTTTCACCTTTTAACCCTTGTATTATCCAAAACAAGCTTATGTTAAGATCAACGATCTTACCAAACCGGGTTAAGCGGTGATCCGAGCTACCACATCATAGATCGGGTTTAAATAATCACATATTTCGAATACTACAACTTTTACACAACACATATGCTATTAACCACCAATATTAGCATTTTAAGTAGACTTTTATGTATGAAATTGTATGTTAACGATATTTAACCGACACAAATCCTTTTAACCACCTTAGATAAGTTCAAAAATGAGTTTTAAGTGTTATACCTCTAGCTCAAGGCTAGGGAAGATTCTTGACGAAAAACGGGTGGATAAAAGCCAAAGAAAGAGGTCCTTCGAACTCCGGGTGCACCAAGACTCCTAATACGCAACCCTTAAAGCTTGTATGATCTTGGAACTTGAAGATAAAAATCGAAAATGATGGATAAGGGGGGTGGGGGTCTCGGCCGTGAATCAAGAGAGGAGAGGAGAGAGTGAAATGTGGTGGGTTGTGAAGTGTAAGTAATCTTGTGTTAAGCTTAGGTTTTATAGGTAAATCATAAGTGTTTTATCCATTGGAAATTATGTAGGCTAGATATTTAGCAAAAGAATTAAAATATTGATCAAGTACTAAGTGGGTGTCCCCCATGAGAACCGATTTTGTAAGGGGGGGGGGGGGGGGTTATTTGGTTAGTTTGTAACTAATCTCCAAGTATTAGTTAGGTTATTAGGATGCTGGCTTTATCAGCATGTTCAATAGGTTATCCGTGTATTGTGCTACTGTGCTTTTTGTGCATCATGGTTGTCACTAGGGTTCAGCATGTAAATAATGTAGTGACAGCAAGCAAGTATGATGCATGTATCAGATATCAAGTAGCAGTTCATCAGCTAGTTCAAACAAGCACAGTAATTAAGCAGTAATTAATCATTAATTAAGTCGTACGGATACCTGGTTTAGTGCGGGTTGTCACACTAACAAGGTTGTATAACTGACTCAACTCGGATAGACCTATTTCAACACTTTCCTGCTCAATGATGTTTTCAAGGGTATAAAGAACTCTCCACATTATGGGCATGGCTTGTATGTAACACATACCCGTGTGTGTGAAGAAGGATTGTGTAAAAGCAGGGAAAGGATAAGAAAACCCTATCAGAAAAGGGGTTGCCAGAAAAGAGACCCAAGCATCGGAGGTACAATCGCTCTTCATTGAAGAGTCGAAGGACCTGAAGACAGTTTCTGCCGGAAAGCAGTGACGAATCCGGTCAATTTCAGGATCGGTGAAACGGCAGAGCTCCAACGAAGGGTTTTTGGTAACACCCTGGCTTTTCAAGGGGCTGTCTTTTGTAGGATCCTTAGTAGGTGAGGATCGGAGAGTCATCTTCGCCATGGATGCTTGGAGAATAGAGGTTCGGAAGAAAAGAATTTAGAGAGAAAGAAAGAGAGAGTACATGTTTGGTCTCCGGGTGAAGATTTAAAGGAGTGAAACGCTTGAATTTAAATGCATCTTGATCCTTATCTCTAACCCTGTAATGATGATTTTGTAGAAGGTCTTGTCGCTGAAGTCATATTGCAACGGCTAGTCCTATTGCAACGACTATATTTACGCTAACCAATTCGTTCGAGATAAAGAAGAAAATATGACTCATTAAGTTACAATTAACTCCTCATATTTTGGGGGCAATTGTTAGGGATGGATTTTCACAATCTATGGATCACGGATCCTCAAGTGCAGCCAGGATCACGAATCCTCAGTTCAGTTTTGAATTAAGGATCCTCAGAAGACGTTGCAGGACTAAGGATCCAGGATCCTCATTATAACCCTTGTACTAACAATTGTTTCCATTATGTTTGAACTTGTTTTGCAGGAGTATACGAGTGGGACTTGGTATAACCGAGATTCTAAGGGAATATGCTCCATTATTCTGCACGTGCATGGCCTTTGTGACCGTTATGGAGGTCGTGGGAAGCTAGCATCTTTTGCGGATTGTTAGTTAGCTAGTTTATTTCTATTTTTAAATGAGGATAACAAGCTAGATTAGATAATAATTAGCAACACACACTACTCTCGAGAACTCTCTGCAACTCATTGGCGATTACACACTTTTTTGCACACTAGTGATCCTTGTAACTAGCTTGTTATCATCCCGATTTGTAAACATTATTTGTGCAATATAGTTGGTGATCGGTAGCTTCCATCACCCGAGGTTTTTTGTGCCGGAGATCATACATTGATCAAGGGCTTTTTCCTCGTATAAATCCTTGTGTTCAACATTCATTTCATTCATTCTTTGTTCATACATTAGCTCATTTAATCAAGCATCACACCTCACAAAATCGAATTTGGTTACATTATCCTTGTGTGATTTTTGACCAAAACAGTCTTCCTCCCTATTCTATAACTTTATTTTCACATTTAGTTAACCTGTTTAATAACCACTTTTCCTGTAGTAGAACATTTGAAAGGTTAACTTGTGACTTATATAGAATTACCCAGGCTTGTGACGAATCCCTTAGGGATTATGTCACCAAGTTTGGAAGAGAATCCTTAGAGATCCCAAATCTTGATATTGCAACTGCTGTTGAAGCATTTAAGATGAGATTGCAAAAGGATTCTCCCTTTTACGATTGTTTTGGTCAAAAATCAAACGAAGATAATGCAACCAAACTTTCTGTTGTGAGGTGTGATGCTTGAATCAATGAACAATATTTAGGATCACTCAGAAATGTAATGAACAAGTGACACAAGGATTTATACGAGGAAAAAGCCCTTGATCAAGAGTTGATCTCCGGCATAAAAAACCTCGGGTGATGGAAACTACCGATCACCAATTCAGATTAAACAGAAAATGTATTACAACTTCGGATGATAGCGAGCTTGTTACAAGGATCACTAGAGTGGTGCAAAAAAGTGTGTAATTGCCGAGCAAACTGTCGAGAGCTGATGAGAGTAGCTACGAGTGTGTGTGTTTAGCCAAAAATAGCCAAGTGTTCTAATTTAGCTCGCTATCCCATTATAAATTTGGAAAAAAATTCTAATCTAACTAACTATCCGCATTTAATGCAAGTCTTCCACGAACTCCATAACGTCCGTATTATTCAAGCACGTGCGGAATAAAAAGGGAATATGCTCCAGGAATATCGCCAAGACCAAGTCCAAACGCGTACTCCTGCAAAACAACATCATATTCAAAGCAGACAATCGTTAGTGTAAGGATCCTCATGATGATCCTGGATCCTGATCCTACAATACTCTATGAGGATCACTAATTCAAACAGAATTGAGGATCCCTAAGCCCTACAGTAATTGAGGATCACTGATCATTGGAAAATCCTCCCCTAACAATTGCCCCCAAAATATAAGGAGTAATTTGTAAATAAACGAGTTATATTTTCTCGTTCTTATCCGTAACAAACCAACGGATATATAGTCGTTACTTTCTGACTAGCCGTTGCCAATCTGACGTCACTGAAGTGACTATCCTGCAAAATCATGATTATAAATTGAAGTTAGAGATAAGGGTTAGGAGGCATTTAAATTCGTGCATTTCATCCTTTAAATCCTCATTCGAAGATTTGATCAGGTACTTCTCTTTCCTTTCTCTCTTCATCTTCTCATTCTGTTTCTTCTTCTTCACCATCATCATGAACAAGATGATGCTGAGATCTTCACCGGCTAAGGATCACAAAAAGGACAGTCCCTTGAAGAGCCAAGGGATCATCGAAGGCTCTGCGAAAGAAAGATGCTGCTTTACTGATCCACAAATAGACAGGATCTGCCATTGTTTTCCGGCGAACACCGTTTTTAAATCTTTTGATCCCACCGTCCTAAGCGACTTTGTTTCTGAAACCTGGGAAGCTTTTTCGGTCACCCCATTTACGATAGGATACTCGTATCCTTTTCCTGATTTCACCCAATCTTTCTTCTCTCTCACCGGCATCTCCTACATCCAAGCAATGCCAATGATATAGAGGGTCTTGTATACCCTTGAAAGAATCATTGTTCATGAAGGTATTGATCTGGGAATGTCGGAGTTAGCAGAAATGTACGACCTTGTGAGCCATGGATCTCATCGATATCTATTCAAACATAAACCTGGTGAAGAACACCCCATCTTCAAAGCCACTAAGAATGACACCAACTGGAAATGACGATTCTTCTTTGTCAGAAGGGATTCTATCCCCGATGGAAAGGATCTGCCTAGAAAATGGACCACTCATGGTAGGATAGAGGATCCTGAGAAGGATCACAGGATAACCTTGTTTCTGCTAAGGATCACTAACATCCTTTTGTTTCTATTTTGCAGCTATTACTGTTTCACACCTTATTACAACACCTGCGACGAAGGAAAGGCTTGCTGCTTTCCGGAGGCTTGATCCTGCAATAAGATCATTTCAAGTAAATACCCAGGATTCTCAAGAAGTATCCTCAGGTTCTGTTACGATGTCAAGTAAGTACCCCATTTTGTGCATAACTAAATGTTTAAATTAAAATGAAATAAGGATACTTATCTGTTTTGGATGTGTAGGTGCTGGAAAATCATCGAAGTCTGCTACCCGTTTCAGTGTCACTGACCTTGACGCTGTACGATCCTCAAAGAAGAAGCCTGCTGCTAGTCCATCCGTCACAATCCCCAAGGCAACCACCTCTAAGGGAAGGGGTGGAAAGAAAAGGAAGACTGCTGATACCCTAGAAGGCCTGCCTCTGATCCAGCATCAGTTTGAGGAATACGTTGCTGAGGTGAGAATAACTGATCCTTTAATGTGATCCTTGTACATGATCCTTCCATAATGAGGGTAAGGGATCCTGAATTGTATCCTTTCTTTTGCAGAAATTTGCTTAAATCCAAGATTACGTAGGGAGTATTGAAGAGGTTGAGCAAAAGTGTTTGGACCTCCAGAAGATCATGCTGGCCAAGGATCAGAGGATTGCCTCCCTCGAAAATGATGTCAATCTGGTGAAGAGGGAACTTGTCCTAGCTCACATCACTGCTGACCAAGAGAAGGCTGAAATCACAAATGATGCCAAAGTCTCCGCTGCCATTACTATGTATAAAACCAAGTTGCAGTGGCCCAAGAAGCTCAGGATCCTAACTTTGACAAGGTCAACTGGGACATAGAGGGCTAGACGGCTAGGTTAGCTGAGCTGGACGACGAAGAAGAGGCTAGTGAAGTCCTAGCAATCGAGGCTGGCGACAGCTGGAGGAGCTGGTGAAGGTGATGGTGATGCAGCAAAGGTGTAGGCTACTGAAATGGGCGATGATGGATATTTCTAGACGTGGCCGGAGCCCATTTTTTTATAGTTTGGTAATGGTTTTTGTTTTGATGATGTTTTTCTGAACAACGCTGGTCTGTAATAACTTTAGACAATAGTTTCTAGGGTTGAGGATCATGGATCCTTGGACAATAGGTAGGATAATGGGTGGTGGATGGATCCTCTGTTTGGGGGATGAAGCCACTCGTTATCCTTCCGTCTTTATTTCATGCACTCTTAAGACCCGTTAACAATGGACACCCTTTGCCAACCCATGTGGACGGGCCACGTTTTGCTGGTAGAAACGTGGGTTGGAAATTTTGACAACCTTGAGGGGTTTAACGTTTTATGAATAAATAAAATCTTAACTTTTTGGCTATTTCCCGTGTTGTTATGCTTGTGAATACTTTACTTTTCAATTGTTGTGATATATATTTTGTCTGAATTTATTAAGTAAAGAGGAAAAAAATTTAAGAAATATCCTCAAAAAGTTTAGGATATGATCAAAGATCACATATCCTATAGTCGACAAGTTCTGAAAAGTAGTGTAGTTTAAGGATCATAAGTTTAGTTGTCAAAGGATAAGGGTCACTTATGTAAATAATAAATAAAATCAAAGTAATTAAGGATCATACCTGAGAATCCAAGTTAGGATCCTAACCTTTAACACTTATAATCAGGATAACCAAAAGACAAACCTTAGTAGAAGGTAAGGATCAAGGATCCTTGGTCATCTAGCTTCAAAAACCTGAAATAGGATACAACTTGGGACTAAGCCAATATAAGATAAAAGTTAGTAACTGGGGACAAGCCCAACAATTCTGGGGACAAGCCCAAAGGATAACTAGGGACAAGCCCAAAGGATAACTGGGGACAAGCCCAAAGGATCGTGTGTAAACTGGTGTATGGCCCTCACTGGCGACTATCCAAACTTAGTGACATGAAAATGCCAAAACCTTAGCTAATGTGAAAACGTTAGAAACCTTAGGAACGGATGTATGGTACGTCTACCATTATACGTAGGATCCTGAATACAGCCAATACAATGAAATTGTCAGCCCCTAAAGCGAGTACTGTTCCCATTGCCATGAACAGTACCAGGATCATCGTGCGCTACTGGCGAAACTAGGGACAGGCCCAAACTGGGGTTAAGCCCAAATAACTGGGGTCAAGCCCAAATAACTGGATACTTCTGTGGATACTCAATCCTTTGTTAAGGATACCTGAACCTTCAAAACTCAGAATCAAGTGAAAGGAGGATAAAGGATCCAGGATCCTTATCCTTATATAAGATAACTAAAGAATGAAATAGTTTGAGATTAGAATATTACCAAAGTGAGGATCATCTGTCCTGTAAGGATCCTTCGAGGATACTTGTCTGGTAAGGATCATGGATCCTTATTACATGAAGTATTTCTTCAAATGGACAGCGTTCCAAGCTCTTGGTAGCAAATCACCTTCCATTGTTAGCAATCGATATGCCCCATTTCCTGCCTCAGCTTCGATCAAGTAAGGGTCTTCCCACTTTGGTGCCAACTTTCCATCAGCAGGATTGGTCGTATTCTGAAATGCTTTCCTTAACACCATATCACCGACTTGGAATTTCCTGATCCTAACATTTTTGTTGTAGGCTCCAGCCATCCTTTGTTGATAACTGGCCATCCTTATCCTTGCCAAATCCCTGAGTTCTTCTATGGTATCCAAATCTTGAACCAAGTTTTCAGTATTTTCTTCAGGATCACGAATGCTTGTTCTTGCAGTAGGAACCACCATCTCTGTAGGGATCACTGATTCTGCCCCAAATTCCAAAGAAAATGGAGTTTGGCCAGTGGCATTCTTGGGAGTTGCCCTATCAGCCCATAGTACATAAGGTAGTTCTTCTGCCCACTTTCCTTTCTTAGATCCAAGCTTTTTCTTCAAATTATTAATGATGATCTTGTTGGATAATTCTGCCTGACCATTAGCTTGTGGGTGGACTGGTGTTGATGTTATCATCTTAATCCCCCAGCTGTCACAAAAGTTAGTAGTTCTACTCCCAATAAATTGGGATCCATTATCACAAACAATTTCAGAAGGGATACCAAATCTAGTAATAATGTTTCTCTTAATAAAGGATATCACTTCCTTTTCTCTGACTTGAGTAAAGGCTTCAGCCTCTATCCACTTGGAGAAGTAATCAGTCATAGCAAGCATGAATACTTTTCCACCAGGTGCTTTAGGAAGCTTACCAACTATATCCATTCCCCATCTCATAAATGGCCAAGAAGAGGATATAGGATGCAAAAGCTCTACTGGTTGGTGAAGGATATTACTGTGTCTCTGACAAGGATCACATTTCTTGGCATATTCCACAGCATCCTTCTTCATAGTAGGCCAATAGTATCCTGTCCTCAGGATCCTTGAGAACAATGCTCTGCCCCCAGTGTGGTTTCCACAATCTCCTTCATGGAAATCCTTTAGGACTTCTTGGTTTTCAGGATCCTCAATGCATCTTAGATATGGACCTGCAAGAGATCGTTTATATAATATGTTATTCAATATTGTAAATTGAGATACTTTGATTTTGAAAGCCCTGGGGTTTTCTCCTGTAGGAATCTCTCCATGTTGTATGTATCTCATGATTGGAAGGATCCAAGATCCTGAATGAGATTGAGTATCATCACTAGGGATGATTGCAGAATCCTCTCCTATCTCCATGGCTACATGATCCTCGATAGCAGGGGTCAGGATGTGGATAATAGGGATCTTGATATTCTTCGGGATCTTCAAGGATGATCCTAGATTGGCTAATACATCAGCCTCTGCATTCTCTTCCCTTGGTACCTGTGTCAAACTAAAGGAAACAAAAGAGAGTGCCAATTCTTTGACTATCTCTGAATATTTGATTAGCTTTTCACCTTTAACAGCATAGGATCCATTAAAGTGATTAGTGATCAATAATGAATCTACATGTACCTCAAGATACCTGATCCTCATCTGCTTAGCAATTTGCAAACCAGCTATCAAGGCTTCATACTCAGCCTCATTATTAGTAGTTTGAAATTCACAAGCTATGGAGTGGGGTATTATGTCCACCTGTGGCGATTTTAGTAGTATTCCAAGCCTTGTTCCTTTTACATTAGAGGCTCCATCAGTGAAGAGTATCCAAGGATCCTTAGTTTCTTCAAGCTGTTGGACTTCTAACTCAGCTTCCTTTTGTAAGTCACTACTGAAATCTGCCACAAAGTCAGCTAAGGCTTGGGATTTAATGGCAGTTCTAGGCTCATATCTTATATCATATGCACTAAGCTTCACTGCCCACTTAGCCATCCTTCCTGACATTTCAGGTTTCCTGAGAACATTCTTAATTGGAAAATTAGTCTTAACAATAATGGCATGAGTCTCAAAATAATGTCTTAATTTAGTAGATGCCATAATTAATGCAAGGATAAGTTTCTCTAAGTGTGAATACCTGGATTCAGCATCAAGTAAACTCTTACTTACATAATAAACAGGATGTTGTGTACCTTGGTGATCCTTAACAAGGACCGCACTTACTGCTTTTGAGGATACTGCTAGGTATAAGGATAATATATCCCCCTTTTCTGGTTTCATCAAGGCGGGGGCTGAGGATAGGTAATCCTTAAGAGCTTTGAGGGCACTTTCATGCTTCTCAGTCCATTCAAATTTCTTGTTCTTCCTCAGGATGTCATAGAATTCCTTGCACTTTTTTAAGGATTTGGATATGAACCTGTTCAAGGCTGCGATCCTACCTGTCAATCTTTGCACATCCTTGGCATTGGTAGGAGATTTTATATTCACAATAGCCTTAATCTGCTCTGGACTTGCTTCAATGCCCCTCTTTGTCACCATATAGCCTAAGAATTTACCTGCTTTAACACTAAAATGACACTTGGAAGGATTTAGTTTCATATTAAATTTATCAAGGATATTGAATGCTTCCTCCAAGTCTTTAAGGTGATCCTCAGCTTTCTTGGACTTAACCACTATGTCATCTATATAGACTTCCATAGTGTGTCCAATTTGTTCCTTGAACATCATATTGACTAGCCTTTGATAAGTAGCACCTGCATTCCTCAGTCCAAATGGCATAGCAATATAACAATATATACCAGTTGGGGTCATAAAGGCTGTATCCTCTTGATCAGATGGTTCCATCTGAATTTGCTGAAATCCAGATGAAGCATCCATAAAAGTCAACAACTCAAGACCCGCGGTAGCATCCACCATGGAGTCAATGTGGGGTAATGGGAAAGGATCCTTGGGACATGCCTTGTTTAAATCAGTAAAATCGACACATACCCTCCACTTTCCATTTTTCTTTTGAACAACAACCACATTGGCTAACCATCTTGGATACTTAACCTCTCTTATCATACCTGCCCGAAGTAGTTTATCTACCTCCTCCTGGATAATAGCATTCCTTTCAGGTGCAAACTTCCTTCTTTTTTGATGAATTAGCTTGAATGACCTGTCAATGCCGAGTTTATGAGTAATTATATCTTTAGATATACCTGTCATATCCTCATGCTTCTAGGAAAAGGTAGTTTTCCTTCTTTTAAGGAATGATACTAGATCCTGTTCAATGTCGCTAAGGATCCCTGATCCTATGAAGATCTTGGATTCAGGATCATGAGGATCCATGAGGATTTCCTTTACATCCTGCTCTCTTGCCTCCAAGACATCTCTTGAAGGACACTTTAATTGCTATTTCTCACTTGGTCTTGAGGCTGGCTTCATTAACGAGGTATAGCAATTCTTAGCTTCTTGTTGATCACTCTTAATTTTCACCACTCCCCATGGACTAGGAAGCTTTACACATTGATGATATGTGGATGGGACTGCCTTCATGTCATGTATCCACGGCCTGCCAAGGATAACATTACAACATGATAAGCAATCTATAACACAAAATTTTTTATAAGAATGAAGTCCTTCAATATAGATGGTAAGTTTGATGTCCCCCAATGTGTTCTTGGTTTCTCCACTGAATCCCACAAGGACTGAGGATCTTGGGACAATATCAGACTCCGGGATGTTCATCTTCTTGAGGACATCAAGCTGAATGATGTTCACAGAGCTTCCTCCATCGATTAGGATCCTGCGAACAAAGTGGTTAGAAATAAATAAGGTAATAACAAGATGATCATGATGAGGATCCTGGACATCAACACGATCATCCTCATCAAAGGTTATGACTTTATCCTGGGTAACAATGGAGGTCCGGATGGGTCTGTCTCCATTATCCATCTTGGTTTCCTTAGCATGTCTTTTGGCTGCTGAAAAGGAGGTACCACAAATGTCTGATCCACCAGATATGAAGTTTATAACTTGTGCGTCTGCTGGAGGAGCAGGAGCCCTTTCCGGGATCCTTTCAGGATCCTGGATCCTTGACTTCTTTCGTCCCAAAAGCTCCTTCAAATGCCCCTTGCTTAACAAGTAACCGATTTCCTTTCTAAGTGCAATAAACTCTTCAGTGAGATGCCCGAAATCCTCATGATATGCACACCACTTGGACTTATCCTTTGTAGCAGCTGGTTTATCACTTTTTCTCGGCCACCTAGCTTTCTCACCTAGATTCTGCATTGCAAGAATTAATTCATTGTTATCAACAGAAAAACAGTATTCAGAAATGGGAGGATAATCCTCATCATCCTCTTCCTGTTCCACTGCATGCACGTTCTGGTTATCAGATTTGTTGTAGGACTTTGATTTGTTGTTCCTAAAGTAGGATCCTTACTTTTCCTGTTTTGAGGATCCTGTCAGTCTTTCCTGGATCCTTTTATCATCCTCTAATCGGATGAATCTAAGGGCACTGGTTCTTACTTCATCAAGATTCCTGCAAGGGGTCATCACAAGATCATCATAGAATAATGAATCCCTAAGTAATCCCATTTTAAAGGCTTCTACAGCCGTAGCGATATCCAGGTTAGGAATGTCTAAGGATTCTTTACTAAACTTAGTGATGTAATCTCTAAGTGATTCATTTTGACCTTGTGTTACCCTATATAGATCACTAGTTAATCGTTCAAACTTTCTACTACAAGAGAATTGACTATTAAAAAATTAACTAGATTAGCAAATGAAGTAATAGAGTAAGGGGGAAGACTTAGCAGCCATTTAAGAGCAGATCCTGTGAGTGTGGATCCAAATCCCTTGCATAGACATGCTTCTTTTAACCTCTCAGGAATTGGATTGATCTCCATCCTCTCCCTGTATTGAGCTACATGCTCCTCTGGATCCGTTGAACCATCATACAGCTTCATGGATGGTATCTGGAATCTTTTTGGTATCTCAGCATCACATAAGGGTGGTGCAAAACGAGATATCCTATGGCTACCGTCTGCGATCTTAGGAATGGGCTTGACCACTCCTGGAACATTGGATATCATATCCTTAAGCTTCTGTAATTCCCTAGCCATAGCTTGATTGATACCTGTATCCTGCATAGAGCCATGGTTAGTGTTATATGAATTATTGAAAGTGTTACCTCCCAGAGGATTCGTGTTTGGAATTCCAGATGTGAATCCATATTGACGGGACTCTGGTATGATTGAAGGACCAGAGGAAGCAATGGTCTGCATTGGTATGAAGTCTCCTTGATGAACATCCGAGCTTGGAGGCTGCATACTTCTTAAGAATCCTTGATCCTGAAAGATGTTGAATCCTTGAGGCTGAGAGGATCCTTGAATCTGAAAGGATCCTGGAACCATAAAGGATCCTTGGACCTGGGAGGATCTTTGGACCTGTGAGGATCCTTGGACCTGGGAGGATCCTTGGACCTGGGAGGATCCTTGGACCTGTGAGGATCCTTGGACCTGGGAGGATCCTTGGACCTGGGAGGATCCTTGGACTGTGTGCATTCCCAAATATCCTCCTGAGCTGACGAAGGATCCCTAATGCTGAAAAGAGGATCCCGATGGCTGAAAATAGGATCCCTGAGGCTGGGAGTGAGAGCCAAATGGTTGACTCATAGTTGTTGTTCCATAACGCCTTTCTGATGGACCACTTTGATACTAGATGCCCGGAACTGCCGATTGTAGGGTAGTTACAACTGGAGTGTCAAAATTCAATTACCTTGGTATCAGAGGAGAGTGATCCTCCACTGATTTCTTCTGTTTCTTGATCTCAGCGATCTCCCGGAGGATCCTTTCGTTGGTTTTGTCCTGCTCTTGTGCGTGATCCCTCATCTGCAAAATAAGAGTAAAAAGATCATTAGTAGTAGGATTAGAGGAAACAGAAGAAGCTGGTGGTTTTGGGAAAATGGGGGTTTTTCTCCTCGCAGCATTTTCAGCATTCTTCTGGGATCCAGAAGGCGGTGGAGGCAAAGGTGGAACGCCTTGTGAAGAACTGATTGCCGGCATTGAACTTGAAGAAGTTTTTCCTTGAGAAGCCATGTGGTTGAAGGTGATGAACCGAAATGAACAAAATTTCTCAGAAATGAAGCACCAATTGCCCCACGGTGGGCGCCAAACTGTTTTGGTCAAAAATCAAACGAAGATAATGCAACCAAACTTTCTGTTGTGAGGTGTGATGCTTGAATCAATGAACAATATTAAGGATCACTCAGAAATGTAATGAACAAGTGACACAATGATTTATACGAGGAAAAAGCCCTTGATCAAGAGTTGATCTCCGGCATAAAAAACCTCGGGTGATGGAAACTACCGATCACCAATTCAGATTAAACAGAAAATGTATTACAACTTCGGATGATAGCGAGCTTGTTACAAGGATCACTAGAGTGTAATGTGCAAAAAAGTGTGTAATTGCCGAGCAAACTGTCGAGAGCTGATGAGAGCAATTACGAGTGTGTGTGTTTAGCCAAAAATAGCCAAGTGTTCTAATTTAGCTCGCTATCCCATTATAAATTTGGAAAAAATCTAATCTAACTAACTATCCGCATTTCATGCAAGTCTTCCACGAACTCCATAACGTCCATATTAGTCAAGCACGTGCGGAATAAAAAAGGGAATATGCTCCAGGAATATCGCCAAGACCAAGTCCAAATGCGTACTCCTGCAAAACAACATCATATTCAAAGCAGACAATCGTTAGTGTAAGGATCCTCATGATGATCCTGGATCCTGATCCTACAATACTCTCTGAGGATCACTAATTCAAACAGAATTGAGGATCCCTAAGCCCTACAGTAATTGAGGATCACTGATCATTGGAAAATCCTCCCCTAACAACGATGACCTTGTAATGACCCCGTGCAGGAATCTAGACGAAGTTAGAAACAGGGCCTTGAGGTTCATCAGACTGGAAGATGACAAAAGAATCCAAGACAGGCTCGGTGGTTCTACCAAACATGAGCACTATGATAAGAAACAAGGATCCTTCTATAAAAATAACAGATCCAAGCCCTATTCGAAGACGGGTAACCAAAACGTCCACGCGGTGGAACAAGATGAAGACGAAGAAGAATATCCAAGGATATCTGAATATTGCTTCTCCGTTGATAATAGTGAACTAATGCTTGCTTTGGAGAACTTAGGTGAGAAGGCAAGGTGGCCAAGGAAGAACGAGAAGTCAAACTCCTTTAAGGATAAGTCCAAATGGTGTGCATACCATGAGGATTTTGGGCATTTAACAGATGAATGCATTTCACTAAGGAGGGAGATAGACTACCTTCTTAGCATGGGGCATTTGAAAGAATTGCTGGGCAGAAAGAAATCAATGACTCAGGATCCTGAGAATGTCCCAGAAAGGGCTGCTCCACCTCCAACCGACGCCCAAGTGATCAACTTTATTTCTGGAGGATCAGATATTTGCGGCACTTCCTTCTCGGCAACTAAGAGGCAAGCAAAGGAAACTAAATTGGAGAATGGTGATAGACCTATAAGGACTTCCACGTTGACGGATCAAAAAATAATATCCTTTGACGAGGATGACAGGATCAACATCCAGTATCCTCACCACGATAGTTTGGTTATAACTTTATTTATTGTTAACCATTTTGTTCGCAGCATTCTAATAGACGGAGGAAGCTTTGTAAATATCGTACAACTTAATGTGCTCAAGAAAATGAATATTCCAGAATCCGGGATTATACCAAGATCCTCAGTACTTGTTGGGTTCAGTGGTGAAACCAAGAATACATTGGGGGACATCAAACTACCGATATATATAGGGGGAGTTAACTCTACCCAAAAGTTTTGTTAACTCCAACAACTTGAATTTCAAACCACTAACAACGAAGCAGAATACGAAGCACTAATAGCAGGTTTGCAATTAACCAGACAAATGAGGATCGGGTATCTTCAAGTTTATATAGATTCATTGCTAATTACTAACCACTTTAATGGTTCATATACTGTAAAATGTGAGAAATTAATCAAATATTTAGAAATAGTAAAAGAATTGGCAAAATCTTTCGATTTTTTTAGCATAACACAGGTACCTAGAGAGGAAAATGCAGGGGCAGATGCTATGGTGAACTTAGGATCAGCCTTAAAAGTCCCAGAAGATGTAAAAATACCTATCATTGACATTCTCTTTCCTACAATTAGGGTGCATGATATAACTGTTATGGGTGGTTTTCTGAGCCCATATCCCGAATTATATCCTGACTTTATTACTTTTGATTGTGACCAGGATACCGGATCAGGATATTGCTAACATCCTGATACAGTATCCTGGTAGTAACTAATCGTTCATGTGCAGATTAGGCATGCCTATAACGTTCAAGTGGACTGCTTCTCCTGAAGACTCGGGCTATTCGGTTGAAAAGAAGACATTGAAGCCGGAAGAAGGGGTCTTCAACGTCAAGAAAGGATTATTCCAAAGCATCCTGATTTTATAGGATAGTTTGTTGTTTCTATTTTACTATAAAAGGGCATGTACAGATCAATAGACACACACAATTTTTTCACACACACTTTTGCTCTCTACAAGCGGCAATCACTCGCAATCACCAACACTCACACTCGAAATTCATTGTAACACTTAGCTGATCCGTATCATATCCTGCACTGTATCCTGAAACTTGAAGTAATAAGAAGAACAAGGCAGCTGCGATTGTCAGCTCCAAAGGTTTTATGCCGGCGATCTAGATTGATCAAGGGCTTTCCTCGTACATCTCGTGTCACTCTTTACCTTTTTTGCTCATTGTTTGATTATTGATATCGTTCGATATCCTGAGCTATATCCTGATACTGTTTTTTTGCAAACAACCAAACTAGAATATTTTCAATACACATTGTTAGCACACTACCTTAATTTAATCACTAAATTGCTTATGTAATTTTTGACCAAAACAATAACGGAGGTCGTAAAGGGTACTACAACATCATCCAATGATCTGCATTCATATTCAGGATCATGGATCCTTCCGATTATGAAGTTCATTCAAAATGGAGAAATCTCCATAGGAGAGAATCCTAGAGCCTTCAGGGCTAAGGTGTCTCAGTTTATTAAATTACATGACACTTTATATAAAAGGTCTCTTACAGGTCCCTATTTACGGTGCATTGAGGATCCTGAAATTCAAGAAGTGCTAAAGGATTTCCATGAAGGTGATTGCAGAAATCATACAGGGTGCAGAGCATTGTTCTCTAGAATACTTAGGACAGGTTACTTCTGGCCCACAATGAAGAAGGACGCAGTTAACTATTTAAGGAAATGTGATGCTTGCCACATACATAACAATATCCTACACCAGCCAGCAGTGCCTTTATTTCCTATAATTTTCTCTTGGCCATTTATGAAATGGGGAATGGATATAGTAGGCAAATTACCAAAGGCACCAGGTTGAAAAGTCTTTATGCTCGCTATGACCGACTATTTCTCCAAATGGATTGAGGCAGAAGCTTTTGTACAAGTTAGGGAGAAGGAAGTTATATCCTTTATCAAAAGAAACATTATTACTAGATTTGGCATTCCCTCTAAAATTATATGCGTTAATGGATCCTAGTTTATTGGGAAAAGAACTACTAATTTTTGTGACAGTTGGGGGATCAAGATGATTACATCTACACCAGTTCACCCACAAGCTAATGTCCAGGCAGAGTGAAGTAACAAGAATATCATCAACAACTTGAAGAAGAAACTAGGATCCAAAAAAGGGAAGTGGGCTGAAGAGCTGCCGTATGTCCTTTGGGCTGATAGAACAACTCCAAAGAATGCCACAGGCCAAACTCCATTCTCTTTAGTCTTTACAACTGAGGCAATGATCCCTACAGAGATGGTGGTTCCTACACCTAGAACAAGCATCCGTGATCCTCAGGCGAATAGTGAAAATCTTATGCAAGACCTAGATACTGTGGATGAGCTCAGAGACCTAGCAAAAATAAGAATGGCCAGCTATCAGCAAAGGATGGTTGGGGCATATAATAAGAACGTCAGAATCAGAAGATTTCAGGTTGGAAACTTGGTGTTAAGGAAAACATTTCAAAACACTACAAACCCGGCTGATAGCAAGTTAGCACCTAAGTGGGAAGGGCCCTATCTGATAGAAGCAGAGGCTGGAAAAGGGGCATATCGCCTTTTAACCATGGAAGGTGATCTACTACCAAGAGCCTGGAATGTTATACATCTCAGGAAGTATTTCATGTATCAAGGGTCAAGGATCCTTTAAGGATCTTGGATCCTAATGTCAGTAACATTTCACTTTGATGTTTTCTCTACTTTATATATTTAGTTTACTATAAGAAAAGGGTGTTTAGATATTTAACATCCACTTTCACCAACTTTTAAGTTCTCAATAAAGGAAACCAAGCATCAGTGGGTAAGAGAGCAAGATTCGGATTTGGGATTTTAGAAATCAGTTTTCACAAGAGATTAACTTTAAAACTCCAAATTTCTTAATTTGTCAATGCTTAATGGAATTGTGAATTATTTGAACTTGTTTATTAGTTTCCAATTTCTTAATTTGCTAATGGAATTGTTAATTAGGTATAGACTTCCAATTCCTTAATTTCTTATTAGTTGAAATTGTGAACATGCATATTGTTAAATTGCATAATGGGGTGAGTATGTGAAACTGAATTAGACAATTAATGATGTTAAATGGTTAGATTGTTGAATCTTGAATTAGTCCAATTCTATGAAATTGTCTTACCCGACTCGAATTGTCAAATCGATTCGAAAATTTTTATGTTCGGTTCTATGAATTTTGAGCATCTATAACCAGTGACATCATCGAAAAAAATTCCTAGATCCACCACTTTACCAATCCAATCATATGTCTTTCCATTTTGCATTTTGTTACACGCATTAGATACCCAAATTGATTTGTTTCACATGTGCGGGCGGTTCATATTTCATCTCTTTGAAAGTTAGTTGAGAATAAATAGAGTAAAGTTCCTGTACAAATAACTTTAACGTATTAAACGTACGAATAGCATGAAAAAGACAAAAACACGCGGTGACATTTTTGTAGTTATCTGCTTGTAGGCTAATTATTAAAATTACTCTACAAATGATACTGTAGGGTAATTTTGATCTTGTAGAGTAATTTTGTAAAATGTTCTTGTAGAGTAATTTTAATCTTATAAAGTAATTTTATAAAATGTTCTTGTAGAGTCATTTTGATAAAAAAACTATACCTCAGCAAAAAAAACCCCAAAAAACCTAAACCCCCCACCCCCAAAAACCTAAAAAAAAACATAACCCCCCTCCCCCCACACCCAAACTAAATGCTGAAAACTAAACCATAAATCTAAACCCCATAACTAAATGCTTAAAAACATTTTACAAAATTACTCTACAAGATTAAAATTATTCTACAGGATCAAAATTACTATACAGGATCATTTGTAGAGTAATTTTGAATTGTATGTTGTTTAATAAACTTGCAGAGTAATTTTGATTCATTTGTAAAGTAATTTTGATACAGAGTAATTTTGGTACACTTGTAGAGTATTTTGATAATTACCCTATAAGATCAAAATTACTCTACAAGAACATTTTACAAAATTACTCTACAAAGATCAAAGCTAATTATTAAAATTACTCTACAAATGATACTGTAGGGTAATTTTGATCTTGTAGAGTAATTTTGTAAAATGTTCTTGTAGAGTATTTTAATCTTATAGAGTAATTTTGTAAAATGTTCTTGTAAAGTCATTTTGATTAAAAAAACTACACCTCAGCAAAAAAACCCCAAAAAACCTAAACCCCCCACCCCCAAAAACCTAAAAAAAACCTAACCCCCCTCCCCCCACACCCAAACTAAGAGCATTCACATCCAAACCATCAAATTATACATACATTCCACTAAAAAACAACTCCTATATCAATATATTTCCACTAAAAACAAATACTTTTTCTCTCTTCTTTTCAATTAAATAATATTATCATCACATTTTTCTCTCTTCTTCACTCACAACCACTTTCAATATATATTAAAAAAATTATACTGGTGAACAGTGTCCCCCAAATATACAGATGAACAGTAACATTTTCTCTCTCCTCCACTCAAAACCACTTTTTATACCCTTTATAATATAAAAACTCTCCCTCACATATTTTGATGGATAGAATGTGAATGCTCTAAATGCTGAAAACTAAACCATAAATCTAAACCCCATAACTAAATGCTTAAAAACATTTTACAAAATTACTCTACAAGATTAAAATTACTCTACAAGATCAAAATTACTATTCAGGATCATTTGTAGAGTAATTTTGAATTGTATGTTGTTTGATAAACTTGCAGAGTAATTTTGATTCATTTGTAAAGTAATTTTGATACAGAGTAATTTTGGTACACTTGTAGAGTATTTTGATAATTATCCTATAAGATCAAAATTACTCTACAAGAACATTTTACAAAATTACTCTACAAAGATCAAAATTACTCTTCAAATACATTTTACAAAATTACTTTACAAAGATCAAAATTACTCTACAGGATCACTTGAAGAATAATTTTGATAATTACTAATAATTACGAAAATGTTCGTTCGTACGTTTTGTTCGTTAATTTTATTTGTATTTGATGTTTTATCAGAATAAATAATGAGGAGGAGATGATGACATGTTTGGCTATTGGTGGGGGCTAAGAACTAAATGTTTAATACAAACTTTAAAATAGGGAGCTTTATGTGACTATCAAAAGTTAGAGATCGTATTAAAAAAAGAGAGAAAAAGCTACGAGTTGTGTAATTTAAAGTTACTCAACTATCAATATTTTTTTATATAAAAAATCAAAACTGGTTAATTAGTACCCGAAATACGTTCAATATAAAAACCAATCGTATTCAACACCTAAGTTAACTCTAGATTTGGTATGAGTTAATGGAATGAACGAGACAATTGAATGAACAAAGGAATTAAATGGATCGTTACCATTTCATAGTCTTATTTGGTTACCATGTGGGAATAGCATTAATCATTAACTTTTGTTGTTTGATAGGCAGGAAAAGCCGAAGGAATAAAATCGGCGATGAGTGGTCGCGGTGGGTGGCGGCAAAGATGGTTAGTGGCGGCGGTGGAGGATGGTGGCGGCGGCGGCGGGCGGTGTCGTCGACAAAGATGGGTGGCGGCGACGATGGGTGGCGGTGGTGGCGGTGACGATAGGTGGTAGTGGTCGCTGGTGGCATCGGTGGTCGGGTTGGCGTTGGTCGGTGACGGTGACGAAGGCGGCGGGTGGTCGATGGTGGGTGGTCAGCGGTGGTCGGTGGCGGAGGGTGGCAGCGTTGGTCGGCGGTGGTGGGTGGTGGCAGTTATGGTTGGGGTGGTGGTAGCAGTTGTTGACAGTGGCGGTTGTGGTCGGCAGTGGCGGGTGGTGGTGGGCGGTGGCGGTGATGGTCTGCAACGGAGGGTGGCGGTGATGGTCCGCAACGGAGGATGGCGGTGGTGGTGATGAAGGGTGAGATGAGGAATGGAATGAAAAAAAACAAGGAATGTGAATGAAATGAATTTGAGAGAATTGAATGTCTTATCTAATGGGTAATCTCATTACCTTAACCAAACAAACACATTTTTTTTTCATTCAGTCGCGTTCATTTCATTCTGCTATATAAAATTGTAGTTAAATCAAATTCTTTTTATTGATTTGTTTTTATGGTCACAAACCATTAATTTAGGAAGATATTAATGGAATAAAATTCAAAACATAACAAATTGAAGTCTTTGATTCAACAATTTGTACCAAAGGGGTGATGGTAGCAAGAGGTGTTTCTAAACGGTTAGAAGTTAAGTCATACGGTTTTGAGAGTTGTATGGTGCGGTTTATGATTTATTTTTGATGATTTAACGATGCAGTCCAGTTTAGAACTTAGAATCGATCGTATTTACTGTAAACCGAACTAGTCATTTAACTATTATTATTATATTGCTCTGTTCACTTTTTTGAACATTTTGTTATATTTATAAACCCTCTTTATTATTTTAAAATTTTTAACACAAACTAGCAATTTTAAAAAGAAAAAAAAATGGTTCAAACATCTAAAACTGACTTGTTAAATTGTCAAACAAATCAATTTGGCTTGTCGTTTCTTGACACTATAGTTAACGATATGACATTTTGGCACAACTTTATAGTTCTAGCTTTATAACATGGTTTATTATTATATGACAATCTAGATTTATTATTCTCAGCATCCCGTTGTTTGATTACTAAAAATCTTTGCTGTTTAAAAAAGAAAAGGTTAAAAAAAAGAAAGAGAGAGATAGAGAGAAAAAAAAAAAATGACGCAAAAAAATGAATAAGTTAAACTACATCAAAGACAAGCAAACTCACGATGACATCGAGTTTATATGTCATTTTCGAACTTGAACCATGCAAAGTGTAGTTTTAATATCTTAATAGAAAGAAATAAAAAGAAACATATTTCCCTATGTGAAGGAAGAAATTTTTGTAATGTGTCTGTAATCTAACAGTTGCTTAATTTAGGATGGTTCCTGTAATGTGTCCTTTTTTTTTTTTCTTGAAAAATTTACAAAAAAGAGATGTTGACTAAGAGAATTATGGAAATGGACATGTATAGTGTATAGTTAGCCGTTACTAAAATAAACTGACCCAAAAAAGCTAACCAGGACATGTCAATTTTTTTTAACGGCCAACAAACTCAATCCCAAGCACTCTCGGGGCACCCACTGGATAAACGGAGTACTCTGAGAGTAACCCGAGTCCACCACCAATTCCGGGGAAAACCCGGTAACCCACTCGCCCGTAGGCACAACAGTGAAATTACCGGTAAAACCCGTTTGGCTCAGGGATCCAACCCAGGTTTCCCTGGGTCTCCTATCATTGCTCACCAGTGCCTCACTCTGCACCAAGTAAGAGTCGAACTTGCATCTCTCAAGAGAAAGGCAAGCCCTCCACCACTTGATCTAGAGATCATTGGCACATGTCAAATAGGATACGTCGGCTAAGGCTATGCGGTATGGTGACCATCCTCCCTTGAAGGATGATCCGCCATGTAGACGCCACATCATAGTCCTATAGAGGATGATCCGCCATGGCAAAACACTGGAAATG
This sequence comes from Helianthus tuberosus, assembly GCA_030545235.1. Taxonomy (NCBI): domain Eukaryota; kingdom Viridiplantae; phylum Streptophyta; class Magnoliopsida; order Asterales; family Asteraceae; genus Helianthus; species Helianthus tuberosus. The sequence continues at coordinate 136,600,385 of CM060371.1, read as the reverse complement.
GGAGGATGATCCTACCCCACTAATTATGGCAATTAAATTATTATTTTTTTATTTTTGCAAAGGAAACACATTGAAAAGGGGGTGGGTTTTGTCCTGTTGTGGATCATCCCCCAACGTCTCCATGGAGACGGTCATGATGCAGATGGGAGGGGGCGGGACGGTGTGAGGAACGGCGCCGGACCAGGACGCAAGGGGGACGGAGGACGGTCCTCATACCGTGCAGTCTAAGACTCTTAGAATTTAGCGGTGAAAATGGACATTCTACGGTAATATGTTAAACTACGGACTGTTCAGAATTTAGTCCGTACTTTATTACGGTTAAATGTCCATGTTCACTATGTTAGTTGTTCTGTGTGTCAATTTTTGCTGACATTTTCCTTCTTTTTTTAGGTTATCTCGAGCATGGTTGTGCTTCCTAGGGTAGTGCCACGTCACCAAAGGAGAGCGTTTGTCCTAAGGTTACTTCGGGTGGAGGGTATAGTCAAACACATTAGGGTGTTTGAGTGAAATCCTAGCCAATAGTATTATGCCATGTCAATTCCCCATTCTACTCCTCATTTTACACTCAATCACTAGGTATAGTCAAACACCCCTCAATTAAAAAAAAAAGACATGATTGGTCTCTCCTCTCTCTCTCCTCTCTCTCTCCTCTCAAACAAATCGGTGAACACTCACCGAAAATGGCAACGTCTCTCCAACTCAAACACCCAACTCAATCAAGTGGGGGTGGTCACCGATCGGTGACCCCCACTCACCGCACATGTCAAACACCCTTATACCCTCTATCTTCTATTCGGTGATTGTAGATAGGGACCGCTGACATGGATGAGTTTACCAATGTTAAATTTAATTTATTTAAGTATTATAATATAAAAATAACCAATAATGTTGCCATTAAACTATTAGAAAGTATTGAAAGGTCATTACAATAAAAATAATATTCAAATGCCTACATTATGGAAACTATATAAAATCATTATAAGCGTGATCCCATAAGATGTATGCAGATTCTAACCAGATTTAAGAATCCTTTATGGTATATCTTTTTTTAACCGCAAATTTGGATCGTTGATGAACCGAACCATTGGAGTATTATTATGACATCAGCGGAATCATCCGATCATATCCATCTTTATTAGGCATAATGCCTATACACCAATTAATGAGGAAACCCAATAAATATGGAACCCCCCCCCCCCCCCCCCTTTTTGTGAGAATCAAACCCAAGACCTATTGGTCTCAAAGCCTTATCTCACCCATAAAATGCCACTAGGCTATAAAGCCATGTGCCAATTATGATAGATCTATATGCAAAATACACACATTATTAATAACATTTTCTAAACCTCGTCCTTCTTTTCTTTTCTCGCCGGCGATTCCTCTTTCCCTGCCACCATTCCGGTTTGCTCAGGTACTGTATAACAGCCTGTAATTGATCTGTGGGTTATGTCCTGTGCAGATCATAACGAGATTGTTAGCAGTGTTCTGTGCCTTCGTGGTTTTGGTTGGTGACTTTTCACTTCCCCCATCTCCGGCGTTCTTTCGTTCTTCACCGAAGTTCAGGTTTGCTCGACGATAGTTAGTATTATCGATTAGGGAGTGAGCTTTAATCGATTTACTTCGTGTGAATCTGGATCTAACCTTTCTTTCTAATAGATTATCCTGTCTCATCCATTCGCGACTTGTTTTCGGTTTTGGTTTTCGTAGCACATGGGTTTCGAATCCGGATTTTGATTGCTTAGCGGTTCTCAGTTAAATGGAGGAGTGTGGGTGGGATGGAGATGGTGGTCCTTGGTCCGAAGTACAAAATTGGAAAAATAAGAGATCTCGTCCTAATGGTATTGAGATGACTTTTCTCATGCAAAACCTACCAAATCGGGTGACCAAGACCCTACTGTGGAGAGCCTTTTATCCCCATGGATTCATAACGGACGCTTACGTTGCTCGGAAAAAGGATTCAAAAGGTAACCACTTTGGCTTTGTCCGGTACGTCGTAGACGGTAACGTGAACACCATCCTACAAGACATGAACATGGTAAGTATTTTTGATACTAAGCTAAAAGTTTCCTTTGCAAAATATGATAAGAACCACAAGAACTTAATCTATACTACAGATATGTTCGGAGTAAGAAAACAATGGAGGGCAAAAGAACCGGAGCCGTTAAAAACAAATAATGTCGACAACAATAATCACAATAACAATACTGGCCCGTCTAATTCAGCGTATGTTTGAGATGGTCAGTCTTTCCGTGATCTATTTCGAGATAAGAATGCTAATAGTGTCCAGGGTTCGAAGTCAACCACGATAGAAAGTAACGGATCGGTATATGCGTTGCACTGTATTGGAAGGTCAATAATATGAGTGGCAAAGGATATTGATTCCCTTAACAGGGTTAACAGGATTTTAGAAGATGGTGGACTTAAAGATTTTGGTATGTCCTATATTGGCGGCTTAAGTGTTTTGATCACCCTACATAACAAACAAGACGCTCAAGATACTATAGTTGCTTTTGAAAGTGTGTTAACCAGGATTTTCTCAAAGTATTATGTATGGAATGGGGAAGAGATGCCGATGGAAAGAATAGTTTCAATTAGAATCTCTGGCGTTCCTTTTATTTTAAGAGATAATTCAGTTTATGAACAAAGTGGATCGATGTTTGGGAAAATAGTTAAACCGTCAGAGTTTTCATGGCAATCATGAAACAACTCTGATGGTGTTATAGTAATAGCTACATCTCAGGGGTCACGCATTGAGGAGTCGATTGTTCTAAACTGGAAAAATAGGAAAATCATGGTTTGGGTCTCAGAACTACTAGGGTGTTGATCACCGGATTTTGCAGATGACGAGTTGAAGGAGCAAGATGACCGGATTTCTGATGATGAAAAGAGTCAACAGGATGATGATCAGATGGAGGAAGGGGAATACGTTCCGGCACCGGAACAAGAGGAACCACAGGTGAAGTCCGGAATCGGAGAGCCACCGGATCCCAACATCTTTACGCCGGAAGTCGAAAAGTCTGAGGATCAGAGATCTAAACCGAATAATAACTCAAGGATGCATGGGGAAGGAGAATTGGCAGTTCATATCCTATGTCAAGCAAAAATTATGCGGGTCCCAATGAGTTCATTAGTATTGGTCAAAGCTGTGGAAATGATACACTTCAGTCTGGGCCCAATCAACAGCCCAATACCCCTGGGATTATAGTGGACCAGCTGCAGACCTTAGGTAAGCGGCCCAGGGCTGATAGGAGCCCACCGTCTTCTGGGTCCATGCAAGGCCCTCCAGTTCGAAATTTTTATCAGTATGAGGACCAGGGAAATGAGCAAATTGACCTTAACTCCCCTGCTGTAGATAACGGTGATGAGAGAGAAATTGGTAGTGGCGAAGAATATGTAAGAGTTAATTATCAGAATAATCGACTCTCCTCGGAGTTGCCACCGAAGTGTAATCCAGTTCCTGGTTCAGGTAAGTCAGATTCCGGCATCCCTAATTTTACATCGGTGAACAGTCCGAATTCGAACATTTTTAAGAAGTAGAAATCACTAAGGTAATTGGGTCCAAGGTGGGTATAAACTTAGAGGGTTTTGGTGATGAAACTCGGAAACTGATTGAAGATGAAGGTGCAAACAAAGGTTTAAAATGAACTGCTTATCCATTAATCTAAGAGGGGTGAGGAATTCCCGCAAGGTGGATTGGATCAGAAGCTTAAAAATGAATTATGGTATTCATTTTTTGTTTATCCAGGAAACTAAGGTGAACAGCTCTTCCAATTTCATGTTTAGTTGTTTCTAGGGCCGCTCTATTTTTCAATATGCAGCAGTTGAATCACAAGGCAGATCTGGGGGCTTAGCTTGTATGTGGTGCCTGACATTATTTTCGTGTGAAAATGTTATAAAAATCAGAACTTTTTAGTGGTTTCGGGGAGGCTAGTACAATCCGGATGTCGAATTAATTTTGTTAACATTTATGCACCAAATGATGCGGTGAACCGAAGGGCGTTATGGAACAACATTTTAACAGTAAGAAACTCAATTCAGGGATTGTGGGTCCTGATGGGAGATTTTAATGAGGTTTGAGATGCTTCAGAAAGAAAAAATTCGGAATTTAACGCCTCCAATGCTCAAGCTTTTAATCAGTTCATTTTAGCCGCGGGATTGACGGAATACAACATGGTTGGAGGTAAGTTTACATATATTTCAGATAGTGGGGAAAAATTAAGTAAACTTGATTGATATTTAGTTTGTCTTGGGTTTATGGAAAAGTGGCCGACGACGTTTGTGCTAGCCTTGGATAGAGTAGCATCGGACCATAGACCAATCATTCAATCCACGGTCCAAACGGACTTTGGTCACACCCCATTCAGGTTATTCAATTCATGGTTTGAATTACCTGGCTTCTGGGATTTTGTGAGTCAAGGTAGTAGCAGGTTTTCTTTTAATGGCCCAGAAGATTTGGCGTTAGCAATTAAATTAAGATGGCTAAAAAATAATATTAAGGGGAGGTTAAAGGAGGAAAGGAACCGTACAGACGGAGAGTATAGTGAGAAAAAGAACCGGGTATTAATTTTGGATAATTTAGCAGAGGAAAGGCTCTTGATGGAGGATGAATTACGCGAAAGGGCGGAGTGCAAAAGTTATGTGTCGGAAATGGATAGGCTAAAACACCTGGATACACGTCAAAAATCGAGAACTAAGTGGGCAATCCAGGGTGACGAAAATTCTGCATTTTTTCACCACATCATCAATTCGAGCATCAGCTTTGATCGTGTGAATGGTCTAAAAATAGACGGGGTGTGGGAGTCAAATCCATTGGTTATTAAAGAAGCCTTCTATGACTTTTTTAGTAAACAATTTTCGAAACCGATGGAACATAGACCATGTATTATTTGTTCGAATCTTTCTACTATCTCTGATCTGGAAGCAAGCATGTTGGAAGAACCATTTTCTATTATTGAAATTTAAAACGCCATATGGGATTGTGATGGGGATCGGGCCCCTAGGCCTGACGGCTTCAATTTCTCGTTTGTTAAAAGGTGCTGGGAAAATCTAAAGGATGATTTTGTGGGGCTGTTCAATAGATTTTACAGTGAAGGGTCCCTTAATATCAGTTGTACGTCCTCATTCATCGCTTTAATACCAAAAGTTAAGGATCCAAGTTCTCCATCAGATTTCCATCCCATCAGTCTGATTGGAGTTATCAATAAAGTAATATCAAAGGTATTACTCAATAGACTAAAGGGCGTTATTCGTAAACCAATCTCGGATGAGCAAACAACGTTTTTGGCTGGTAGAAGTATCATTGACGGTCCATTGATGTTAAATGAGATATTTGGGTGGCTGAAAAAGTCAAGAAGACAAGCCATGTTTTTTAAAGTGGACTTCCATAAAGCATATGATTCAGTTAACTGGAAATTTCTTGACTCCATTATGATGCAAATGAATTTCCCGAGTAGATGGAGGAAATGGGTTATGGCGACTCTTTACTCGGCAAAGGCGTCGATTTTAGTAAATGGCTCTCCTACCCGGGAGTTTGTATGCACACACGGCCTTAGACAAGGGGATCCTTTATCCCCTTTTCTTTTCGTTATAGTTATGGAGGCTTTAACTGGGATTATGAAGAAAGTGATATCAGAAGAAATTTTTGAAGGTATAAGATGTACAAATAATGGTCTGTATATTTCTCACCTTATTTATGCGGATGATGTCATGTTCCTTGGTGAGTGGTCTTATAATAATTTCCTGAACCTTCGAATAATTCTTAGATTTTTCTATTTTACTTCTGGGCTCAAAGTTAATCTCTTAAAGTGCAATGTCTATGGTATTGGGGTAAGCGAAATGGAAATCCAACATATGGCGAATATTATTGATTGTAAGAAAGGATCGTTCCCATTTAAGCACTTAGGGCCGACTGTTGGTGCCAACATGAATCTTACTCGAAACTGGGAACCAGTGATTGATATTTTCAGAAGCCGATTGTCTATTTGGAAGGCAAAACACCTATCATATGGAGGAAGAATTACACTACTTAAATCGGTACTTAATTCTTTACCAATGTATTATTTTTCTTTATTTAAGGCACCGATCCAGGTTATTGATTCACTCGAGAGGATTAGACGGGACTTTTTCTGGGGCGGAGATGAAGAGAAAGCGAAGATGAATTAGGTTGCATGGGAAAAAACAATAGCTCCAGTTGGGTATGGAGGTTTCGGGTTTGGTTCACTCAAAGATGCTAACCTTGCTATGCTAGTAAAGTAGTGGTGGTGTTTCAGAGTACAAAGAGAAGGTTTATGGAGGAATGTTATTTGGGCGTTTCATCATAATAATAGATCCTGGGCAGCAATCCCGGTTAAAGTTTCGATATCTGGGCCTTGGAAGCAAATAGTAAGTATCAATGACATCTTAACTAGACGGGGAATAGACTTAAGGGCGGCTATCAAAGCAGTAGTAGTGGATGGTTTAAATACATCCTTCTGGCTGGATAATTGGCTGGGCGATACATCATTAAATCTAAGATTTCCCAGTCTATTTAGTCTGGAAAAAAATAAGCTTTGCACAGTATCGAATCGCATAAGGACTAACAGCTCCGGTCCATTGATTACGTGGGATTGGGCTAGGCCCATTACTGACGGTTCGGAATCCGTTGAATTCCAAGTCCTTCTCGGTCTACTAAGTGTTGTAGTTGTATTACAAGGGGTTGATAAACAGGTTTGGAACATGGATGACACAAGTTTGTTCTCAGTTTCGAGTATTAAGAAAATTCTTAGCTCGGCCGATAGAACAATGCCTAGCAGGATCTTCTCGTGGAATAATTGGACGCCAAAAAAGGTAGGTATGGTGGTGTGGAGATCAGAGAAGGATAGGCTCCCAACTAGAGAAGCGTTAATTAGAAGATAAATTAATATTACAGATGTGTCTTGTGTTTTGTGTGGAGAATATATGGAATCAAGTGAACATTTGTTTGTCGCATGTCATTTTGCTCAAACAGTTTGGCAGAATATTGCTTCCTGGTGCAAAATTCCACCTATTGTGGCGTTTGATTTCAAGGATTTGCTGGATCTTCACGACTTTAGTCCAGGTTCATGGAAAAGAAAGAAGTCGCTGCAAGCAATCGTTCATATAGTTATTTGGTGCATATGGAAGACCCGTAACAAGGTAATTTTTAGGAGCTCTCAACCTAATGTGATCAAGGTACTGGAAGAAGTCAAATCTCTAGGATATCTTTGGTTTAAAAACAGGTCCAGGGAGACAAGCATTACATGGGAAGGTTGGAGTAGATTCTCGGTGTTTGAATAGTTATTGGATTTGGCTTTGGCCTATTTGGTGTATTTTGATATTGTATATTTGGTGTCTAGCATCTTGCTAGTTGAATAAATAAAATTTTATGTCGGCCGTTCAAAAAAAAATTAACAACATTTCTTGCAAAATATAAATACACAAATTATTAACAACATTTCTAGCAAAATATAAGAGTTAATTAAATCGTTAGTCTCTGTGGTTTATGCAACGTAACAAGATTAGGTATTAATAGTTTAAAGTCACACTCTGAGGTATCAACATTTCATTTTGTAACGAGTTTGGGTATCAACACTAACTTCTGTTAAGTTTTTTGTTTAGCTGTCTTTTCGCATTTTAAGACTAATTTAATCTTTTATAAAGTGAAAGGATCATTATGTAAACTGAAGAAACTAATATTTCTTTTTTATAAGTAAACACAAAAACCATTATACTCTTGTTAACAAACAGCAGAGATTCCCTACCACCACTTCCACCACCTCCACCTCCACCACCACCGGCTACCGCTAATTCTGAATCGATACCCCACCTCTATGTTTACATTGATTTCATCATCACGTCACTCTCCCTTTCCATCTCGCTTCCTTTCACACCACTACTCCATCCCGTCCGACCACCGCCTCAAATATCATATGTTCTTGATTTTGGTTTCCAAAATCAAACTCAACTTTTCAACATTTCCAAAATAAAACGCAATTATAGATCTTAGGCCTCGATTTGGGTTTTAGGGTGTACGAGAAGAAGATACTGATTTAGCCCCTTTGGATATAGGGAACCGACATACGGGTTCTGCACCAAAAACGAATGTAGAGGGAAAGAGATTTCTGGTTGAAGTGGCAGCGGTTGATTTGGGGTAGATAGATTCGTTCAACAGATTTGGGATTTTTAATTTGCGGGATGACAATGACTGGTCGTTTGATGGTTTGGGAGCTGGTAGTTGGAATGGAAGTGTTGGTGGTGGTGGAGATGGAGATGGTGGTTGACCATCGCTTGTAATACTTGTTAACTTAATTTAATTTTAGACATTTTTTTTATTTTTTTATAAATCCAACATTTTTAAATATTATTACAATAGAGTATTTGCTTACCAGATGAGTCGCAAAGTTCTTCAAAACTGAATTGCCTGTGCCATTGTTCTTGGAAGCATTTATCATGATATATTATACGAGTATTAGGGTGTTTAGTAAAAATACGTCTTTGAGATCATTATACTTTTATTTCAGTAACTTATCTAATTTATGTTTACAATTTAAAGAAAGTAAGTTTTGTCATGTTACGTAAATTAGCAATTAAAAATGTTAAACAAATGTTAGTTTATTTATAAAAGAGAAATATTAGTTTCTCCTGTTTACATAATGGTCCCTTCACTTTATAAAAGATTAAATTAGTCCTAAAATACGAAAAGACTGAAATACCCATGAGCTAAACAGAAAACTTAAAAGAAGTAAATGTTGATACCCAAACTCGTTACAAAATGAAATGTTGGTACCTTAGAGTGTGACTTTAAACTATTAATACCTAGTCTTGTTACTTTGCATAAACCACAAGGACTAACGATGTAATTACTTTTATTATTATCTTGATTTTACACAATCCAACATTTACTTTTAAATATGATTTGATTTTACACAACGCAATCATTATTGTATTTATTATTATCTTGATGAAATAATATTTGTTAATAATGTAAATCCCAAGTGATAACTATCGTAAGGGTCAATCAAAAACCTAATTAAACTACGTAGATAGCGTAAGTAGGGTATCGTATCCACGGGGAATTTGTTGTCAGTGTCGAGGAATCTAATTAAAAACTAAACTATCTAACTGGGGGTTTGTTTGGTTGATTTCAAAGAAAACACAATTTGTCACGAAAAGTGTTATCAGAATGAGAAGAAGTAACCGCCACCCGAAATCCCAAATACCCGTTTTAACACAAAAAATTCGTTAACTGATTCAAAACACCACATAGACATGGCCTTAGAGTTCAAGACTGTGATTAATTATTAGGGATAGTTTTTAAGACTCACCATACAACCTGATAACCCGTTTAGTTTCTAAGTCCTAATTCTATTGTCTGTTTGTTTTCTGCAGACATGATGACGCAACTTGTCTAACCGGTGAGCTTACCAATCAGTTAGACGCAACACTTAAAGTATTGTATGATGTGACAGTTAATATATGAAACATTCATGAATTCAATTGTATATCAAATGAGCACATAATGTTGACGTCTAAACACATAAATGCAAGTAATAAATATTAATTAAAATAGTACGAAAATTACCGGTTTTGGGCCAGTTGTCACAATGTGTTCGTGCAAATCATGTAACAATGATGGCGTTTGTGTTTTATTAGTTGTTTCATTGGCGTTTTTGTTTATTTTAATACCCGTTACAATGACGTTTGATGTTTCTAGTCTTGTTTCAAGCCAAACACCTCATCAACGAATGGCGTTTTTATTTCAAAAAACTCATTAATGATGTTCATTATATATGCTTAATGGTGTTTTACATCTAACATTTTTTTTAATATTCAGTTTTTCCTGTATTCAATAAATAACGTTTTCATTATTAATGTTAGTGGTTGTTCGGATCTAATATATGCTTATTATTTACTATTAATGATGTTTTACACCTGTGTGATGTATAATTGATTTAATAGTAAATGTTGGCGTTACTTTATTAAACATCATTTCTTACTATTTGTTAATTATTCAACTAATGGCGTTTTCATTAATAATGTTTCAAGAAGACCGTAACATCAGTTCTTCCTATTTTTTATTATTCAACTAATGGCGTTTTTGTAACACCTGCATCCCAGGATAAGCTCTGGGGAGTATTACGCGTCGGATATACAGAACACATAGTAATTAGAGAATTTACAACGGAAGCTTCTGAACTTTTATTAAAGAGTATTATGCATCTCTCATATTACACAATAATATTACATCAGTTTAACTATACTGGAGATCTAAACCTTCAGCAGCATTCTAGACCTCTATCTCTTCATATGCTAGTCTCAACGTCTTAAATTCCTGCAATCACATGGCCCCTAGGATGTGTGCCTCAAAATATTTGGGACTTAGCATAAACTAGTGAGTTTATGAACATAAATGATATTTGAAGGGGTAAGGTCCCAAAAACCTCGCTTCAAGGGCTTGGGAGCGTACCACAACCTCATCTTTCTAACCTTCTTTAGACCTTGCGCGGCCGCGCACTGGTCCTACAAAGAAAACTTAGAAAGGAAACAATAAGCAACACCTGCGTGCCGAAGGGAGACTAACGAATCCTTGCGCCTTTCTCTATAACAGATAAGGATAATAATCCTGATAAAACACTCCCGCATAAATAATATCTACTCCGTTTCGATTCATTTTTTCTTCATCCTCTGTTTTCGTATGGCAGAGAATTCATCATTTCACCCATCAAGTCCTCGATCTGAAATCAAGGATTCTGCAACCCGAGATATTCAGATCGACGGAATCATGGGTAACAAAGGAAACAACACAAGCCATATAGAAGAAAACGGTCCCTTGCCACAAGAAGGAGTCCGTAACCGTCCAGATCTACTCCGGGAGGAAACTCCAAAGTACTGGTTCGCCAGGTTCCAGAGTGCCATGAAACAAATTCTTATTCAAAATATCAGATCCGATTTATCAAATAACAGATCTGATACTCAAGAAGAAAATCAGAAGAAATTTGACACTACGGTATTGGACCCACTGTTAGCCTATCAGTGGGACATCCAATCTAGTAGTCACAAACAGATAAACATGGTACAAGGAGGTCCCTCACGAAGGCCAAACAAACGAAGCCATAATCAGCACTGGAGGGAGCAGCAAGTTGTATTTCCTGTCATTCCCGAAGGACCTCAGGAAGAACGTCCAGTAATTATCACCGGCATCTTTGGCCACTACAAAACTGACTACATGTTCATAGATCCAGGAAGCTCAATGGATATAATCTATGAACAATGTTTCAAACAACTTGATCCAGAAGATAAAGCACGCTTGGAGCCAGTCGATTTCCCTCTCACTGGTTTCAGCAACGAAGCCGTTTTTCCATTGGGACAAATTGCTTTTCCCGTGACTCTCTCAGATGGCGAACATTCGCTTACAGGCATAGTAAATTTCATGGTTATGCCAGCAACATCACGCCATGATGTGCTACTGGGAAGACGATCACAGAGAGAATTCAGTATGATTACTTCTATACCGCATGCTTCTTGCGGCTTTCCAACCAAAACCGGAGTAGCAATTCTGTATTCCAGCAAGGAATTTATGCACGTGGACGATGCGCCACCAGCAAAGGTTGCTAAACCTTCAATGTCAAACGAACCGGAAAAATGGGTCCTCAATGAAGAGTATCCAGAGCATACCATCTTACTAGGGCACGCCATTTCACCAACAATATGGATACAGTTGAAGTAATTACTTTCAAACAACAAAGACATATTCGCCTGGTGCCCAGCAGACATGACTGGGGTTCCACGAGATATAGCGTAACACTGTTTGAACGTCCGACCCTCAGCAGAGCCCGTAGCGCAGGGAAGACGCAGTCTCAGCGCAGAAAAGGCGGAAGCGATGAACGAGCAAGTAACAGAGTTACTCAACGTCGGGATCTTGCGCAAAGTACAGTACCAGACCTGGGTCGCCAACCCAGTAATGGTTCAAAAACACAACGGCGGGTGGCGCATGTGTATCGACTTCAAAGACCTCAACAAAGCCTACCCAAAAGATTGTTATGCGCTACCTGAAATAGATAAAAAAGTTAACTCTCTAGCGTCCTTCCGCTGGAAGTGTTTTCTAGACTGTTATAAGGGGTATCATCAAGTCCAGATGAAAGAGGAAGACGAAGATAAAACAGCCTTCCGAAAAGATAAAGGCATCTTTTGTTATACAAAAAAGCCCTTCGGTCTTCGCAATGCAGGAGCTACTTACCAGTGCTTGATGGATACAGTTTTCGGGGAAGACATTGGTAAAACAGTGGAAGTTTATATGGATGACCTCATCATCATGAGCCAAGAAGAGGAGACCATGCTCGCAAACATTCAGGGCACGTTCGATTCTTTGCGCAGCGTCAATCTAAAACTTAACCCAACGAAGTGCTCCTTCAGAATGGAAGAGGGAAAATTTTTGGGTTTCATAGTAACTAGAGACGGTTTTAAAGTCAACCCAGAGAAGGTGCAAGCCATCCAGCTAATGCCGTCACCTGCAACAGTGAAAGAAATGCAGCGACTCGCGGGATGATTAGCAGCCTTGAACAGATTCTTGGCAAATCACGTTGCGAAGTCTTATCCGTTCATTAGCACATTGCGCAATTGTGCCAAGAAAATCCATTTTCAGTGGACACCAGAAGCGGAGATAGCCTTCAAGCAAATGAAGGAATGTCTAATACAGCTGCCAACACTGACAACACCACGAGAAAAAGAGCCGCTAATCTTATATTTGTCCGCAGAAGAGGTAGCGGTCGGCGCAGTTTTAATGGTGGAAAGAGAGGGCGTTCAGACCCCGATATACTACATTAGTAAGATGCTAACTGGCCCAGAGACGCGCTACTGGATGATAGAAAAACTGGTACTCGCACTAGTGCATGCATCGCGAAGACTTCACCGGTATTTCTCTGGCCATGTTATTTCAGTACTTACTAATTATCATCTGGGACAAATACTATCCAAACCCGACGTTGCGGGGCGACTGGCCAAATGGGCCATTGAACTTGGAGGATACAATATCCTATATAGACCCCGACCGGCAATCAAAGGGCAAGTTTTAGCAGACTTCGCCACAGAAGTTCCTATAGACAAAGTACAGGAATGTGAGGCGATACAAAACCCTATTCCAGTCTTTGACGATAGGGTTTGGACGTTACACACAGACGGAGCTTCTAACGATGATGGTGCAAGTGCAGGCCTACGATTGGTTAGCCCAGATGATCACGAGCTTACATACGCGATACGCTTAGACTTCAAGAGTACAAACAACTAGGTAGAATATGAAGCGTTTCTTGCAGCCCTCCGTCTGGCACTTAAAAAGGGAGCAAAAAACCTCGAGGCTTCGTCGATTCAAAGTTAGTGGCGGAACAAGTAAATGGCCATTATGACGCCAATGGCGAAGCCATGGCTTTATATCTGGAACAAGCACGAATGCTCATCAGCTAGTTCCAAACATTCAAGATAGTTCACATAAATAGAAGTGAAAACAAACACGCAGACGCGTTGAGCAAATTGGCTGCCACCAGCTTCAAGCATCTAGCAAAAGAGGTCCGCATTGAGGTACTGTCCAATCCCTCTGTCCCTCTAAAACAAGTAAACGTCATCGAGGTTGGCAACCCATCCTGGATGTCTCCAATCATCATGTACCTGCAGCATGGCAAACTTCCAGAAGGGAAAGCAGAAGCTAGGAAGATCCAGCACAAAGCGCAAAATTACGAAATGGCAGACGGTATTCTGTACTGAAAATCATTTATGGGTCCACTCCTACGCTGTGTCGATAAAACAGATGCACAGTACTTGGTTAGAGAAATCCACGAAGGATTGTGTGGGATCCACGCCAGACCGCGCATGGTAGTAGCAAAAATAATGAGCGCATGCTACTATTGGCCAGGAATGCATGTGGACAAGGTGGAATTATTGCGCAAGTGCGTAGCATGCCAGCACCATGCGCCAAAAACCCTCCGTCCAAAATATCCTCTAGTACCGGTCACTTCTGCCTGGCCTTTCCAGCAATGGGGTATAGACCTTATCGGTCCTTTTCCTGACGCGCCAGGCGCAGTTAAGTTCATTATCGTGGCAGTTGACTACTTCACTAAGTGGGTAGAAGCCAAGGCATTGGCGTCAACAACAGCGATGGTAATCCGCAAGTTTATATGGGAACATATCATCTGTCGGTTCGGTTTGCCCTTGCGCATTATTTCAGATAATGGCACAAATTTTGCATCCGAAGACCTCCAGAAGTGGTTTAAAGAGATGAAGATCGAACACAACTTTGCCTCTGTGGCGCATCCACAAGAAAATGGGCAGGTCGAAAGTGTCAATAAGCAGATAGTTGATGGCATCAAAGCGAGATTGGGAACGGCACACAGAGGATGGGTAGATGAGCTCCCTAGCATCCTATGGGCTCATCGCACCATGCCAAAAACTAGTACGGGGGAAACCCCATTCTCAGAGTTACTATTTTCATGTCTCCATGCGTCATTCTCTAGAGCAACATAAGCTGGATTGTTAATCCTACAGATCATTCTTCTTGTTCTTGGTTCAGGTCCTTTAGCTAGTCTACTTATAGTATCAGTAGTCATGTTCCGTAGACCTAGAATATCATCAACATCCTTTTGAATGTCCTTGAATTGATCATTAATCATCATCTGAATGAATCTGGGATACATGATGTATTTTCCACTTCCAACTCTTACATTATTAACCAAGTGATCAAATATTACTTGCGATACATTGTAAGGTCTAATCAACACCAAAAAGCTATAATGTTCATGATGTAATCAGAAGTTTCATCATAAGCTCCCTTCCTATGAGATAAGGCATGCATAACACAGTGGATCATGAACTTATAAGGCTTACTAAACATGGTTTTAATCATTTTCCCATTTAAGTGTCCTGTGAATCCCATTCTACACCATAATCCCTTGCACAAATGTTCAGGAATAATTGTAGGCTCATCATCACTGTCTCCTAACTCGAAAACTCTCCTTAAATCACCAACATTAAACTTAATTTCTACATCTACGTCTTGACCATTCTCATCCTTCTTTCTAAGAGCAGAACATATCAACTTTTCATTCTCCTCGTATGTCACTGAACTCCAAAATCTCCTAACATGAGATTCATACACTATGGTATTATCGGTTAACGCCTTATGAATCTTGCTCTCTCTCAGAAACTTTGCTATGACTTCAAATATATTATTGTCTATATAGTGTGTATCCAACAAACAATATATATTATGAGATTTATCCCAATCTGATGCTCTTCCCTGCAAGGATAAACGACGTTATAATTTGCACAAATTTCAAGACATAATGACACAAGTATCAAAAATTTGAAAATATAAAAAATTATCTAACTCTGGAAGACACTCTATGTAGCACTAAGGATCGGATGGTCATCCAATCGGATTGCCATCCGATCGAGTGAACCATCACTCATGAAAGAACAATCAGTCAAGACATGTGCATGTGGATCGGATGACCACTCGATCGGATTGCCACCAGATCGAGTTGCCACTCGATCCATTGTGTCAAGCAAAAGTACCTTTGACAAGTTAGCCTTAATAGTGAATGCCATGGATCGGATGACCACCCGATCGGATTGCCACCCGATCGAGTTGTCACTCGATCCTTGACAAAATTGAAACATTTGGGATTTTTGTCGTTTTGTGATGAGGATCGGATGGCCACCCGACCGGATTGCCACCTGATCGAGTTGCCACTCGATTTTTGACATGGTTGCACATTCTCCAAAACATAGTGAACAGGATCGGATGGCCACCCGATCAGATTGCCACCCAATCGAGTTGCCACTCGATCTTTGACACACATGATCATTTAATTAAAGTGCTTTGGAACGGATGCCCACTCGATCGGATTGCCACCCGATCGAGTTGCCACTCGATCCCTGAGCTATGAAGAACAATTATGACCAAAACATGAACATCAAAAATTTCTAAGATTAAACATAAAACTGAACATAGATCCATGTAGAGAATTCTTATGCGATCAAAACCCTATGTTCATCTTTTTCTAATTCGGCTTATTTTGGGTTTAATTTCACAATAACAGTTCCGATAGCCGACACCCTTAATCAATGATTATATGGATTTTAACATGTTATGGCACAAATTGAGATGGTAAATCTGTAGATCTATGGCCCGTGAACAAAACCTTGTGCTCAAAATCTATCAAAACATCCTAAAATTGCCTAGATCTAAGATCTAAAGTACCTACAGTTGCCGACACACGAATATCGTCAAATTTGTTACTGAAAATCAGAAATCTTACCTTGCCCATTGAGAAGGTTGAGTATGCCAACAATCCAATGAAAATGAAGAAGGAAAGATTGAAGAATCAAGATCAGAAAAGTGAGAGTGAGAGAGTATCGGATGGTCGCCCGATCGAATAAAAGTTTGACTGAAGCCTTTGACCTTCTATTTATAGTGGTGACCAGTTATCGGATGGCCAACTGATCGGATTGCCATCCGATCGGATTGCCACTCGATCCAATCTCTCCTCGTTTGACTTTTAGAGAATTGACTTTTTGACCTTTTGGCATTTTATCAGATTTAGTCCAGTTTTAGAAATCCACTTAAGTATCTAGGTCCAAGTTAATGACCCTAGGTACTTAATTTGTCTACCAAGTCCAAGTTAATGACCTTGGTTGACCCGAAACGAATCAAACTGACATTTTGTTCAAATTCTTCAAACATATTTTTATAAAAAAAAAATTCAAGTATCAAGTTAATGAACTTGATTTGACTTTTGAATTTTTCAAGATTTTCAGATTAGCTCCCAACCCAGTTGTCCAGTTCAAAAACTTTCCTGCTCCACTTCACTTCTCAAAGTCTGAAGATCTGCTTTCCACCTGGGTTTGTCACAAAACTAAAGCAGAAGTGTAAAATCTTTTTGGGATTTTAAAGAAAGTTTAAACTAGAAACCTATGAAATCTTTTTGGGATTTTAAATTTTAAACAGAAGTGAAATGCAGTAAAGGTAAATGCAGTAAATGTAACTATTTACAGACATATTTTTGGTGAGTGTGTTAGGGGATCATATCAGCTACCAACAAGTTACAAGTACCATTGTGCTGATTACACACTAAGAATTAAACAATTCACTTAGATTGCCGATATACTGATCCTCTTAAATTTTCACATAAATTTCAATTAATCAGGATACGATTTAGTGTTTTAAGATCTTAACTTATACGCGTGTCCCACCTCAGAATATACTCTCGTATCCAGACTCCTATATTCAGTCTTACAGGTGAATGTACACTAATGATATCTGTAACGGGTAATGCGAGGCCATGAGAGCTCAGGTTAGAACTTTCGTTCAGACAAAGAGATGATGGCTCGACTTTTGGTGTGTCCTGTTTGGGGATCTTTTCTTCAACAGCACATGATTAGCCTTTTTCAATGTTTCATCATTTTTTATGTTGAGGGTAGACTTTAGGATTAAAGCAGTGCAGAGTATTATACGAGGACTAGGCTATTGCTTCCGCAAAATCAGAAGTCCCGGTATATACCCCAGATATCATCACGCACAAAGACCTAGTATGTCAAAAATAGAAAGCCCTTCAAACAAGATTTCAGGGGTTACCTATATATCCTGGAGATGTTCCCCACGAAATAAGCAAGTTGTGATTTAGGTTTATATCCCGAAAAATCTACTAAGTGTGCAAAAACCTATCGGCATATCATCAGCGAGACTGCTTAAAGCTTTTTAAAACCTTACATATCTTTAGCATACTGTAATTGTCTAGCTGATGTACTATCATTTCCCATTTTTACACAAACTCTTTTTGGTTTTCTATTGTTTTTGGATTTATGAAAATATCTCATGTTTTTGGATTTTTGTATTTTTATTGTTTTTGTATTTTTCTGAAAATGTTTATCTCCCCCCTAAATACCAAAACAACTAAAAATGCGACAAACCAAAGCAGTCTGCTTCTCAACATCATCTGCCTCGGTTTCTTCATCAACGCCAATGATTTTCTCCGCATCCGACAACAATTTCATACCATTTAATTTTAAAAGATATTGAAAATGAATTTTATCGAAAGCTTTGGTATGTAAATATGCCTTTTGTTCGTCGGTGTGGATTTTGTCAATTCGTATCAACTTCTTTTCATAACAATCGCGTATGAAGTGATGATGAATTTCTATATGTTTGGTTTTAGCGTGATGTACCGGATTCTTTGTTATGTTTATTGCTGCCTCATTATCAACAAAAATAGGTGAAGTAAGAAATTGCAAACCGTAATCGCGCATCTGTTGCTGAATCCACAGGATCTGCGAGCAGCAGCTGCTGGCAGATACATACTCTGCTTCACATGTTGATAAAGCAACAGAGGTTTGCTTCTTACATTGCCACGTGAACAATCGGGGTCCGAATGATTGGCAACCTGAAGTTGTTGATTTAGCATTAACTTTGCAGCAACTGAAGTCAGAATCAAAGTATCCTTCAAGCGTGAAGTCACCGTCTTTTGGATACCACAACCCCAGTGTTGGAGTTCCTTTCAGGTAGCGTAGGATCCTCTTAACGATAGACATATGCGAAGTTCTTGGACTCGATTGAAATCGGGCCGCGAGGAAAGTTGGGTACATGATATCGGGTAAGGATGCTATCAAATACATCAGCGAACCTATCATTGAGCGATAAAGTGTCTCGTCCACCTTCTCTGCAGTGAGATCAGGGTTTATGCCATGATTGGTTGCTAATGGGGTGGACATTGGAGTAGCCTCAGACATCCCGAATTTCTCCTGAACATCATAAACATACTTCGTTTGATGAATGAAAGTTCCCTCGGGCAACTGGTTGACCTG
Organism: Helianthus tuberosus; assembly: GCA_030545235.1. Lineage (NCBI taxonomy): Eukaryota > Viridiplantae > Streptophyta > Magnoliopsida > Asterales > Asteraceae > Helianthus > Helianthus tuberosus. The sequence continues at coordinate 136,581,542 of CM060371.1, read as the reverse complement.
GAGCCCTAAAAAGAATTTCATCTCACCCATTGACAACATTTCAAACTTCTGCTTCATTACCTTCTCAAAGTCTTTGCGGAGTTCGTTATTTTTTGACCCAAAGATTATATCATCAACTTAAATTTGTACAATCAGTAAGTGCCCATCGACTTCTTTCGTGAAGAGGGTAGCATCCACTTTTCCTCTGATAAAGCTGTTGGCAAGCAAATGTTGAGAGAGCGTCTCGTACCAGGCTCTCGGGGCCTGATGCAAACCAATACAGCGCTTTGTCTAGCAAGTAAACCTTGTCTTTGAATCCCTTCCATGAAGCGAAAGCTAGGAAAAATCTGATAGCTTCAAGTCGAGCAACAGGAGCATACACCTCGGTAAAGTCTATCCCCTACTGTTGACTGAAACCCTGGACCACGAGTCGAGCTTTGTTTCGAACAATAACCCCTCGATCGTCTCTCTTACACTTAAACACCCACTTCGTGTTTATTTTCCTATGTCCGTCAGGTAGGTCCACAAGCTTCCATACACCAAGCTTTTCAAACTGACTCAGGTCCCCCTGCATTGCGTTGACCCATGAATCTTCTGTCAGTGCTTCCTTATAAGTTCTCGGCTCAATCTACGAAATGAAACAACTGAGTGAAAATTCAGTTTGTAAAGGAGCAACTTTAGTATAAAAGCAAGTAAGGCCATGGTCAATTTGGCTTCTGGTATGAACGCCTGACTGTAGCTCTCCTATTATCAACTCCTCTAGATGGTATGAAAGAGTTCTTGGCATCACTTTGCCAGGAACATCCACCTCGCCTTCCAAATTCATAACGTTCTGATCCACAACTTCTTCATTGTCAAGAATTGTCTGATCTGAAGATTGGATTTGCTCCCCTTCAGACTCTGAATCACCACGATGAAATGTTGGCCTTTCATCAGATTCTAAATTATCATTTACCACCGTCTGATTTTCAGGAGCAGGTTCACGTTCCGAAGTAGTCAGAGTTTGCTGAACTTCATCATCATCTCCAATGTGACTTGGACCAGCTTCATCATCATTGAAAGGTTGTCGTTGACGTGTAGAAGACCTTTCTAGAAACCTTCCCTGAGATGCTTCATATTCTCTTAAAATATCCAAATCATCAAAGAACTCTGACTCTTCTTCTAACTCTAATGAATCCCATAGAGTATCATAGTTGAATCGCCATGAGTCTGCGGGCTTCTGTGGAGGCATCGTATAGCCTTGACATTCAACGTGCTGTGCTTCGATGATCCTCTTCATACTTGGAACAAAGACTCTTCTGAGTGGACTTGCATACCCCACGAAGATACCTTCAATGCTCTTTGAACCAAATTTGCCATCGGGATCTAAAACTGTGCAGGGTGACCCGAACGGCTCTAAATACTCGAGATTAGGCTTCCGATTGTTGATCAAATCGAAACATGTTTTGTTGTGCTTCTTCATAGTAAGAACCCTATTGAGAGTATAACAACCGGCTAATACTGCTTCTGCCCAGAAATTAATCGGTAACTTGGAATCAGCTAACATCATTCTCGCCGTTTCGATCAGCGTTCTATTCTTTCTTTCTGCGACTCCATTCTGTTGCAGAGTATAAGGTGCGCTGTACTCTTGTAGTATACCCTTTCTATCACAAAATTCTTCCATCTTGTTATTCTTGAATTCCGTAGGATTGTCGCTTCTTATTCTGCGAATTCGAGTTCGGTACAAATTCTCTATCTTTCTGAATAGTCTCAGCAAACTCTCAAATGTCTCATCTTTCGACTTCAGGAACGTCACCCATGAGAATCTCAAATAGTCGTCAGTTACCAACAGACAATAAAGATCTCCAGTTATGCTTTTGACATTCACAGGACCAAAGAGATCCATGTGAAGTCTCTCCAGCGGCCTTGAGACTGAGTTCATCTTTTTACCAGGATGGGATTTCTTTCGTTGTTTTCCTTTGATGCAACTAATACACTCCCCCTCAAGATGAAAACTCTTTAAGTGAACACCTTTCACCAAATAGTTATGCACCAGGTGGTTCATCTTTCGTAGGTGAATGTGGCCCATCTTTCAGTGCCACAACTGCGACTCCTTTTCAGTGGCTCTTGACATGAAGCAATGAGTTTGACCCGTGGTAGTCGTGGCTACGCTCATATCCAACACGTACAGATCATTAACTCATGGTGCTCTCATGATGATCCACTCCTCGGGGATGACAAACCCCAGCTTCAAGATCAGACATTCTTTATCAGTGAAATGTGTCGAATACATTCTATCACAAATTTGAGAAATGCTAAGAAGATTATTCTCCAGCTCGGCAATGTAATTGACTCATTCAAACGTGATAACACCATTGGATAATGTCCCTTCACCAATGATACGTCCTCCCTGATTACCAGCAAAACCTACGTAACCACCGTTAAACCCTCTAACATCGTACAACAGGGTTTTTCTCCCCATCATGTGCCTGGATGCTCCGCTATCCATAATCCAACGTGAGATAGATCTCGGGAGCTCCTGCACATTTCAAAGTATTTAGTTAGAAAATGAAGCAACCCAAGCCTCTTTCGACTTAGGTAGCTTAACGTTTTGGTGTACAATGGTGGGAAATTCTTGTCATTCATTTTCAAGCTTTCTTCAGACCCTACCTCAACCTCTTTATATAAGAAAAATACATCTTTCTGAGGTTGAACAGATGGTTTGTCTTTTTTCGGAACATACGTCTTCCCTGGTGAGGTCGAAGTTTGTTTCTCCTTTTTCTCATAAGAATCCAAAGGTACATTCATCTTCTTAGTTGAAGATGATTGTTTTGCAGACTCATAAACCTTTGGTTTTTGAACATTTGTTGTCTTTTCTTTAGATTTTGGCTTCCAAGTTTGTTGTGAAGAGGCGACTCTTTTGTAAAATTTGTCAGTTTTAGTTACCGATTCTTTTACGGGTTCAATTTTAACTTTGGTGTTTTCCTTCTTCAAAATCTTTTTCTCAACAAACATTGGAGCTTTTCCTTTGACATCGTTCTTCTTTCTTGGACTCTCGACAACCACAGACTTAGGCTTCGAGTTGGTGCACTTTCGTGCAATGTGTCCAACTTCATTGCATTTGAAGCATGTGCGGGTGTCAGCTTCCCGACTTGTGCCTTCAGTCTGAGGCTGTGAGGCCTTTTTCTCAAAGAATTCTTCATTTTATTTTGAAAAAAAATCATATTCTTGCGCGGAATGTGAACTCGAGCTTTTCACAAACACTTTCTTTTCTACAAACCTTTTGTTTTGAAAGTTCTTTTTCTGATTGTTCTTACCACCCTGATAACCTCCCGACCATCTGTTTTGGTTGTTGTTATTAAAACGTGGTGATGTAGCAGGTTTCTTGTAGTAAGATTTATCTTTTTCAAAGTTCATCATTCTTTTGGAACTTTTCAAACCCTCAATTTCAGAACCATCGATTTCTACCAATTTGGAAACATTTTTAAATTTGTCAACATTCACATTCTCAAGCGAAAATTCAAGATCCGAATACAACTTATCAGAACCAGACATCTTGTACATCACAAGAGTAGGTCCATCATTTGAATTGTTTTTGGATTTTGATTTCGGAATATAGTTATTCAGAAAACACTCTTCGTCTTCAGTCGAATCATTGTCAGATTTTAAAACGTTTTCAACCACATTTTTTACGACTTCAGACTGAATAAAATCTTCATCTGATGATGAAGTGAATGTGATATCGATTGTTTCTGGGAGTTTCTCAACATCTGATTTCTCATTTGTTTCATAAATCTTATCCAACCCGGACTGTTTCTTTGAAAAATTGTTTAACACGGGCGGTGGAACTTGATGATATCCAACCCCTGTTCCGTCCGAATATACATCTTCACCAGCTTTGTTCTTCCCAATGTGTTTGGGCACTATGTGTTGCAGAACAAAAATCGCAGAGTTGTAGCTGTTCAATTTCAATGTGATTCTTTCATTTTCAATCTTAGCTTCCTGAAACTGAAGCTTAAGATTTGCAATCTCATGCAATTGCTGGTTGATTTGTCTTTCTTTTTCCTGAAGAATTCCAGACAATTGAAGATTTTCTTTCATTGTTTTACCATTTCTCTTGTCAGAATCTTTAATGGTTCTTTTTAGCTTTTCAAAAATTTCAGAAATGTTCCTGTTTTCATGAATTAACTTTTCATTTTCTTTCTTAAATCATTCTACGTCAGTTTTATCTTTTTCAATTTTCTCAGTTAATTCTTTTATTCTCTCATTTGAAGCTCTTATCAGTTTATCTTGACTTATAACTTGATCTTCAAACATTTTGACTTTATCAACCAGTTCTTCGATCTTTTTCGTTGTGAGATATGCATTTGTGATGCAAACTTTGCATTGTTTCGTGAAATTTTTGCAATCACTTTCAATTTTAACTCCATCAGTCTTACCTGATCCATTTGTTGTACCACTACAACTGACCTTTTTTGTTGACTCAGACGCATATTTGGAATCTACCTCTAATTCCTTTGCCATCAGCACTTTGTCTGCCATCTTGGTCAAGTTCTCAGCGGTCATTTCTTTTTTTGTGTCGATTATCCCATCATCGACTTTTCTTGACTTTAACTCTTCCTCTTCAGCTTTATTTGCCAGATCGCTTTCTCTATGTTCATCTTCTTGCTTTATGGATTCAATGAGAGTCTCAACTAAGAGTGTTGATGGTTCAACAAGAATGTTTCCTTTTAGGTCCAAATAGTCCAAATAGCACTCACTAACAGGATCCCATCTGTTTGCCTTCTTGGCCTCTTTCCAGGCTCGATAGTGTCTATCCTTCATGGTTTGAGCTATCAACTTTCGCTAAGTGTATCTTTGTATGGTTCCACCTTTGCCATGAGAACAAAACCTACAACATCATCTTCTGGTAAAAACTCACTCCAGTCGAAGCCCTCGTTATCATGAATTACTGCTAAGGCTCTTGACTTATCCTTAGGAGTCTCTTCTATCTGTTCCATTCTCGGCGGCTCCTCACGATTCTTGTGATAAACAACCTTTTTATAGTAGTCGTCATGGAATGGATTTGATGTTTCGTCTGGTGCTGCGTTCCTGCATTCCCTCTTGAAGTTCCCTTTCTGTTTGCACTTAAAGCAGGTAACCTTTGACTTATCGAAACCCAGCTTCATTGAAGGTCCACCGATAGAATTTCTTCCAGTTATCTCCATGAACCTTTGCGCTCTTCTGATTACGCTAGCCATACACCAGCGTATGTCAATCAGTTCCATCTCTTTGGGGTCAATCTGATCATAGTCTTCCTTTGTCAGATTTGTATTCCCGATTTTCCCAGCGACTAAGCTTTCATAGGATTCCAATATCGAAGCGAGAAACACCATCTGTTGTTTTGCATTATCTTCATTGAAGTTCTGTGCATTATTCAAGTTCACTGCAATGTTACACTGAAACTTGTTAGGCAGTTGTGATCAGGATCTGTTCGTCTCAAACGTGGTTGTATCGATCAGGATCAAGCTGCGGATGAAGAAGAACCCCCGTGATAACCACTACTCGATGTTGAACTGTTGTTTTGTCTTTCTTGAGTGACTGTGTTCGAGCTCTCAGCTGAAAATGCAATCTTCAGTGAAGTAGTCTTTGGAATCATGCTACCCCTGTAGTAAAGATCAACGTTTTGTTGATACGATGTGTTGTTGACTTTGTTCATCTTTTTTATTTCAAGCTCATGGATCTCAATCCTTTCTATCAGCTAATCAACAGTCATGTCCGACATTTTCATGGTGTTCTTCAAAACCAACCCATAATACTGCCAATCCCTTTCTTCAGGTAAAGATTCAAGCAGTTTCTCGACCATTTCTTCTTCAGTCACTGCAATACCGTATCTTGCAAGTTCTATCTTTAGGTGACAGAACCTCTCGACCATCTTCAACACATTCTCATTCTTCATACACGCAAACAGATCAAACTCTTTCTTTAGCAAACGTTTCTTGTTCTTAACGATATCAGCTCCTCCAATACATTTCTTCTCCAACTTGGCCCACAAATCTTTTGCATTTTTATAACTAATCAATGATATAATATCATCTCTAACAGATTGATGCAATAAAGCTATACATTTTTGTTCGGCCACAAATGCTTCTTATTCAGTATCACTTAGAATTTCATAATCATGCCTTCCAATATCAAAACCATTTCTCATACATTTCCAGCTATGATGCGCAAATGCTTTCAACCAATCCTCGAATCTGCTCGCCCATCTGTTGTAGTCTTCGATCGCCGTAAGCTTTGGCGGCTTGTTGTAAGTACCGTAAGCATTGTCTATACTGAGCGAATCAGCAATCGCTTTCTTCGGGTTCGGAGTAGTGTTGAAAGTATTTATCGTAGCATCCCCGGTGTTGTATGCAAACACATCGCTGAACTGATTAAGGAATTCGTCTCCCATTGTTGAGTACCTGGAAAAGTTTCAACCACTTAATAATTTTTCACAAGTTTACAAATTTTCAAACTGATGCACTTGGATCAGATGGTGATCCGATCGAGTGGTGATCCGATCGGGTGGTGATCCGATCAGACAGCACAACCAAGTACAATCACAAATAAACTCAAGTATCGGATGACGACTCGATCGGGTGGTGATCCGATCGAGTGGTCGTTCGATCGAGTGAGACAATAGGATTTGAAAATTTAAACCTCAACACTTCACCGATCGGATGGTGATCCGATCGAGTGACAATGATGATGTCAGCAACTAAACTTTAATCAACAATGCTACGCCGATCGGATGGTGATCCAATCGAGTGACACTGATGACGTCAGCAAGCAAAATATCTAGAACAGTCTATGCCAATCTGATCGGATAGCTGTCTGATCGGGTGGAGGACGTCAGCAAGAACGAAACTTTCAACATGGTTTTTGCTTGATTTGATTCAGTTTTACTTGGAATTTTTCTATGAAAATTTGAAGCATTAATCTTTGAACAATTTTGATTCGATTGATATGATTTTTATCCAATTTTAACCATGAATTCAGGTTTAATTTTGAGTTTTCTCTGTTTTAAGATGTGAAAAAGCAAGATCAGCAAGAAATGAGGTAGAAGATTAGAGATTTGTCAAAAATTCCGGTGAATTTTGACAAAAATCGGCTGAAAAGTGCTGAAATTCCGGTGAATTTGCAGTTGTCGTCTTCGAATCAACCTCATGTGGCTCTGATACCACTTGTTAGGCCATTGTGATCAGGATCCGTTCGTCTCGAACGTGGTTGTATCGATCAGGATCAAGGTGCGGAATCCCTTGATCGTGTCACAGAATCAACAACAACAGATTCAACGTTTAAACTCGTCTAATTTTCTATTAGAATGATTGTGAAAGTACAAGGGCACCGGTAGAATCTCAGACTGGTAGAGGTTCCTTACAAGATCAGCAAAAGGTTCTGAATGACATGACATAGCTTGCTATTTATAGGCAACATCAGGGAGGGGAAGTGTCATCCGATCGGATGGCCATCCGATCGGATGACATCAGTCAACCGTCGGATCCACTTTTACAGCTAAGCGCCATTCCCTGAGTTGTCGTTATACAAACATACATACAATTACATACAAATACACAAAAGACATACACAGTACAAAATAAGACTCTATGCTGACGGAAGCTACAGACATATGAACTAACAAAACAAGAGGTAGCAATTGAAAAAAACAAAAACAAAAGCGGTTACTGGGGCGAAAGAAAGGTGGTGTAAGAATTGTAAACAACTTGGACACTACGCATCCACATGCAAACAACCCGTAATTAAAAGAAGATCAACACGGACTTCTAGAGCGGACAGTAGTGAATAATAACTTTTAGTTTGCCATTTTACTATTCTATTACACTTTGGTGTCGTTTATTTTTTTTACATAGTGGCGTTTATTATAATACAACGATTTATGGCATTTACCTTTCTTCCACCACTTTATGACGTTTTATGTTAAATTACCATTTTTGGCATTTTATTTTTATCAATGTTCGTTTAATCATTTATATTGAACATAATGGCATTTTTTTAATATTAGAACATTCATTTATAATGGTGTTAATTAAAATATTTAAGACATTACCAAAATAATATCATGGGAAACGAAACAAATAAAACATTATAGAAAAAATACAAGAGAACGACTAAAAGTCTTCATCAGATGGGATAATGTTCGAGAAGTACCCGTCACCTCTTTTGTCCTCTTCTTCTGATTCCACACCAAAATTCTCACCTTCATCTTCAGTTTTGACGGCATTCTCGTCCTCGAGTGCTTCACGCCTCCATTGAACAACCACTCCAACGATGTTACTACTGGTGTCATCTCAGCGTTTAAACATGTTGCATTGCATAATTGTTCTATAAACAAAATCCCATGTTCAGTCAGTATGTTATCAATGGTGTGGTCTTCTTCTTGGCCGTTGTTCCACACAATCGTCACCCATTCATATTCTTCATTATAACGCCAAGATGAAATTATTGGCTCTTCATCAAATTGAATTGCATTATTTACAAGAAATTTTCTCCTCAATCACCTTATGTCAGTTTGTGTTTTTTCACACAAGTTGTCCATAGGAACTCCAAATTCCAGAATCCTCAACTACACTTCTTCTACCATATTAAGTATGGCGTTTACAGTTTTCACCATAACCCTTCTTCTGGAGTCGTATCTTATAAAGAACCTTTTGATTGAAGTTTTGAACCCCCAAGAGATTACAATAACCATTTTCCTTTTGTGTAAATTTCTTGAAAGTATTTTGATGTTTGGCCTTTTTTAGAGACTAGCGTTTTTGTTTTTCGAGTATGATCAATGAAAGTGATGTTAAGTTCATTTATATAATGAGTTTTAGGCGCGTGATTTTGGCGGGAGTTTGTTCCTCATTGAATGTAAAGAATTAAAGCCAATGGTGTTTTTTGGCGTTTTGTTTTGCCTTTTTCAACACTAAAATAATGTTTTTCTGGCGTTTCAGATGCTTTATAATTAATCTGTCAGAAGTGGCGCTTTTGGTGTTTTGGTTTTATTTATGGCAATTTTACCTTTATACCCTTAATGATGCCCACACACGTTCTAAACTTATACATATTTACAAAAACGTCACCGCATCAATCCCAACCACAAATCAGAAAGATCTTGTGGCTGAAAATCATTCTCATCATTTTCACACTTTTAGGCGTTTTCTCTAGATTATGCCCCTATATATACATATATATATATATATATATACTTAATTGGATGAGGTGGACTGTGGTTAGTCGGATGATTTTGGTGGTGGCCTAATTTGTGGATTATATTATTATTGTTACTAGTAGTAAATCCCGTGTGCAAACACGTGTTTTTTAGAAAACCATGCATACCACATTTTATTAAATGAAGAATGACTATACATTTTGTTATTATCATATAGGTTGCGTAATAATTATTTTAGGTTGTGTTATTAACATATAAGTTGCGTAATAATTATTATAAGTTGTGCAAAAATGTATGTGAATGGTACTTTCTTGTGCCAAAAGTGCTCATATTTGAATGGGTTATTATTTGGTTGAAATTTGTATGGAAAGATAGAATATATAGAATTGAATATAAATACTTGATTTCATTATAACCCTTTGAAAATCCATATAAGAATCATAATATAATACTTGGCATTCATTCACTACCCTTTTTTATTGATTTTTCAGTTAATGCTTGATTTCATTATAACAGTTTGAAAATCCATATAAAAATCATAATATAATACATGGAAATAGAACATTCACATCTCTTAAATATACTGTAACAACAGTTAATAACTACTTGGCGGTTCTGGTTCTGGGGTTGGGCAGGAACAGCATTGAGTGGAGCGGCGGTGACAGCACAGTTCTTGTTGTTGTTGTTGCTCTTGCGCTTGCGGCGTGAAGATTTCGTCCCTTGCGGTGCGGCGGTTTCAGGAGCGGGAGTAGCGGTGACTTGGTGGAGACTTTTGGTGGTGTTCTTGAAGTAACCACCCATAACTCGCTTGCCATTGATTTCTGTAGCGAGTTGATAAGTCTCTTCGATGGTGGTAGTCTTGGCGGCTTGCACGAAATCAGCAACACAATCAGGTAAAGCGCGGATATATTTCTTGATTGTGATGTCGGGAGTTAAGACTTGGCCAGGACAAATGATTCTAAGCTGCTTAAAGCGAGCAGTAAGACCAGGATTGTCGCCACCTTCTTTCTTAATGTTCCAAAACTCGTCCTCCAGCTTCTGGAGCTCATGTGGGGGACAAAATTCTTTCATCATGATTTCCTTCAATTCCTCCTAAGAAAGTCTGTAGGCCGCATCATTACCTCGCCTGTTTCTTTCGGCAGTCCACCAGTCCAAAGCCCTGGACTGGAAAACGCCAGTTGCATTAACAGTGCGGAGGTTGTTTGGACATCCGCTTTGGCGAAGAGTGACTTCAATCGAGTCGAACCATTGAAACATAGCGTTGGGCCCATCTTCACCAGTGAAGTCTTTGTGGCCGCAGGCCTTGAACTGCTTGAAGCTAAAAGTAGCGCTGGGCGAGTCAGTCCTGCTTTCCTCAGAGGACTTGCTACCGATTTCATTGATTTCGCTGACGATTTATGGAATGACCTTGGCCATTTCCTTGGCGACTAGCGAGGCGATGTGTTTGTCAGCGGGGTTGCGGCGGGTAGCGCGAGAAGTGTGCGATCCAAATGACGACATTATCTGCAACAGACACCATCATGGGATTCAGGCACGATTTCAATTAAATCGAGTATAGTCTAGTGTATCTCCAAAAGCTACTTTATGTAAAGCACAGGAACACGTCTAACACATAGGCACATAATCACAAAATCCACATAGGCACACAACACATAAGCACATAAGCACGTAGAGCACAGGAGCACATATTCAACTATATTTTGAACGTATTCATCTACATATATTGCACGTATTCACCTATCATTCAAGTTTCACGAGAACGTTAGAGAGTAGCGAGTGCGAATAACACAGCGAACAGTATAGCGTAAGCGAGTAACATGGCAAGTGATTTGTTAACGTTTTGAGACATGTGTGTAGTGCGTGTCATCAAAGCGAAAAGCGATAAGCGAATGAATCTCCAAAATCGAAACTCATATAAATTCACAAAATCACATAAATCACACATAAAATCAAAGAACCAGCGGTTGCGAGCTCAGAATCGAAAAACATAAAATCAGCAATTGCGGGCTTGAAGTGGGAGTGTCTGGGTGTGTAGACATCGACTAACCCAATTGATTCGACTATTCTCAAGGACTTTGAGTACACGCTTTGGCCTAATAGACTGTGCTTTCTCACCGTCATACGGTGAACGACACGCATCCTTTAGGTTAATCTCATAACTCGAGTCATTGGAATCCACCGAGAATTTGGTGAGAGTTTGGTAAAATCAATTTAGAGAGCGGAACAAGTCATTAAGATGTGGGTTTCACCCCTAACTTAACAACTAAATTCCTGGTTGTGTGATAGAATCACGAGATAGAGAGGGAGAATTTCATCGAGATATGGATTCACTCCTGACTCAACGCAAATTCTCGTGTTTTATAGTAAAAATGCGCGTCGAGTGAGCGATCTAATCACGAGTTTGCGGTTTTCACACCTAATCTCGACCCAATCACTCGTTTGTTTTCGAAAATCATGTGTGCCGTGCCTGCCTTAGGAAAGGCAGTTGTGCGCTTCAGCTCTAGGAAGAGCTGCTTCGTGCGAAGCTGTAGTATGTGGTGTTCGCACAAAGTTGTAGTTTCCAAGCAAAGGTATCGAGAGTAAGCTCACGCAAAAACCCCTACAGGGTTTGCATAAGGCGGTCTGTTGGTGCTTAGACTATAGACTAGGTCATTTCTAAGACATCGACCCGGACTAGGTCGAGTCTTGCCTAATTCCCTATAGTTATGGCTCTGATACCAATCTGTCACACCCCAACCGATGGCGGAAACATCGGGGTGAGGCACTGAGCGAAACAGATTGTCCAAGAGAATCCATAACAACTAATATATTACCAAATCCTTAACGTTAATATCCCATACTACTAATAGATAAAGTAAAAATAGTTATTACAGATAATTGTTCTCAAAGACAAATCATCGTTCCGACAACTCATAAATTATTCGTGGGTTTCTAGACCACCTAAAGTTGATTCCATGACATCCAGCAAATAAAAGCATCTCAAACACATGTCACATATGTTAAAATAGGTCAATACACAAAGTGTAAAGGTGAGCTTACAAGTTTAATAGCATAATAGTAGCGAAAACGATTTACGCATAACCAGCATGTAACACGTAGAAATGTGAAGCTAGTAGGCTATCGACAATGAAATATGCACAGACATAACTGCGAGTTGTAGAATGCGCAACACATATCACCACTGTGACACGTGAAGAAATACCCTTAACAACCCCTGTCCACGACATGTGCTGAGTCTAAACTATAGTACTATCGTTGCTAAGGTCTCAGGCAACAATCACTGTGTAAACATAACATACAAGCATTCATCGAATAACACATATAACATGCAGAGCGGTCAGCGTATAAAAAGTGTTTGTGTTGTGTGTTGATGTGATTGGATATAGGTAACGTATGTAACACCTAAAAGTGCGTTAAGCAAAAAAGGGGATCGGGTATACTCACAGTTGATGGTAGCTACTAAACACGAACTGTATTGGATTGAAGGGAGCGCTTAGAGTTAGCCTGATCACAGTACGACAGTATAAGCGTTGAACAGTGCGTAGAACAGTGCGTAAAACAGTGCGCTGGATCGGATGGTGGTTCGATCGGATGGTCATTCGACTGAGGAAATATGTTTGTGAAATGTTGAACTTTTGAAGTTTTCGTTGTAGTATAAATAAAGTTATTCGATCGGATGGTCATCCGAACGAATGGCCGTTCGATCGGATGGTCGTTCGATTGAAACTGATGATCTTTGAAAATTTGGTAAAAGTCTAAGTGTTTAACTTGTAAAATCAAGGCATTTGGTCGAATAGTCGTTCGATCGGATGGTCGTCCGATCGGACGGCTATTCGATTGGGTAACCTTCCGTTTAAAAATTTGTGAAATCTGTTAAGTTGAAAAGCTTGTGGTTTGACCGAGACGGTGTGACAACGTGTTAAACAATGGAAAATCGCATCAAGTCCAATCCGTTCGATCGGACGGGAATCACCCTGTTCGACCAGAACCAGCTGTTCTTGACGGAGTTTCATATTCAACCCGTGAATCGGTCGTCTCTCCAGTAGAAACCTATTCTCAGACCGATTCTCCAATAGAGAATGTGTAGGAGCCCGAACGAGTCCAGATTCTAATGGTTTTGAGTAAAAAGTGAAGAATGTTGAAGAAAAGTTTGAAGATAGTTGTTAAATGTTTAGGTTTTAGCTAAAATCGGTGTAAATCATATGGAAATCCTTTAGATCCGGACGTTCTTGATAAGATGAGGTCACACTTCAATGTTCATAAGAACTCCATGATGACGTCACCCTAGAACAACCCAAATCGAGTGATTCCACGGTGAAAGTGTAAGATTTGTTGGATAAGATGATGAGAAAGTGTGTAATGAAGATGAAAGTACAATATTTAGAGTTAAAACTTACAATAATCGCGAGGAATCGAGAGAAAAGAGGCTGGAAGTGCACGGGTCGGAGGGAGATGTCACATCAATGAACAGTAATGTGATAGGAGGGGTATTTATAGTGAGAGGAGAGAAAAGGCGGTGGAAAGTTAATGGGTCGGACGGCTGTTCGATCGGATGGTCATTCGGTTGGATGTCCATTCGATAGAATGGTCGTTCGGTCGAACGTCGCGTGTAGGTTAGTTTTCCGACTTTCGTTTCATGCATTGTGCGTTGCTTTGCGTTTAAACGAGTTGCGAGTAAGCGATGCGATAGTATTAAACAATAGTTACACAAATAACATAACCAACACATAACAACATAAAAGTAAGTAAACTTGCGTTTAGCGTTTGCGATTGCGTTTACGAATAACACTTTTAACCAAATATAAACATGCACAAGTAAACACATAATAACACACACACATATTGAACAATACCAATAACTACGATTCGAGTTGTGATGCGATAGCGATGTGATAGCGTTAAGTAGATTAACGTTTAATAACGTTTATCGCATTGTTACTTCACATATTACAAATCGTAAACGAAAATAGCGTTAACTAAAGTATTGATTATCGAGTTCGAGCGTACAAGTAATAATTAAGTAAGAAATGACATATCTGAATAACAATTATGTTCTTCCTTTGACTTTGACTTTAAAAGTCGGGTTGTTACAATAGATACATGAAATCGCCAGAGAATCGCCTCTATGAAGAAGGAGATGACGTGCAACGGCGGATGGAGGGAGAAGAACCTGAGTTTTAGAGAAAGAGAGTTGAGTTGTTAAGCTCAGAGAAATTAAAAAGAACTTTTTATACATATATGGTTCTGTAGCCAGAATTTTGAATCTGGCCAGAGGTTTCAATTTTGAATGGAGGGCAGGGGTTTGAATTTTCTATAGATTAAATGTATTTTAAAGTGATTTTATATATTAAGATTTATGTTGCAATAATGACATAAGAAATACATTGTTGGACAGCCTTTATGACTGCCACTTCAGCTTTTCTTATGTCAGCGGCATTTGCCCTTTTATAGAAATTATAGATTGTTATTCTTATTCTTATACATATAATTTTTAAAGGGTTATGAATAGTTCTAGTGTAACATCCCAAAAAAAACGGGTTTGGTAATCAAACCACGTTAATAGTAAAGACGGGTAAAATACCGTTGGTGGTAAAAATTAACCCGGTAAATATTAGGACTCAAATAAATAAACCTAATATTAATTAAAAAGGGGAATAAATACTTTGAGAAAACAAAGTATATAAAAAGGCCGAGTAACGAGACTTAAAATAAACTTAGTCATAGATTCCCCAAACCCATTAATTTAACTAGGAATGTTTAACCTATTTAATAAGTGGGGAATATTGTTAGAAATAAGTAGGTTATGCCCTACTTAATTAACTAACCAAACATGAGGGACCAAAATGGGATAACTTGAAAATGGTTTTAATTAAACTAAATAAAATAACACAACACACACACAAGTGTGTGTGGTGCGTGTTCTGGATCGACCAGGAAGGGCTCCCAGGAGCCAAAACCTTAGCTCAACCAAATCCAGCAAATTGAAGGTCAAATCTAGCCCGAATTGGATGCATGAACACATATTAATGATCACCTAGTCATGGGGATCACAAGGTATGTTGAATTTTATGATTTAGTGATACTTTGAGATTATGATGAACAATCATAATCGAAATTCTGAAATCAATGTTGAATCTATGAGTGTTATTATGATGAAATCTTCGTTTAGAAACAAACCCTAGTTGAAAAACTTGATGAATTGGTGTCAACACTAGGGATTTGATAATTACCTCATTATGTGTTAAATGGGTTTTATGACAATATGATGAACACTCGGATTAGAGTGTTAAATTGATGAATATTGATTGTTATGATATAAGTTCTTGATGTAGTTCATGAACACTAGACATAGAGGTTGATTTTGATGTAAATCTTGGTGAAAATAACTAGTTATGAACTAATTAGTAAATATGTAAAATTATGCACATTAGGTGTTTGTTAAAATTCCTAAATGATAACTAAAGTGTTGAAATTTAGAGTGAAAACGCGTATTTGAATGATATGGCAATTACGCGTGATATGAAGTGATAAGGGTTCTAAATACTATGTTGATTTAGACTTAATGTAGTAAACATGTGATTGAAAGTAGTTAACTTTAGATAAGTTAAGTTAACTAATCATGAAGTCGAATAGTAGCTTCGGCATAGAAAATAAGTGAGGTGGAATAGTCGTGATTTTATGACAAATTTAACCGCCTTGTAAATGATTGAAAATAGTTTGATGCCTAACGAGCTAGTTGGAGGCTTGGGAAAGGAAGCGGGTCAAACAAGTCAAGAATGGAGGAAAAGCATAATTCGGATGCAAGGTAAGTATATCTTACACTAGTCATATGTTTTAGAATATCCTTTTGTCGTGTTAATTACGAAAAAGACAATTATGATGTAAGCCATGGTAGGCTAAAAAGTGTTAAGGGAAGAAATTATAAGTAAAGTGACCGCACGGTGTAAATCGGAGCGAGTCATATATACGAGGTGGTAATAAGTGTCATCTCGCTAATATAATTGGTCATTTGGACCAAACGGGTCAAAAGGTGAAATTATCACCCTTGACAATATCGACTAATGGGTTGTCGAGTTGTATGATTTTAGGGAATAAATAGCACATGGATGTTTACAGCGCTATCACTTAGCAGCCACTAAGGCAAGGTATTGTAACGGGTCAATATGTTGATCCGAGCCAGGTATGTATAATATCACAACTCATCATGTAGAAATTGAAGTTCTATAAGAGTTAGACACGGTTAAAATATAGATATTCGGTTATCTTTTAGGTAAACCGAATAAATTGAGTTATGATTATAGTGTTTTAGAAGCACATGAATTTACAAACAAGAATTATAGTTAAAAGGTCAGAATTTGAGTCAAACAAGTATTTAAAAGGTCCTTGTAGTAAAAGAAGGATGAAATTTGACTAAAATACCCTTGTAAGCTAATTCGAAAGAACGACCCTTAAAGGTGGTTCGGAAATGAGTCTTATGATTAAACAAATTCTTAGAACGAGTATAGGTAGTGAAAGATGTAATTCTTGGGTCGAAAGACTTTATATGAGTCTTTGCCGTAAAATGATAATCTGAGGGGTAAAACTCGGAACACATAGATATCCACATTAAATCCAACACACATTTAGTTGTGGTGGAAGATTACTATATAAGAAATATAGGGGTACAATGCTAGAATGGAATGAAAGCGATTTTAAGCCTAAAAGTGCTTAAATACTCTTAATGGGTCAAAATAAGCATTTAAGCGTAAACGGGATTTTATCACGTAAGGAACCCATGATTTGAGATTAATATGATAGGAGATATTGAAATAATGAATTTCATAAGTTAAAGGTCAAATAAACATGTTGGTGTGATAAAATTATGAACGGGTCAATATTTGGTAAAAAGGGTAGTAAGCCAAAGACTTAAAAGTCTGAAATTATGTTAATCCGGATGTCGGATTTTAACTCCATAAGATGGAGAAATAAATTACAGACGCGTAGGAAAAAGAATCGGGTAAAACGGATTAAAAACGAGAGAGTTATGCTCGTTTCCGTGAAATCGGGTATTGCTGGGAATGTACAGCAACTGTTTAACAACATTCTGCTGAAAAGGGGGCTAGGCGTCACGCGACGCCCCCTAGTTCCGGAAAAATGTTATTTTTTGTTTGTTTGACCCATGGAACTTGTTTAAACTTATTATTTAACTATCAAAACTAACTTTTAAGTTGGTTTTGATCACAGGTGAATGCCAAGAGTGCCCGGATGAAGATCAAGCTCGATGAGGAACCGAACACGATAAAGTTAAAAGCTTCCGCATGATATATCGTCGTAACGTTTAAATGACGATCTCCTACTCATTATAATGTATATAAACATTCATTTGTAAAAGTTTTAAATTAACCGAATTATTCAAAGTACATGTAATCTTAATTACATGTTCATTTCCGTAAACCTTACGAAAACCTTAAAATAATAACAAGGGTGTTACATCTAGCACTTAATTGGATGAGGTGGTCGGTGGTTAGTCGTGATTGGATGAAGTTGGAGGAGGCCCAATTTCTGGATTGTTATACATATAATTTTAAAGGTTTATGAATAGTTCTAGCACTTAATTGGATGAGGCGGTCAGTGGTTAGTCGTGATTGGATGTAGTTGGCGGTGGCCCAATTTCTGGATGTTGTGTGGCATCCACTAAGCTAAATGTTTTTTTTCCAGTATACCATTTATTATATATATTCACATAAACCATGAGATACACAAAATGTGATGGTGGTGTAGTGGATTGATTGTATGTAAACTAAGAGACCTGGGTTTATCCCCTCAAAGCCTTTTGAGGTTTTATTATTTTTTTTAAATTATAATTGTTTCAATAACATCCCTTATACATATAATTTGTAAAGGGTTATGAATAGTTCTAGCACTTAATTGGATGAGGTGGTCGGTGGTTAGTCGTGATTGGATGAAGTTGGAGGAGGCCCAATTTCTGGATTGTTATACATATAATTTTAAAGGTTTATGAATAGTTCTAGCACTTAATTGGATGAGGCGGTCAGTGGTTAGTCGTGATTGGATGAAGTTGGCGGTGGCCCAATTTCTGGATGTTGTGTGGCATCCACTAAGCTAAATGTTTTTTTCCTGTATACCATTTATTATATATATTCACATAAACCATGAGATACACAAAATGTGCTGGTGGTGTAGTGGATTGATTGATTGTATGTAAACTAAGAGACCTGGGTTTATCCCCTCAAAGCCTTTTGAGGTTTTATTATTTTTTTTAAATTATAATTGTTTCAATAACATCCCTGAACTCTAACCAAATTTACACTCATGCTCCTAAACATTAGTGAAGTTACCAGACAGTGCCAAAACTCTAATAAAGTCAACAAAATTCTATGTTTATATTTATGGTCCTTCCTATTTTTTTCATTATCGCTTTTAAATGTTACAACATGGATACTAATGTATAGATCGTCAAAACCGAAAGTTACAACTTTTTTACATTGTCATTGTATCTACGTTTTGAACATGCCACGGAGTTTAGTATGCTTTTTTAACTATGTTATGCAATGACGAATTGGGTCTTTCCTACCGAAAACACCAACACCGGTATTGATATTATCGAAAGATGTATCAATATTTGTTTTTATGGTTTCGATCGATGTAAAACAACGTGTCGATATATCATGACTTTATTTTTTTTTTATTTCCTTTTTCGATTGGTGTAACGAGTGATGTTACCGTAACAAACCGAACCAATACCGACTTAATTTCCCCGCTACTTCACGATAGATAATCCCACTAGTTGTATCAAGGAATAATGGATTATAGTAATCCCAATTATTAGCCATTGGTTGGCAACGGTCCCAATTTCAAAAATAAACAGTGGTGGTTCCACCTTTTCACATATTGTAAACCAATAAACCTTTTCTAACATTACCTTAATTTCTTTTTGTTCCCTTTTTTCTTTTCTATTAGCAAAGTCCATTGGTTTACAAAGGTCCATTGGTTTAAGCCCCTCAAAGCCTTTTGAGGTTTTATTATTATTTTTTTAAATTATAATTATTTCAATAAATCCTGAATTCTAATCAAATTTACACTTTTTTTTTAAAAGCTAACTTCATTAACACAAACCGAACCCGAAAACCGGGACGGACAAAAAAACTACAACACAAACTACATAAATACAAATTTACACCAATCCGACCAAACTATCTCCCCGAACTTAGATCTTTGTTTAAACCATAGAAAACTAGTCGATCTAACCTCGCTGAAAATGCCATCAACACAACACCTTTTGCTTGAAAAACGATGATTGTTCCTGGCTACCCAAAGGAACCAGCAAGCGATCACCACAATCCCCTGCAAAGCCGCTTTTTCCGTCGCTCCCTTGTTGCAGAAATTCGACATTTCCAATAAATCCCTGATCGAGAAGGCGAAAAAATTTTGAACACGACACCAAAAGGAGATTTTTTCCCAACGCCAACTCGCAGCCAACTAGGAGGTGGTCAACTGAATCGGGACCGGACCTGCAGTGGAAGCACATGTCATCGGAAATCAACACCCCCCTTTTAGCTAGAGCCTCCACGGTGGCGATCCAGTCCATCTCGGCCCGCCAAACAAAGATGTTGCATTTAAGAGGCACCCAATTACACCAATCCATGACGTACCGGTTACTGAAATCTTTGTTTGAAAGTTACTAGACAAAGCCTAAACTCTAATAAAGTTAACAAAATTCTAAGTTTGTATTTACGGTCTTTCCTATTTTTTTAATTATCGCTTTTTAAATGTTACGAGATGGATACTAATGTATAGGTCGTCAAAACCGAACTTTACAACTTTTTTACATTGTCATTGTATCTATGTTTTGAACATGCCACGGAGTTTAGTATGCTTTTTTTAACTATGTTATGCAGTGACGAACCGACCTGATTCCTACCGAAAACACCAACACCGGTATTGATATTATCGAAAGATGTATCAATATTCATTTTTATGGTTTCGATTGATGTAAAACAACGTGTCGATATATCATGACTTTTTTTTTTATTTCCTTTTTCAATTGGTGTAACGAGTTATGTTACTGTAACAAACCGAACCAAAACCGACTTAATTTCCCCGCTACTTCACGCAAGATAATCCCACTACTTGTATTAAGGAATAATGGATTTTAATAATCCTAACTATTAGTCGTTGGCTGGTAACAAGAAATCTTGAAAAATATGAAATGGATAAATCATGAAGTTTTTAATATTTTTTTTTTATTTTATGTATTTTTTTATTAATTTTTTATTTTATGTAGTTTTTTTATTAAGTTTTTATTTTATGTAGTTTTTTTTATTTTACGTAGTTTTTTTCTTAATTTTATTTGTAGTTTTTAAAAAATTATATGTAATCTTCTATTTTAGTTAAATGAAATTAGTTAAAAACACTAATAAATTACACATGGCTAGCCACGCCATCCGAAGCCACGCCAAATCACACCCAGCCGAAGCCCCGCCACGTCACACCACACCTTGTGGATCCCACAGCTGCCAATTGTCAAGCAATGACCCAACCCAAGCCCCCCACACCCCATAGTCTCATTATTATTGTTGTTGTTGTGCTTTTAAATTTAATTATCAAACTAGTTTATTATACATACTTACATTTTCAAGTTTGATTAAGAGGGATTTACAAAATTTAGAGGTTGTTTGACAACTTCTAAATAGGTAAGTACTGAACTAGTAAGAGCCCTGAACCATTAAGTGATGAAACAATAAGAGGTCTGAACCATTAAGAGCCAGTATAATGCTTAATCGTTCAGAGTCAAATGTCTGACCAATTCA
The DNA here is from genome assembly GCA_030545235.1 of Helianthus tuberosus. Lineage (NCBI taxonomy): Eukaryota > Viridiplantae > Streptophyta > Magnoliopsida > Asterales > Asteraceae > Helianthus > Helianthus tuberosus. Next base: position 136,560,581 of record CM060371.1, on the reverse strand, counting down.
GATAAGAGGTTTTAATCACTTAGACTCGGTATAATGTTTAACCATTCAGAGACAAATATCTGAATCATTCATATATCTGCTCGCGAAAAAAACAGTCTGAATCATTAAGGGGCTGTTTGGCTAAGCTTATTTTAGTGACTTATTTACTTATTTACTTTTTGAAAAGTTAAAAGGTGTTTGGGTTAGCTTATTATGTGAGAGGAATAAGTAAATAAGTCATTCCATTATGACTTATTTGCTTTTCAAATAAGCAAATAAGTAAATAAGTCAAAAAAATAAGCTTAGCCAAACAGCCCCTAAGTGTTGAATTGGTAAAATGTCTGAACCATTAAAAGCCTCATTAAGAGCTAAGCAAAACAGTCTCTTACAACATATCTTAGTTTTATTTTATCTATTTGCTCATAATGTACAACCCTTCTTTTGTAATATCAGGAGGGTAGAAAAGTAAGCCAGATGTCACATATTGAAAAGGTAAATGTAAAAAATCTTTTAGAGTTTTATCTTCTTGCGTTGCTTTGTTCTAACTAATAATAATTGCAATGGTGAGCACTACTTATTATTTGGTCTATCAATTCTTTATTGGTAATATTAATTTTTGATCTATTATTCTTTATCGGTGACTTTAATTTTTACGACAACGATATATACATATTTTATTTATTAATTTAGATTTTTAACCCTGAATTTTAATATAGTTCTGATATAATATTTGAACTTTAATTTTTTATAAACGATTTACGTTTATATCTCTAAAATTTAATAAATTATCATACATAAGTTTAATAGTATTGTATAAACGATTCACATTTCGACCACCAAACTTTAAAAAAGTTATTAAAACGGCCCTTGAAGTTTAATAAAGTTTTTTTTTTCTTTTTTAAGGAATACTTGTTCTTTTATCTTTTTTATGCTTAATTCTTTTTTATTTCACTTATTATTTAATTAAGTTATTATAATTAAAGCTAACTTTTAACTCTAGGCATGTTTATTTAATCGTGTTCCTTTCTTATTTTTACCGTCGTATATTAACCCTTCAATATCTCAGGTAACAAATCTAATTACTTTTTTTATTTACATAATTATAGATGAAGATAAGACCACCCGTAGTGGTGTGTTGATTGGGCGTTTTTTCTGATTTCCACGCCCCCCACGCCCATTAAACCGTCCTCGGGGCGTTTTTCAACAAAAAAATCAAAAGCGTTGTTTAAAAAACGCTCTCATCATTTTGTGTTGGCCAGTGACCGTGCATTCCTTTTTGTTTGGCCAATAACAATTTTTGATGTTTTTTTTTATTTAAATTCTATTACATCCCTTTTAACATAATGCTCACATCCCCACTACACACATTTTAGAAAAACACCCTATAATGCCTCATTGCTGACTAGACTGCCATATGGCACAAAATGCCGAAGGGTGGGGTGTCTTCCACTACGCATGGTCTAACTATTAATTTTAGACACTTAACCGTGTTGATTGCTTATTTTTACCGTTGTTTTACATTAAAGCCTACATGGTCTATAATAACTCATCGATATATCATGTAATAAATATATCTTCGTCGGCACCTTCCTACGACCCCGCCGCGAAACGCAAGCTACGATACTAGTTTTAAACAATTAGCATACTTCATTTTATTACTTAGGGAGCATTAGGTTCTGAGTTCGATTTCCACAAGAGGAGTTTTCCTAGATTTATTGGGTTTCCTCCTGAATTGGTGTATACGCATTATTGTCTAGTAGAGATGGATATATGATTGGATGGATATGATAGAGTGGTTCCGCTGGTGGCACGATGATACTCCAATGATCCGTTAGTGTTTCACATTTGCTGTACAAAAAATAATAATAATATTTAATAAAAATTAAATAGAGATAAATACAGAGAATGAGATGTGGGAGATTTTTAATTGATGTTCAAAATTAAAAAAAAAAAAATAGTTAAAGCTGCGTGTTTTTTTTTTTTTTGTTTTTTTTTTTTTTTTTTTGTTAAAGCTACGTGAATGCTTTTATATTTTGTTTTTTTTTTTTTTGTTAAAGCTACGTGAATGCTTTTATATTTACTTCTAAAATAATGTTTATTGTTTAATCAACATGCAATCGGTATAGTAGTATTAACTTAAAATGATATATATTAGTTTTAAATTAAGCTAATTACCTTCATAAAGTATAAGTTAATCCTTCAAGATATATAAGGTGAAAAATTATGTTACTAAAACTTATACAAAATTACCAAGGTTATACTCTATTATAATAAAAATAAAATAAAATAAAAAAAGCTACATGCAAAGTATATTTCAATAAAAGTAAATCGGGGTTGATAAAAAAATAAAAAAGAAGCATAAAAGGTTGGTTAAAGAAATAAAAGAAAAATATAGTGGGTTGATTAAAGAATAAATAAATAAAAAGATAATGAGATGGTTAAAAATATAAAAGCAACTAAATAAATATCATGAGTTGAATGAAAAAAAGTAATAAAACGAAGTATGCTAATTGTTTAAAACTGGTAATGTAGCTTGCGTTTCGCGGTGGGGTCGTAGGAAGGTGCTGACGATGATTTACTTATTACATGATATATCGATGAGTTATTATAGACCACGTAGGCTTTAATGTGAATGACGGTAAAAATAATCAATCATCACGGTTAAGTGTCTAAAATTAATAGTTATCTTCATCTATAATAAGGTAAATAAAAAATAATAATTAGATTTGTTATCAGGTATATTGAAAGGTTAATATACGGCGGTAAAAATAAGAAAACAACACGATTAAATAAACATGTCTAGAGTTAAAAGTTAGGTTTAATTATAATAAGTTAATTAAATAATAAGTGAAATAAAAAAAGAATTAAGCATAAAAAAGATAAAAGAACAAATATTCGTTAAAAAAAGAAAAAAAAAACTTTATTAAACTTCAAGGGCCATTTGATAACTCTTTTAAAGTTCGGTGGTCGAAATGTGAATCGTTTATCCAATACTATTAAACTTCTGTATGATAATTTATTAAATTTTAGGTATATAAACTTAAATCGTTTATAAAATATTTTTTTTTGAACGGCAAATTTTGGATCACTGACGGACCACTGAAGTATCATCGTGCCACCAGCAGAACCACCCGATCATATCCATCTCCACTAGGCAATAATGCATATACACCAATTCAGGAGGAAACCCAATAAATCTGGGAAAACCCCCTTTGTGGGAATCGAACCCATGACCTAATGGTCATAAGTCTTATCCCACCCCCAAGATACCACTAGGCTATAATTTGAACGACGAGATCTATTATCGCTTTTTGCATGTCCTCGAAAATTTAAAGTAGGCGCAAATTCTCCCAATTTGTGTCCTACCATACGATCTGTTATATAAATAGGTAAATGTTCCTTTCCATTATGGATAGCAATAGTATGGCCGACCATTATGGGTATAATGGTAGATGCCCGGGACCATGTTATTATGATTTCTTTTTCTTCTTTTGTGTTAAGCTTATTTTTTTTTTAATAAATGATTCGCTACAAAAAGATTTTTTTTTAGTGAACGTGTCACAGCTTCCTCCTATTTTTTTTGTAAAGACGAAGAAAGAAATTATATTTTCTCTCCTATTTACTACAGCGACGAAGAATCAAATAAGTTCAGATATCATATCAGAATTATATTAAAATTCAGGGTTAAAAATGTCACACCCTAGTTTTGCGGAAGCGTGGGTTTATTTGGTGTGACTTCTTAATACCATAGCTTAATCACAACAAAGCTATATGAAAATAAAACCATGCAGATCATCCATTGATTTAAGTTTGAAAAGTAAAACACCACAACATTGTCTTAAGGCGTTGACACATGCAACGGAAATTACAACCTAATAACATAAAAACATTGTTTGAAAGACACAACCACAAACTTAAGATAGACATAGTTTAAGAACTGTGACTCGTCCAGGTAAAAGCCACAACTCCTAAACGCGGATGATCCCATAACTCTACGCAGCGTGAAAACGTAGCATACCGTGCCAGATCCTTAATTCCCTGAAATACATGTAAGTTGGAAAAATCAACATAAAGTTGAGCGAGTTCATATGAAAGTGAGTATGTAAAACCTTTAAAGTACGTCCCAATGTAAAAAGGTTTAAGTACGTCCTGATGTAAAAATGTCCCTGGTATGTAGCAATAAGGAAAAAAAAGAGATCACCATTGGGTTGCAAAGCCAATGATATGTGTGAAGTGCCGTAGGAAGACTCAAACCTAGCGGATTTTGCGTTGGGTACAAAGTCACCACCTGGTCCATTAGGCGGGCTCAGGGGTTGGGCTCGCTACACCCAGATAGATCTACCGCTACTGACCCTCGGTCCTACAATGAGGATTAATGGCCTCAAGTTGCGCCTACTCACCCACATGATCTGTACATCCTAACCCTCCTTAAGCTAACCATACCATGTAAAAAGTATTCGTAATCATAGTAACATGTATTTCACCCCCGCAGTTTAGAAAACTGAAAACAGTTAAGAGAAAAGGGGGACATGAACTCACTGAAGTGCGTCTCGAAAAAGTATCTCCCAAAGTAACCTGCTGCGCGACGACCTACACGTACTAACTTCTATTAGACGGATGGCCGTGCCTTGGCTTATGGTTTAATGTCTTTAGGAAATAGTTAGGCAACTATTTCGTAATTACTTTTCGTAATTATTTTGTAAATATATTCCTTCCCAAGGATGGGGGTTTTAATACATGTGCGTTCGTATAACTTCGAAATATATTATTAAGTCTCACTTAATGTAATATATTTTATTTCATCTGTCCAAAATACTTTACTTCCAAAATATAATTATTTTTCCCAAAAATATTATATTTTATTCCATATAATTTTCCAAAATAATATCCTTGTCAAAATACACACTTATGAGTATTTTCTGAAAATACGTAAGTTACGTCGTAAGGTTCGGGTGGTAATAAATAATACCGGTGTAACTTAAATATTTATTGTGAAGGCGTTCGTATTATTTTGGAGCCGTGAATATTCAGTGTATTCTAGTAATATTATTTTTACCCTAAAAATAATATTTATGTAGTTCACAAAATAATCATAAAAATTACACAAGTGTTGTTATGAACATATATTCTAAATATATATTTTAGTAAGCTTTATTTACGAAAATCCCACCTCCGACACTTGGGGATTTTGTAATAAAAATTCATGGCGAAGTTTGTTTGGAAAAACAAGTCGAAAATATATTCATAACACTTGTCGTAAAAATATTTTCCAAGTGTTATATTTCTGGAAAAATTTCGCCAGAGTTTCCTCTGTAACTGGAGGTGGCCACGCTTACAAGCGTATCATTTTCTTTTATAAATTCAATCAACAATGTTCCCAACCTCAACAACCACTATTTCAACACTAAACTAGTCAAAAGTATACGTGAGTCGCAAACACATGAACTTGTGGGTTATGTAAAAGTGTGTAGCAACTTTCCATTATTTTTAATAGATCTTTCCATTTTTATGAATAAAGTCGGTTTCTTGTGAACTTTATTCTTGAAGAAAATACATTTTTACTACTTCTAGGTCAAATATTACAAAAATAATTCTTTGATAAAACCTTTCGTTCCACAAGTGTCTACACACTTGTTTGTTCACAAAAACACCTTTAGTTTAGGAAAGATCCGGTTTTAAAACATGGTTTCGTCTTACGGTTGGTTCTTTGAAAATACCACTTGTAGATCTTTAGATCTACTAGTTTAGAATTCTATTTCATAAGAAAAATCGTTTTTACACAAGTTCATGTTTGTGAGTGAAAGGGTTCGTCATCTAGTTATTTTCACACTTAAACATACACTCGTTCATGTTCCATGAACATGACCTAGCGTGGTTAGATGGCGATCCGTTCCCCTACTAGCATTTAACAAAAATAAATAATCATAACAAAACTAGTTTCAAAAGTTTTACACTAACATTCATTCATTAACCACCTTGTTTATTATTTTAGTAGACTTTTAGTTTGTGATCTTATATGTTCATGGTTTTCAACCGACAAAATTCTTATTAACCACTTTAGAATAGATCAAGAAGGCGTTTAGAGTCACTTACTACTAGCTCGAGGCTAGGGAAGAAACTAGTCGAAAAACGGGTGGTTAAAAGCGTCGTAGAGGGGTCCTTGGCAATCCGTAAGCACCAAGCTTCCTTGTATGAGATCCTTCACACTTGAGTAAACTTGGAAATGCAAAATTAAATTTTGAAAGTGGATGGAGGGATGTGAGTGCTCTCGGCAGTAAGTCAAGGAAGGGGAAAAGAAATGCAAAGTTTTGTTTGGTGTTTAGAAGTAAGTGATAATGAGCTCTTGGTCAAATTTATAAACCATCAAACTTGATTAACCAAGGGATTATGTGTTATCTAGATACAAGACATTAACAAATAAAGTATTCAAAATTTGTGGAGGATGTCCCCACATGGGAACCGACGGTTGGGGGGTTGGGGTTTTATGGTTGGATTTCAATTATATAAGTTAAGTTATAATTAGTTATCTAGGTGTCCAAATTAATTATTAGGAGTGTTGTAATTTGTAACGGGTGTTAGGGTATTCGGGGACCCTAACTGGCTCAGAAAAAGAAAAACAATGTTATGTAAATATTTTTATGTTCCGCGTAAAGTCCGGTTGTTCGGTTGGATATTAATCCGTAAACGTGCTAAATAAATATTTAAGGTGTCGTTAATATTATTTTTAGTGACCCAATGAATTCCCGACACTTTGTAAAGTGTCTAGTATTATTTTTCCAAGTTTTTGCACTTTACTAGTTTAGATAAATGCTGAATTTTTATTTAAAGTGCTGATTTTTGTACTCAGAGTACGTTTTAGGCACATCCGGTCACTATAAATATCACCTAGTGACGCAGTTTTACATTCCTCACCTCCCTACACTCCCTACTAGTGTAGTAATCTATTCCCGGCTCATAATGGCCTCAGAGACAGTAACTGTCTGATGCTGGCTATATCAGCATGTTTACTGGGTTATCCGTATGGTGTGCTCACTGTGCTTTTGTGCATCAAGGTTGTCACTAAGGTTTGTGGGTAAATAATAGAGTGACAGTATAAGATGTGATGCAAGAGTATGTATGTATCAGAAATCAGTAAGCAGTTTAATCACAGTTGTAAGCAAGCACAATAATTAAGCAGTAATTAAATATTAATTAATTCGTACGGATACCTGGTTTGGTGAGGGTTATCACATTCTCCCCCTGTTAAATAAATTTCGTCCCGAAATTTAAGTTCTGCTTCTAGATGCAGGGTTCTTAGGAAATAAATGGGGGGTATTTCTCCTTCATTCGATCCTCACGTTCCCACGTGAATTCCGGCCCATGTCTTGTATTCCAACGAACTTTGACGAGTTTGACACTGCTCCTGCGAGTTTTGTTAACTTTCCAATCCGTTACCTCAACAGGTTCTTCAGTGAAGTGGAGCGTGTCGTCGATATGAACTTCGTCAGCAGGAATGATCACTGTATCTTGTGTTGGACTCTTTCTCAAATTTGATACATGGAATGTATCGTGAACACCATGGAGTTCAGCAGGTAGGTCCAACTTGTAGGCTACAAGCCCAATCCTTTACCGGATTCTGAAAGGGCCAATGTAACGAGGATTCAACTTCCCACGCTTTCCGAAGCGTGCCACACCCTTCCAGGGTGAAACTTTCAATAAAACCATATCCCCAACTTGAAATTCCAAATGTTTCCGTTTTGGATCTGCATAGGCTTTCTGCCTGTGACGAGCCGCTTCGATGCGCTTTCGAATCTGTGCAATCTTGTCTGTAGTCTCTTGGACTATTTTGGGACCAACGAGTTGTCTATCACCTGCATCAGCCCAGCATAGTGGTGATCGACACTTGCGTTCGTAAAGAGCTTCAAATGGCGCGGCTCCAATGCTGGTGTGGTAGCTGTTGTTGTACGAAAATTCGACCAATGGTAAATGATTATCCCAGCTACCACCCAAATCCATTACACATGCTCTCAGCATATCCTCCAAAGTCTGTATAGTTCTTTCACTTTGCCCATCAGTTTGCGGATGAAACGCAGTGCTCAGATTCAATTGTGAGCCAAAAGCTTCTTGGAAGGATTGCCATATCCTTGACACAAACCTTCCGTCTCTATCAGAGATGATCGAGAGAGGCACTCCATGACATGCAACGATCTCCCGCATGTATATTTCCACAAGTTTACTAGTGTTGTCTTTTTCTTTGATTGGCAAGAAGTGTGCGGACTTGGTCAGACGGTCGACTATTACCCAAATTGTGTCATGACCTCTGGCGTCTTTGCAAACTTAGTTATGAAGTCCATTGAAATCTGTTCCCATTTCCACTTAGGAATCTCAGGTTGTTGCAGAAGTCCTGAAGGCTTCTGGTATTCAGCTTTAACCTTGGCGCACGTTAAGCACTTGCCAACACAAACAACAACATCGCCTTTCATCCTAGGACACCAATAATAATCCTTAAGATCTTGGTACATTTTATCCGCCCCGGGATGAATAGAGTACCGTGACCTGTGTGCTTCATCAAAAATAACCTTCCTTAATCCACCAAACAGAGGAACCCAAATCCGTTTCATGAAGCATAAAGTTCCTTCCTCGTTTGGCATTAATTGCTTCTCCATCCCACGGAGATATTCATCTTCAATATTCCTTTCTTTCAAAGCTTCTCTCTGTGCGGCACGAATGCGTATAGAGAGATCTGTCTGGACAATCATCTCCAAAGCCCTAACCCTTATGGGCTTGATCCTTTCTTTTCGACTTAGGGCGTCGGCGACCACATTCGCCTTCAACTGGCCTAGTTCTAAATCATGCGTGGTATAATTCTTTTCATGAACTTTCAACTGGCGTGACGCGTAAGCTATAACCTTCTGGCGTTGCATCAACACGCAGCCCAATCCTTGACGCGAAGCGTCGCAATATACCACAAAATCATCTGTACCCTCTGGTAGTGCTAAGATTGGCGCATTGCAGAACTTGTCTTTTAATAGCTGAAATGTTCCTTCCTGTTTGATTCCCCAATCAAACTTCTTATCTTTCTGCGTGAGGAGTGTCAGTGGTTGAGCGATTTTTGAAAAATCCTCAATGAATCTTCGGTAGTAGCCAGCCAAACCTAAGAATTGGCGAATCTCGGTCGGCGTCTTTGGAGACTCCCAACTCATTATCGCCTCGATCTTTGTGGGATCAACATGGATTCCATTTCCATTAACCACGTGTCCAAGGAATTGGACTTCACGTAGCCAAAATTCGCACTTAGAGAAATTGTCATACAACTGTTCCTTCTTTAGCAACTCCAGAATGGCTCTTAAATGCTGTTCGTGCTCAGCCTTTGTCTTTGAATAAATCAAAATATCGTCGATAAATACAATCACGAACTTATCGAGATACGGCTTGCAGACTCGGTTCATCAAATCCATGAAAACTGCAGGCGCGTTTGTCAACCCAAACGGCATAACTAGGAACTCGTAATGTCCATAACGAGTCCTGAAGGCTGTCTTCGGGATACTTTCCTCTTGTATCCTTAGTTGATGGTATCCAGATCGAAGATCGATCTTAGAGTAAAAGCTTGAACCTTGGAGCTGATCGAATAAGTTGTCGATTCTTGGCAGAGGGTATCTATTCTTGACCGTTAACTTGTTCAACTCCCGGTAGTCGATACACATACGAAAACTACCGTCCTTCTTCTTGACAAATAGGACCGGAGCTCCCCACGGTGAGAAGCTTGGTCTGATGAATCCTTTGTCTAGCAACTCTTGAAGTTGTGTCGACAATTCCTACATCTCAGACGGGGCAAGTCTATAGGGTGCCTTAGCCACAGGCGCGGCGCCTGGAACTAAGTCAATACGGAACTCCACTTGCCTCTGGGGTGGCAATCCTGGCAAGTCCTCTGGGAAGACTTCAGGATACTCCCTTATGATAGGGATGTCTTCGATTTTCGGCTCAGCAGCTTTCTTGTCCACGATGTGTGCCAGGAAGGCAGCACATCCCTTTTGTAAACACTTTCGCGCTTTCAGGCAACTGATAATTCTTAAAGGCGTATCCCGCTTCTCCCCATGAACCACAATTGTTTCTCCATCTTCGGTTAGGATACGAACGACTTTTTCGTGACAGACAATCTCCGCCTTGTTACTTGATAACCAATCCATTCCTACTACCACATCGAAGCTCCCCAGCTGGACTAGTAGTAGATCCAAAGCAAACTCACGCTCTCCTAACTCAATTACACAACCTCTGACCACTTCGTTGGCTTCTACTAACTTTCCGTTTGCCAATTCGATTGAGTACGGAATATTTAATTTACTAGCGGCTATCCCAAGCATATTCTTAAATTCTAACAATACGAAGCTATAATCGGCACCAGTATCAAATAAAACGGATGCAAAGCGTTGGTTTATAGGGAACGTACCAGTAACAACATTGGGATCCTGGCGCGCTTCCCTTGCTTCGATATTGAAAACCCTTCCCCGTGCTTGGTTCAATTCTGGGCAGTTCCTCTTATAGTGCCCAATGTCACCACAGTTAAAACAACCAAGTCTTTGACCATTTCCACCTCCATTCCCAGCTTGATTGTTGTTTTGGTTACGATTCACAGCACCATCTTGATTCGCGTTGTTGCCTCGATTTCCATTCCCTCCGTTATTTCCTTGTGCACGATTTCCATTTCCACCCCGGTTATTGTTTCTATTTCCAAAACCTCCTTGGCCTCCCCGGCCAACAGTGGCCCAGCAAGTTTCCTTTGAGTGACCAACTTTCCACATGCTTCACATACTTTGGGCCCACACCGGCCAGAATGGTGACGCTGGCAGGTGTCACACTTAGGATGGGTACCCATATACCCCTTTCATTTCTTCCCACCACCGGTTGTAGCTTGAACCGGTGCGCTTGGTTCTCCTTTCCTGCCATCACTGCTTGTGCCTTGTTTGAAGTTCGAGAATTTTCTTTTGTTATCCCCGGACGACTCTACGTGAGTCTCCTTCTTCTTTTGCTCAACATCAGAACACTTGTTTAGGCGGATAGCCTCCTCAGTAAGAGCCACGCTCAGATCAATTGCCTCAGTGATTGTTGCCGGCTTTGAAGAAGTCACCATACTTGTGATTTGAGGAGTTAAACCCCAAATGAAGCGCTCAATTCTCTTGAATTCCGGTGTCACCATATAAGGTATCATATGAGATAGGTCGTGGAATCTCTGAACGTACTCCGCGATTTTGGGACCGTCCATCCTCAAATGCCAAAACCTAGTCTCCAACCTTTGTATCTCAGCACGAGAACAATACTTCTTTCTCATCAACTCCTTTAACCCAGCCCAGGTCAATGCGTAAGCAGCGGCTTCACCAAGAGTTTGCATTTGTAAGTTCCACCAGGACAGGGCTCCATCCAAGAATAGCCCAGAAATGTAGGTAACTTGCTGGTCTGGAGCGCACTTGCTCATTCGGAGAACAGAGTCTGTTTTCTCGGCCCATCTTACAAAAGCAACAGCACCTACAGTGCCGTCGAAGTTTACGGGCTTGCAGTCTAGGAACTGCTTGTAGGTGCACCCATGTGGTGGATTGTTATTGCCGTTATTGTTAGAATTACTTCCGCTAGTTCCTCCTTGTGAGGCTGCGTACTGTGCAATAGCGGCAGCGATGATTTGTTGAAGTCCTGCCTCGTTGGCAGGCATGCGCGGATCGCGTTTTGGTGGCATCTTCTAAAAGACGGTTCACGTTGGTCAGGTGATAGTAAGTAAAGTGTACGTATGTAATATCAACACATAACATCTCATGTTATAAATAAATCACCCATATCGATAGCCTCTGTAATGGTTGAGGGCTTCGAGGTAGAAACCATGCCCCTGATCTGGGGTGCAAGTCCCCAAATGAATCATTCAATCCTTTTGAACTCCGGTTTGACTAAGTAGGGGACGACCCTAGACAAGTCGTGAGTTTGCTGGACGTATTCAGGAATCTCTGGTCCATCCATTTTCAATTCCAGAACTCCACCTCAAGCTTCTGGATTCCAGCCCTAGAATTGTATTTCTTCTCCATCATTCCTTTGAGCTCGTCCCAGCTCAGTGCATAAGCAGCATCGGTGCCAAGGGTCTGAACCTGAAGGTTCCATCATGAGAGTGTGTCATCTAGAAATAACCCCGAGGTATAGGTAACACTCTGTTGGGGCGAACCGTTACTCATTCTTAGAATGGAGTCAATCTTTTCGGACCAACGAACAAATGCAACGGCACCTCCTGTTCCGTCAAAGTTCAAAGGCTTGTAGTTCAGGAACTGCTTATAAGTGCAGCCAGTTGGAGGGTTATTTCCAGTAATGCCATCGCTGTGCTTAGAGCGGAGGGCTTCATGTCGTGCATTTGCCTGTGAGATGCGTTCTTGCAGCTCGGCTTCTGTCCTTGGCAGTGTACTGGTGTCTGTGACACGTCTGGGTGGCATTCTCTTCTGTCGAAGTGGTATGAAGCGGGCTAGACAACATTTCAATCGTCTATGAGATACATAGCACCATAAGCCATCATGTAATCACCCAATTTTACACGTAAATATACTCAATGTATGAGTGGGGAAATAAATTTCTGAGCCTTCACATAGGCTTGCCAATTTGGCTTGTTGCTTGTAATAGAATGAACTCGAGGCTACATCGCCTCGCCTTGGTCATTCGTGTTTTAGTTATTTTCTGCTACATTGCTTTTCTTAGGTCTTTAGCTTTACTGGTGCGTATATTTCCCTTTAGAAGGGGTTGTTCGTGTAGGGGTGTTAATAGGGGTGTTCAAAAAACTCGTGGCTCGCAGCTCGCTCGAAACTCGCTCGAAAAAAGCTCGAAGATAGCTCGGCTCGAAATTGGCTCGGTTGTTAACGAGCCAGCTCGGCTCGGCTCGGTTTGTAAACGAGCCGAGCTCGAGCTTGGTCTGGCTCGGCTCGTGAGCTCGTGAGCTGGCTCGATAAGGTTTACATCCTTCACTTTTTTGTCCCACATCGCTTAGAAAACCAAAACTAAGGGAGTATTTCCCCTATAAAAGAAGGTAAAGATAATGTACAAAGTGAATTAACTATTTAAACTTGTATATTTAGCCATATGGTTAAATTAAATGGCAATTATAACCCTTAGTCTATGAAGAAATTCATTTTTAAGGGCTTTTTAAGTAGTAATTTTTGCGGTTTTGTGTTAGTTCGAGCTAGATGGAGCCGAGCCGAGCTAGCTCGAATTCTAATCGAGTCGAGCTCGAGCCTCAAATCTCAGCTCGATTTGAAATTCGAGCTCGAGCCGAGCCAGCTCGAATCGAGTTCGAGCCGAGCTCGAGCTGGGTCTAGCTCGGCTCGGCTCGACTCGGCTCGTTTACAGCCCTAGGTGTTAGAGAGTGTATCATCTCTAATTCTTTCTGAATGATACTCCTCTTCACTTGCTTAAATGTCGTTTCCTCAAACGCCTCGTATGCAGGTAGAAGTGTTAGTCACGAAGTAGGCTAAGACAGGCTTCCTACTTTCTAACGTGCTAAAGCACTGATCTATGGATTGTTCTACCAGATGAATGTGAGGACACCTATAGATTAATTTTGTGTGGTTTTCATTAGCTTGACCCGCAGAGTCCACCAGGATTTCTGTGCACTACAAGTTGTTATTACGTGGGCCCCCGTAATAATAAATTGTCTTGCACAGTTACCCCAATTTTCTCTCGTCCAAACAGATGATCAATCAAGGAGCAACAGCAGGTGCATCGGCATGAACAGGGTCATACTCCAATGCGGGGTCAGGAGCAACACCTGGCTCAGGGCCACAACAGGCTCCGGATCGTCAAACTCCATCTCGAAATCAGCGGGATCAGCGAACATGGGATCAACGGGGTCAACAGGGTCCTCCATGGGCTGATCTAGGTGGATAAACTCAACCTCCTGGTCTGGATCATAACCAGGTGGAAAAACGGGGTCTGAATCATCATCAATGTCATGATCGATCGCAAAACTAGGGGCAGGGGCAGGTGCAGCGGACGATGCTCTATCAGGGTCTGTATCATGCGAATAGTGTTGCGCGCCCTGCACGTGTGATGGTGCAGATGCCACAGACTCGAAAGAGTTTGGGACAGGCGAATGGATAGGTGCCTCCTCTGCAGGAGCATCCGCGAGAAGTAAGAGATCGCCAGCAGCTATGTGTGCCTCGCCCTCAAAGTCGTCCTCTAGTGGATCCTCGTCAAACAGGTCGTCGTCGTTGTCAGCGACTACGTCAAGGGGCATATCAAGAACAGGGTAAGAGGCAAGGGTTACAGGGGCAGGGATCACCGCGAGCGGCAAATCCCCAGCGATAGGGCCATCAGCGGGCTCAGCAACGACATCGGGCAGCGCGAATGGATGAAAATTGTCCTCATCCGTGCTGGTGGTGTCTGACGTGTACACCTCACGCTCTGATGACACCATGTCGTCCGATACTATAGGCATGGGGTCCGTGGCGTCCGACTCTCCAGTGCCTGAAGAGGAAGCCATGTCGTCTGTAATACAAACACACATATGCACAAATAATCAATCATATAGCACGTTAATCAACAATAAGCAATCAAATAGCTCTCCTAGTCCCACTAGCCTCCCAGCCTCTCAGACTGACTCCCTAGTCCCACTAGACAATTCTCTCAGCCTCCGAGACTAACTCCCTAGTCCCACTAGATAATCCTCTCAGCCTCCCAGACTAACTCCCTAGTCCCACTAGATAATTCTCTCAGCCTCCCAGACTAACTCCCTAGTCCCACTAGATAATTCTCTCAGCCTCCCAGACTGAGTCATAACTAACAAATAAAAATGTGCTCAACATTTGTTTGTAAAAACGTTTTGTGACCTGGATCTGGACTTAAGTGGTATGCAATGTAAAAATGTTTTCGTGAGAGCCCTAGTGATCATAGTCTAGACTCGAGAAGGAATCCTAGTTCGCTATGATCAGAGCTCTGATACCAAGCTGTCACACCCTGGTTTTGCGGAAGCGTGGGTTTATTTGGTGTGACTTCTTAATACCATAGCTTAATCACAACAAAGCTATATGAAAATAAAACCATGCAGATCATCCATTGATTTAAGTTTGAAAAGTAAAACACCACAACATTGTCTTAAGGCGTTGACACATGCAACGGAAATTACAACCTAATAACATAAAAACATTGTTTGAAAGACACAACCACAAACTTAAGATAGACATAGTTTAAGAACTGTGACTCGTCCAGGTAAAAGCCACAACTCCTAAATGCGGATGATCCCATAACTCTACGCAGCGTGAAAACGTAGCATACCGTGCCAGATCCTTAATTCCCTGAAATACATGTAAGTTGGAAAAATCA
Source organism: Helianthus tuberosus (assembly GCA_030545235.1). Lineage (NCBI taxonomy): Eukaryota > Viridiplantae > Streptophyta > Magnoliopsida > Asterales > Asteraceae > Helianthus > Helianthus tuberosus. Next base: position 136,545,287 of record CM060371.1, on the reverse strand, counting down.
ACATAAAGTTGAGCGAGTTCATGTGAAAGTGAGTATGTAAAACCTTTAAAGTACGTCCCAATGTAAAAAGGTTTAAGTATGTCCTGATGTAAAAATGTCCCTGGTATGTAGCAATAAGGAAAAAAAAAGAGATCACCATTGGGTTGCAAAGCCAATGATATGTGTGAAGTGCCGTAGGAAGACTCAAACCTAGCGGATTTTGCGTTGGGTATAAAGTCACCACCTGGTCCATTAGGCGGGCTCAGGGGTTGGGCTCGCTACACCCAGATAGATCTACCGCTACTGACCCTCGGTCCTACAATGAGGATTAATGGCCTCAAGTTGCGCCTACTCACCCACATGATCTATACGTCCTAACCCTCCTTAAGCTAACCATACCATGTAAAAAGTATTCGTAATCATAGTAACATGTATTTCACCCCCGCAGTTTAGAAAACTGAAAACAGTTAAGAGAAAAGGGGGACATGAACTCACTGAAGTGCGTCTCGAAAAAGTATCTCCCAAAGTAACCTGCTGCGCGACGACCTACACGTACTAACTTCTATTAGACGGATGGCTGTGCCTTGGCTTATGGTTTAATGTCTTTGGGAAATAGTTAGGCAACTATTTCGTAATTACTTTTCGTAATTATTTTGTAAATATATTCCTTCCCAAGGATGGGGGTTTTAATACATGTGCGTTCGTATAACTTCGAAATATATTATTAAGTCTCACTTAATGTAATATATTTTATTTCATCTGTCCAAAATACTTTACTTCCAAAATATAATTATTTTTCCCAAAAATATTATATTTTATTCCATATAATTTTCCAAAATAATATCCTTGTCAAAATACACACTTATGAGTATTTTCTGAAAATACGTAAGTTACGTCGTAAGGTTCGGGTGGTAATAAATAATACCGGTGTAACTTAAATATTTATTGTGAAGGCGTTCGTATTATTTTGAAGCCGTGAATATTCAGTGTATTCTAGTAATATTATTTTTACCCTAAAAATAATATTTATGTAGTTCACAAAATAATCATAAAAATTACACAAGTGTTGTTATGAATATATATTCTAAATATATATTTTAGTAAGCTTTATTTACGAAAATCCCACCTCCGACACTTGGGGATTTTGTATTAAAAATTCATGGCGAAGTTTGTTTGGAAAAACAAGTCGAAAATATATTCATAACACTTGTCGTAAAAATATTTTCCAAGTGTTATATTTCTGGAAAAATTTCGCCAGAGTTTCCTCTGTAACTGGAGGTGGCCACGCTTACAAGCGTATCATTTTCTTTTATAAATTCAATCAACAATGTTCCCAACCTCAACAACCACTATTTCAACACTAAACTAGTCAAAACTATACGTGAGTCGCAAACACATGAACTTGTGGGTTATGTAAAAGTGTGTAGCAACTTTCCATTATTTTTAATAGATCTTTCCATTTTTATGAATAAAGTCGGTTTCTTGTGATCTTTATTCTTGAAGAAAATACATTTTTACAACTTCTAGGTCAAATATTACAAAAATAATTCTTTGATAAAACCTTTCGTTCCACAAGTGTCTACACACTTGTTTGTTCACAAAAACACCTTTAGTTTAGGAAAGATCCGGTTTTAAAACATGGTTTCGTCTTACGGTTGGTTCTTCGAAAATACCACTTGTAGATCTTTAGATCTACTAGTTTAGAATTCCATTTCATAAGAAAAATCGTTTTTACACAAGTTCATGTTTGTGAGTGAAAGGGTTCGTCATCTAGTTATTTTCACACTTAAACATACACTCGTTCATGTTCCATGAACATGACCTAGCGTGGTTAGATGGCGATCCGTTCCCCTACTAGCATTTAACAACAATAAATAATCATAACAAAACTAGTTTCAAAAGTTTTACACTAACATTCATTCATTAACCACCTTGTTTATTATTTTAGTAGACTTTTAGTTTGTGATCTTATATGTTCATGGTTTTCAACCGACAAAATTCTTATTAACCACTTTAGAATAGATCAAGAAGGCGTTTAGAGTCACTTACTACTAGCTCGAGGCTAGGGAAGAAACTAGTCGAAAAACGGATGGTTAAAAGCGTCGTAGAGGGGTCCTTGGCAATCCGTAAGCACCAAGCTTCCTTGTATGAGATCCTTCACACTTGAGTAAACTTGGAAATGCAAAATTAAATTTTGAAAGTGGATGGAGGGATGTGAGTGCTCTCGGCCGTAAGTCAAGGAAGGGGAAAAGAAATGCAAAGTTTTGTTTGGTGTTTAGAAGTAAGTGATAATGAGCTATTGGTCAAATTTATAAACCATCAAACTTGATTAACCAAGGGATTATGTGTTATCTAGATACAAGACATTAACAAATAAAGTATTCAAAATTTGTGGAGAATGTCCCCACATGGGAACCGACGGTTGGGGGGTTGGGGTTTTATGGTTGGATTTCAATTATATAAGTTAAGTTATAATTAGTTATCTAGGTGTCCAAATTAATTATTAGGAGTGTTGTAATTTGTAACGGGTGTTAGGGTATTCGGGGACCCTAACTGGCTCAGAAAAAGAAAAACAATCTTATGTAAATATTTTTGTGTTCCGGGTAAAGTCCGGTTGTTCGATTGGATATTAATCCGTAAACGTGCTAAATAAATATTTAAGGTGTCGTTAATATTATTTTTAGTGACCCAATGAATTCCCGACACTTTGTAAAGTGTCTAGTATTATTTTTCCAACTTTTTGCACTTTACTAGTTTAGATAAATGCTGAATTTTTATTTAAAGTGCTGAATTTTTGTACTCAGAGTACGTTTTAGGCATATCCGGTCACTATAAATATCACCTAGTGACGCAGTTTTACATTCCTCACCTCCCTACACTCTCTACTAGTGTAGTAATCTATTCCCGGCTCATAATGGCCTCAGAGACAGTAACTGTCTGATGCTGGCTATGTCAGCATGTTTACTGGGTTATCCATATGGTGTGCTCACTGTGTTTTTGTGCATCAAGGTTGTCACTAAGGTTTGTGTGTAAATAATAGAGTGACAGTATAAGATGTGATGCAAGAGTATGTATGTATCAGAAATCAGTAAGCAGTTTAATCACAGTTGTAAGCAAGCACAGTAATTAAGCAGTGATTAAATATTAATTAATTCGTACGGATACCTGGTTTGGTGAGGGTTGTCACAAAAAATCTAAATTAATAAATAAAATATGAATATATTGTTGCCATAAAAATTAAAGTCATCGATAAAGAATTAATAAAGCAAAAATTAATATCACCAATAAAGAATTGATAGACCAAAGAATAAGTAGTATTCACCATTGCAATTGTTATTAGTTAGAACAAGAAGATAAAACTCAAAAGATTTTTTACATTTACCCTTTCAATATGTGACATTTGGCTTAGTTTTCTACCCTCCTAATATTACAAAAGAAGGGCTGTGCATTACGTGCAAATAGATAAAATAAAACTAAGAAGATATTTTCCAAAAGTTTTTTTACATTTACCCTTCCAATATGTGACACCTGGCTTAGTTTTCTACCCTACTAATATTACAAAAGAAGGGTTGTAGTGATCTCTTACCGATTCAGTACTTAATGGTTCGGACTGTTTGTTTAGCGAGCAGATGTCTGAATGATTCAGATATTTGTCTCTGAATGGTTAAGCATTATACCGAGTCTGAATGATTAAAACCTCTTATTTGAATCGGTCAGACGTTTGGCTCTGAACGGTTAGCATTATACTGGCTCTTAATGGTTCAGACCACTTATTGGTTCAACACTTAATGGTTCAAACCTCTTATTGGTTCAGCACTTAATGGTTCAGACATATTACTAGTTCAGTACTTACATATTTAGAAGTTGTGAAACAACCTCTAAATTTTGTAAATCCCTCTTAATCAAACTTGAAAATTTAAGTATGTATAATAAACTAGTTTGATAATTAAATTAAAAAGCACAACAACAATAATGACAATAGTAATAAGACTGTGGGGCGTGAGGGGTTTGGGTTGGGGGCATTGCTTGATAAGTGGCAGTTGTGGGATCCACAAGGTATGGTGTGGCGTGGCGGGGCTTTGGCTGGGTGTGGTTTGGCGTGACTTCGGATGGCGTGGCCAACCATGTGTAATTTGTTAGTTTTTTTTTAACTAATTTCATTTAACTAAAATAGAAGATTACATATAATTGTTTAAAACTACAAATAAAATTAAGAAAAAACTACATAAAATTAAAAAAAGATATTAAAAACTTCATGATTTATCCATTTCATATTTGTTCAAGATTTCTTGTTTCATTTGCAACGTCAATTTTAATTCTGGGCCGCTAAGATGATCGACGGGCATGGCGAGAAATTTCATATCTTCACGTTTTTCTTTTAGATATGTTTTTTATCGTACGAGACTTGGATATTTTTCCTCATTTCGATCCTTTGTTGTTGGATGAAATAGAATGTGTCGATTTTCGTCCCAATTTCTTCCAACTAGTCGGTGTACAACCCTTTACCCGAGATCGAGCTAGGGGCCGAACCAGAGGCCGAACCCGATCTCCCTCTTTGAATCCACTTTTTTGACATGTCTCTACCTGATGGGCAAGGAGAATCATCAAAATCATCCAAATTTAGATCAAGCTCTTGATCACGAGCATCAGACTGAATTTGAGACGAGGGTGTTCTTGCCCTTTTGGATGAAGTTGATTCGCTAGCAGTAGGAACTCTCGCCCATTTAGAAGCGTACCTACATACATCCTAACAATGTATGTACTTGAACTCGTGCTTCTTGTTTTCTCTGTATGATATCATGACATTCTTGATAAAGTCGGCCTCCGTTTCACAACTCCTTAGTGAGTTCTTCACCTTATGGAAAAAACCGTTGAACGTGGTGACTTGTGTATTTATGTCACCCCACTTGGACGAGAGGCTACCATTTTCACGATACACCCCCGCGCTTTGCATTTGCGTATGAAATGATGATCTTTATGCAATCCCAAAAATCTTTGTGGTGTTTGAATTCCCTATTCCAAAAAAATTTTAGGCATTGTAAAAAAATTATATTAAAACTGAAAAAATAATATTGTTATATAAAAAATACCTTGAATCGGATTTTGCGATTCACCGATATAACATCTTGCCAAAGTGGTTTCTTCTTGAGGCCTCCACTTTATTTGTGTTCGTTGAGCGGCCGCTAGTGCTTTCTCTTCATCCGTTTTTTTCTTGTGACTTCTTTTTTTGGCCAGTTTGGATGACGAACCACCAACGTCTTGCGGTTGTGTTTCGGGTACGGAATCAGGTTGGGAAAGGTTAACGGGAATAGATGAATCGTCGTATGGAAAGTTCGTGCATACACGGTTTTCTAATTACAACGCGAATCCCGCTAGATCAGGACACGGTGAGTATACTAAACCTTGAGGATAGCCGCGGTTTGTTGGTTGACGGTTTTGTGGCGGGCTAGGGTTCAGGTTCTCTTGGTAACCAAAGGGGTTGGTTGGGTCGTAGTTTCGGATAAATGGATGCATTATAGAGGATTAAGTGGGTTGAATTTATAAAAAAAATATAGAGATAGAAGAAGTAGAGATGAAGTAGTAAAAAAATTGTAAAAAATGGGTGAGTATTTATAATGTATAAAAAAGAAATATTTTTTTTAAATAAATTAGCCGCTGGCAACACGGTGTGGCATCCCCCTCCCCACACCCGCTAATCTAATAATTATCACAACTCAAACATAACTAGTGTTCACTCACCTTCGTGCCTATTCCTAATACTCGATGTGATGACTCTAACCTTTTTTTTTTTTTGAAAGGCTAACTTCATTAAAAAACGCCAAACCTCAAGAAGAGGCGGCACCAAACCAAACAACAAACAAAACTACATAAGAGAAAAATTACACCAATCTACAACTAACATCACAGATTTTCGATCTAGACTTAAGCCAAAAAACCCAGCCGTCTTGATTTCCCGAATAATCCCTTCCGTCTTAATTTCTTTGTTATTAAATTTAGCCTCGTTTCTAGCTTTCCATATGCACCAACATCCGATTCTAATAATACCTTGAACGACCACTTTCTTCTTCCCTTTTAACCCGATGTATTCATGATTTTCAAGAAGATCCTTGATCGAGAAAGCCAATATTATCGGAATTTTGCACCAACTACTAATAAAGGACCAAACCGAGGACGCAACTCTGCACGAAGTGAACAAATGTTCTGCAGATTCGACCCCTTCGCCACAAAACCCACAGGAGGTATCGCCTCTAAAAATGTTTCTCTTTGCCAACCCGTCCATAGTAGCCAGCTTATTCGAGCCAAGTCTCCAAATGAACACGTTACATTTCCGGGGGAGCCACTTGCACCTACTTGGAAAATAGTCCGAATACGGAACGAAAGATTTTAAAAGAAGCGATTTGACTGACCCGACGCTGAAAGAATTATCCGAAGATTCCGACCATAACCACTTATCTTTAACCTCTTTTAAGGCCACGTTAACAAGCAAACTGCAAAGGCCAATTAATTTATCTATCTCTTGTCCAACCGTCGGCGGTCTCGACCACTGCCAAGCAAATCTTGAAACCCCCGCTTCATTGGAAATCCTGTCCCGAATTCTGCAATCTTTATTAACCTCTAACTCAAACAGGGCTGGAAACAGAAGCCTTAGGGGCCCGGAACCCGACCACGAATCAATCCAAAAAAATAAGGATTCCCCGTTACCGACCTCCTCCCTAAAGAACGATTTAAGCTGCTTATTATCGATCAGAATTTTCTCCAGATTACTCACTATGTTGCACCAGATCCCCCCCAACGATTTCTTCAGAGGAAAAGAGTCCCATCTCAATTTCGTGTTGTGAACCGACTTGATAACTTTCACCCACAACTTGTTATAGTCTTCTTTAAATCGCCAGCCCCATTTTGATAATAAAGATATGTTAATATATTTAAGTTTACAGAGGCCCAGCCCTCCTTTATCCAAAGGTAAAGCCACCCGATCCCAAGCCGCCCAATGCACTTTTTTAACCGATTCGCAACCACCCCACAAAAAGTTTCTAACTTTGGCTTCGAGGTCCTTAATAACTTGAATAGGGGCTTTATAAAGCGAAAAGAAGTAGTTCGGCAAGCTCTCCAGAACCGACTTGATAAGCGTAATTCTGCCACCCATAGACAACGACACCGCTTTCCATTTTGCAAGTCTGGCATAAAAAATATCGTAAACTGGCTTCCAATTAGCTACTCTATTCATGTTAGCTCCAACCGACAGACCGAGGTATCTGAACGGGAATTCCCCTTCTTGACAACCGATAATATTAACCACATCTTTCCTTTCCACACTATTGATTCCAATACCATACAAGAAAGATTTAGCAATATTAATCTTTAGACCCGAACATAAATGAAAGACTCGGAGAATACGAACCACACAAGCGATGTTGGGTCTTGACCAAGTACCCATAATCATGGCGTCGTCCGCGTATAATAAATGAGAAACCATAGGGCCGTTAGAAGGAGTTTGAATTCCTTCGAACATGTCTATATTCTTCGCCTTGTCAACCATGCAAGAGAGAGCTTCCATAATGATAATGAACAGAAACGGGGAGATTGGGTCGCCTTGTCTGATCCCTTTCGAACACTTGAATTCAAAAGTAGGAGATCCGTTAACTAAAACAGACGACCTAGCCGATTCCACAATGCCTTTGATCCACCTGCACCATCTCGGCGGGAATCCCATTTTATCCATAATAAACAATAGAAAATTCCAATTTACATTGTCGTAAGCCTTCTCGAAGTCGATCTTAAGAAAGAAAACTTTTTTATTAACCTTCTTGCACCAACTAAATAGCTCATTAGTAATTAGAGGACCATCCAAGATGAAATTACCCTTCAAAAAAGCCGATTGCGACTCCGAAATCACCAATCCAATAACTTTCTTTAATCTATTCGCAAGAACCATCGAGATCATCTTACTAATAATCCCTATAAGATTGATAGGCCTGTAATTTTTTAACTCCACCGGATCTTTGATCTTGGGAATAAGCGTAATAAACGACGAATTGCAGCCATAGCCAAAAGCCCCGTTCTCGAAAAAATGATCAAAAATCTTTATAAATTCTGACTCGAATAAATGCCAAAAAACTTTAACGAACTTGAAGTTCAATCCGTCGGGACCGGGAGCCTTGTCGTCGCCACACTCTTTAAGAGCCTCCTTAATTTCCGATAGCGAAAAAGGCATTATAAGCCTCTCCTTATCAGCCACATGTAACTGTTTAATGCCTTGACAGTCCCAAATCGGCCTATTGTTTACTTTTTCCGAAAATTTATTCCTAAAGAATTTCAAAACTTCCTTTTTAACTAAAGTTGGTTTCGTGACCCAACTCGAACCAATATTCAACCCCGGAATACCGTTAACCGCTTTTCTAGCATTAACATGGGCATGGAAAAATTTTGAATTTTCATCGCCATCAATCACCCACTTCGTCCTAGATCGTTGTTTCATATCCATCGTCTTTGCTCTCTCAATTTCCATCAATAACTTTTTATTTTCCAAATACGACCACTCTTCTTCTTCCGATAAAACTCTAGATTCCATAACTTTCTCCAGCTCTTCCATTTCACTAATCGCCAAATTAACCGATTCCCCCTCTTTCTTCTTCAACTCATCTCTCCAAACTTTGAGCCCCTTCCTAATCATCGCAAACTTTTGAATCAAAGCATAATCTGGCGGACCAGAAAAATCAAAACCTTCTATAGCCTTTTCGACTGCTTCTTTGTATCCTCCTTTCCCCAACCAGGAATTAAAGACTCTGAAGGGTTTAGCTCCAAAGTTCCTACTACTGGTAATGAGAATAATAGGTCCGTGATCCGAGTAAGAGGCCGACAGGGCTCTAACAGCAGCCTCCGACCATCGGTTAAAGAATTCAGAGCACTAGGGCTGCAAACGAACCGAACAAACACGAACAAGTCCTTGTTCGTGTTCGTTTGTTAAGAAATATATGTGTTCACGAACTGTTCATGAACACTTACCGAACAAGATTTTATGTTCGTGTTTGTTTGTTAAGGAAATCAACTTGTTCATGTTCGTTTGTGTTTGTTTGTTAATTTTTGGCAATGAATGAAAATGAACGATAATGAACACAAATGAGCACAAACTAATGTTCATGAACACAAATACTAACAAACGAACACAAACAAACGTTCATGAACAAAATATATAATACATTGACACTTATTAAATATTTTATTTGTTGGAATTTGAAGTATTTAAATAAAATATAAAAGCTAAAAAACTAATGAACTATCGAACACAAACGAACACGTTACCGAACGTTCACGAACATAAATAAACGAACGCGTCCTCTGTTCATGTTTGTTCATTTAACTAAACAAACGAAATTTCTTGTTTGTGTTTGTTTGTTTAATAAACAAACGAACACAAACGAACTTCCCGCCGAACAGTTCACGAACTGTTCGCCAAACGTTTGGTTCGTTTGCAGCCCTACAGAGCACACTAAAAATCTGTCTATTTTGCTGAGTTTTTTACCATTCCCTCTAATGCAGGTAAAACTTCTTCCTTTCAATTCATACTCTACCAGCCCCGTATTGAAGATAAAATTGTTAAAATTCAAAATGTCGGCTTCTAACATACATATGTTAAATCATAATTATTACAAGAGTATAATAGCCAATAATAAAAGTAAAATTGTCGTTTGATGTAAAATTTAAGAGCAGTCACAGATCTCGAGTCTTTGCTGTTATGCAGAGTGTAACGGTTTAACGCTTCAAGCCCCATCATCTAAAATAGATGTGAATAGAGTCATGAGCATGGGAAGAGAATAGGAAGAGAATTAAAACACCCAACTCACATACTTCTAATCTAAATCTAAAATAATAATAAGAAACAAAGTGGAACTAAAATTTAAAAAAAATAATAAAGGCAAAGAAGACACTGTTAAAAAATACACATCACACACCACCATCAAATATGAAATCATGTTTATCCAAAAAAAAAAAAAAAAAAAAGAAAATAATAAATGAAAGACATGACAACACACCGAGAATCGTCGCCGCTTGCTTATCCATCAAAAACTACAAAAAAACAATAAAATAATCATTAAAAAACAAAGGAAACCTCACCAAAATCATCTATAAATACGCGGCGAACGAAACGCTCAATCACCAACAAATTATCCAAAACACCACATTTTCCGACCTCCTTTTACGGCAATCATGTGTGGAATACTTGCTGTCTTGGGTTGCTCCGACGACTCTCAGGCCAAACGGGTCCGGGTCCTCGAGCTTTCTCGCAGGCATGTTCTGTTCTGTTCCCCATATTTTAAATAAAATGGATTTTCTCTTTCAACCCAATCGATACCGACCACCGAATGTCTTGCTAGTTAATTTCAAACGTAACAAATAGAAGTCAGTTGTTTAAAAGGTTTATATGTTTTTTTTGGTTGCAGATTGAAGCACCGGGGACCTGACTGGAGCGGGTTGTACCAGCACGGTGATAATTATCTTTCGCATCAGCGCCTTGCTATTATCGACCCTGCTTCTGGGGATCAACCGCTTTTTAACGAAGATCAGACGGTCGTTGTAACGGTGGGTGCGCTCATCCTAACGAAAAGAAAATATTAATATATAATATATTATGGGTGTTTATAAACTGCTGAAATCGATTGAACCTTCTAAACGATAGAAAATCAAAACGTTTTAAATATGTATGGTACGGTTCATGTTTTAGTTTTAAAGGTTTGGAACTCGAAACTGACTGTGCAAAGTTAAATCCTTCTAAACAATTTTATCATTTTTTAACATTTCATACAAAGTTAAATATTTTTTAAACCCCATCAAACATGAAAACCGGCCTGTTCATCAGCCACGATGGTTCGGTTTGTAACTTTGCTCCAAAACCAGCTGAAGTAGACCGTACCCTTGCTTGCTTCTTATATTGTTCGATTTTGAGGTCAATTTTTGTCTGTACATGCAGGTCAACGGCGAGATATACAACCACGAGGAGCTCCGGAAAAGATTGACCGCACTCAGTCACAAGTTCCGAACCGGCAGCGATTGCGATGTTATCGCGCATTTAGTAAGAAATCACTAATAAAACATTTACTAGATTGAACACAAAGCCTTAAATATATGCATTTTGATGTAACAGAAGTTGTTTAATGTTTACAGTATGAAGAACACGGGGAAGATTTCGTCGATATGCTCGACGGAATGTTCTCGTTTGTGTTGTTGGATACACGCAACAACACGTACATTGTTGCCCGTGATGCTATCGGGATCACATCGTTGTACATCGGTTGGGGACTCGATGGTAATTATCTATACTTTATTATTATTATTTTTTTTAACGACACGCAATTGTTGCCTTTTATTCTACTTTACACCAATTATTTTAAACTATATTTGAACCTTGTACCAAGTGGGCTAGGCACTCAAAAACTTTAAATACAATGTTTGTTAATGCATATGGCAGAGTAAATAAGTAAAAATGGTTATTTTGTTCTTCAGGTTCTGTTTGGATATCATCAGAACTAAAAGGTTTAAATGATGATTGTGAACATTTTGAGGTGTTTCCACCGGGACATTTGTATTCCAGCAAAACGGGCGGGTTTAAACGGTGGTACAACCCGCAGTGGTTTGCGGAGACTATCCCGTCTACACCTTATGACCCGCTTGTTCTTCGGCGCGCGTTTGAAAATGTGAGTTTTTTGTTTGATGTTTGTTAGTTCGGTTTGAATCGGGACCGGTTGTTTAATTGTGGGTTATATGAAATATTTATTAATGCAGGCTGTGATTAAGCGGTTGATGACTGATGTCCCGTTCGGGGTTTTGTTATCGGGAGGGCTGGACTCGTCGCTGGTGGCGTCGATTACCGCTCGTTACCTGGCGGGTACGAAAGCGGCCAAGCAGTGGGGAGCTCAGCTCCATTCGTTTTGTGTCGGGCTTGAGGGTTCGCCGGATCTCAAGGCGGCACGAGAAGTAGCCGATTATTTGGGAACCGTTCATCACGAGTTCCACTTCACTGTTCAGGTACCGTATCAAGTTCTTTTGGTTGGATCGGCGGGCCAAGATCCGCTCGTGGTGATAGAAAGCGGTGCAAAAATAAACAAAGAGATACTCTTATGGAATATTTATATTAATCTGCTAGTTTCTGAATCATTTTGCAGGATGGAATTGATGCAATAGAAGATGTGATTTACCATATCGAGACATACGATGTGACGACAATCCGGGCGAGCACGCCCATGTTCCTGATGTCCCGAAAGATCAAGTCTCTCGGCGTGAAGATGGTCATCTCGGGTGAAGGCTCAGACGAGATCTTTGGCGGGTACTTGTACTTCCACAAGGCACCCAACAAGGAAGAGTTCCATCAAGAAACTTGTCGCAAGATCAAAGCGCTTCATCAATATGATTGCTTGAGAGCTAACAAGTCGACATCCGCGTGGGGGTTGGAAGCCCGAGTCCCATTTTTAGACAAAGAGTTCATCAACGTGGCCATGAGCATCGACCCGGAAGCGAAAATGGTAAGAAACTAATGAATTTGATTTGGTTATGAATTTGTGATTTGGGCAGGGAAGTACTAAGCTTGATGAGGTTATATGCAGATCAACATGGATCAGAAACGGATTGAGAAATGGATACTTAGACGGGCTTTTGAGGACGAAGAGCACCCGTATTTACCAAAGGTACCTAAAGCCTGTTTGCTATCGCCATCATTAAACCCGTTCTAACAATAAAAACTTCCTCGCTTAACGGTTTCGTGCATGTCTTGCAGCATATTTTGTATAGACAAAAAGAACAGTTTAGTGACGGAGTTGGGTATAGCTGGATTGACGGGCTCAAAGCTCACGCTGAACTACACGTAACCGACAAGATGATGCTCCATGCCGAACACATCTTCCCTCACAACACGCCGGTCACAAAAGAAGCCTACTATTACCGAATGATCTTTGAGCGGTTTTTCCCTCAGAATTCGGCTAAGTTGACCGTCCCGGGTGGAGCCAGTATAGCTTGCAGCACCGCAAAGGCCATCGAGTGGGACGCGTCTTGGTCTAACAATTTGGACCCCTCAGGCAGGGCTGCACTCGGGGTCCATAATGCTGCTTATAAGAAGAACATGGGTCCGGTCGGTCAAGTTAATTTAGGACCAAACATTATCGACAACGTGCCACGGATGATGGATATCTCTGCTTCCGAGCTCGTGATTCAGGGCTAGCGGCTTACCATTGTACTATAAGTTATCTGTGTTTGTTATTAAGATATGTTGGTTGTTAGTTACTTGTTTTGTTTTGAGTCATGTATAATTATTAAGTCAAATGTATTGTTATGTAAGCATTGGCTTTTAAATAAATTTGTTTTTTTAGTAATAATCTTCGCTATACACATATAACCATAAACGCTGCTTAACCATAGAGGTCGGCCAATAATGTACCAGACCCACGGTCCGGGTCTTCATCCTTACTGTTCCTAGTCTTAACCGGGCTTTTGGACAAGATTGGGCCGGATCGTGTTTCATAGCAAGGTTAAACGACCGATGTTGTCTACACAACCATACAGTGAGCCGAACCATTTGTTGTTTAAGTTTAAAGGGTTTACATCGACTTTAAACATTGAGATCTTTTAGCTATATTTGCCTAGAGTGATATAAAATACTGTAAAAAGGTTTGGGCCTAGAAGAATATATGTATTCACTTATAGCTGGGCCTGGAAGTCGGTTTGCCAGAAATAAAATTCAATCCTCTGATGATAGGGTACTTGAGGTTAGGTTTTCTTCCAAATCCTGTTTTCTATTCGTCTGTGGATGATTGTTTGGTGGTGTATATAGTAAGTAGTTGGATTCATGTGATTTTTATTTTCATTCAGTTTGGGGAAAAATTAAGCAAACACTAGAAACTCATATGCTTAACAATAAACAATACAATTATGAAAATGATAAAAATTGTAGTATTTGATATAATGACAAAATCATAGTATTCTAATGAGTTAAATACCGTAATAACTAATAAGTTAATAGCTAACCAATCATAGTATTCGTACATACCGCTCGTTTCCTCTTTCGTCGTTTTTGCCATCCTGATGCTTGTTTAGGAGCCATTAACGCCTAACAAGAATAATAAATGTTCAATTAACAAGAATGATCGATGTTTCACAATCACAATTTCGAGATTAATCAAGAATTCCATACTCAACAACAATCAATAATCTTAATCTTATACTCAACAGTCACAATTAAAGCTTAACAACAATCAACAGACTAACAGTTTAACATAATTACACAATAAGTCAATAACACTAAACGAACGGACCTCTTGAGTTCTGAATCTTCTAATGTTATTTTTGGAAATCGGAATTTCGGAATCAGTGTGTGATGTTCTTGTTCGCAGCAGGCAAGCAGCTTCTGATGTTGTTCTTGTTCACAGCAGGCCAGCAGCGTCTGAATCGCCCAGCCCAGGCCAACGAAGTTCTGATGAATGATAAATTGATGATGTTATTCGTCTGATGAGTTTTTTTTCGTCCTTTCAGATTATAGGAGACCAAGAAATTTTCGATAAGGAACGACGATTCAACATCAATTGCCGCCGTGTTTTATTATTTTTATTAAAATCATATTAGTATTGGACCCAATAAACCTAATGTGAAGTAGACTAAATTATAAACCATAGAATAATATTTGATAATGGGCCTATATTAGAATTGGTATGTACTTACAAATTAAAAAAAAAAAATATATATATATATATATATCGATTTTTTTTAAATCAGGTGCCCCTCGAAATCACGGGCCTTGTGCGGAGGTCCTCCCCGCACACCACCATAGCTCTGAACTCATGTAAATGTGGGATGTTAATAAAGATTTTTACAAATTTCGATCATGGATTTCAACCAGACATCTGTTTTGTTCATACTCTAGTGTTTAGTTTTCAGCGTAGGATGATGAAAGGGACACTAGAATAAATGGTTGATGTGTTGATAGGTGAACCTGGACGACCTGACCCATATATATGTCACACCCCGACCGCGTCAAAACAACGAAACCGCGGCGGAAACGTCGGGGAGTGTTGCAACAGAATTATTGTTTCACAACCATGGATACAAAAGTTTCGTTTTATTGATAATATTAAACATTAACATTGTCTTAAAGTTAAATAAACAAGTTACATATCAACTATCATTGTTATTATGTCACTAAGGCCTCGTCCAGATCCTACGTGAACATGCATCCTAGCATTCAACATCATTCAATCACCACCTGAAACATATGTAAAAACAAAGTCAGCAAAGAAATGCTGACGAGCACATAGGTTTTATAAGAGTGTCGGATTCATGGCTAGTTTACATGTTGCAATACCTTATTAAAAACCTTGTTTTGAAAAGTGCATAGTATTGCAGCATAATTAACCATCTCAAATCAAGATGATTATAACTTATAAAATCTCGTAGCCAAGATTCTTAACCCCAAAACATTTGTTTTAGTAAACCAAATTGTAAGACATCTCGTAAAAACTCGCTAAAAAAACCCGTTAATAAAACTCGTATGGTTTATATCCTTTCGAAAACATCGTTATGTGACATCGTTTTAAAATCGTTTACCCAAGTGAACTAAATAACGCCACGGTATGTAATATGATGAAAACACTTATATATAAGAAGTACCGGCGGCGTATCTACCATGTTTTCATCACATTACACCCGTCCCGTTATCTAAACACTAACCAAAAACCAATCGTTTATCCAACTCGTTTAACTTGTTCAAATCGTTTAACTCGTTTAAGTCGTTTAAATTATCCTCGTTTTAATTGTGAAACTACTTTTGGTCGTCTCGCTAACAACATCCAAACCTTCGTGACTCGACTATCTCGCTTCTTGCATTAACAAACCACCAAAGGGTAAGTTAACAATCACAGATTCAGTCGTTACCCACCTAACCCACACATAACCATGGGTGCAGTCTGATAACGGGATTCGTCAGATCCTATGGTACCATAACCTAATACTGGTCGGCTTTATCAATGTTAATGAATGTCATTCGTTATGTAATTACGTCCAACAAGTTTGTTCACATTATCGAAATCGTTATTAGTTTTGTATAAACCACATCAATCGTTTTTGAAACCATCGTTAAGACTTCGAATACATTTAACACATATGAATCACCCCAAAACAATTGAAAACATTAAAATAGGGGAACTATGTACTCACATCGAATTGCAAGTATCCTTGATCTAAAGAACTCAATGAAGCTCAAGCAAACCAAGGAAATCAAGTTGTACCTATTAAACGGATCGCCTAGTAAATAAATCGACACCTAAATCGGAAGATCGGATAGAATGGAGTCTTGTAAACCAAATGAGTATTGGAACTCGTATGATATGGTTCAACAAAGCCTACATTCTAAAACGGAACCTAACTTAAGTGCTTTCGACCCGTTACGACCTGTTAAGGTAGCTTACGCCACTTTAACGCGTCGTGCGCGCAAAAGCGCGTTCGAGGCACCTAACTAGTCCTATGACAAGTATTATATGCCTAAACATGTTACATAATTACTTTAAGTGGCAAAAGTTAAGTTACATGTGCTTAATTACCAATTATGCATGAAAAGAGCATTTTGGTCATTTACCTAAGGCATATAAACTACCTATCATACAACTAATTAATCCTAAGTGACCATAAGGTATAACCTCGGAAGGTTATTCCCTATATAACTATGGTCACTAAACATGCTTGGTCGGATCCTAAATATCGACCAAAATGGTCTAGTTCGAAAGTCTAAGCGGTTGTTTAGACCGCTTGACTTACGACTCTACACAAACACTAAACTAAAAGTGACGAGCTAAACATGTTAAAACATGTTTAGTTAAGTTAGAAAACAGGTTTTGATATCAAAACAAAGTGTTTTGATACCCAAGAGTAGTTTGGTTACAAAATACACATGAATACGTATTTTGACCGAAACTACGACTCGTCACTACGCCTAGTCAACGTGGTAATCAGTAGGTATAGTCACAAGGGACTATAACCATAGTGATTACGCTCACGTTGCAAAGTTCAAATGAACTTTGTGTTGACCATTGACTGGTCAAAGCTGAAAGTCAAACACTGTTTGACTTTCATGCTTGAAATACATGAAGAAGCATGAAGGAGACTTACAAAGGGTCCAAGCAAGGATGTTTTGATTCAAAATTACTCAGGTATGAGGTGTTAAACCTCAACTTAGAGCAGAAATTGAATCAAAGTGTGAAGAACCCAAATGAGAAACCTTGCTATTTATAGGAATCAAGGTTCAATAGGATCATTACACATGTTTTAACACTTGATCATGGCCATACATGTGTTGGAGCCTGATTTGGGAGCTTGTAAAACCATCAAACATGCCCACAAGATTGAAAACAAGCAAAGGAAACAAGGTACAAGCAGCTAGGTTTGTGAAAAATGGTTTCTGCTGATCTGGGAGTGGCTTACGGACCGTAAGAAACACCATACGGTCCGTAAGGACATGGCTTGCTGGCAGAAACTTTCGTAACTTGGCAGAACAAGCCCCTGTGTCTCCAAACTTGATTTTTGATGTGTTTTGGCACGTTTAATCCCCGTTAACCCCATTTCAAAGCTCTAAAATGAAGTTAAAGTATAGGTAACTTAAAATGTGCTAAAAAATATCTCAGATGTCAGCTCGTTTGGTCGTACGGTTGCGTTGTTCGGTTAATTACGACGGAAGTCGTAACGAACGCGTGTACGATCCAAATTAAGCGACGAATGGTATTTTTGCATTCCAATCACTAAAATAAGATATTTTAATGATTACAAAAATTTTTGGATGTCCGGATATATTCAGAACGTAAGATATGCGCGAAAATGCAAACTTATGCACTTTTTGACGCTTTTAGTCCCTATTGATCAATAAAGTTTATTTTTGCGCACCAAACACCTCAAAGCCTATTTCTAAGATATGTAAAGGATATTTAGGGCATGTTTAACTTATGATCAAGTTCTAGAACGTTCGTTACTGAACAAATCGACATAGTTTCGCAGTTTGACACAAATAGTCCCTGGGATCGAATAAACTTGTTTTTGACACACCAAACCATCCAAAACTTATTTCTAGCTTATGTGAAGGTTATTTAAGGTATGTTAAGCCTATGTCACTATTCCGAAGTGTTTGTCGCATTAAACTGACTGCGTTTGCGCACCATTTTGCGTATAACCTTCCAGAAAGTGATTTAAAGCTTGAAATTGAACTCGAATCAAATCGTAAAATCATCAAACACAAATACACACATAATAACACCAAAACACATATAATAACACCGAAACACATTGTTTTATTGATAAATGATATCGTTTTACATTGTACATCGATTACAGAACACAGTTGTCACAATATATATATATATATATATATATATATATATATATATATATATATATATATATATATGAGTAGGGTTCCTACGGAAAGTGTGTTTTTCCTAGAAAGTCTAGGAAGCAATAAGAACGCGACATGTGGCATTGAAGGATTTTAACTAAAAGGGAAATTTTGTAATTTGAATATTATTTTAATTATGGATTATTTTATTAGGATAACTAACTAACCAGAAGATTATGGAAACTAAATATTCCATTTAAATCAAATTGACAGTTTCAATTTAAATCGTACAAGACGTTGTGTTTCTTGGCAATGTGTTTTAACAGCAAGCAGATTTCTTGACGTTGTGTTTTAACAGCAAGCAGTTTTTTTGACGCTGTGTTTTAACAGCAAACAGATTGCTGGAGGATTCTTGACACTGTGTTTTAACAGCAAGCAAGATTTCTTGACAATGTGTTTTAACAGCAAGTAGATTTCTTGACGCTGTGTTTTAACAGCAAGCAGATTGCTGGAGGATTCTTGACACTGTGTTTTAACAACAAGCAGATTTCTAGACATTGTGTTTTAACAACAAGCAGATTTCCTTGACACTGTGTTTTAACAGCAAGCAGATTTCTTGACGCTGTGTTTTAACAGCAAGGCCTTGTCACATGATCCTTGGAAAACACATGTACCACATACCTACACTCAAAATGTAGATAAACCAAAATCAAATACATGTTTTTTTAATGTGTAAACTAATTTAATACGAAAAAAGTGGTGTATGAAAATAACTTACGTCTCCTTCATCTAGCTATAAATGTGCTCTCAAATGTTTCCCTGAAGTTTGAATATCTTGCGTAGATAGTGTTCTTCAGTGGTTGCGGTTAGGGAGAGAGAGAGAGAGAGAGAAAAAGAGGGAAAATCCCATGATTTTAGGGATTGGTTATTGATATGGCAGTTTAATTCTTGACTAATTTAAAACACTTCCAAATTACCAAAATACCCTCACTATATTAAAAGTCTCTAATTATATAACTCAGATATTATGAAAATGCCATCCATTTGATCTAAGCCATTAAAAACACCAATCGGAGGGCCCAGATCGCTTCCTAGACTTTCTAGGAAAAACACACTTTCCGCAGAACTCCTACTATATATATATATATATAGTGGAGGGTTCAAATGAGAAGAATTTTTTGTAAGAATAAAAAAGAACAATCTTCAACCAATAAGAATGATTCTTTTTACTTCATTTAATTTTTGTCTTTAATATAGGTGTAAGGGTATATTGGTAAAACTAGATAGATCATTAATTGTTAATCTTCCTTTTTAATAGCTAACTAAATTAAAATTGTAACTTATTTAAAAAAAAAAATATTTTTTTTCAAAGAAGAAAAAAAATATTTTAAAGTGTAGGATAAAGTATGAGGTGTGTAGGATGAATTACGAGTTGTGTAGGATAAATTTCAAAAACGTGTAGGATAAATTTTGATGTGTCTAGGCAAAAATTTTAGTGTCTAGGATGATAGTCTTTATGACTAATTAATTAGTAAAAAATAATAATAAATGAGATGAGAGAAAAACTATTTAATATTTTACAATTGTACCCTTTGTTCTTTTTCTCCTCAATTTAATTTTCTTCTCAAATGAACCTCCCATATATATATATATATTAGTGACACATTGAATGTTCCTGGACCCGACCTGTATAAAATTGGGTCTTGTTTCGGATTGGCCCATTTAATGTTCATTTGCGAAAGTGAGTAATACTTTGGTAACAATCTAGTTTATCCATAACTCCAACTTAAGTGAACAATTCCTTAATTTGTGGTGTTTTTTTCAGTATTTTTGTTTCCCAATCAATGATTTAGTTCTAGCCAAATGGAAATTATTGGAGATTGGACGTAATGAAATATTTTTTTGGAATGAAACGTTCAAGAAGGAAAATTTATTTCACTACTAGAAATAAATAGTTGGAGAGTCGGTTAGGAGTGGTGGAGTCGGTTATGAGTAGTTGTTAGATTCTTCTCTTTGTATGTATGTATGTATGTATGTATGTATGTATGTATGTATGTATGTATGTATGTATGTATGTATGCATGCACATGCATGTATGTATGTTTATTTGTATGTATGTATGTATGTATGTATGTATGTATGTATGTATGTATGCATGCATGTATGCATGCATGTGTGTATGTATGTATGTATGTATGTATGTGTGTATGAATGTATATAGAGATGACTTTCGTTATTCATGATTTGTTGATATTAGATCTGCTCTGATACCATATCATTTTTAATCATATCTTGATCAATACAGGTTGTAGTTCTTGAGGGAAAATGGCAAAGCATCATATCCTGATCTGATAATGTGCAGAAAACAACCGGGGATCACAATTGGAAGGCTGTGTGAAAAATGTGATGGAAAATGTGTTGTTTGTGCCTCTTATGTGTGTGCATCCATGTACACTCGTACGCGTGTGTAACGAGTGCAACTATGGTTCATTTCAGTGTCGTTGTGGTGTTGGCATTGTTGAGTTTTTGGGCCCATAAGGAGGCCCAACAATTTCTATGGCCCGTTAGGTTTCTTTTGGTGTATTATATAAGAAGAGGATAAGGCTTTAGCTGAGTAATCAGCCACAAAATCCCAAGAAAATCTTGCACAAGCTTTAGAAAGAAAAAGCATTTTCGTCACCTACAAACCTAGCTGTAGAGATTGTCGATTTTAGACACGGTATTCACAACACCAGGGCGACCTTATCCAACGGTGGATTTGTGTTAATCATGTCTGGAAGTCAGGTTTTACACCCTCTGTTCGCACCTGCATATTTTGGTGATATCTTCTTCTTTTGTCTTTGTTTTTGATTCCATATGCTTGAAGTTGTTGATTCCAAGTATATGATGTTTGTTGTATACCTCTAGTATACCTAGAGAAGACTTTGTATTGCTCTAATTTTGTGATATTGGATTTGAAGCGGCTCTAATAGTCCCGTTGTTTTACTCTCGTCTTGAGAGGATTTTCACGCTAAAACTTGGTGCCTTGTTATTATTATTTTCGGGTTGTTTAGATTGTAGTCGATGTACCCTATTTGTTTACATCCTCATAGGTTCATTCAAGTTTTGGAAAATTCTTGGTCAAACAAAGTTTGCTTCCACGTTTTTGTTTACCGTTTGTGACCGTGTTTCACATTTTTCCCCCCATCATAGTGGTATCAGAGCCATTGGCTCCTGTTATTGGGTTAAGACTTGTTTGAACGATGGAAGCTAATATAAGTAGGATTGTAAATTTGAATGGTTCTAATTATCATGTATGGAAAGGCAAGATGAAGATCTCCTTTATGTGAAGGATTATTATATGCCCGTTTTTAATACCGAGAAACCGGATGATAAAACAGATGAAGAGTGGAATATATCGCACATAAAGGTTTGTGGTTATATTCGCCAATGGGTTGATGATAATGTTTTGAACCATATTAGCGGTGAGACTCACGCTCGTACTTTGTGGAACAAGCTTGAGAAGTTGTATGCTCGGAAGACCAGAAACAATAAACTATTCTTGATTAAACAGTTGATAAGTTTGATGTACAATGATGGAACTCTTGTTACTGATCATTTAAATGTTTTTCAGGGTATTATTAATCAGCTTGCAGCAATGGATATTAAGTTTGAGGACGAGATACAAGGCTTATGGCTTCTTGGTACTTTACCGGATTCTTGGGAGACTTTTAGGACATCATTGTCCAACTCTGCAGCAAATGGTATTATTAATATGGAAATGGCTAAAGGCGGTATTTTAAACAAAGAGATGAGAAGAAACTAGTAGGGTTCCTCTTCACAT
The DNA here is from genome assembly GCA_030545235.1 of Helianthus tuberosus. Lineage (NCBI taxonomy): Eukaryota > Viridiplantae > Streptophyta > Magnoliopsida > Asterales > Asteraceae > Helianthus > Helianthus tuberosus. The sequence goes on along the minus strand of CM060371.1, from coordinate 136,523,130 downwards.
TCGGATGTCTTAGTCACAGAAAGCAGTGGGAGAGGTCAAAGTAGAGGTCCGAGTAACAAATGGAAGCATCGTAGTAAGTCCAGAGGTAAGTGTAACACCCCGAAAACGGGTTTGGTAATCAAACTCCGTTAATACTAAAAGATGGGTAACGTACCGTTAGTAGTAAAAATAACCCGATAAATATTTCGATTTAAATAAGAAATCCTAATATTAAATAAAAAATAATCAAAGTTTTAAGGAATTAAGTTTATAAGAGCCTGAGTTAACGGGACTTAAAATATAACGGGTTATAGCTTCCCGAACCCATCAAGTTAACTAGGAGTAATTAACCTAGTTAACAAGGTGTAAATAAGTAAATAACATATGGAGTTCTAGTCCCTAATAATTAAAATCTAAACTTGAGGGACCAAAACCGTTGAAAAGGAAACAAGTTCTAATTAATAAAAAAAAAACACACCACACACACAAGGTGTGTGTGTGGATCGATCACCAGGAGCGACCAAGAAGGGTGAAACCCTAAAGTGCCAAAAATCATCAAATTGAAGGTCGATTTCAGTCCTAAATCGATGCATGATCACATAAAAACGATCACCAAGTCATGGGGATCACAAGGTATGTAAAAATTTGATGATTCGTGATGTTGCAAAATTTGAGTTAGCATCATAATTCGCAAATTATGTAAGGATTAGAGGAGCTATGGCTAAGTTAGTGATGTACACATGCTTAGGAACTAAACCCTAAGTGAAAATCATACATATGATGCTATGACTTGAATGATTTGGTGATCACCTATATGTGTGTTAAATGGGTGTTGTAGAATGATAAAGAACACTAGAAATTAGATTATAAATTGAGTGTTATTTATTTACATGAGGTGAATCTAGATGTTATTATGCATACTAGATATATTAAACTTGCAAGAATTGTTTAATCTTGGCTAAATAGTTAGTCATGAAACTTTATTTTTGATTTAGTGAAATTATGCCCACTAGGTGTTTGTTAAAATGCCTAACGAAGCTAAAATGTTGAAATTCCATGGGAAGTGTGCATTTGAATATGTTGATAGATCAATTGACTTTTAGGAAGTCAAACTAACCGATGATTTAATCGAGTGATAAAGTCGACATAAGACCCGTTAGATGGAGTAGTCATAATTGATAATGACTAATCTAACCATCTTATGAATTATGATGATAGTTTGACGCCTAACGAGCTAGGTGGAAGCTTGATGAGTGAGCGGGTCAAACGAATCAAGAAGGAAAGGAAAAGCGTAACTTGGATGCGAGGTAAGTTAAGCTACGCCCTTTTTACTTTTATTACAAAATGCTTATTTGTGAGCATGGAATACGATTTATATTAAGTAAATGAAACATGATATTCCGGCGCGATATAATGCTAGTCGGAACAAGTGAAAATGGTGAAATGGTAATCCGGACATGGGTTAACGAATAGATAAAGGGATTTAAAACGACACCATTTGGCATAAGTCATAATGGGTCAAATAAAACAGGAAACGACTTTCAAGTTGGATGATTTCAAAAAGTAAACCGGGATAGGTTAAAGGGGTGAAATGGTAATTAAGTGCCATCTTATAATGACAATTGGTCATTTCGATTAAACGGGTCAAATGGTGTTGTTAACACCATTTGTCAATAATATTTGATGATTGCTTGTTGAGTTTTGTGATCACAGGAATTAACACATGGTTAGCATTGCTATTATCTAGATATTAATAGCAAAAGGTATTAAAACGGGTCAATATGTTGATCTGAGCCAGGTACGCATAGTTAAGTTGCTAGATAAACATGCAAATATGGGTCAAATAATTAGCGAGAGTCCTTCGTCGTAAATGAGGGACTAAAAATGACCAAAACGCCCATGATTTGTAAATCGGGCAAATGACCCTTAGAGGTCGTTTAGATACTAGTATTATGATTATGCAACTCTTAGATATATGTAAGAGTTGTAAGTATAAACCTTGAGAGTCAAATGCCTAAGAACGGGTCAATTACGTAGAATGACTATCCAAAGGGTAAAATTTAGAATAACGGTCCGTTATGTTAAATCCACTACAAAATAGTTTTTGTGGAATATAAGAGGCTATAAAAAAAATGGAAATACAAAGTGTACAAAGAGAAATGCGAGTTTGATGCTTAAATGCATGAAAACTTTTAAACGGGTCAAAATAAAGTAGGTGGTAAAATGTTGGCTTAAGTGTAATAAAGAAAAACGTAAACCGGGTAACGGGAGCGTAAACTATATGAATAATGGATCCGGGTAATGGATGATAGCTTAGACATGTTAAGAAACGAACCCCAAGCAATTAAAATGAGTTTGGATAGGTTTGGATGCAAATTTAATGAAAAATAAACGTGCAGAGTTGACACGGGCGGGTGAACTTTTGACACGGCCAGGTGAAGGGGCTGTGAAAAATATATGTTAAGCTGACACGGCCGGGTGATCTTTTGACACGGCCGGGTTAAGGGGCTGAAAATAAAATATATAATTTCTTGTATTTAATTATTTTGTTCAAATGCCTTGATTTCTAATCCCATATAACTTGTTTAAACTTGTTATTTAACTATCAAAACTAACTTTTAAGTTGGTTTTGATCATAGGTGATTGCCAAGAGTGCCCGGATGAAGATCAAGCTCGAAGAAGATCCGAACACGATAAAGTTAAAAGCTTCCGCACGACGTTTCGTCGTAACTTTAAACGACGAACTCAAATTCATTAAGTTGTATTATTTTCAAATTGTAAAAGTTTTAATTATCCCGTATTATTCAACATTACGAATGTACAATTACATGTTTATTTTCGTAATTTATACGAAAATCTTTAAAATAATAACAAGGGTGTTACAAGTTGGTAATCAGAGCTCAAGGTTGTTGACAAATGTGTTCGGTTCGAGGCTTGATCGCAAATCCGGTAAGTACATGTATATCAATGGTTTAGTATGATTAAAGTGTTGAGAACAACACATATTGTTATCGTGTAATACACGTTACACCAATAAAATCGATATAGAATAGATATAGTCAACGAAATTACACGCGTTGATGCGTATAGTAGAAAAGCCTTGTATTATAATACGGGCATCCTTTAATGTTGAAATTACTAACTGTTGTATATGTTTTAGTTGAAGGACACTCGCATATGAGGATAGCGAGAGTTTAACAAATCACAGATTTGACAGAGGAGCGGTCCAAAGAGTATGCTCATCAAGGACCTAAATCGCGTAACGGTCGCGAACAAGGCTAATGGCAAGAGAACCCGTTAGGGAAAGCATTACCAGGTGCACATTTTAAATTTAATTGCACAAATAGTAATATGCAACAAATAAGTAGAAATTGAAAGTTGCATATGTAGATTAAAAACTTGGAAAAACTCGAATAGAAAATGTATTCGGGATATTGTTTCCAAGAGAAACAAATAGAGGCATTACTTACATAGGGCGTGATGTGAAAACTATAAAAAGGTCATGCGTGTCATGTGTTAATCGCTTACTCTGGCCAAGTAAGTAGTGGCATATGATACCATGAACTTCTTATAGCGGACACATTTACATCCGATGTAGTAAGGACGGGGTGAGTGGGACAAACTAAAAAGTACCCAAATGAAACAAATGAACAAAATAGTTGATAATAATGTAAACGCACAGCCGGGTGACGGAAACGTATTACATTAGGATAATGAGCCCGAGAGAAGGGACAAGGATTAATGTAAATGATGATATAAATGAATGATCAAAAGAAAATTCACGAAAGTAAGTCATCTTGGACGAAAGGGCCATGGTGAACAAAATGGGCGAGTAAAACCAAAGTATAGATGATCCGCCGTGTCATAAAAACAAAGGTGTTGCCTACGCGAAAAGGATAATCAAGGTTGTTAACTTTAGTTGTAGTAAAGAAAGGATAACGATGATAATCGTCACTCATAATTAATAAGGCCGCCAATGGTGGTCACGTAAAGAATAAAAGACATGGTCGAATAAAAGCGACAAATTTCGCTAAGATGACCAAGTAAATCGAAATGAAGTCTTAATGCATACCGGAAGGGGTGCAATGATAACGATTTCGGTAAAACACCCGGTTGATGAGTAAGGAATTAAATGCATGCGTAGACTGAGAAACAAGAACGCGTATGGAAAGTCAAAAGACTCGGGTTTTGGGTCATGACTAAAGGACGATAAGATACTGCAAATAGAAATTTTGATAAATTACGTTCAACTATTTCAAAGCTGAATGGGTCGAACAAAGACTGAAGTTTGACATTCATAAGTGATGAATTTTCACACGAACAAGTCAAACAAATTTAATAAAGAATGACACTTGCTAAAGTAAGTAAGCGCGAATCGAATAAATAAAAGTGTGAAATATTAATAAACCTATGTAAAGGAGTTATAGGCGCGAATCGAATAAATAAAAGTGTAAGTAAGCGCGAACCGAGTAAATGTTATTAATCATACTCCTTGTGTTCCTTTGTCTTTTGATGTTCCTGACAGGGTTTGGAGTGGCAAAGATGTTGTATACGATGATTTGCGGAACTTTGGATGCAAGGCTTTTGTGCATATTCCCAAAGATGAAATAACAAAGCTTGTTGTAAAGACCAAGCCATGTATATTCCTTGGTTATGTGGGAGATGAGTTTAGATACAGGTTTTATGATCCAATCGTGAAGGAACTCATAAGAAGTTTCGATTCTGATTTTATTGCAGATCAAAGTTTGAAAGATATTGAGAAGACAAAGATAGTTCCTCAACATACTGATGATCTTTCTGATTTGGATCTGGTCCCTCCTCAGCACACTGAGCCGCATAATGAAGATGATAAACAAAATAATGAACATCATGGTACCGATAATGATGTTCCAAAGCATCAAGAAATAGATGTGGGTTCTCATCCAGAGTTACCAGTACCAGGTATGCCAACATTTGTCCCACTCAGACGGTCTACAAGAAATCGTCATCCTTCCACCCGTTATTCTGCTGATGAGTATGTCTTGTTCACTGATGGGGGAGAGTCCGAGTGTTATGAAGAGGCCATGGAAGATGACCATAAAAGGGAGTGGGTTGAAGCCATGCAAGATGAGATGAATTCATTGTATGAGAACAATACCTTTGAGTTAGTAAAGTTGCCCAATGGCAAAGAGCTTTGAAGAATAAGTGGGTCTACAAAGTGAAGACTGGAGAACATACCTCGCGGCCTAGGTACAAAGCTAGATTGGTAGTCAAAGGTTTCACTCAAAGAAAGGGTATTGATTTTGAAGAGATTTTTTCTCTAGTCGCGAAGATGTGTTCCATTCGGGGGATTCTTGGTTTGGCTGCTAGTCTTGACCTTGAGGTTGAGCAAACGGATGTCAAGACAGCTTTCCTTCATGGTGACTTGGATAAAGAAATCTATATGGAGCAACCTGAAGGTTTCCAGGTTAAGGGTAAAAAAGACTATGTCTGTAAGCTTCAGAAAAGTCTTTATGGGTTGAAGTAAGCACCGAGACAGTGGTACAAGAAATTTGAGTCCGTTATGGGGAAGCAAGGCTACCGAAAGACTACTTCAGATCACTGTGTTTTCTTTCAGAGGTTTGGTGATGATGATTTTATCATCTTACTTCTTTATGTTGATGACATGTTGATTGTTGGTAAGAATGCTGATAGAATTGTCTAGCTGAAGAAAGAATTGTGCAAATCTTTTACTATGAAAGACTTGGGGCCATCAAAACAAATTCTTGGTATTCGGATTACTAGAGATAGAGCTTCAAAGAAGTTGCACATGTCACAAGAGCAATACATTGAGAAGGTGCTTCGTAGGTTCAACATGGACAAAGCCAAATCGGTTAGTTCACCTCTTACTCCCAATTTTAAACTAACTGATAAAGACGGCTCTTCTTCTAAGAAGGAGATTGAAGATATGAATAAAGTTCCATATGCGTCAGTGGTTGGAAGCTTGATGTATGCAATGGTGTGTACAAGGCCTGATATTGCCCATGTTATAGGTGTTGTTACTCGATTTTTGTCAAATCCAAGTAAGAAGCATTGGGAAGCAGTTAAGTGGATTCTTAGATATCTCCGTGGTACTTCCAAATTAGGTATAATATTTGGAAATGGAAAGTCCGTGCTTGTTGGTTATATAGATTTTGATATGGCAGGGAACAAAGACAACATGAAATCCACTTATGGATATTTGATGACTTTTGCAGATGGAGCTGTCTCATGGCAGTCAAGACTACAAAAGTATGTTGCTTTGTCTACCACTAAGGCTGAGTATATGGCAGCAATAGAAGCATGCAAAGAATTATTATTATTGAAAAGGTTTATGCAAGAGCTTGGCTTTATGCAACAACGCTACGTGGTTCTTTGTGATAATCAAAGTTCTATTCACCTTGCTAAGAATTCTATGTTTCACAAGAAAACAAAACATATTGATGTGAAGTATCATTGGATTAGAGATACGCTTGAAGACAAGTTATTCGAACTTGAAAAAGTCATACCGATGATAATGGTTTCGATATTTTGACTAAAGCTTTGGCAAGGGAGAAGTTGAAGATATGTTGCTTAATCGCCGGGATGCCGAACTCTTCCTCATAGGCCAAAAAGGGGGAGAATTGTTGGGTTTTTGGGCCCATGAGGAAGCCCAACAATTTCTATGGCCCATTAGGTTTTTTTTGGTGAATTATATAAGAAGAGGATAAGGCTTTAGCTGAGTAATCAGCCACAAAATCACAAGAAAAGTCTTGCACAAGCTTTAGAAAGAAGAAGCATCTTCGTCATTTTTGTCACCTACAAACTTAGCTGCAGAGATTGTCGATTTCCCAGAGATTGAACCGTTGGATCATTCTGATTTTGGACAAAATATTCAAAGAATTGTTGTGATTGAAAAGGTTTATGCAGGAGCTTGGCTTTATGCAACAACGCTACGTGGTTCTTTGTGATAATCAAAGTGCTATTCACCTTGCTAAGAATTCTATGTTTCACAAGAGAACAAAACATATTGATGTGAAGTATCATTGGATTAGAGATACGCTTGAAGACAAGTTATTCGAACTTGAAAAAGTCATACCGATTGTAACAACCCTCAATAAAACCGACACCCTCATAATTTTTCTGACACCCTAGTATATTTTAAAATATCCCAATATGTCTTTAAATACACCCCGTATGTGAAAACTGAGCCCGAAATACATTAAATAGTATTAAAAAAAATTAAAAACTGAAAATGTAAGTTGAGGCGGGCCGCGTAGACCCACCCCAACCCTTACGCGGGCGGTATCAAGGTCAAAACCTTATTTCGGTGAATTTTAAGTTAAAGCGGGCCGCGTAAGACCCTCGTTAAGTATACGCGGGCCGCGAGAGATCAAGAACGCAGCAACACCCTAGGCCGACACATGTCGACATCGTGGCGAACCTACCTGATGAGCCGGACAAGCTAGTCCGTTGACTAGCTTTGACGCGAGCCGCGTAAGCCCTGGGCTTATGTTACGCGGGCCGCGAGAGACCCAGGTTCAGCAACTATATATAGAACACATTGGATTTCATTTCAGTTCGTCCCATTTTCAATTCTCAATCACAATTTCTGAATTATAGGCTTTATATTCAGGTATTATACCCCCTAATTAGAGAGGTTCTGCTCCGTTGTAAGTATTATAACCCCAGTTTCGTATTAGATACGCTGCCCGATTGATTTAGGGTTCCGTAACAACCGTCGTGGTTCTGCCCGACGTAGTTGTTGGAATACCGTCTCGGGGAGGGTATCATTAATATTTTCAAAGGGTTATTATACTAACCTATGTACATTTGTGTAAATTATAGATTAATCCCAGGAAACCCTTACGCGAAGTCTAAGATAGCAATGCGAGTTTATCCTCTTTTTGTAAACCTTTTTGTGAACTGTTTTACAAAACCTTAAATGTTTTACAATGTGATTAAGCGGTGATTGAGTCTTTGTAGTTCTTCAATTACTGCCGGTATGTTGGGGTTTTGTATACAAAATTTACTACACTGTGAGTAGTAAGTCGGGATGACAATACGTTACCATTGGACAACGAGTTAGCCAATGTGTAATATGACCCACCAGTCAGGATTGACAGTACTGAATGAGTAATTGTGTAGAAATAAACAATGTGATCACTCTCAATACTGTTTTAATTGATAAAATATTTCTTGATTAAACTGGGATTCACTCACCAGTATTTCCCACTGACAAATGTTTTTAAAACGCGTTTCAGGTAACACAATGTGACAGCAAATTAGTAAAAAGCCAGCTGGAGAGCACTGAAGGCTTGGGAAAAATGTGGCTATAAAAGTTACCTAAAAGACGATGTTTTAAATTCAATAAAATAGGGTTTATCCCTATAAACATATTGTAATAAGAAACTTGGGTTTTTCCCATGTGATTATTAATATCAAATGTGGTGGTTTTACTCTGATAAACATTTCCTAACTACGGTCCTGATATAATTTCCGCTGCCAAATTAACCAACTGATACCACCAAAATTCTGAGTTCGCGTCCGCCCGTTCCCGGGACAAATAAGGGATCGGGGGTTGCGACAGAAGGTGGTATCAGAGCCTAGCCACTGGTCTAAGCCAAAGAAGTGTTCTACTGACACTTAAAAATCTAAATTTTGTGTTAGGAAATAATTTATGTGATTATGTGTTTTGTGTTATTTGTCTATTTGTTAGTTTACAGTATGAGTGATCAAGGACCTTCAGACATGTGTCGTCAGTTGTCTGATTCACCTAGGAGTGAAGGTACCTCTTCACAGCCTGCCCTTTCTCGGTATTCTGCTAATCAGGAAGAAGGGATGTTTGCCTTTAAAGCTCAGTCAGAAGAGCTATTCCCTCATAAAAAGAGAGGATGGTTCAATTAGGAAGCATTTGCACGTAGGAAAAGAATGCAAAAGTTGCAACAGCAAAGAGTTTTAGCAGCCGCTAAGCGAAAGACAAATGCCCATACACAGGATATGCTTAATAGAAGCCTAGCCAGTTTCCATATCCTAGCTACAACTGCTGCTGACCCAAGTCTGGAACAACTAGTAGCCCCACAACCCTTACCTTTAATTCCCACTCAACCGATAGAGGTAGAAATGCATGATTTTAACCCTGAGGAGATACCTAGGATACCAGCCCCTAATCCTCTAGATCCAAATTATGATCCATGGTTTGATGATCTTAGGGATTATGTGCCATGCTATCACTTAAACGAAGAAACCTTGCCGAACTTAGCAGCATATCCAGGTCTGGACCCTCTAGATCCCTATTTTGACAACGATGAATACATTAGGGAGATTTTGGAAAATCCATACCCTCAGGAGAATCCAGTACCTCAGTACCCAGAGCCAATACCAGTACCTGCACCCCCAATGAGTGTAGAGAATTTTCAAGAACTCCGAAGTTTTGGAGAGGAAATCATAGAAAGTAGCGAGAGGATGAGGTATGTAGGAGAGCAACTCGTATGGAAATACGATGAGCGCCAGATGGATTTCGGGGGAAATCCATATCCATGAAGGAAATGATAAAGTTGGTAATAATAAAATAAATAAAATATGTGTAATAATAATAAATCTATCATAGTATAGACCACTCTGTGGTTAACGAGTCATAGTAGTATTGTAATTTTTAATTTCTGTTTTAGTGTGTATTTGACGCATACTATATCAAAAAGAGTAAAGTCGCAATGCATGACGTTTTTGACCAATATGTGTATTATGTGGTTGTTACTTAAACTATTTAATTATTCTATTAATGATTGGTAAATGTTTAAAATTCAGATGGCCGACGAAGGAAATCCAGGAAATCTGAATAATGATAACCAGAGTAACATTAACGTGGTTAATGAGAATCCAAGCATCAATAACAATGGAAACCAAATGGATAATAGTGTCGTTCAACATATAGTGGCACAAGGAATCATAGATGCCATGCCATTTTTTATTCAAACGATTCAAGAAGCGAATAATAAAAGTAAGCATAGCAGTAAGCGACCAATCGAACCAGAAAACAGCGTGAACAATGAACCTGTACTTCAAATGCCCATTCCCAAAAAGAGAAGAACCGTGTCTTACGGTTGTTCTTATAAAGAATTCTGGTCTTGTAAACCAATGGAATTCTTGGGCAACAAAGGGGCCATTGCAACCCTACGCTGGATAGAGAAAACTGAGGCAGTCTTAAGAATAAGCAAGTGTGCTGAAGAAGATAAGATAATGTTTGCTTCTAATCTGTTTAAGAATTCAGCACTAGAATGGTGGAACACTATCCTCCAATCAAGAGGAAGTGATAAAACTTACAATATGGAATGAGAAGAATTTAAGGACAAGGTAGAAAGGAAATTCTGCCCACCCAATGAGAAGGAACAGATAGCAAACAAATTCCTAAACCTTAGGATGACTGGTGTGGATAGTAAGGGATACACTAAGTTATTCTTTGAATATGCTCGAATAGTACCCACCCTTTCTTCACTTGAACTGGTATTAATCTCCTGTTATATCTGGGGATTAATTGGAGAGATAAGACATGTAGTCAAGGCAGCTAGACCTCAAACTATAGAAGAAGCTGTAGAATTAGCAAATACCTTGACAGATGAATTAGTCCGTACCCGAGAAGAGGATCAAAGGAGGAACCTAACCCAAAAGCTCACACAAGAATTTCGTTCTGGAAATTTTAATCATGGGAAAAATATAGGTTCTACCTCTACACCTTACTGTAAAAATTGCAAAAGAAAGCATTCAGGAAGATGCTCCATATACTGTAACTTTTGCAAAATATCGGGACACAAGGAAGAAGACTGCAGGAAGAAAGCTAACAACAGGATATGTTACAACTGCGGAGAACAAGGTCATATCAAGCCTAATTGCCCGAAATTAGCTCCAGCTACAAACAACAAGAATACTAAAAATGCTAGAGCATTTGTTCTGACTGCAGATGAAGCCAAGATGATTCCAGATGTCATAGCTGGTACGTTTTTAGTTAATGATGTCTTTGCTAAAGTATTATTTGACTCTGGTGCAAACCAAAGTTTTATTAATACATCATTTTACAAATTTCTAAATCAGTCATTAACTAAACTACCACAAGAATGCTTAGTAGAGACAGCTAATGGAGAAACTGTTAGGATTTCTGAAATCTTGCAGGGAGTAAACATAGAAATATTAAATCAGAAATTTATTGCAAACCTTTATCCCATGAATCTGGCAGGATTTGATATTGTTTTAGGAATGGATTGGTTAATAGCCAATAAAGCCAGTATTTTATGTGATCAAAAGTCGATACAAGTAAATTCGCCAAAAGGTGAAAAGATCACAATTAAAGGAGATAAACCATCTAGATCCACAAAATTCATCTCTGTGATGAAAACTGCAAGTTATATAAGAAAAAGTTCTATAGTGTATTTGATTTCCATAATCACTAACACGAAAGGAAAAGATTTAAAAGATATTCCAGTAGTATCTCAGTTTTTAGATGTATTTCCAGAAGAATTGCCAGGGCAACCTCCAGATAGAGAAGTTGAATTCATAATCCATGTAATACCAGGAACAACACCGATTGCCAAAGCACCTTACCGTTTGGCACCCGCCGAAATGCAAGAATTAAAGAAACAATTAGACGAATTGCTAGAAAAAGGATTTATACAACCAAGTTCGTCACCATGGGGAGCGCCGATACTGTTTGTTAAAAAGAAGGACGGATCAATGCGTATGTGCATTGACTACCGTGAATTAAACAAGGTCACGATTAAGAATCGGTACCCATTACCAAGAATCGATGATATGTTTGATCAACTACAAGGAGCTCAATTTTTCTCTAAAATCGATTTAAGGTCAGGATATCATCAATTAAAGGTACAGGAAGAGGACATTCCTAAGACCGCATTCAGAACAAGGTATGGCCATTATGAATTTACTGTCATGCCATTTGGTTTAACCAATGGCCCAGCTGCATTTATGGACATGATGAACCGAATATGTAAGCCATATTTGGATAAATTCATAATTTTTTTTATAGATGATATTCTCATTTACTCTAAGAATAAAGAGGATCATGCAAAGCATTTGCACGCACTTTTAAGTTTATTAGGAAAGGAAAAGCTTTATGCTAAATTTTCCAAGTGCGAATTTTGGTTAGAACAGGTACAGTTTCTTGGACACCTAGTCAATCATGAAGGAATTCATGTGGATCCAACAAAAATCGAGGCGATTACTAAATGGAAAACCCCTGAATCACCAACCGAGGTTAGAAGTTTCTTAGGATTAGCTGGTTATTATAGAAGATTTATTCAAGATTTTTCTAGAATAGCCATTCCCTTAACTAAGCTAACCTGTAAATCTGTTAAGTTTAAATGGGGATTAAAACAAGAAGAAGCCTTTAGAATCCTTAAGCAAAAATTAACCCATACACCCATACTAGCATTACCAGAAGGAACTGAAGACTTTGTAGCTATTGTGATGCTTCCAAATTAGGTTATGGATGTGTATTAATGCAACGACAAAAGGTTATAGCCTATGCATCTAGACAACTTAAGAATCATGAAGAGAATTATTCAACCCACGATCTAGAATTAGGAGCTATAATTTTTGCTCTTAAGATTTGGATACATTACCTTTATGGTAACAAGTTTACCATATTCACTGATCATAAGAGTTTAAGGTATATTTTCAAGCAAAAGGAGTTGAATATGAGACAAAGACGCTGGATGGAGATGCTTAGTGATTATGATTGTGATATCCAGTATCATGAAGGAAAAGCAAATGTAGTGGCAGATGCTTTAAGCCGAAAGTATCATGAAAAGCCAAAAAGGGTACGTTCTCTTAAATTAAATCTGCAAGTAGATTTAAATGATCAGATAAGAGAAGCACAAGAATCAGTAATCAAGGATGATACTGAAAAATTGAAAGGTATGATTAAAGAAATAGAACAAGGAACATATGGAATTTGGAGATTCCATTAAAATAGAATGTGGATACCTAAATTAGGAAACATGCGTCATCGTATATTAGAAGAATCCCATAAGTCTAAATATACGATGCATCCAGGAAATGATAAGATGTATCAAGATTTAAGAAAAAATTTCTGGTGGATAGGAATGAAAAAGGACATAGCAGCCTATGTTTCTAAATGTTTAACTTGTTCACAAGTCAAAGCTGAACACCAGAAACCTTCAGGTTTATTGCAACAATTAGAAATGCTAGTGTGGAAATGGGAATTGATAACAATGGATTTTGTTACTAAATTACCCAAAACAAAGAAAGGTAATGATACAATCTGGGTGATTGTAGATAGGTTAACCAAATCAGCTCATTTCCTACCAATGAAGGAAACTTTCAGTATGGAACAGTTAGCTAAATTATATGTAAATGAAATTGTTTCATTACATGGGATTCCTTTATCAATTGTTTCTGATAGAGATAGCCGTTTTACCTCTCATTTTTGGTCAAGTTTCCAAAAAGCCATGGAAACCAAGTTAAAACTAAGCACAGCTTATCATCCTCAAACGGACGGACAAAGTGAAAGGACGATTCAGACAATGGAGGACATGCTTAGAACTTGTGTAATTGATTTCGGAGGTAATTGGAACGATCACTTACCTTTAATAGAATTTTCTTATAATAACAGTTATCACACAATTATCAATGCTGCACCATTCGAAGCACTTTATGGACGAAAATGCCGAACCCCAGTCTGTTGGGCAGAAATTGGGGAAAAGCAACTATCTGGACCTGAAATAGTGCAAGAAACAACCGACAAGATTATTCAAGTCAAGGAACGGTTGAAAGCAGCACGTGATCGACAGAAGAGTTATGCTAATAACCGACGCAAGCCATTGGAATTTCAAGCAGGAGATAAAGTATTGTTGAAAGTCTCTCCTTGGAAAGGAGTAGTAAGATTCATAAAAAAGGGGAAAGCTAAGTCTCAGGTATGTTGAACCTTTTAAGATTATTAGAAGAATAGGACTTGTAGCCTATCAGCTACAACTACCAGAGGAAATGGCAGGAATACATGATGTATTTCATATATCTAATCTCAAAAATTGTTTAGCTGATGAATCACTGGTAGTACCTCTTAAGGATATAGAGGTAAATGAACAACTTAAGTGTGTAGAAAGGCCTCTACAGATTGAAGACAGGAAAGTCAAGAATCTCAAACACAAGAGACTAGTTCTGGTCAAAGTGAAGTGGGACTCCAAAAGAGGACCTGAGTACATATGGGAACTTGAATCTGAAATGCAAAGGAAATATCCGCACTTGTTCCAGTAGATCTCGAGGACGAGCTCTAAAACTAGGTGGGGAGGATGTAACAACCCTCAATAAAACCGACACCCTCATAATTTTTTCGACACCCTAGTATATTTTAAAATATCCCAATATGTCTTTAAATACACCCCGTATGTGAAAACCGAGCCCGAAATACATTAAATAGTATTAAAAATAATTAAAAACTGAAAATGTAAGTTGAGGCGGGCCGCGTAGACCCACCCCAACCCTTACGCGGGCGGTATCAAGGTCAAAACCTTATTTCGGTGAATTTTAAGTTAAGGCGGGCCGCGTAAGACCCCCGTTAAGTATACGCGGGCCGTGAGAGATCAAGAACGCAGCAACACCCTAGGCCGACACGTGTCGACATCGTGGCAGACCTACCTGATGAGCCGGATAAGCTAGTCCGTTGACTAGCTTTGACGCGGTCCGCGTAAGCCCTGGGCTTATGTTACGCGGGCCGCGAGAGACCCAGGTTCAGCAACTATATATAGAACGCATCGGATTTCATTTCAGTTCGTCCCATTTTCAATTCTCAATTACAATTTTTGAATTATAGGCTTTATATTCAAGTATTATACCTCCTAATTAGCGAGGTTCTGCCCCGTTATAACCCCAGTTTCGTATTAGATACGCTGCCCGATTGATTTAGGGTTCCGTAACAACTGTCGTGGTTCTGCCCGACGTAGTTGTTGGAATACCGTCTCGGGGAGGGTATCATTAATAATTTCAAAGGGTTATTATACTAACCTATGTACATTTGTGTAAATTATATATTAATCCCAGGAAACCCTTACGCGAAGTCTAAGATAGCAATGTGAGTTTATCCTCTTTTTGTAAACCTTTTTGTGAACTGTTTTACAAAACCTTAAATGTTTTACAATGTGATTAAGCGGTGATTGAGTCTTTGTAGTTCATCAATTACTGCCGGTATGTTGGGGTTTTGTATACAAAATTTACTACACTATGAGTCGTAAGTCGGGACGACAATACGTTACCGTTGGACAACGAGTTAGCCAATGTGTAATATGACCCACCAGTCAGGATTGACAGTACTGAATGAGTAATTGTGTAGAAATAAACAATGTGATCGCTCTCAATACTGTTTTAATTGATAAAATATTTCTTGATTAAACTGGGATTCACTCACCAGTATTTCCCACTGACAAATGTTTTTAAAACGCGTTTCAGGTAACACAATGTGACAACCAATTAGTAAAAAGCCAGCTGCAGAGCACTGAAGGCTTGGGAAAAATGTGGCTATAAAAGTTACCTATAAGACGATGTTTTAAATTCAATAAAATAGGGTTTATCCCTATAAACATATTGTAATAAGAAACTTGGGTTTTTACCATGTGATTATTAATATCAAATGTGGTGGTTTTACTCTGATAAACATTTCCTAACTACGGTCCTGATGAAATTTCCGCTGCCAAATTAACCAACTGATACCACCAAAATTCTGAGTTCGCGTCCGCCCGTTCCCGGGACATATAAGGGATCGGGGGTTGCGACACCGATGATAATGGTTCCGATATGTTGACTAAAGCTTTGGCAAGGGAGAAATTGAAGATATGTTGCTTAATCGCCGGGATGGCGAACTCTTCCTCATAGGCCAAAAGGGGGAGAATTGTTGGCTTTTGGGCCCATGAGGAAGCCCAACAATTTATATGGCCCATTAGGTATTTTTGGTGAATTATATAAGAAGAGGATAAGGCTTTAGCTGAGTAATCAGCCACAAAATCATAAGAAAAGTCTTGCACAAGCTTTAGAAAGAAGAAGCATTTTTGTCATTTTTGTCACCTACAAACCTAGCTGCAGAGATTGTCGATTTCCCGGAGATTGAACCGTTGGATCGTTCTGATTTTGGACATAGAATTCAAAGAATTGTTTTGATTGAAAAGGTTTATGCAGGAGCTTGGCTTTATGCAACAGCGCTACGTGGTTCTTTGTGATAATCAAAGTGTTATTCACCTTACTAAGAATTCTATGTTTCACAAGAGAACAAAACATATTGATGTGAAGTATCATTGGATTAGAGATACGCTTGAAGACAAGTTATTCGAACTTGAAAAAGTCATACCGATGATAATGGTTCTGATATGTTGGCTAAAGCTTTGGAAAGGGAGAAGTTGAAGATATGTTGCTTAATCGTCGGGATGGCGAACTCTTCCTCATAGGCCAAAAATGGGGAGAATTGTTGAGTTTTTGGGCCCATGAGGAAGCCCGACAATTTCTATGGCCTATTAGGTGTTTTTGGTGAATTATATTAGAAGAGGATAAGGCTTTAGCTGAGTAATCAGCCACAAAATCACAAGAAAAGTCTTGCACAAGCTTTAGAAAGAAGAAGCATTTTCGTCATTTTTGTCACCTACAAACCTAGCTGCAAAGATTGTCGATTTCTCGGAGATTGAACCGTTGGATTGTTCTGATTTTGGACACAGTATTCACAACACCATGGCGACCTTATCCAACGATGGGTTTGTGTTAATCACGTCTGGAAGTCAGGTTTTACACCCTTTGTTCGCAGTTGTAGATTTTGATGACATCTTCTTCTTCTTCTTTCTTTGTTTTTTGATTCCATATGCTTGAAGTTGTTGATTCCAAGTATATGATGTTTGTTGTATGCCTCTAATATACCTAGAGAAGACTTTGTATTGCTCTAATTTTGTGATATTGGATTTGAAGCGGCTCTAGTATTCCCGTGGTTTTTACTCTTCTTGAGAGGTTTTCCATGCTAAAATTTGGTGTCTTGTTATTATTGTTTTCGGGTTGTTTAGATTGTAGTCGATATACCCTATTTGTTTGCATCCTCATAGGTTCATTCAAGTTTGAGAAAATTCCAGGTAAACGAAGTTTGCTTCCGCGCTTGTGTTTACCGTCTGTGACCGGGTTTCACGTTTTTTTCCCGTCAGGCATCTCTGATGCGTATTCTTGCAAAGAGTGCACGCATGAGGAGAAAGATCGAGATGGGTGCCCGCAAATTGTGAATCTGGGAAGTGCTAAAACGAATCTGTTTTATGAGCGGAAAAAATACGGGTTTAAGGAAAGATGATCATATGGGAGTTTTACTACCTAGGCATCCTAACCCGAGTTTACAACTTTTGTATAGACTCCTGTTGGTTGTTACCGTTAAAATAGTGTTATCTATGGACAGATATTCGGCTATATAGGATTCTTTTTAAAACTTTAAGAAAATTTCATGTTATGTTTCCTTTGTCTAGATTTATCTTTATATTTGTATTCTAGAGTTGTCGTTTCTAAAATAGAAAACATTAATTTAATTATACATTAAATTGAGGAAAAAATATAGATTTTTTGAATGGCAAATGTTACATTACTTTTACTGCTAAACTATACCAATAAATACTGAATTACACCTCATGTCAGGATTTGAACTCTGATTTTTCTCCAAGAGGCAAGAGCCTCTACTACCCAACTATAGCTTTTAATTCTGACGTAACTTCTATAAGCTTTTAATTCTAACGCAGAACAAAACTAATAAAAGTGCTAGATGCATTTTAATAACTGTTTAGAGCAACCCTAATAAGAGAACATTTATTAATATATCACAAGTTATTCTAAACATTACAAAGTAACTAAAATATTAACTAGAGATATCATTAAAATAAAAGATCATAACTAAAATACTAATCTCGGTAACATGACCTATACTCTAGACTTAATTTAAATAAATGATAAAAGCCAATAATATAAATAAAAATAAACTATTAAAAGGTTTTAGGATGATTATTTTTGAAAGTTATGGATCGTTTTTTCACTCTTCTCCTGCCACTTCACAAATGAGTCGTGCGTTCATGTTATTGACCCCGCATCATATTCAATTTCGTATCTTATTGTAAAATGTATATTATACATGTTTACTTGTTATGTGCCTAATAACTTGTTACATGTATGGTTCGTGAGTTCCCCTATGGGTATCAACGCTCAACATTACCCAGAGATCTTAAACTCACCTGAAAACCATCTTAAAATATTTATATCCAAATACCAATTAATCAAAAAAATTCTTGGTTATCTAGGAAAAAGTACTCACCCAAAGGATCAAGGTGGAATGGCCATTGGAAGCCTTAAGAGCTGCGAACATGGCATTACTATCAAAATAGCGGTGGCGATTCAAATCGTGGAAGCCTTTAGGTTAGGGTCCGGGGCAGACATACTTTATTAGGAGGGGTACTGTCCGCTACCCCTGAACTTTTAACGGCGTAGTGCATTTTTTTTTACGTTCTTTTTATTTTGTTTCCCCTGGAAAACAAATTACGTTACCCTTGAAATTATTTTATGCTAACTCTAAAAAATTTGGGTTTTTATTGAAAGTCCAACCACAAATTATTCCATATATAAATTAGTAAGTTTTTTGTGCATTAGCACTTGTAACTTGTGCTTAGAGAGTTTTCAAAAAAAAAAAAAAAACTTACTTTTTCACTTTCAACCCAAAAGTTTTATCTTTTACGTTTTAACCTCTTTTAATTTTTTTACTTTTAACTCAAAGTTTTCTATCTTTTATAATTTAACACAACACTTTGTTATTTACAACTTTGGTCCCCCCCCCCCCCCCCATACTTTTTATCTTTCGCAAGTTTTTCATTTTACGTTTCGTTTTAAATTTTGCGAGTTAACATGTCGTAGCGTGCATGTGAGGTTCAACGTTTTTGCTCTATTTTTTCATTTTTCCTCTTTTGAAAAGTTCGCCGCAACGGGCGGGTCGTAGATCAACTAAGTTATTATTTTCTACGTTTTACGTTTCTGCTTAATTTCTTCGCATTAACACACTGTAACGGGTGTACGTGGTTCAACGATTTTAGTCTGTTTTTCGTTTAGTGTAATTTTTACCATTTTATCTATTTTATTTTTATGATGTTGAGAGTCGATGTCGTTGTGGCATTGGTACTACTTGGCATGGTTTACGAACGTTTTTAACCTATTAAATTTTTTACTCATATTTTGTTTCAGTTTACCCTTGTACTTCCTTTACTTAAAAACTATTTTTTACGTGCATATTTTATGTACGAGTATGTATAAATATGATTTGTTCTACATTCCGATGTAAACTTTTTTTATAGACGGGTCAGATCAAATATAATACGTTTTCGTTTAAAGAAACCATTTTTACATGCATATTTTTTTGTACGTTTTGGTATAAATTCAAGTTGTTCTACGTTTCGATGTAAACTTTTTTGGGAAATGATTCAGGTCAAATATAATATGTTTTCGTGTTTATTTTATGTATGTTTCGTAAAGTTTGTTTTGAACCGAGTGGAGTCAAATTATGGTTTTTTTTCTCCCATTTTTTCGAAAGCTCTAATTAATCCTTTTCGATTACATGTGCATATTTTCCTTCATACCCGTTACGTTTTTATGTATGAGTTGGGTCACATATAATACGTTATGATTGTTCGATATGAATTTGATTTACTTTACGTTTGATCCAATCACAATGCTTATACAGGTTACATTGAGTTCACTTGGATACGTCGAAATGTGTGTTTACATATGGTTAATGTATCATATAACGTCTGGACTAATTCATTCAATCTTTACGATGTACCCGCGCCGCAACGCGGGCGGTTCTTAACCCTAGTTTATGATTAAAAGCCCAATAATAAATGGTTTAAAGGCGACTATAAATAAAACTCAATAGCCTAGATAATTAAAACACAAAAGCCCACATGGTTCGTTAAAACTTAAAAGCCGAAATGATTTGGGTTTGAATGTCATTCCGCCCTCCACCATTATGCCGACTATTGTCGAACGCCGCCACTCCACCTCCCACTGACCCACTGTCGATTGCTGAACGCCTCTAAATGTCCAATCTCAAATCTCCACTGTAAAGAGGGTATGTTCAATTGATTATGTGCAAATTCTTTGTATGTATTTAACTTTTAAAAACTGAAGATGAGAAATTTATTAGGTATGGGTTTAACTTTATTTATTATCGTGTTTTTTTTTTTGTTTCGTTTACATTATATGAAAGTGGGTACGTCCCCCAGAATGTTCAAAATAATTTGGGCCATTGGTGAAATAAAAGCTGCACCATACCCGCCCTATAATATAAACTCACCAATCACATATATTTTATACAAAAACCTATAATACGACGATAAAACACAATTACAAAATAAATAAAACAAAAGTAGTATAGCAAAATGATCGATTGGTATATATAATTTGGGCCTTTTAAAATTGAGTGAACCATTTCACTATCAGTTATTTAGTTTAAATTTTAGGTCTTTTAAAACGGTGGTATCTCAAGTATCAAAACAGATTGCAGTTACGATCCTGCTAAATACGAAACTCTTTGGCGAGTTCCGAAACACTAAGGAAACATCAATGGCTACCCAGAAGACTCGGAAACAACCTACACTCTTACAAACGACACCTTCAAGGCAACCAAGATCAGCCAATAAATCACTTGAAACAAGCTAGAATGTTGCTGGAAATTCTGGACAAATCTAGCAGCCTAAAACGTTCCAGAAAAGCCTTAAGAATGCTAGAACAATGCAAGAAAATTTAGATCTGATTCAAGGTTCATCTAGGCCTTTCTCGGCCATGGAATTCTCTAGAAAATCCTTAGAAATCTACATATCAGTATATAGATACCTTGTAAAGAATTCTCTAGATAGAGAATTCTCGAGAACTAGTATAGACTACTATAAATAGGAAGTAAAGATCTCATTTGGAGATCACCCAACAACTTCACACGTTTGCATACTTATACTTGTAGGGTCAAGTTATTCTACAAAGGCTTCTAATTGTAAGAAGTGTAAGAAGGATTTATAGAGTGACAAGTGTCCAATAACCTAAAACTAAACCCACTACATCACCACAAAAAACCTAAACACCCACCACCACCACCACCCAAAAACCTAAACCCCCCCACCCGACCCAAAAACCTAAACCCCCTGTCACACCCGACTTTCCACGTGTCACCGGTGGGCCCGGTGGGGAGTATCGTGACGTAGTTGGCAACACAATAGTCAAACAACACAATTATATAAATGCACAGCGGAAACAAAAGATAAATTATATATTACAATCCGAATTTTAGAGTAATATCCAGTATTACAACAGAAAGTAAAGGATCCACAGGCGGATCTTAAACATATCATTTGTTCAACAGACTTTAGACGCCTAGAACTTGCAAGATTCCTTATTAGCGCCCTGAGCTTCCAGCCAATTACGTTCAGTACCTGTCACTTAGCCTTTTTGGAAAATACGTCAGTTTTCACTGGTAAATACACTCAACCGACTCATTTGAAAAGAGTTTAAGAAAATTGATTTGAATGCACGTGGCACAAAATATCTTTTATAATTTGATTAAAATGCACAGAGGCAAAATTAACCTTTTTAACTTGGAACAATTATAGTTATAACCTTGTATACAGATTTACATGTTCGTTATACGTTCAGGGCCCGATGTAGAAACCGAGTCAAGATTAACAGACACACCACAAGTATAAGCCCACAAGAGAGTGAGATACCGTTTCCCTTTAAGCAACTTTCAGTGTATGCCTACACCCCGTGCTTAAGGCGTGGCCATTTTATAATACAATGATGTCAAGGATATCCGGGACATGGTCATTAACCCCTAAAGGTCTTTATTTCAAACAATACAGATTAAACCGGGTTACCTCAATAATTTAACCATAATAAGATTAAATATTCAATACCCGACCAAGCGGTATTATTATACCGTATTCCAAGCCCGTATAGGGAAAATAAGTTAAGAATATTTACCTGAGCTAGCTCCTGTCTTAAATAGCAAGAATCTAATAACTCAGCCGTATTCACTTAAGTAAGCGTAGGTACCATTTACCGAAATGCTCTAGTCTGGAATGATGGTATAAATAACCAATTAGAAGGCTAACGGGTCTTTAATTTAGCCTAAGCTTAGACCGGTTAGTCTTAAGGGAATATACGGTTCAGACGCATAATTTAAGCGAAGACCGGAATAGAATGTGGTTTAGACCCGACAAGTTTGAAGACTTGTCTTAAATGGGTATTTCATACACATTCTGGATTTTGAGATAAAACCAATAAGGTTTGACCCGTTTCGGCTAATTTATGTAAACTTGTTACATAAACCAAACCGTACGCGTAATAAGCGTGACGGGTATTCATGAGAGCCATATACAGGTTTCCTAAGTTAATTATGTCTCAAATATGTTGTGACCTCAGTAAGATGTCTTTCATTATGCCCGAAACGTATATAAACACAAACTAGGCCCCGTAGGGGTAGTTTGGTCATTTTAAAGGTTGAAAAAGGGTTTAAGTGTTTAACTGAGTTACAGGTCTGATGTAATCAGTAAACATACTCAAATTAAATGAGTTATAACAGTAGGGAAAGTACATATGTGAAATTTATCAATTATAACCAAACTATGCCCCGTAGGGGTATTTTGGTAATTTCACATAAGCCAAAAAGCTCAAAACTGGAGTCTGAGTTTAACAACCTTTGCTTACTGTTAAAATATTATAATTTTTCTCAAATATCAGTTTGTATCAACCCTTGTATGTTTAAAATACTTCTAGTACATAATATGCGTTAAAAACGCTTAAAAAGGCTATTAAAGGCCATTTCCGGGTTTGATACTTAAATCTGATATTTTTATATTTCCAGAAGGCTTAAAATAATTTATTTATCATATGTGATCAGTAGCAAAAGGTTTGGAGTCGTTTAGATATGTAAAACTCATTTTATGGCCCGTAAGGGCAAAACCGACAATTACCGGATTAAGCCTACGACTATAAGTTACGCTCTGCCTAAAATTTATTAAAAATCTTTAAAAATCCCAAAATAATATATTACATCAGTGGGTAAAAGATTTGGTATCAAAAAGTGGGCTTAACTAGGCTATACGCTAATTATGCCGTTTTATTAACATAAAGCTTTAATTTTACGCTAACGAGCATAACTCTTATTCTACACCTCAAACTGATGTCAAACTTTGCATACAAGTCTATATATCAGTAATTAAGGTTTCTACTCTTTTACTTTTTCAAAAATCACGTCTTAAGGTGAAAAGGGCATAATGGTCAACATATGAGCAATTAATGGAAACGCGTAAACGAATGGGTCAATCAATGAACCAACCACAGAGGGTTATGCTAACATGTAGCCTGGTCCTAAGGAAGTTCTAAGGTATTTCTAAATCATACCATAACGGGTCAGAACTGAAAGTCAAAGTATAAGTCAAACTATGCGACTTTCGGTTCCGAACCGGGTCTAAACAGGAAATTGTCGGGTTGAACATGTTTAGACATGTTCTTACACTTATTACTAAGTTATAACAATGATCAAACAGGTTGTATATGATCTACATTGCTAATTATGCATAAATTGTAATTTAAGTATCCTGTTGACTTTTTCTTAGCAAGTTTGACCCGACTTTTGACCTGGTTAGAGTGGTAATCAGGGGGAACCCTTTTAAGGTTTTATTACCCACATAATTACCAACTTATAACTACTTTCACTTTGACTAATCACTGGACCATTAGTGATTAATCTCAAAGTCAACCATTAATTACGACGGTTTGACTTTTAAGCTAAAACTAAGCTAAAACTTAATTAAGAAAGGATTAGAACACTTACTGAAGTCCTAAGCTTGATTAGGAAGGACTTGGGTCTGCTTTGAAGCTCCAGAAGGCTCCTCAATTGCAGAATGAAGGTGTGATTGGAATGTTGCAACTCATGAGCTTTATATAGTGAACTAAGGCACCATAAGGTGTTGACAACTTAGTCTACCACTAACCACAACATTCCCACAGGTATCCTATAAGTTTAGGGGTTGTTTAGGGGCCAAGGGAGATGTGGAAAACCGTTTAAAAGTCGAAATTCGCGTTTAAAACAGCAAACAACAACTTTCTGTCGCTGGCAACATGCTTGCGCACCGTAACAAATATTTGTTGTGGTGCGCAACAAATAGGCAGAATGCAAAAGCTTGGCCTTTCAAGCATTCGAAAGGGCAACCGACTTATTTCTTGCAATTTGACCCCTTCTTATTTACCTACAAAGGCTTTAGGACTTATACCCACTTTTCCAAGTCCCTGGACATTTCCGGTTAACCCGAAAAGTCATAACTTTCAACGTTACGCTTTACCCCTCGCATACGGATTTGATCATAACTTTCTCATACGGTAACGAAACTTTATGAAATTTATGTCATGCATTCTAGTGAGCATAATTAACAGTTACAAAGCTTCGGATTTGTCAAAAGGTCACTCAGAGGTATATCTTTAACATGTTGACACATTTAACCCCTGTAGTTTGTAATCTCTCACTTTTAGCTTCGTATGATCCATGATTTATTCGTGTGATGGTATAAACATCATGTAGGGTTAATGCACAATATATTTATTCACTGTTGACATTTAGAACTCGTATATTCGCATACTTTCCATGATTGTCAACCTTAGTCCTTCTGTAACATTCCTTCACACGTTCAAACCTATGACACGTGTCAACACAATATAGGACGTGAATTTTCGAGGTGTTACATCCTCACCCCCTTAAAAGAAATCTCGACCTCGAGATTTGTTAAAGTAAAGGAAGTATTTTCTGCCTTAAATTGGGCTTAATCTTCCCCCAGTACCTTTGAGCCTCTAAGGCACTACAATTTGACCTTTATAATAGGCACATGTATCTTTTTGGAGCTTCTAATCCTGTCGATCCTCAATCGAAACAGGTTGCTCTTACTATCATAGTCCTGCATATCATTATGTGATAGCGCTTTTCGACTTATTGGTGACACGTCGCTAAATCATTAGTGTGGGTCACATTGCGCGTTCCACCAAGCCCCTTAATTAGGTCTTAGCTCGTAAGCTATTTGATCTTGATACATTCGATTTCCTTCGAATGATTCTATATACTCGGAGCTTAACTAGCCCGATAATTTAACAAATTTAGCACACCCTTCCAGGGTGATATCTATTGTTGAACCTTATTTCTTAACAAGAATTTAGGAGGTTTGCTATTTTCATGAATTCTCGATATCCTGCCGTATACTGGCAACTTACAATCGAGCATGGATTTATATGATTTTATTTGTTGTTTCCTAGGCAACTTTCAGATCCTTATAATTGAATTTACCAATCTATTGTCCTAACAATAAACATTTAACATGCCATTTATACAAGGTCTCCACAGGGGTAGCCTTGATACTTATATAACAGCTATTTATAGAAAAGCTTATCTTAAGGGGAGATGGTTATTCCAACCATTGCTCAAAATTAATATTAAGAAATAGCTAATCTTTACAGTTAGTCGAGCAAATCGACTATCCTGGGTAGTTGATGGCGATTCTCAATCGTTGCCTAATCAGGGTTGCGGTAAGCAATGCCTTAGCAAAATGAACCGTCTTTCATAATTTACTATACCGAATTCTCAGGATATTGAGTTTGGCTTTATCACTCTATATCTTAAAACTTACTTACCCAGGGTTTTCGATTCTGCCAATATGGCACTAGTTGTCTTGGGGATTTCATAATAATGCAACCCTAAATGGGATATTAAACTTAACTCTACCTGCCTCCCTGGGGTAGACAGGGTAATCTTAGGAGAAGATAATCAAGGTACAAGGAGGTTACAGAGATTTCCATATCTCAGGCTCCAGTTCACTTATCAACGCTTGTGTCTAATAAGTGACACATTCATGTTATGAGTCCACATATTCCGTTATCAGGGAATATTTATTTGGACAATTCTATTCTGGATATCTTCTTTGAATACTATTAGTTGACTTTAGTACCATATGATCATTGGGATATCTTTGTGGTTCCATGCATTAAACCTCCATACTGATCAGGCATGGAAGCAATCTATGGAACTTATTAAGATACACCAATCCTCATATAGCGCTTTTGTCATACCATTTGGTATTCGAAATCGATAGAGATTAAAGAGATATCAACTATATGTGCTTATATTTAATCAGAATGGAAATTTTCACAAACTAGGCACCTAGCTCGGTTGGCTAGGCGCGCGAAAGGGTGCGGCCTAGACCCAGGTTCGATTCCGGGGACGGCCAATTCCACCATTTTTTTATATTTAAGATTAATTAATCGTACGGATACATGTAATTATGAGGGTTGTCTCATAAGGAGTCTTGATAATTAATCGCTTCTTATCACCCACAATATGGGCTTGATTTTTAAGGTAACCAATCGATTATTATCACTATATTGAGTCCTTATTTTTAACGGAACTAGGACATCGGAAAAAAAAAACTGATTCCTAATGGATATAATAATGTTGAAGCAGTCTCTGAGGTATACAGGCTTTTTACTGAACTTACGTTGCTTTTTATTAGGCCTGTACTTGCTCTCTTTCTCAGATTTCTGGGAGTTATCCTCCTTCTTTGGTTCATCCTTCATATTTGAAGTGTGAACATAGCTCTCCTCATGAGCAATTAAACATGGTTTTTGAATGAGATTTAGAGCGGGAAGCATTTGGCTCTTTGGATTGTCTCATGACCTTTTCCCATGATCCCTCCAACTGTTGCGTCAACCACAGCCTGGAATTTAACTCCATTAATATTGAGGTTTACGTTTGTAGTTTTTATTAACCTTCGTCGCATTAATAGTATTACGACTG
Source organism: Helianthus tuberosus (assembly GCA_030545235.1). Lineage (NCBI taxonomy): Eukaryota > Viridiplantae > Streptophyta > Magnoliopsida > Asterales > Asteraceae > Helianthus > Helianthus tuberosus. The sequence continues at coordinate 136,496,279 of CM060371.1, read as the reverse complement.
TCGTCTACCTCATTCGAGTTTTCCATACTCGAAACTTGGTACCAATCACCAAGATTTAACAATTATTAGTCATCATCCTGATGACCTGACTTAGATTAGCCACGACATTCATAAACCGCATGGGCTATTCTATTCCGAACGTTCATAGTGAATGTTATTTAAACGTATTTCCATTATAGTTATCCTGGTTATAAAACATTAAGGATATTAAAGTGGCGCAAAAGGCCTAGTCACAAGGACAGTTCTAAATTTTATAAGCCATGATTTCAGATAATCGAGGCATTAAGGTTTGAATCACGTTCATTACCTTCTCTTGACAGGGAGTTGTAGACTTCAACTGTCTTTTGTCTTTTAGGACAATAGATATAGCCCGTGGGCATTTCCCTTCTGAGGGATGGTTATAATATGATCATCTTCTCAGATGCTATTAGTCGAGATCGTATGGATCCTACCGACTATTATGCTTGGACCTGGTCCAACACTTTTAGACAGGAGGTCAAAGACCACCACTGTCGTTGTCTTATCGGACAACAAATTTAGCCCGTAGGCACTTCATCACTCACGGATGTTTATAATATGATCATCTTATAAGATGATATAAGCCATGATTTCTAGATCATAAAGCAAATTAGGAATTTAAAAATTTTCCAATATAGGGATGACTGTTGTGATTTTATCGAATCACATTTGTCAGTAGTGCTAACACGTTCTTAGGTGTTAACAAGGATCTGAATCCCTTGAGTAGGTTTCACCATCTTGGCCGCGTAGGCTAGGTTTCACCTTTAAGATTCTTTTTAAAATGCATACTGGCAGGGAAGGAAGGATGTTTATTTCATTCAGGATTTTTATCATAAATCCCAATTTATAAGTTAGTAATAGCACAAATGGCCTAGTCGCGTAGACAAGTTTAATTTATAAGCCATGATTTCAGAGAATCGAGGCATTATAATTTATCCTAGTTATAAAACATTACGGATATTAAGGTGGCACAAAGGCCTAGTCACATGGACACTTTTAAATTATAAGCTAGGATTTCAGAGAATCAAAGCCTTGAGGTTTGAACCTAGTTCATTACCTTTTTCTGGCAGGGAGTCATTGCTACCACTGTATTTTGGCTCATGTAGAAATGAGCAAGGCCCGTAGGCACTATATTACCACGTATGGTTAAAAATATGATCATCTTAATTGATGATGAAAAACCCAGGACTCGGAGATCACTATACTGGGTTAGGAATCTTTTGAAGAATCCTATAAAAATGACGTGTGTGATTATTAATGGATCACGTCTGCCAGGAGCGTTAACCTATTTACAGATGTTAACAGGGATTCGAATCTTTTAAACAGGTCTTACCATCATGGCCCGGCCTTAAAGTGACCCGAAGGCTAGGTTTCACTCTTAAGATTCTTATTAATATTTAACGCAGAGAAATCCTAAATTGAGGTGTTTAATATGGATCTGAATCTAATTATGGAACTGCCATCTTGGCCGGTCTTAATATGACCCGAAGCTAGGTCTTGTCCTTTTAGATTTTGCCATTTCATTATAATGGTAGGTCTTGCAAAAGGAATGTTAATAAGGATCTGAATCTAAATTGAGGAACTGCCATCTTGGCCGGTCTTAATATGACCCGAGGCTAGGTCTTGTCCTTTTTAGATTTTTGCCATCTTATTATAATGGTAGATCTTATAATATAGGAATGATATTTAAATATAATCGTTCCTTTAAAATTTAAACAAGTATATGGTTGCCCTAAATGGGACTTTTTAATAAAATGACTTGCCCATGCAAGGGCTAATCAGAAAAATAATCAAGGAAATAATTAAAAGACAATGAAACAAATTGGAATTTGTCCTATGTTCTTGTCTAGACTCAAGAATGTGCAACTGTGTAACTGAGATTAAACGCAAAAGGCTAGCGTTTAATTCACTCAGTGTTGGCTCTGATACCAACCTGTCACACCCCGACTTTCCACGTGTCACCGGTGGGAAGTATCGTGACGTAGTTGGCAACACAATAGTCAAACAACACAATTATATAAATGCACAGCGGAAGCAAAAGATAAATTATATATTACAATCCGAATTTTAGAGTAATATCCAGTATTACAACAGAAAGTAAAGAATCCACAGGCGGATCTTAAACATATCATTTGTTCAACAGACTTTAGACGCCTAGAACTTGCAAGATTCCTTATTAGCGCCCTGAGCTTCCAGCCAATTACGTTCAGTACCTGTCACTTAACCTTTTTGGAAAATACGTCAGTTTTCACTGGTAAATACACTCAACCGACTCATTTGAAAAGAGTTTAAGAAAATTGATTTGAATGCACGTGGCACAAAATATCTTTTATAATTTGATTAAAATGCACAGAGGCAAAATTAACCTTTTTAACTTGGAACAATTATAGTTATAACCTTGTATACAGATTTACATGTTCGTTATACGTTCAGGGCCCGATGTAGAAACCGAGTCAAGATTAACAGACACACCACAAGTATAAGCCCACAAGAGAGTGAGATACCGTTTCCCTTTAAGCAACTTTCAGTGTATGCCTACACCCCGTGCTTAAGGCGTGGCCATTTTATAATACAATGATGCCAAGGATATCCGGGACATGGTCATTAACCCCTAAAGGTCTTTATTTCAAACAATACAGATTAAACCGGGTTACCTCAATAATTTAACCATAATAAGATTAAATATTCAATACCCGACCAAGCGGTATTATTATATCGTATTCCAAGCCCGTATAGGGAAAATAAGTTAAGAGTATTTACCTGAGCTAGCTCCTGTCTTAAATAGCAAGAATCTAATAACTCAGCCGTATTCACTTAAGTAAGCGTAGGTACCATTTACCGAAATGCTCTAGTCTGGAATGATGGTATAAATAACCAATTAGAATGCTAACGGGTCTTTAATTTAGCCTAAGCTTAGACCGGTTAGTCTTAAGGGAATATACGGTTCAGACGCATAATTTAAGCGAAGACCGGAATAGAATGTGGTTTAGACCCGACAAGTTTGAAGACTTGTCTTAAATGGGTATTTCATACACATTCTGGATTTTGAGATAAAACCAATAAGGTTTGACCCGTTTCGGCTAATTTATGTAAACTTGTTACATAAACCAAACCGTACGCGTAATAAGCATGACGGGTATTCATGAGAGCCATATACAGGTTTCCTAAGTTAATTATGTCTCAAATATGTTGTGACCTCAGTAAGATGTCTTTCATTATGCCCGAAACGTATATAAACACAAACTAGGCCCCGTAGGGGTAGTTTGGTCATTTTAAAGGTTGAAAAAGGGTTTAAGTGTTTAACTGAGTTACAGGTCTGATGTAATCAGTAAACATACTCAAATTAAATGAGTTATAACAGTAGGGTAAAGTACATATGTGAAATTTATCAATTATAACCAAACTATGCCCCGTAGGGGTATTTTGGTAATTTCACATAAGCCGAAAAGCTCAAAACTGCAGTCTGAGTTTAACAACCTTTGCTTACTGTTAAAATATTATAATTTTCCTCAAATATCAGTAGGTATCAACCCTTGTATGTTTAAAATACTTCTAGTACATAATATGCGTTAAAAATGCTTAAAAAGGCTATTAAAGGCCATTTCCGGGTTTGATACTTAAATCTGATATTTTTATATTTCCAGAAGGCTTAAAATAATTTATTTATCATATGTGATCAGTAGCAAAAGGTTTGGAGTCGTTTAGATATGTAAAACTCATTTTATGGCCCGTAAGGGCAAAACCGACAATTACCGGATTAAGCCTACGACTATAAGTTACGCTCAGCCTAAAATTTATTAAAAATCTTTAAAAATCCCAAAATAATATATTACATCAGTGGGTAAAATATTTGGTATCAAAAAGTGGGCTTAACTAGGCTATACGCTAATTATGCCGTTTTATTAACATAAAGCTTTAATTTTACGCTAACGAGCATAACTCTTATTCTACACCTCAAACTGATGTCAAACTTTGCATACAAGTCTATATATCAGTAATTAAGGTTTCTACTCTTTTACTTTTTCAAAAATCACGTCTTAAGGTGAAAAGGGCATAATGGTCAACATATGAGCAATTAATGGAAACGCGTAAACGAATGGGTCAATCAATGAACCAACCACAGAGGGTTATGCTAACATGTAGCCTGGTCCTAAGGAAGCTCTAAGGTATTTCTAAATCATACCATAACGGGTCAGAACTGAAAGTCAAAGTATAAGTCAAACTATGCGACTTTCGGTTCCGAACCGGGTCTAAACAGGAAATTGTCGGGTTGAACATGTTTAGACATGTTCTTACACTTATTACTAAGTTATAACAATGATCAAACAGGTTGTATATGATCTACATTGCTAATTATGCATAAATTGTAATTTAAGTATCCTGTTGACTTTTTCTTAGCAAGTTTGACCCGACTTTTGACCTGGTTAGAGTGGTAATCAGGGGGAACCCTTTTAAGGTTTTATTACCCACATAATTACCAAATTATAACTACTTTCACTTCGACTAATTACTGGACCATTAGTGATTAATCTCAAAGTCAACCATTAATTACGACGGTTTGACTTTTAAGCTAAAACTAAGCTAAAACTTAATTAAGAAAGGATTAGAACACTTACTGAAGTCCTAAGCTTGATTAGGAAGGACTTGGGTCTGCTTTGAAGCTCCAGAAGGCTCCTCAATTGCAGAATGAAGGTGTGATTGGAATGTTGCAACTCATGAGCTTTATATAGTGAACTAAGGCACTATAAGGTGTTGACAACTTAGTCTACCACTAACCACAACATTCCCACAGGTGTCCTATAAGTTTAGGGGTTGTTTAGGGGCCAAGGGAGATGTGGAAAACCGTTTAAAAGTCGAAATTCGCGTTTAAAACAGCAAACAGCAACTTTCTGTCGCTGGCAACATGCTTGCGCACCGTAACAAATATTTGTTGCGGTGCGCAACAAATAGGCAGAATGCAAAAGCTTGGCCTTTCAAGCATTCGAAAGGGCAACCGACTTATTTCTTGCAATTTGACCCCTTCTTATTTACCTACAAAGGCTTTAGGACTTATACCCACTTTGTCAAGTCCCTGGACGTTTCCGGTTAACCCGAAAAGTCATAACTTTCAACGTTACGCTTTACCCCTCGCATACGGATTTGATCATAACTCTCTCATACGGTAACGAAACTTTATGAAATTTATGTCGTGCATTCTAGTGAGCATAATTAACAGTTACAAAGCTTCGGGTTTGTCAAAAGGTCACTCAGAGGTATATCTTTAACATGTTGACACATTTAACCCCTGTAGTTTGTAATCTCTCACTTTTAGCTTCGTATGATCCATGATTTATGTGATGGTATAAACATCATGTAGGGTTAATGCACAATATATTTATTCACTGTTGACATTTAGAACTCGTATATTCGCATACTTTCCATGATTGTCAACTTTAGTCCTTCTGTAACATTCCTTCACACGTTCAAACCTATGACACGTGTCAACACAATATAGGACGTGAATTTTCGAGGTGTTACACCCCCACCCCCACCCCACCCCGCAAAAAAACAAAAAAAAAAAACTATACCTCACCAAAAAAACCCCCAAAAAACCTAACCCCACCCCCCACCCCCCAAAAACCTAAAAAAAAAATAAAAAAAAAAACTAAACACCCACCCCCACCACCCCTAAACCCCCACCCCCCACCCCCTCGGCAAAAAAAAAAATTTTTTTTTTGGGGTGGGTGATGTGGGGGTGGGGGTTTTTGGTGGTGGTGGATGTTTAAGTTTTTTTTTTTTAGTGGGTTTTTTTGTGTAGTGGGTTTTTTTAGGTTATTGGACACTTGTCACTCTATAAATTCTTCTTACACTTCTTACAATTAGGATCCTTTGTATTTGATCCTAATCCTATACTTGTAAACCATCTTGTTATCAATACAAAGTTGTTTCTTTGTACACAACACTTGCGATTGTCACTTGAATCACTTAAAACACTACCATCGTTGGGCATAAACTTAACTTAGAACAAGTCTAAGTCGTATCACGTGAGTCAAAAACTTACTCCGTGACACAGAACTCAGTTTAAAGTAAATATGGAGGTTATATATATATATATATATATATATATATATATATATATATATAATTATATATATATATATATATATAATTATCTTAAAATGCTAGACTTACGGGCAAAAAAATGTTTTAAAATGGTGTTTTTTAAGTTTTTTTGGCAGTTTTTTAATTTTCTCACATTTAAGTAGTTTTCTTATGATTCTCTCCCTATATATACACACACACATACATATATATACCTATATATAATATAAATTTTTAACAATTTTGCAGATAGATATATATAATATCCATTTTTAAAAATTTTGCGCCCCCCCCCCCCCCTGATCTTTTTGGACTTGAGCAGTCGCCCACCTGGCCCATACTCAGGGTTGGCCCTGTATTGGCCCTGTATGTAAGTACAGTAAAAAAATTGAGCGTTACCCTGAAATTTTGGTCTAAATCCACCACTAGTTAGGGTGAGCGTTACCCTGAAATTTTGGTCTAAATCCACCACTAGTTAGGGTGATTAAATGTAACCACTTTAGTAAAAAAAAATATGAAGGCGCATTCCGGTTAAACAATCAACAACATGTACATGGAAAAAACATTATAGAAATTGAAGCAAACTTTTTTAAACATTGCATGCTATGAGCTATTTGAAAGGCACGATGGCTAGTGGTGTTGATACTCGTTTTGGTTTGATAATTGGTTGGACATAAACTCTTTAAAAGACTTCTTTCTCTTTCTTTTTGAATTAGAGGCTGGTAATGGATAGGATGCAAAAAAAAAAAATCAAATATCTAATTGCAATGGAATTAGAAAATAGAATTAACTGCAGAGACAGAGACTGAGTTGTGGGAGTTTATGCAATTTTCTGCCTTGTTAAACAATCATTTGGGTTGAATCAATGAAAGGTTTGGGTATTGTTGTTGTTCGATCTAAAAGATCACAATTGCCATTGTTTTGACATCTACCAAATTTAAGAGTTCCTCTTCTATGCTTTTCATTAATTCAACCATTCTTTTCAGTTGTAGAATATTGAATCGCGTGCTCATGGCTCAGGTAAATATTTAATGAAAATACTTGGTTTAATTGAGTTGGCTATTTGTTCATTGAATTTATTTTTATGTGTTTCTCTTTTTCAGCTAGTTGCAGAATATCGAATTGCGTGCAAATGTGGTGGAGGATGGGAAACACTCCTCGGCAGTGGCATGCGGTATAACGGACTATGCATAACGTGGAATATAAGGATGAGTACGAATATGTCCTATGCGCAGTTTATTGCCAGCATTAGGTTACGCGTGGCGTTCTTCCCCAATTAAGAGATGGATGTACGCTATCCAGTCCCTTCTGGAGCAAGAAGCATTGTAGCTGTCAACCTAATTAATGAGATGAATTATAGCATGTTCATTAGATACGCTAAAACTTACCTAGCATGCACTACAAATAAAAAGCCAGTTAGTGGCATACACTTTTAGTGACATTAAGATTTTGTGTCACTACTTTTAGTTTTCAATGGTACGTTACGTATGTTATGTTTGCTTAATACACATTTTTATGGCTTTTATTCCACTAATATAGGTTTTTAATGGCACATTTAAGTGTGTCACTAAAATTTCTAAATTCTTGCTCTAAACATTCTGCTATTTCCGCTCTTAAAACCCTTTAAAAAGTTTATATTTCACTCCGCGACGTATCAAAATTTTAAATTCCCTTCCAAGTCTCAAAATGTTGGTTTTCCCATTCCCACCCCCAAACCAATCTACCTGTCTGCTCTCCGTTCTCTCTCTCAATTCCCATAGAACTATTGCACAAGTACACCACCCAGTTAGAAGGCCCCTTAATCCTCCTTCAGCATGCATTCACCCTCGTTTAGTAATGAATCATTCACGTTCAAAAGCCCCAATGGTTGTTAGGTTTAAGAGTGTTTTTCAATTCTACACAGGTAAAAGAAACTTCGTGATTGTACATCTTTTTATTATTGTTCTTATTTGGTGCCCTAATTCTTATAATTTTTTTCTTTTTTGTAATCGTTAATTTATAACTTTAGTTTTGTTGATTAAACTAATTCCCCCTGTGTGAATTGTCAATTTAAATGTATAGCACATGTTGCTTTAGGATCACAAGAGATTATATCAATTTATACAAACCAACTGTGTATGATGCACGACTCAAACCTAGTTGTGTGTATGATGCACGACTCAAACCTAGTTGTGAAACTCAAACCAAATGTGTATGATGTGAATCAATAGAAAAGGAACGGACACCATAGATGATAATAAAGAGCTAAGGATCAATTAATGATGAACTTTAGGAGGTGTGAAGTCAATATAAGATTTTTTATGCACTATATGTTGTGTGCTAAATATGACGAATGTGGCGGTTGATATGATGAGTAAGTGATATAAATTTGGGTTTTTAAAAGATAAGGGTGTTCAGGATTTAGTTTAAAACTGCGAATTTGTCTAAACTGGTAATCGGTTTGATATCATGGTTGGTTTTTTTTTCTTAACTACTGGTCGGTTGGTTTTGAAAATTCCAAACTGTAGTAGATGGTTTGGTTTGTTGTTTACACTGAGAACCGGATCGGACCATAGGGTTTGATAAAGTTTAATTTTTTAAAACTAACTAATATTATATATTTTAAAGTTTTTATATTAGACTTGATTAATAAAATTGGGTTAACTCTAAATTATTTAAAGTAAACTTGGGCTAAGTGACCAAATCTAATTTATATGAGCCCAATGAAGTACTAAAGTATCCTAACCTTAAGTGAGTAGTACTAAACTATCTTTTAAGTTTCTATAGGACCATAGTCACAGAATTCGCCCAAAATAACACGAATTTCGAATTGGTACGTTTCGTACCATATGAAATTCGTATACTACCCAAATCGCTACCAATTCGCGAATTTAGGGTTTGGTTCGTCGTTTCAATTCGTTTATCTTGATTATTATTCCAATTCATGTTTCTAGAGCATTTCAACTGATGGAGAATTCGAGCGCCAGTGCTGCAATATCAGCCAGAAAAGAGGAAGAAGGATAATAGCGGCCGTAACTTGCGTTTTAGCTTTAGGTTTTTAATAAGTTTAGAAACTTTAACATTCAAACCCTTTATCTTTTACTACTTTACATTTAATCCCTAAAACTTTAATTTTTACACATAAATTGTAAAACTAGTTCATTTATTTGAACATTTAACCCCCTCTATTTTCACTAGTTTACATTTTGTTCTCAAATTTATAAGTTTACACATAAAAAAATATTAACTAAACATTATAAATATATATAAATTATCAATAGCTATTTTTCTTAATTTTCTATTACCTTATCGCTAAACACGAAACAGCAGTCTCAATGGTACACCATACCGGAGCGAACTGCGAATTAGGTACACCATACCGTATCGTACTGAACCGCGTACCGAATTCGTGCCATCTAGCGAATCGCGAACCTGAACCGCGTACCCGAACCAAAGCGAACCGCGAATTAGGTAACTATGTATAGGATAGGATGACTATAACTCAAAACTCAAAAAAATTGTACTTAAAACCCACCTGGTGCTGTTGAAATCATTTTCTTTAACATTTTTATCTGAACTCTTAATCTGTTAACTATTGAATTTTCCTTTTAGTCTACTGAAATCATTTTTAGTTTAGTTTTGAAATCTTTTTTTGGCTGCTGATATCGTATTCTGTTAACGGTTCAAAAGGCTTATTAGACATATTCTTATTTCTAGAGTCATTTAAGCCTATTTGAGGTGCCTGTACACATGTTAAGCTTATTGGACATGTGACCTTTGCACAGTAGCGTATGTATATTAATTTTAAATGATATTAGTGTGCATTTCCAATAAATTTATTTACTTTGCTTCATGTTTTTCTTGTAACTATGAATTACTGATTGGTTACTAATAGAGTTATCAAGAAAAATTATGCAAGGGAAAACTTTGGCACTTGGTGGCTCAGTAGATGCATTTGAAGGTACATTTTCGGCGCTGCGTATGATAGGTTATTCTGGTGGCACATCTACAAGTGATGAGGGCTTGCCAAAAATGATATTTGATGGTAATTTAGTTGGTGTTTTTAACAGTTTTGTTTTTCATCTAGTATGTTTAATTTAACTTCAAATCAGTATATAATATGTTTGGGTTTAACGCTTTTATACCTAGGAATTCTATATCACTGGAACTGAATACACAACATGCAGAAGAAAAGGTATGTTTCAATGGTTTTTAAGGTTTTAATTTATTGCATGATTATATAGTCTTCACGCCACATTGAGTGTGTTGCTTTTATATTTGTTATCATTAGCGTTTGAGAGTGATGTGCTAAAAGTAGTTTAATAAAAATAAACTAAATTAACCTAAATTAAACTCTAGACTCTCTAAACTCGACTAAACTACTAACCGGTAAGCAAACCAATCGACTCTAGTAAAGCTAAGTAAGTCTGAATATCGAACCCACATGACTCAATTTGACTACGTTAACTAACTTATCTAGACTGACACTGACACGAACATGACACTAACTGTTTTTATATTTGAGGGGGGGGGGGGGGGTTCTAATATCCTAAAATTGCGATTTAATTAAATTAATTAACTAAATTAACTAGACACGAACTAACTTGGGTTTTTTACTCAGATGATGGAAAATACTACCTAGACTGGAATCCTGGATTGTACTAGTAATGATTTATTAGGACAATAATTATTATGGAACCGGGATCTTCTAATTCTAAACCTATCGAGACACTGAACAAGACCCTTGACCCTTCTCGAGAAGACACTTATGGAGCTCTAAAGGCTATTATGGACACCGGTTAGTCTAGACTCCCTCATGAGTTATCTAAGTGGTTTACAAAAGTATCCTAATTCGATCTACTCCCTCACAGTCTATAAATCTAGGATAGACTTGGATTCTTAATTTGACTTGTTAGACAATGGTTAATAGGGCAACTAGTTCAGACTCCTCACGAAGACCCTATCTAGCAATTTACTGACTTAGACCTAACAATAATCTCACACCTCACAGCTATAGAGATTAGTAGAACACTCAGATTTATTAAATTACTAACTACTGCTTCTAAGGTGTATATGCCAATTAACCCAAAAGATTATAAAATAATATCATAATCTAGCATTAACTTATTATGTAAAGACATCCACCAAGACTCATACGAAGCAATAAATAATAATCAGACAATTCTAAGCATGCATGAACATCAAATCAATAACCAAGTCGGCTACTTTTATAAACAATCCATAAATAATTAACAATCCAATATAAAATCAAAACTTTACAATCCATTCAACCTAGTCTAGGTAGTTTATAGGATTTAGCCAAGCATGATTAAAGTGAAATACAAAACAAGAGTATTTTCAAAGACAAGAAACATGATTAAAGAACAGAGGTTATGAACAAGAGAACCGAATGCAAAACAAACGACCCGGAAGCTTGAAATTCGCCCAAGTTGCTGCTAGTTCGTCATTAGGGTTAGAGTTATGATTAATGATGTATTTATACATTTTCCTTGCAATAATCCAACCGAAAAACGAACTAGTGCATGAAATCAAACCCATCGCATCACGCGAAGGGGATCTCCCATTTTGTTCGCGTAGCGCAGCGTGTAGTAATTGAATTTTATTATTTAATATCTTAGCGTTGCGCGATGGTGTTTCCAGGCATGGTGGCATGATGCCACGGGTACTTTCTAGCAATTCTTCGTTTTTTGATTCCTGTTTAGCTGCGACACGTACGGTTCTCATTGCTAACTCCTTTTAAGCGTATTTTCTGCACTTTTCCATACTTTTAGTAACCGAGACCTGCATTTTACCAAACCATCAATAGTAGCTAATTCTAACTAAAAACTAAAACAAACGAAACAAAAATTATATAAACTTCACATGATAAATGTATGTATTTTACAATACATCAGAGTGCGTTCGAGAGATCGATACCATCTGAGGTGTGGGTGTGAGGTTATAATTTTTAGATATATTTTAGCTCTTTTTACTCGCAAATTCAAGTTTTAAATTTATAAAACACGATATAATACTATCACTCTACACACATGTTAGGGCAAGTGCACCCATCGCAGACGTAGTATAGTGATGGCAAGATACCGAGGTCGTTGTGGATTCGTGTTCGGATCGATTCCGTAACTTCATTGAATGCGTAAATCTCGTATCACGTGCGGAATCCGTGTTCGAGAGTGGATCGAACACAAGCAAGCTAACTAACACTGATTTCTATTACTGATATAACAGTTTACAACCGTGAAATCAACTGACAAGAGTTTCCCCTCTATGTCTCAAAAGTTACAAATGAATCAAGACTAACACCTATTTATAGGAACAGTCCATTCATACACACATATCCACGAATCTACCTAGGTTCGTACGAACCTACTTCTACGGATCAACCTAGGAACGAACCCATGAACATATACGGATCAACAAAGTAATTACGGATCAACTAGATCTGTACGAATCTAGTCCGTGTTCACCAAAACAAACACCAAAACCCTAGATCTGTGCCATAGTCAATTCGTGCAGTACAAACTTGGATCTAAACATATGAACATTATATTTCATACTGTAATCTCCCGTCTTGATCATTTTCTAGCTACGATACATTATTGACGCAAGCAATAGACATATGCATTCACAGACTCCCCCTTGGATATTGCTGCAGTCAATCTCGTAGCTTTTTCTTTCACACTGAGTCTTCATGAACAGACTCTCCCTTTGCTCTATCAGACTCCCCTTGGATATGCATTTTGTTTCAGCTCCCCCTTTCAACAGAGTCTCTCTAGGCCCCCCTTACTTTAAGCTTCCGAGCTTTCAGCTTCTAGGATCGTAAACCTGGCTTAAATCATATGGCAATTCAAAGTTCATGAGAGAATAACTAGACACTCTAGGATCAAGAAACCTAGCTCTTAACACAAATAGTTTGACATTTAAAGCTTTTTAGGTTTACCTAGGATTTGAAACCTAGCTCTAATGCAGGAACAAATTACCTGGCTCGCTCCCCCTATCAAATAACTATATATATTTGACATTTAAAGCATCCTAAACTCTCTCATTTAATCATCCAAGTCCAACTTAATGACCTTGGAGATTTTACAAATTGTTTTTTAATTTTTCATTTAAAAACCGCAAGTTTCAAATTAATGAACTTGTTTATTTTATGAGGCATGATCAACATACTTAGATTTTGAAATGCAGCTTTCAAACATCGGTTGTCGAAACTAAAGCAGAAACAAAATCTTTTTGTATTTTACAAAATTTATGCTAAAACTATCCGAAAATCTTTTTTTAATTTTTGTAATAAAAGCAGTAAAGAAATATTTACAGACATATTTTTGTTTGAGTTCGCGTGAGAGGATCATATCAGTTTATGACAAATCACTAGCACCGTTGACCTTTTGTAGACTTTAAGTTCTAAACGATTCACTTAGATTGTCAGTATACTGATCTACTTAAATTTTCACACAGACTTCAATTGATCCACGATACGAGATTTAGTGTTTTATGAACTTAACTTAGTCGCGTGTCCCACCTTAGAATATACTTTCGTATCAAAATTCCCAAAATTCAGTCTTACAGGTGAATATACTATATTAATATCTGTACTCTGGGTTAGTGCGAAACCTTGAGAGCTCAGGTATGAACTACCGTTCAGTCAAAGAGATGAAGGCTCGACTTAAAGGTGTGTTCCACTTAGGAATCTTCTTTACAACTGCACTTGATTTATATCTTTCGATATTTTCTCAATTTTAATGCAGAGGGTAAGCTTTAAGCGCAAAAGCATTATACGCGGTCTAGGCCATTGCTGACGCAAAATCAGAACACCTAGTATAATACCCCATATATCAATAAGTATAAAGACCTAATATCTCAGAATCAGGCAACCTCTCAAACGAAATTTCGGAGTACTAAGTCCATATATCCGAGAGATGTTCCCCACGAGATAAGCAAGTTATTGATTTAGGTTTATATCTCGAAATCAATTTACTGAATGTGTAAAGACCTACTGGTACATCATAAGTGAGACCGTTTATTACTATTTGACATTCCAATTCTTTAGCATGTCGTGATTGTCTTACTGATGTACTATCATTTCCTCCTTTTACACAAAACTCTTTTTGTTTTTCTCATGTTTTTGACGTTTACAAATTTTCAAATGTTTTTGTATTTCCAAAATTTTTACTCCCCCTAAAATCCAAAACATTTAAGAGAAATTTGATAAACCGATGTAGATGGCTTCATCTCACCATCCATTTTCTGCATCACATGCTCTGTTTTGCATAAAGTACCCCCATGATTTACAACACATTGATATTTGAGAGTTTGAAAACAGTTTTTCAATTTCGTTTTATCATGTTTGTTTAGCCGTGAGGGTTTCGGCGTACTCACTCAAAAAACATATTATTTTTCAAAATTTATGATTTTTGAAAATAAAAACAAACAATTTTTTATTTTTATTTTTTCTATGTTTTAGGGTTTTGGTTTATGTTTTATTTATCTACAAAAACAAACAAACACTCCCTGAATTCAACCACAGGGATCTGCCTCCTCCTGTGCCAAGCTGCTCATCTCTGCTTGTTGACATTCAACTACTTTCTTGAGCACCTGCACATTCAACCAACTCAATCACTTGAACAAAGCAGCCCAGGCCTGTTTGACCTTGGGTATTTTGACACAATACAAATCGTTCAATTTCGAAAAATCTTTGTCATTTTTAACAAAAACTTTTTCATTCTTATTCTCAACTTTCTTGGTTGAATCGATTTTCCATTTATCACTCACAGAAGTCTTTTGTTTCTTGACCACCTAAATTTGTCCTTTTGAAACATTTCTTTGATAAAATCTTGAATCACTTTGAAAGTTTCGTTTTGACAAATCATTCTTAGGTTTCTAGATTTGTTTTGGTTCAAACTTGGAAGTTTTTGTTTTCCAAGTTTGTTTTGACTTTGAAACATCAACTTTTTGTTTCCAAATTGTTGTGGCACAACTTTGGGTGTCTTTGGCTTCCATGTCGGTTTTGATTCAAACTTGGTTGACTTCTGTTTTTCAACCTCAATTTTCATTACCTCAACATCAACATGGTTTAGATTTTGTATACATTTATGACCAACATGTCCAATTTGGTCACATTTAAAACATGTTTTCTTTGAAACATCTTTAGCCTGTTGTTGTTGTTTCTTTTGAGCATAGAACTCTTCATTAGTCTGTCGACTAAATTTGAGTTCTTTCTCTTCTTCTGAACTTATTCCGTGAACAAAGTTCATCCTTTTTCTAAAAGTTTGACTTTTCAGCTCTTTTTTTATTTTGTTTCCTTTTATAACCCAATCCAACCTTTGTGTTTTTCTTTTTGTAACCAGGTATGTTATAAAAAGTTTTCTTGCTCGCTTTTCCGGCGAATTTTGCAATTTCAGACTTTTCTATTTCTACCAGTTTGAAAACTTTGTCAATCTTATCCGTAATCACATTCTGAGAATAATTTGTATGATCCAATCATGTGATATGCCAATCCTACCGAATCATCATTCGCAGTTTTCTCAGATTTTGAATTTTTAGGATAACTTTCATGAAAACTTTCCCCATTTTCATCCTGTGATTCGGATTTTTCATTTTTGGTAGACTCCTCTTTCAAAACGCTTTCAACGACCATACCTACCACCTCTGAATCACCAACATCATCAGATTTGGAGTAAGTGACATCAATATTATTTGGCAATTGATCAACCATGTTGAAATCTTTTGCCACCTTCTTGTCATCATAGAATGTAAACTTTTTCTCAGACGGTGGTGGAACCTGATGATATTCTGAGCCAATTCCTTTCTTGTTTTTCTCAGAATCATTATCACCTGGTTTTATGTTGAAAATACGTTCAAGAACATACATGATAACTGTGTAATTTGTTATTAGCTTGTTCTAAATCAACCATCTTACGTTTAAGCTCAGCGACTTCATCAATATATTGATTTACAACTAGTTGTTTTATTTCATACTTGTTTTTAAGCGTTTGTGACGTTTCTGAATATTGTGCAAGTCGAGCTTAAATACGTTTCATTTGGCTTTTCACATCTTCATATGCTTCTTTTGTAATATGATATGAAATTTTCATTGCATTATATTCCTTTTTCATTTCTTGAACATCATTTTCCTTTTGTAACATTCTTCGCTCATTACTGAACACTTTTCTTTCAAAATCTCATTTTCTTTTTCAAAAACCTTACATTTTTCTGTCAGCTCTTCATCTTTTTGTTTTAAAACTTTTTCATTTTCAAACATTTTTTACATTTTTCTTTGAAAACTCTTTCAATTTTAGTGAACTCAATATCTCTTATTTTAAATTTTTAATCCTTTTTCAGTACAAGCTATGCATATTTCCACGCATTTCTTGCACTGTTCAACATTTTCATTTTTATTATCAATGTTTGACGACCCAGAAGATTCAGTTTGAAATTGTACCTCAACATTTTCTAGCACCTTGGCTTCTTCTGCCGTCTGTTTCTGTTTCTCATCAATCACCTGCTGTTTTTCCTCAAAAGCTTCCTCTGCTGGTTTCTTCAGCTTCTCATCAGTCTTTTCCTGACTTTCCTCACTAACCTTTTATGTGGTCTTCTTCAACCTTCTGTTCACTTTCATCACCAGTTTTCTCTGCTGTTTTCTTCAGCTCATCAACCATCCTCTCTACACTTTTCTTAAGTTTTTCTTCATCTCTCTTCCTCAGACTAGCAAGCATCACTTCTCTAATTTTCTTCTCCAGGTTTGGGACATAATTTTTATCCTCAAATTTCTTTAAATAGTTTTCTCCAGAAGTAGGAATGACTTCAAGTAAATCTTTAAAAACCACCTTACTTGAATCTACTACCTGATTACCTTTATAATCTGTGTAACACTCTCTTTTCTTATCCCATCTACCCATATTTCTAGCTTCATCATAAGTTGCTTGCATTTCATCTAACTTTATACATGCAATCGTTCTTTCTCTCAAAGTCTTCTCTTTGACAAGTTCAGTTTTCTCATCAGCAACCAACGCAAACTTTTCTTTTGGTAGATACTTATTCCAATTAAACCCTTTGTCATCTTGAATCGTCACCAAAGCTTGTTTCTTCTCTCTTGACGATCCTTCACCAATCTGCTTTTGATTCGAATTTATCTGTTGTTCATTGGTTTGATGATAGATAGCTTTCTTGTAGTAGTTGTCATGGAATGGATTGACATTTTCATTCACTTCCCGATTGACACACTCTCTCTTGAAGTGTCCTTTTTGCTTACATCGGAAGCATGTGACCTTCGACTTGTCAAATCCCAGTTTCGTATTCGAACCTTCAAGACACTGCCTGCCTGTAATCTCCATAAATCGTTGTACCATCCTAATGCCACTAGCTAGATACCATCTGATGTTGATAAGTTTCATCTCTTCTGGATCTATCTAGTCATAGTCTTCCTTTGTCATTTCCGGGTTTTCGATTCTACCCGCCACCAGACTTTCATATGACTCCAGAATTGATGTTAAGAAACTCATTTGTTGCTTGGCAGCATTGATACTCATATTCGGAGAATTTTTCAGTTTTAAGGCAATGTTACATTGAATCTCATCGATATCTGCTTTGTTTGATGCTGTGGAGGAGGAATGATAACCTGGATCATAACTTGAAGAACTATCTTTTGATGAATCCTTTGACTTTTCAACACTGAAATTTCTACCAATCTTTGATGATTGATTGGTTGAGAGCAAGTTTCCACTATAGTAAAGACTCACATTCTGCTGATAGTTTGAACTATTTATTTTGTTCTGTTTTTGCAGCTCCAACTCATGTCCCTCTAGCTTTTCAATCAATGTATCTAGGGTGATTTCATCAAACTTTTAATCATTTTTCAGTATCATGACAAATGCCAGTCATCTACAAGACAAAAACGCTTTGATCACTTTGTCAATGATTTTTTCTCTGGTCTTTGTAATCCCAAATCTTTCAAGTACAATTTTAAGATGACAAAACCTTTCGATCATTTGTCTCACATTCTCACCCTTCATACAATCAAACAGATCGAATTCTTTCTTCAGCAAAGATATCTTGTTCTTTTTTATTTGCTTTCCACCTTCAACTTTCACTCTTAATGCTTCCCACACAGATCTTGATGAGCCATCATGCTGAAGTAATGAAAAGATATCATCCCTAATCGACTGTTGAATTAAAGCAATCATTCTTTGTTCATCAGAAAATGTCTTTTTATCTTCTTTATCTAAATTCAAAAGTGGAATTTCTTCATTTTTATCAATTAATGGTCTTCTATACCCGAATTCCAAACAAAACCAACACTCATGAGCATATGCTTTCACCTAGTTAATAAACATCTCTTTCCACCAGTTATAATCTTCAATATTATTAAGTTTCGGTGGATTTGTATTAGTTCCATACATGTTATCATGTTTCATACTTTTCAAAATTGCCTTTGAAACACTCTTTGGTGTTAGTGTTGTTTCGGATGTTGTCGCGGATGTGAAGGTGTTATAAAACTCGTTATAAAATTCCTCTTCCATGATCTTGAATCTTGAAAATCACCTGCAACAATTAATCAAACACTTAGAACATTTTTTTGAAAATCAAACAACACCAAAATCTCAGTTCAAACAGATGTGGAATAATGGGTTCGTGCGAATCAACTGTTTGTTAATTCGTACGGATCAACAATTTTATTAAAAACCCTAATTTTCTAAGTAGATTCGTACGAATGAAGGTTGTGGATCCGTGTGAACCTTGATCCGTATGTATCAACATATACGCACATAGGTTCGTACGAATCAAGACTTTCCAGATCCGTATGAAACTTTTAACGAGATCAAGTTGTTCATTTTGATGATTTTTCCAAAAAAATTCAAGGATTTCGTTTGAATTTTGAATTAAAACTTTGGAGGATTGTTTAAAACAAGATTTCGCACATCATGTTGCAAAATCAGCAAATTTTGACCGGGAAATCAGCGTGAATCTGAGTTTTAAAGATGAAAAATAAGTGTAGAAGATGAGTAGAAGAAGATATGAAGAAGATGATGAAATTTGTCTCTGATTTGCTTGAATTCATCTTGAATCTTCTTGAACTCTTGTGTCTTCAATCCGTGCAATCAATCACCCGCTCTGATACCACTTGTGGATTCATGTTCGGATCGATTCCGTAACTTCGTTGAATGCGTAAATCTCGTATCACGTGCGGAATCCGTGTACAAGAGTGGATCAAACACAAGCAAGCTAATTAACACTGATTTCTATTACTGATATAACAGTTTACAACCATGAAATCAACTGACAAGAGTTTCCCCTCTATGTCTCAAAAGTTACAAATGAATCAAGACTAACACCTATTTATAGGAACAGTCCATTCGTACACACATATCCATGAATCTACCTAGGTTCTTAAGAACCTACTTCTACGGATCAACCTAGGAACGAACCCATGAACATATGCGGATCAACAAAGTAATTACAGATCAACTAGATCCCTACGAATCTAGTAAGTGCGCACCAAAACAAACACCAAAACCCTAGATCTGCGCCATAGTCAGTTCATGCGGACTCACTTGATCTCCATCCGTACGAACTTGGATCTAAACATATGAACATTATATTTCATACTATAATCTCCAGTCTTGATCATTTGCTAGCTACGATACGTTATTAACGCAAGCAATAGACATATGCACTCACAGTCGTCCAAGGACACAAGAGCTTTTAATACTGGCTTATCGTTAACGTCTAATCTAACCAAATTTTGATGAATAGATTTGAAAGTTATAAAAAAATAAACTAAAAAAGCAAAAATAAAATATAAGGAAAAACAAATAGACAAGAAGGAATCACTTGGTTCCAACTCCTCTTTTTATGTATCCTTTAATGATTTCCACACTTTGGGCATTTTAAGAGATTATCTTTAAGTTATAGTAGTAGGCCCCCTTCCAGGAAGCGTTACCCTCAACCTATTGGTCTGAGTCAGCAAGGATACAGTCCCGCAAGGTCGGGTTATTGAAAGATAATTAAGTAAGTTATTAATGTGAAAAGTGGTAGGCCCTCTTCCAGGCAGCGTTACCCTCAACCCTTTGGTCTGAGTCAGCAGGGATACAGTCCTCGCATGGTTGGTTTAAAGTTTTAATAGTAGTTTATAGATAAGGGATTCAAGCGGTTTCTTACTTCTCCCAAGGCGA
Organism: Helianthus tuberosus; assembly: GCA_030545235.1. Lineage (NCBI taxonomy): Eukaryota > Viridiplantae > Streptophyta > Magnoliopsida > Asterales > Asteraceae > Helianthus > Helianthus tuberosus. Next base: position 136,476,012 of record CM060371.1, on the reverse strand, counting down.
ACAGTACCGCCCACTCATGAAGTCTTACTAAGCTTGAACCATGTTCCTGCAGGATCTATACACAGAACGAGACATAGAATTACCCAACCACCCTTCTAACCCCCTTCCAAGTAGTTAACGCGCTTTATATAGACCGTAAAGACACGAATATGTGAATCAACAACATATGAAGAATGGTTAGATAAATTCGCCTTCAATATAAGAAACTAGTTATTAAAGTCATTAATACATACCCAAATAAAAAGAAGCCAAAGCTTGGAAATCAAAAAGTAATACATAAAAGATTTGTCTTCACCAAGTGATGTAAAAGTTTATCCAAGCATGGCCTTTGTTTGACAAGAACTCTTACAATCAATCTTGGATCCCGAGACTACTACACACACTAAATGATGGAAGATGGATGAAGGTGGTGGGTGTTGGTGTTGTAGCGGTGGTGGAGTGGTGGCAAGTGTGAGAGAAGTGGTTTGCCAAGGGATGGATTGGAATGGTACCAAGCACCCCTATTTATAGTTGAAGTCAGACGATCAACAAGGCCTGTGCCCGATGGGCATGGCCCCGTGGCCATATTTCTCTCTCTTCCTCATTAACTACAGTGTCAGGTCTTGTACTAACACGGCCCCGTGTGTCAACGGCATGGCCCGTGGCCATTGTACTTGCTGTACTATCTCAGATTCTGCGAATCTTAGAGTTGACCACGCCCCGTGTTGCGTTGGCACGACCCCGTGTTGGATGTCTGGTTTTTCCTTTGTTGTTGTCTTTTCTTCTGCAGAGAATCTTGCCTTGGGCATGGCCCCGTGCCAGACCTTCTGATCTTGCTATTTTGTTGGTTTGGATGTGGATGAGGGCTTGGTGAGTTGTGTCAATCCTCCTTTATTGTATTTATGTTGGTTTTTGCTGTTATTTTGCTTCTTTTGTGTGTTTAAGCTCTTTTGACCCTGTAATAAAAAGGAGCAAAGAAACAAGCTTTTTCCAACATTAGTACTAAAAAGGTTGATTTTACGTTGTATTTGATATAATTTATATGTTGTATTTTACGCACATTAAATACCCTCACACTTGAATCTTTGCTTGTCCTCAAGCAAAACTCTAAAATGTGGCTTACACACCCAAACTGAATAGGTAGAAGAGAAGGTTTTGGACTTATCTTTAGAGTAGCGGGAATCCAAGTTCTAAATTTATTTTGTTTTTATTTTATCTACAATCTTATTCGTCATGATTTATTTTAAACACAAATTAAGAGAAATTATTTGTTTTGGGCATAAAACGACTTTATAAAATTCCATTTAATTATATACAAATTTACACACCCCACAAGTGGTCACTCAACACTCGGCCGAAGTTGTGTAAGTGAAAACGCTCGTGCCCGGTTTGGAACTTACTCCTATAGGCTTGACAATCAATCAAACCTCCTCCTTTTTGACGTTTAATCCTTGTAAATATCAAGAGAACTTTAAAGGGTAGGTTGTGGTTCGGGTAGGTGTGTTTGGTAATAACAAAAAAAAATGACGAAAAACGTAAAAAGTATCGGTCTTTTTATTGCTTTTGTGGCTTAGCAAAAAATACTTTGGTTTTTTTTTACCAAAGTTGAAACTGAGCAATAATTCTAATTTTATAACCGATATCTTTACAAAAATAAAAGATAACAATAAAAAGGTTTGCGAATGATGGTGTTTTAGCAAAAATATGTATTTTTGCGGGTTTAGAAATGAAAGGGTTAAGGGTCAAAGGGTTTATCTAGGAGGATGTTTTTGGTAAAGAAATGAAAAATAAAGGTTTGAAATGAAAATGAGTTGATTCTAATGACTCCATCATTTACTTACTTGGAATGGTTAAAATGCATTCCTTGTGGAATAACTGATTTCATTACTTAAATCAACCAAACACTTCCTTTTTCCATTACCTTTAAATGAGTTATTACATTCTCTCCTTAATTACCTTATACCAAACTACCCCTAAGTTTTGTAGTTGATAATTGTGTATTTAGGCTAATGGATTTGGGTCTTTGGGTTATAACCTAATAATGAACTCAATTCTATTCTAGAATCTTTCTAGTTTTATCTTAATAAAAAAATATTAAGTTACTAAAACTAAAAAATATTATTTATTGTTTAAGATTATGTAATATATTATTATTATCTTCTTCTAATCTCAATGCATGTAAACGATGTGTCATCGGTTTCTAGTATTCGAATAGTATCACATATAATAGTATAATATTATAGATGTCCTGAATATTTTGGTTTCCGATATATCCCGTCATGTGCGGGTTTTTATGCCATTTACTCAAAACAATTTATCTACGAGTTAAGATCTTAAAGATTTTTAGTATATTTTCTACTTCATTGCGCTTTCTGTTTTAAAATGTTAAAATATTATTAATTAATAATAGTGATTTGTTTATACAAGGTATAATATTGGTTTTAATATAGCGAGAGGCGCACAAAATCAATAAGGTCTAAAAATGAGGCGGAAAGCGTAAAAGCGGTGGGTTTTTCGTACCTGAGGCGCAAGAAGATTATATAGATGTTGTTTGATTTTTCAGAGGTAAAACGTATTCAGTCTGCGGACCACATCCGCAGACATATGTAGCAGAAAAAGTAGACCAAACCTCTACAGTCTGCAAGAAGAAGACTGTTTTTCACATGATACAAATTGCAGTGGATTTATTGGCACCACGGGAGATAAATTATTAATGTTTTTAGATTACAACAACTAATTCAACATCAAAATCTCAACTTTAACATCAAAATCTCAATTTCACACCACTTAATTCAGCAGTCAATAAACAAACTCAATGAGAAGTTTCTAAGTTTCTAATTCAACCTACTCAACAACTCAATCAGTATTAATAACGTTCTATAATCCTTTTCAGCAGTCAATAAACAAACACAGAGCAGTTAATCAGTAACAACGTATGTATAAACTTTGACTGAGGGTAAAACAAAAACTAATGAATGATTTTCCGCTCCTTTGCAACAGGGGCCGACGACACAGCGTGGTGGTGGCGGAGGGGAGATGTGTTGTCGGCGGTGAAGGCGGAGGTAGGGCTGCAAACGAACCGAACAAACACGAACAACACATTGTTCGTGTTCGTTTGTTAAGTAATATATGTGTTCGCGAACCGTTCACGAACACTTATCGAACGAGATTTTATGTTCGTGTTTGTTTGTTAAGGAAATGAACCTGTTCATGTTCGTTTTTGTTTGTTTGTTAATTTTAGGCAACGAACGTTGACGAACACAAATGAGCACAAACTAATGTTCAACAGGGACGGACTTATGTAGAAAGAACGGGTTCCCGGGAACCCAGTCGGTTTTTAATTTTTAGTGTAAATATATATAAGAAACTGAAAAGGAACCCATAAGTAAATTATAAAGGGAACCCATAAACAAAACAAGCCTTGGTTCCACTGGTAAGTCCGCGCTTTTCTTCCTGATTTACCCAAGTTCGAATCCCGTTTCAACTCTTTTTGTTCCGGGTTTTTTTTTTTTTTTTCTCTTTTAATCTCTTTTTTCTTTAATGTAATAAAACCCTTTTAGGGTTATGTTACAAAACATACGCCGCAAGCGAACAATAACGAACAGACAGTCAACAACATCAGCAGCTCCACACCTCTGACCTCTCCGCCGATTGCTCCGCTGCTCGCCGATTGCTTCCGAGTTCCGTCGCTCCGCCACCGGCCCACCGCTGAATTTGTCATCTGAATTTGTCAATTTGGTATACATCTGAATCAGCGATTAAGGTTAGTTATACATCTCAGATGTCAATTTGGTTAGTTATATTGCTGCTGAAATTGGGTTTTTATTTAAGTTAATATTGCTGAAATTGGGTTTTTATTTTAGTTATACATCTGAAAGTTTCAGTTTACATCTGTTTGACTGTTTGTTTTATTTAAGTTAATATTGCTGCTGAAATTGGGTTTTTGAGTTGAGAATAAACAGGTTTTGATGTATGTTTTAAACTTGAATTTGGTATTTAGGCATTATCAGTTATGCAGAAGAATATTTCAAGTTTTTTTCAAAGGCAACCACCACCTAACATTGAATCGTCATCTTCAACTAGTAAACCCTTGAAAATCGTTTTGGATGATCTTCCGTGGGATCCTTCCGAAAGGAAACCAATTTCATCTTATCACCCTAGTCAAAAAGATGAAATTAGACGAACATATTTGCTTCGAGGTCCATGTCAACCGAAAGGGAAAAAAACAGATTTTCCACAAACACTTATTGGTAATGGTGATAAGTTAAGACGGTTCAATCCAAAATGGTACACAGAAAAGCATGGAAATTGGTTGGAATATAGTGTCAAAGCGGATAGAGTGTATTGCTTATATTGTTACTTATTCAAAGAAAGTGGACAAAAAGATGCATTTGCGAGTGAGGGGGTACAATGTTGGCATAGGAAAGAAGAAAGATTCGAAACTCATGTTGGTAAATGCAATAGTTTTCACAACAGGGCGGTTCAAAAAGGAGAAGACTTACTTAAAGAAGCCCAATCTATACCTGCGGTTCCAAAAAAACCCGAACAAAACAAAGAATATAGAATCCGATTAAGTACTTCGGTTATACTCGCTAAAGGATTGTTGAATGGCGGATTACCTTTTCGGGGTCATGATGAATCTGAAGCATCCTTATATAGAGGAAATTTCATAGAGTTTTTAAAATTGTTTGCACAAATAAATGAAGAAATTGGAAAGTACATATTAAGTAATGCTCCGAAGAATTGCCAAATGACGGCTCCATCAATACAAAAAGACATTTGTAATTGTTTTGCAGAAGAAGTGTTAAAGATGATATTTGAAGAGCTTGGTGATGATGTCTTTTCTTTATTAGTTGATGAATCGAGGGATATTTCTAAAAAGGAACAAATGGCTGTGGTTTTGAGATTTGTTGATAAATTAGGATTTGTGAAGGAGCGATATATTGGTGTAGTTCATGTTATGGAAACAACCGCTTTATCTCTTAAATCTGCAATTGATGAATTATTTGCTCACCGCAATTTGAGTTTGGGTAGGGTTAGAGGCCAAGGATATGACGGTGCAAGCAACATGTCCGGTGAGTTTAATGGTTTGAACACTTTGATTTTGAAAGAAAATTCTTCGGCATATTATGTTCATTGTTTTGCCCACCAACTTCAACTTGTTGTTGTGGCCCTTGCAAACAAGCATCTTGAAATTTGTAGATTTTTTAAGGAAATAACAGATTTAATAAATGTTGTTGGTGCATCGTGCAAACGAATAGATTTGCTAAGAGAAAGTCAAAGAGAGCTTTTGACATTGAATCCGGAAGTTGTAATCGGAAGTGGAAATAGTCAAGAAATGGCACTTACAAGGCCCGGAGATACACGTTGGAGCTCTCACGAAAAAACACTTCTTCGGTTGCTTACCTTATATCCTTGTGTATTGAAGTGCTTGAATATATAGAAACTTCGGCATGGGAACCAATTCACAAAACCCAAGCAAATGGACTTCAGTTATACATGAAAAGTTTCAAGTTTGTATTTTATTTACATTTGATGAAACATATCTTGGGAGTTACTAACTTATTGTGTGTCGCTCTTCAAAGAAAGAACCAAGATATTTTGAATGCAGTTGAGTTGGTTAGATCAACCAAAGAAGAATTACAAAGGTATCGACTTGAAGGCTTTGACTCACTTTTAAAAGATGTCACATCCTTTTGTGACAAGTATGATATTGAGATGATTAACATGGAAGATGAGTATGTTGACCCGAAAAACAGAAGAAGAAAGACCAACATCACCAATCGTCATCACTTTGTGGTCAATAATTTCAACACGGTTCTCGACATGCAAATTCAAGAGCTTGGAAACCGTTTTAACGAGGTAACCACTAACTTGCTTACGTGTATGAGTTCTTTGAGCCCGCGTGATAATTTTAGTTCCTTTAATAAACTAAACTTGCTAAAGTTGGCCGAAATGTATCCGTATGATTTTACTTTTGATGAAAAAGATAAGCTTATCGAGGAACTCGGCCACTACATTTCTAATATGAAAAGAGATAGTCGGTTTCATAACCTGAATGGGGTTAGTGATCTTGCCAAAAGGATGGTGGAAACAAGGAAACACATTGAGTATCAGTTGGTCTATCGTTTAATAAAGTTGTCACTAGTTTTACCGGTTGCAACGGCTAGTGTTGAAAGGAGTTTTTCTTCAATGAAGCTTGTGAAGACAGAATTGCGTAATAGGATGGGTGATGGATACATGAACGATTCTTGCATTTGTTACGTTGAAAAGGAGTTCTTACAACAAGTTTCCGTTGAGAGTGTAATGCAACGTTTTCAAAAGATGAAAACTCGTCGTCAACAACTTTAGGTAGTTTTTTTTATTTGTAAAGACTATCGTATTTTATATTGTGTTTTTAAATTTCTAATGACGATTTTCTTTTCATCATTGTATCGTACTTTTATTATGTGATGAACCTTACCCGATCCGAACTATCGAACCGACCCGAAATTCTTTATGTTCAGTTACATGAAATTGGAGTATCTAAAAAAGTGAACCCAGTGAAAAATATTCCTGGATCCGCCACTGATGTTCAAGAACACAAATGGAAACAAATGAACGCAAACAATCATTCACGAACAAAATATATAATACACCGACACTTATTAGATATATAATTTGTTGGAATTTTGAAGTATTTAAATAAATATAAAAACTAAAAACATTAATGAAGTATCGAGCACAAACAAATACGTTACCGAACGTTCACGAACATAAATGAACGAACACGACCTCTGTTCATGTTTGTTCATTTAACTAAACGAACGAAATTTCTTGTTCGTGTTTGTTTGTTTAGTAAACGAACGAACACAAACGAACTTCCCGCCGCCGAACGGTTCACGAACTGTTCGCCGAACGTTTGGTTCGTTTGCAGCCCTAGGCGGAGGTGAGAGAGGTGATGTCGGGCAACCAGAGGTGGGGGAGGGGAGATGTGGTGTCGGCTGGGAGGTGCAAGTTCTAGGGTTTCAGAGTGTTTTGAAAGAGCAGAGGATGAGAAAAGGTCTAGAAGAGGGGAGTCCTGATCTGCGCGAGGAAGAGGTCTAGAAGACCTTTTTTAATGAAATCACTTCCAAAAAACAAACACACTGCAGACTCAAACGTCTGCGCGTGGTCTGCGTTGGGTAGACATAAGAGGTCCAGAAGTACTTTTCACAAAAAACAAACACCCCCATAAATTTTTATGTATATCCCATAGATTTTTAGCATCCTTTATCCAAAATATATTTATAAATAAGGTTTATACATATATCATATTACCTACATGTACAAGCCAATAAACCCATTGTAGAACAGTTTCATGCATAAAAACACCCAAAATACATGAGGCGCGCGCCTTAGACCTCAAAAAACCTAAAAAAATGCCCTTTTCTTGCGATTTGTGAAAAAGCGCGCCTCAAGTGCTCTGAGGCGCTGAGGCCTGCACCTTAGTGCGCCTCGCGCCTCAAGCGCGCTTTTAAAAACCCAGGTTCGAATCACGAAAGTGGTTGGCTCTTTGATTTCATGTTCTATCAACATGTCATGCAGACCTTCAACACATGCTCCACGTGTCATTTAATTGACACATGAGAATCAAAGAGTCAAAACAGTACAAACATCAATTATCATATTATTAATCATATATAAATTGTAAAAAACAGTGGCATATTACACCATTAATTAAATAGAAGACTTCTAGATCAAGTCTACAGATTACTGTCTTAACTTATTGAAAATGAAATCAATAACAATGAAATACATAGACAAAATTTGAACTTACAGACTATCATCAGATGGATGCTTTCAACCTTCTGAAGTTTCTTGTAACAAATCGAATTTCGCGTCAAAATTCGCAAGAATAAGAATGCGAATTCATGTTAAAAGGGTTATAATGTTGTCATAATCAAGCAACAAGCTGCTCCTGATCCAACAACGGTGAAAAATGCTGTTCATCATCAAATGTGATATTGGGATCTTGATTATTCGCTATCGACAATGGATCCGGTGATCTATGCACGCCAAACGAAGCGGATTTCCTCAACTTACTGAGCTCGTCTTTCTGTATGCCCCAATTTAACTTCCCATCAGGAGAGCTCCAACCTGAAAGCGTGGAAGGCGCCATTACAGATGAGGCAGACTGACGGTTGACCGCCCCACGGTCAATGAAACTTTGACTCCGCTTTGCAAATGCAGCGGCTCTTGAGTTCATAATCTGATTAGCTCCAAATGATGACATCCTCAATGGTGAAGATGGAAGTCCAGAAGAATAGTTCATGCTTTGGTGTAAGGGGCTAATTCGGTTTGACCCGTTGACTGTGTCGTGTTCTTCAAAATACTCGCTGGGAAAACCTGAGTTATTGTTCCAACTAGACGGTGGAGACAAGCGTGCAAACTCATCCATCAACTGCTGTTGACGGTAACGATCCACCATCATCAACTCAGTTTCAAGATCCAAATCTTGACCACTAGGTGCCGTCCGAAACCGGCTACCGAGAACTTTCGTGGTCGGGGGAGACTGGTTTGACCAAATAAGTGCGTTTCGAGGAGATGAAGCTCCGGGAGTAATCGGTGGTGTGGAGCTTCGAGGGACCATGATTGACGGGGAGCCGATAGAAAAAGGACTAACCGATGAAACATCGTATAATGATCGAGGAGAAAGTACGGCAGAGCCAGTAGACGGGTGTAAAGGTCGAAGCTCTTCGGGCTTATGTGCAAAGAAACATACTTTTCTACTACACCCGACTTCATCTTTGCATAAACGGGTTCGGTACTGTGCAGGATGAAGCCAACACTCGAAAATCCCATGAGCATATTCACAATTATCTCCTTGCCTGCAAGATCCTTTACGAAACTCGGGGCATGGGACGCAGCTGTAATGATACTTTCGTGGGTCGCGTCTTCTAGCGTTTTCGCCCGGATGAACAAACGGGCATTCGGTCCAATCGTGAGAGTACGCTCTCGAGCATGGTTTGATCTTGAAAGCGTACATCCGAAATTCATCCGTGTTGTATATCCCGTTTTTCATGTCGGGTAGTGACAAATCAACCGGATACTCTTTCTTGATCAAAATTGGGGAAACCTTTTGTTCTTCAACAAGGTTATCGCTTAAATCATTCAACACAAGCAATTCTTGCTCATCAGAGTAACCATTTAGCACAAGTTCTAACAACTTCCTCCTCGAATTGAACGAAGACCCAAACGCATACGGGATTAGATCCACGGGCCGATTCCCATGAACATCTAAACAATTCGTATCAGCAGAACCATCGATTAAAAGCTTAACTACCTCAACACATGAAATAGAACCACCAGCAACCGCCAGATGCAACGCAGTTGCCCGATCTGAACCACAACATTTGTTAACATCTACACCGTTTAACCCTAGAATAAAGCTCAAAACTTGTTTGCTACCAAACATGGAAGCAATCATAAGAGGCGTTCTCTCCTCAAGCTTCATCTTCTTCGAACCCAACGTTCTACCGTACCACAAACCAGATTCGTTCACATCCAAACCCTCTTGTTCAACCAATGACCTAAATTGTTCCAGATTATCCGCCGCTGATAATTCAAGCAAAACTGAAACAGCGGTTATGGTTATATCATGTTTTGGACCTTTACTATGGTCCGCAATCAAATCCCCCGTACACATATTCCTACAATTACAAAATTCAATTGTCAGAACCGTAATTACAAGCAACTTTATCAGTATAAACAATCCAAAACTGAAAAATCATTCAGGAAACAAACAAATAAAGCAGCTCAACAAAGAAGATCAAATTCACACACATTTTACAACAATCGACGTACACTCAACAAAGAAGATCAAATTCACACACATTTTACAACAATCGACGTACACATATTCATACAATTACAGAATTTCAATCATCAAAGCCCTAACTACAAGCAGATTACCTGTATAAACAACTCAAAACTGAATAACTAACCACTAAACAAACAAATTAGGTCTAACTTCTCCGCAAACCGAAAGAAATCAACACAAAGATGATCAAATTCACACACACTTTATAACAATCGACGTACACGTATTCCTATAGTTACACAATTTCAATCATAAAAACCCTAACTACAAGCAACTTATCTGTTTAAAGAATTCAAAACTGAAAAACCAACCACTGAACAAACAAATTAGGTCTGATTTATATGAAAAATTAGTGAAATCAACACAGAGAAGATCAAATTGACACATATTCCTACAGTTACACAATTTCAATCATTAAAACCCTAACTACAAGCAACTCATCTATATATAAACAACTCAAAACTTAAGAATTAACCACTAAACAAACAAATTAGGTCTAATTCCTCCACAAATTAACTGAAATCAACACAAGGAACATCAAATTCACACAGAATTTACATCAATCGACGCTACAACAGCAGAATTTCAATCATCAAAACCTAGCTACAAGCAGCTTATCAAATCAAACTGAAAAATCAACCACTAAACAAAAAAAGTAGGTCAATTTTCTTCACAAATTAACTGAAATCAAAAGAAATAACATCGTATTCACACAGAATTTACATCAATCGACGCTACAATTGTAGAATTTTAATCATCAAACCCTAACTACAAGCAACTCATCAATATAAACAACTCAAAACTGAAAAGTTAACCACTAAACAAACAAATTAGGTCTAATTTCTCCACAAATTCAGAGAAATCAACACATATTCAGAGAGAATTTACAACAATCGACACACATGATGCAACATACGTTGATTAGTTGATCCAGAAGTTGAAGAGTTTGCGGGAAAGTTGGTTGCAGAGAAGAATTTGTGAGTCAAAAAAGAGGAGCACAAAGGCGTCTTTGTTACTAATTTTTCCCTCCGAAATGAAACTCAAATGCAAATGCAAAATGAGATGGAGATTGGAGGTTTTTAAATTTGGAAAAGAGTTGGAAAATTCTAGAAACAAATTTATTCCTTAATCGGCATTTTTGTTGGTGTGACACGTGGTAAATTACCAATGGAAAAAATATCTTACCGGCTGTATAGTATATTAGTAAGGGGGATAGAATTTCATCACTCACAATATCCAATCATGTTCCGCCATGTCAGCAATCATTTTTCCATCACTTATAACCTTTTTAGTGGCGGTGGTCATCACTCACCACCACACCCAATAATTTCCCCCCAACCAACAATTACCCTCACAAAAAAAACCATCACTCCGTGAAAAAAATAACGAAATCGGGTTTTCGTTATTATATAACGCGTTGAACTAATGGTGGCGGTGGGAAAAACAATTGTTCCACACGTTATTTTATTGTATCACGCGTGATATTGTGACCGCCCCCAGTGGCCTAAGTTATGACCCGGGTATTACACGGGTTAAGAATAGAAATTATATAATTTTAATAATGTCTTCACAAGTTTAAATAACTGAACTTTTTACTTTGGGCAATGCTACATGTAATTGGCTATGTGTAAAGATCACTCTTTTCGAAACAAACCAATCTTACATAGTGAATGTCCTTGATTTTTATTTATCGTAATGGCAAAACATACGATGGAGGAAGTTGTCTTCTTTTCAATATAAACAGATGCATTTTGTCTGACGATAGTAATCGAAATCTAAGGATAAACCTTTGAGTGTCAATCTTACTTCCAAATAAGATTTGTGCCTCAATAACACGATTGTCATTCATGAACCTGTAATCGGGTTCCATTACATAGGGTGGAGATACAATAGGAAGTTTATTTGGCTAGGAAGGCTAGGAAGTGATCTTGACCATCCATTTAATTAATCAAGGGCTATGATTAAATCAGGGAAATCGAAAGGAAGAAAAGAGGCGCGTGAGTTTGTTTAGGGCATTCTAGTCAATCCAACTCAATAGTTTCTCTCTCCTGCAATTCCCCCCCATTTTTTAAACGTTAATAACTCTTTCATACGACATTATTTTTTTATAAAAAATGCACCAAAAAAACGAGCGTTTTTTTATCTTTAAAACGAGTATACTATTGCTATATTTTCAAAAAAAAAAAAAAAAAAACCCAGTTGCGTAAAACGCAATAGAAAAACCCCCAGTATCGTAAAACGCAATGAAAAAAAAACCTAAAAAATGACATTTTTCTAAAACGCAATACACCAAAAACACAAAGAAATGACTTTTTTGTAAAACGCAATGGCCAGAAAACACAAAGAAATGTCTTATTTCTAAAACGCAATAGCCTAAAAACTCAAAAGAAAATGTACTTTCTAAAACGCAATGCACCAAAAACACATAAAAATGTGTTTTACCTAAAACGCAATGCACCAAAAAACACAAAGAAATGTCTTATTTGTAAAACGCAATGGCCAGAAAACACTTAAAAATGTCTCATTCTAAAACGCAATGGACTGAAAACACCTAAAAAATGTGTTTTACCTAAAACGCAATCACTAAAAACACTTAAAAATGTGTTTTTTTCTAAAACGCAATAGGCAGAAAACACATAAAACTCTCTTATTTCTAAAACGCAATGGACACATAAAACTGTCTGGGAACTCTCTGTGACTGTGAACTGTCTGAATTGTCTACGAATTACTGTCTTCGAAATGAGCCAATTTCTGGAAAATTAATTTTTCTGATGCAATTTTATTACAGCAATTTAATCAGAAATGAGCTCAACCCTAGCCAAAATAAACTTCCTATTTGATCTTTTCCCCCATTACATAAGTCATATCTTTTTATCAATATTTCTTAACAACTTTATTGGAACATCAGCCTTTAGTAATGATTTATGTTTTGGCAAGCCTAAAAGTCTAAGTCCATTAAGGAGATCTGATGAGTATAAATTTGCATCAAAATTATTATGAAGATACACTAACTCTTATAAACTATCAAAACTTAGATATTCTTTTTCTTCGCCAAAAAATAGCGTAAGCAAACGATCATCAACTCCTGTACAACATCGTTTGTAGGTGCATATATGGCTCTATTTTTATAATATTCAAATTGTATGAAACTTTGAAGAATATTAGGGTGAATAAAGTCAATAAGAGAAGAAAATAAGATCAGAGGGGTCAGTAATGAGAAGACCCTCTGGTATGTTTATAACGTTTTTCTTTAGAATTTTGTCTTCTTCCCAAACCCAAAACAAAGTATTATGAATTCTTAATGATGTGTTATATTAGTTATAAAGTTATCATAATAATGGATAAACAATTAACTTAGAGATAAATAATAATTCTTTTATAATAATTAAAAGTTACACATGTTCAAAAACGATTTTGATTTATTAGTATAAGAATATTATTTCTTATTATGTTAGGTAATTTATTAGAATAGAATTTGGGTTGGGTTTAAAAGAGGTCCGTACTAAATGGTTGTGTTGATTATTTCTTATTATTTTAGGTAAATTTATTAGAATAGAATTTGGGCTGGGTTTAAAAGAGGTCCGTACTAAATCTTTGTGTTGAAATAGTTTGATGAATTATATCAATTTAATTTTATGTAATATGGTTTGTTACGTTTTTTATTGAAGTGTTTCAGTGTAATTGTTTAATAGCGATTTTGAATTTGGAACCCTATTGGACTATTGAGACACCATGGCCATCATTGTAATAAATCATAAATCTCATCAGGGAGTCGATTAACGATGGAGGATTACAATCAGGTATTAAATGAATTGTTTATCTATTAACATTAGGGGTTTGGGTTCTGGGAACAAAGCAAGTTGGATTAGTAGTTTAAAGTCAGATTTGGGTGTTTCGTTTATTGGGGTTCAGGAGACTATGTCTTGTCAGGTTGATTCTAGTATGGTTTCTAAAGTTTGGGGTGGTTCGGGCTTTGAGTTTGATAAGGTGGATTCTGCTGGTAATTCTGGGGGTATTTTAAGTATTTGGGACCCGAAATTTTTTAAGAAAGATATGGTTTCGAAAGACAAAAATTTCTTGTGTGTTTCTGGTCTTCTGTCGGATGGTAGGACTCGGCTGAATGTTATCAATGTTTATGCTCCTCAAATTAATGGAGAGAAAAAGGTTCTCTGGGATAAAATTAATCTGGTTATACAAAGGGGTCAAGGGTGGTGGATTGTGCTCGGTGATTTTAATGCTGTTAGAGACCCGGGGGAAAGGAAAAATTCGTTTTTTGATTCAGCTTGTGCTAGAGACTTCAATGACTTTATTGACAATGCGGGTCTCCGTGAATTTGACTTGAAAGGTTTGAGATTCACCTACTTGGAAAATCGGTGTGGTGTTTGTAAGTTGAGTAGAATTGACAGGGTTTTCGTTTGTGATAATATCTTCAATAAATGGCCTAATGCTTGCGTTAGAGCTTTGAAAAGAGAGCATTCCGATCATGCCCCATTGTGCTTAACTTTGATTGATACTAATTTTGGGCCCAAACCTTTTCGGTGGTTTGACTCTTGGTTGGATAGACCCGGGTGTGATGACGTAGTTAAGAGTGCTTTACTAGGATGGTATGATAATGGGCCGGCTGATTTGAATTTAATTAAAAAGTTGGCAGCCATTCGAGCTAAATTAAAACCGTGGATTCAGGAGTTACGCTCGAAGGAAAATGATGATGCTAATCGGCTGAAAAAGAACGAGAGGAAATGGAGCTTATAATGGAACAAAAAGATTTGGATGAAGAGGAATTATGGGTTTGGACGGAATGCAAAAAAAGTTTTGAAGAAATTGAAATGTTTAGAAACCGAGATATGCGACAAAAATCTCGGGCGAAATGGGCCTCTCTCGGTGATGAAAATACTAGTTTTTTTCATAGTCTTGTTAATGGCCGAAAAGCGAGAAATTCTATTCCGGGCTTGGAAATTAATGGTGAATGGATCTCAAAGCCGGTTATAATTAAACAAGAAGTTTTGAGATTTTTTAGATCACACTTTAAAGAGAAGAATGTTCATCGGCCGAGTATTACTTGTGATGGTTTGCGGCAGCTTGATGATCAGGATGGGTCGTTTTTTACTAGTATGTTCTCTAGACAGGAGATCAAAGATGCGGTTTTCGATTGCGGTTCTACGAAAGCTCCAGGTCCTGATGGTTTCAATTTTCGGTTTGTTAAACATTTTTGGGAAATGTTTGAAGAAGACTTTTTTCGGATCATGATGGAATTCTATAAGACGGGCATTATTAACAAGGGATGTGGTTCGGCATTTATTACTTTGATTCCAAAGGTAAAGTCGCCAATGGGACTAAAAGATTATAGACCCATTACATTGATTGGGGTGATTAGTAAGGTTATTTCCAAAATCCTTGCTAACCGCCTTAAGAAGGTTTTGGGTAAATTAATATCGGAGACTCAGTCGGCTTTCTTATCGGATCGTTTTATTTTGGATGGGCCTCTTGTGGTTAATGAAGTATTGGAATGGCTTAAACGAAGGAAGAAAAAAGCGTTTTTGTTGAAGATTGATTTTGAAAAAGCATATGATAATGTTAATTGGTGCTTTTTATTATCAATCATGTCTCAAATGGGTTTTCCTCCGGTGTGGTGTAAATGGGTTAAGGGTATTTTGGAGTCGGCTTATGCGTCAGTGCTCGTAAATGGTTCCCCTACTTTTCAATTTAAGAGTGGAAAAGGCCTTCGTCAAGGTGATCCAATCTCCCCGTTTCTATTCCTTATTGTTATGGAATGCCTGTCTTGTTTGTTAGTTAAAGCGAATAATATGGGAATTATCAAAGGTATTAATTTTTCGTGTGGCAATACGGATATTAATCATCTTTTCTTTGCGGATGATGCGTTAATCATGGGGGAGTGGTCTCGAGATAATATTCAAAATACGGCTCGTGTCCTTAGAGTTTTCTATTTATGTTCGGGCCTTCGTATAAACATTCACAAGTCCAATCTTTTTGGGTTTGGTACAGAAGAGGGTGAGGTTGATGGTATGATGGAAATTTTGGGGTGTAGGCGTGGGGATTTTCCATTTGTGTACTTGGGAATCAAAGTGGGAGCTAAGATGACTTGTATTAATAATTGGAAGGTGGTCATAGATGTCCTTAATAACCGGCTTGCTAGTTGGAAGGCGAAGCATCTTTCTATTGGTGGTCGGTTAATATTAGTGAAAGCGGTGCTTGAGAAGTTACCCATTTATTACCTTTCTCTTTATAAAGCGCCTAAGGCGGTTTTAGAGAGTATGGAAGCGATAATGAGGAGATTTTTATGGGCGGGTTGTAGTACGGAAAAGAAAATTAATTAGGTGGCTTGGGACATCGTTACTAAGCCGAAGAAGATGGGAGGTTTAGGGGTGTCTAAATTGGAAGATGTTAACGTGGCGCTTCTTCTTAAATGGGCGTGGCGTTTTAAAATTGGGGATAATTGTTTGTGGAAGAAAGTGGTTTTCGGGTGTCATGGGATGAGTAGATCGTGGTCTTTTCTTCCGTGTTCGGCTTCCGCTAGCGGGTGTTGGAAACAAATCGTCAAAATTGGTGCAAAAACGATTTGGAACGGTCGCACCCTTGGTAGCTATTTCAGCGGCTCTGTAGGGGACGACTCTACCATTAGTTTTTGGATGGATTCTTGGATTAGAGAAGAACCGCTTCGCTTGACCTACCCTCATCTATTCAGCTTGGAGAAGAAAAAATGGGCTACAGTTTCGGATAGGATATCGGTTGTAAATAATGTCAAGCACTTACAGTGGGGTTGGAGATCGAGCCCCTCCTCCGATGATGAGATATCTGAATTATTTAGTCTATGTCTGACATTTACGAGGTTGAATGGAAGGGTGGGAACGATACTTGGACATGGAATGCCGACTCCTCAAAAGATTTCTCAGTGAAAAAGGTTCGATATTTGTTAGCTGCTGATCCGCATAATACTATTGGTGTTAACATGAAATGGAAAGGTTGGGCTCCACTGAAATGTAAGATCCTTGTCTGGAGAGCCGCGTTAAATCGTCTGCCGTCTAAAGTTAATCTGGTTAATCGAGGTGTTAATATCCCTAGTCAACTATGTGACCTATGCGAGGTGGATTCCGAGTCGGTCTTGCATTTGTTTACGGGTTGTTGGTTTACCATGGAGGTTTGGAGTCGAGTGGATGCTTGGTGCAGATTAAGCCCGTCACTTATCTTTGATGTTTCCAATTTATTGTTAATTCCTAATTTGCAGCCGATTTCTAAAAAAGCGAAGTATATTTTGAGAGGTATAGTCTTCACCACTATGTGGACTATTTGGATGGAACGCAACGACCGGATCTTTCAAGGAAAACGGCGCCGTGCCCCGGAAGTTTTTGAGAGCATAAAAATAACGTCTTATTTTTGGTTAAAAAATAGATCTAGATTGAATGTTTTAGACTGGAATGATTGGTGTAAATACCCGCTTGTGGTGATGTAACGTTTGTTTGCCCGGAGGTCCTTTTTTTGAGGACCGTTCGTGGCCGTTTTTGAATGAAGTTAACCTTTCAAAAAAAATCATAAATGTACATGTACTTTGGTGTTTGAGATGATGATTAACTTTTTTTATCGGGATAAAGTTAGGTTTTAGCTTCCCTTTTTGTTTTTTGAACGCCATAATTTCTATTTAAAATATAGAAGACCGGACATCAAGCCGCTAAAAACCTGACAAAACAATTACAAGACTACATCATGAATATTGAAATCTACCTGTCTATCCCAATTGATATTACAAAATTTAGACCTATTCGTTATCCAATAAAGTGAGTCCTCCGCCGTTCGATTGCAGTTGATGTGGCACCCATTAAAAGTCTTCTCATTTCTCATTTTTCTAAATATTCCAAATTGTGACATGAAGGATAGCTCCAATAACCTTCTTCCAACACTTTCGCCCCGTTCATATCCATGCCCAAAGAAAGAAGTTGTTGGACCGAGTAAATATGATTCGGGAAAGGCGGATTTATCCAGGATAGAATCGCCCACCAAATTGATTTGGCAAAATGACACTCCCATAAAATGTGAAGAACAATTTCCTCCCTTAAACCACATCTTGGACATAACAAATCTCCCACCCTAATCCCTCTTGTAGCCAACCCAAACTTAAAGGGAATTCGATTCATTGACGCCCTCCACCCAAAAACACTAATTTTAAGGGGAACTCACCTGTTCCAGAGCTGCTACGAGTTAGGTTTTAGAAATATATCAAGGTTATTAATGTGTTGAGTTTTTTTCCATGGAAAAAATATGGGTTGTGCGACTGGCATCAAATTTATACTATCAAGGGGTGATTTCTAGTTGGTGACATGTATGATGGTAAATGTGGCTTTATGCCATGAGTGATGGTATTAATTCCCTCTAATGGTTAAGAGGGTGTAGTCTCATATGAGGTTGAAGGAGAGAAACTTCACTTTCATGAAAACCTAAGCCTTTATATAGCATGTTGCCACATAGCATTGGGGCCATGTCTCGACCACAAAGAGTTTGTGCTATTTGATCCTTATTTTTTTTCTCTTTATGTATATGTATCTATACAATATAATAAAATGTGATGGATTTGGGACACTTGGCATGTTGTGATGGAGCCTCAAGGTGATTTTAGGAGGGAATGAATTCTAGGCCATGTGAAGGCGGGATCCGAATTGTATTCGGGTCGGATTTATGATTTGGTTCACCCGAATTCACTCAATGGATATACTATAAATTAAAACATATCAGTTATTGATATCATAATCTCATTCCATATCTACACAACATCTATATCTATATCTATATCTATATCTAAATAATATAATAAATGAGATGGATTTTGGACACTTGGCATATTGTGGTGGAGCCTTAAGGTGATTTTGGGAGGGAATGAATTCTAGGCCATGTGAAAGCAGGATCCGAATTGTATTCGGGTCAGATTTATGATCTGGTTCACCCGAATTCACTTAATCGGATATACTATAAATCAAAACATATCAATTATTGATATCATAATCTCATTCCATATCTACACAACATCTTTTATTTCACTCTCTCTCTATATCTCTCTCACCTAACTTCTTCTTCTTCTTCTTGAACAAGATTAACAATATTTCAAGATCGAAGGTAGTTGTTGATCCATTAATTTCTTTGCGTATGTCATCGTTTTGATTATGTAGATTATTAATTTTTAAAAACATTGATTTAAATCCTGTTAACATTATTCTTCTTTTACTATCTTTTAGATTGTGACAACCGTCACTTTTCCGTACATTCCGTACACGAAATGAACAGTAATTTGTGCTTAAATGACTGTGCATGATTTGGTTTACCAGACAAATAAATTTCTGAATTCCATACAAGTGAATTCATGCATGATATATGCTACAAGAATTACGTTATGATAGCGTTGCGTCAAAAATATTAGTAAACTCACCGGTAAGACACATCGTGTCAACAGAACTGCAGAAAGCAGTCAGACATTAGAATTGGAGCCTAGGTGTAGGTCCAACATCAAGAATGCATTAAAACCCAAGAGTACATACAAGGGTTTTAATATAGACCTTCCGAAAGCTAAAATGCGCACTAAAAAGCACCCGAAACGCACTTTAAGCGCATAATTTATTTAAATTCAGCTATAATCAGCATTATGACAATGAAATATTGTGCAGAAATGATGATTTATCATCCAGAATACTTCCCTAAGTGTCGGGGATTGAAAGTGTTACAAAAAGGACACTTGAAACACACTAAACGGTGCAATTTAGCACTTTAACGAACCGGTATCCAACCGAACAACCGGACATTACCCGGAACATGGAAATATTACTAGAAGCATTGTTTTAATGTTTCTGACCTAGTTATGGTCCCCGTACACCATAACACCCACCAAAATATCTACCAATTAAACAACCTAACTAAATACTTAGCTTTGGATGATAAACTAACTATTTGGTTAATATTTACATATAGACCCCCTCCCCCATGATTAAAATCGGCCCAAAAGTGTAAATAGGAAGATTTTATTCATTTGTTTAATAGGATATGCTTTGTACTCTAGAGACATAAGGACCAATGGTTTAACTTATGTTGGAAGATCACTTATTTAACCACTAGTTCCATACACACTTTCATCTTCATCTTTCAACAACAAACTCCTTCTCTCCTCTTGGCTTCGGCTGAACCAAACATCCCCATTATCACCTTCAATCAACCACTTCTCATACAATCCAAGCATATACAAGTGTGTTAGAAGGTGGTTAACAAAGCTTGGAGCACTCGGAACTGGAAGAACCTCTACCGTTTGCTTTTAACCACTCGTTTTCTTCACTCGAACTTCCCTAGCCTTGTGCTAGTAGTAAGTGCTTCTAATCATCATTTTGATCTTGTTTTTGGTGGTTAATAGATGATTTAAGGATGAAAAATTTAGAAACACTAAAGCACATGAACAAGTCTTAAACATAAGGTGTTAAAGTGTGGATAAAGAGAAGATATATGTGTAAAACATGATAAATCAGAGTAATACAAACACTAATCTGCTGTAAATAATATATGTTACGATATAAATCGTTATTAGGACAAATGGTGATCGTATGTGTGCGTTTTAGTAACCTTTAAACTAAAAACAGCATGCTGAGTTGTATTTTCAGCCGACTTTAACTGGCTGTAACAGGACTTTAATAAAACGAAAAATGTAATTTCTAAAGTCTAGATTTATGTATTATGAAATATGGTTCTAATGGCACTGGAATCATAATTTTTGGACTCCGTTTACTATTTTTAAAGTGTCTTTTCGTAACAGCAGCTAGAATTGCATTTTTACTGCTGAAAATGTGCGTCCTGTTTTCTGTCAGAACTTGTATTCTGTGTGGAGTCTGGTCACGAAATTTATACCATAGTTGACCACTGATGTATTTGTAATTCTCTCACTGGAATTTCATAAATCGGACTCACAATGAATTTTTAATGAATTATTTCGTAAACTGCAATCAGAAAGCGACAAATCTGATTGCACTCCGGAAAATAAATTCTTATAAAATATTGGTAATGAACTGGACCCCGATATTTTTACACAATAATTTTTGTATCGTTTAAGACGTTCTGTAAAAATTTGGGAATTTTTGGAATAAGTTAACCATTTTATTTAAATGTCCGAAAACAGCCCAGTTCATATATATTAAAGCAGAAACGACATAAGTAGTAATTTGCGTGTCTAAATATCGGGTAGGTTATTTGAGAACGATCTAACGTGTTATATGTTAAATAAAATGATATAAGAAAGTCACTTAGTTAAAAATATAAATTATTTTTAACACAAAAATACTTACATAAAAGATAGTGACTTGTACTTGTGCGTTAGAAGTCTAGTGACTAACGATAATAAAACACGTTTAGGTTACGACGCTCTTTGAGCAAAATCCGGTGAAGTTTACGACGCAAGGAACGCAAAGTTGTGAGTTCATGCTCCCCTTTTTCTTTAACTGTTTTTGGTTTTATAACTCTCGGGGTGAAATACATGTTACACATATTACAATTTTTACAAATGGTAAAAATACGAGAAGCACTCTTGGTGAGAACGAGTACCGAGTGCAATATGATTTGAGAATACAAAAAATACGAGAAGCACTCTTGGTGAGTGCAATATGATGAGCTTTAAGAAATGCCTAGAAAATACTAGATCATGTGAGCTTAAACTAGATATTGAGATGCCATTAATACTTAATTAGGGACGAGGGTTAGATCTAACGGGTACGGCCGAGCCCCACTCATGGTCCTTATGTGACCTCTTGAGTGCTTCGGTGTCCCAGTAGAGGGAATTCGACACAGTCGAGGTTAATCGACACAGTCAAGGGAAATTAACACAGTCGAGGGTAATCGACACAGTTAAAAGAGAAAATACTAATGCTCCCTAAGCTCTCACATGCCTTGAGGGAGAAAACACTAATGCTCCCTATATCCTCACATGCCTTGAAGGAGAATATACTAATGCTCCCTATGTCCTCACGTGCCTTAATGTCCTTGTATAAACAATCATTTAATACGTGGGGTACTCAAGAAAACTTGAATGATACTTGAGTACGTGGGGTACTCAAGAAAACGGGTATTATACTTGAGTACGTGGGGTACTCAAGAAAAACTTGAATTATACATGAGTACGTGGTGTACACATGAATACTTGATTTATATATGAAAAGTTGAATTATACATGACACAGACTATGTTTTCATACAAAGTATACAAACGTGAAATACAAAAACGCATGAAATCGCTCAACTTTATGTTGATGTTTTCCAAAATTACATGTATTTCAGGTGACAGGATGGATCTTGGGCGCAAGTGTCATAGCTAAAAGTAGACTTCAAGTTTAGATGTCATCCACTTTTGTTGAATTGTAACCTAGACGAAGGTTGTGTTTTTAAAACTTAAATAACGAGTATTTGTAATACTCAAATTTTCATGAATGGATGAACATCGTTTTAATCATGTAGTTGTTTATTATGATTGAATGCAATGATAACAAACTAGTCACACATCGTACGCTTCCGCAAAAGACAGGGTGTGACAGTTTGGTATCAGAGCTTCGATTGTAGTGAACTAGGATTCTTTCTCGAGTCTAGACTACAATCACTAGAGTTCTCTCACGAAAACATTTTACAAAAAGGTTTTCATTGCATTCACGAAAGCGCCAAGATCCACAAGTCAGACACTTTTCAAAAAGTGACAAGGCAAGGACATTAGTGAGGAATACCTTTAAAATAAGGTGCCAACCAAAGCATAGTCTACACGAGTTAGACTTGCCAAAAACAAAATGACCCCCCAAAAAACGAGAGTTATACGTGATATAATGCATTAAATTGCTTGATTATGCTAAGTAGCATATATGTTATTGATATACATACATACAAATAAGTGTACGGAATGATTATTGACGTGAATAAGATACTTTCGACTCTGACTCCTATTACTGTACGTGACTTGCACGATGAAGCTACCGACCTCGCATCCTTTGCAAAGCTCATGGCTGGGAGTGATTACCAAACAAGATGCTGAGCTTGCTTCCGTAGGAGATGGCTGCTCTTCCCTCTCGATCGTGAAGGTGCCTAACTACGGTGATGATGACGAGGCAGAGGCGGCAACCTTGAACAAATTCTTAATAAACGGGACGAGATCCCTGCGACTTATGTGAAGCAAGATTGACGACATACTTGACCAGAGAAGGAAGATGAAGTATTCGTCACGAAGGTGCCCCTCCAACTACTGGGAATCCTCTTTATTCCTACTTCATCTAATCATCGTGCCTATTCGCGTGTAACAACAACGAGTGTTAGCGCGTGGAACACTGCAATGGTCCTTTCCATGACAGAGGTATAAGGATAGTAGTGTCCCCTCCATGATCGATCATCTGCTTGAACGTGAGAAAATTTGGGGTAACTGTGCAAGACAATTTATTATTACGGGGGCCCACGTAATAACGACTTGTAGTGCACAGAAATCCTGGTGGACTCTGCGGGTCGAGCTAATGAAAACCACACAAAATTTATCTATAGGTGTCCTCACCTTTATCTGGTAGAACAACACATAGATCAGTGCTTTAGCACGTTAGAAAGTAGGAGACCTGTCTTAGCCTACTTCATGACTGACACTTCTACCTGCATACGAGACGTTTGAGAAAACGATATTTAAGCAAGAGAGGTGGAATAACATTCAAAAAGAATCAGCGACGATACACTCCCTATCACCTCTACACAAACAACCCCATCAAAGGGGAAATATACGCACCAGTAAAGCTAAAGACCTAAGAAAACAAATGTAGCAGGAAATAACTGAAACTTGAATGACCAAGGCGATGTAGCCTCGAGTTCATTTCAAACAATAAGCCAAGTTGGCAAGCCTATGTGAAGGCTCAATAACTGTTTCCTCGCTTATACACTGATTATATATACGTGTGAAATTGGGTGATTACATAATGGCTTATGGTGCTATGTATCTCATAGATAATTGGAATGTTGTCTAACCTACTTCATACCATTTTGGCAGAAGAGAATGCCGCCCAGGCGAGACACAAACACTAGTACATTGCCAAGGACAGAAGCCGAGCTGCAAGAACGCATCTCACAGGCAATTGCGCGACATGAAGCCCCCCGCTCTAAGCACAGCGATGGCACTACTGAAAATAACCCTCCAACTAGCTGCACCTTTAAGCAGTTCCTGGACTGCAAACCATTAAACTTTGACGGAACAGGAGGCGCCGTTGCATTTGTTCATTGGACAGAAAAGACTGACTCCATTCTAAGAATGAGTAACTGCTCACCTCAACAGAGTGTTACCTATATCTCAGGGTTATTTTTGGATGGCGCACTCTCCTGGTGGAACCTTCAGGTTCAGACCCTTGGTGCAGATGCTGCTTATGCTCTGAGCTGGGACGAGCTCAAGGAAATGATGGAAAAGAAATACTGTTCTAGGGCTGAAATCCAGAAGCTTGAGGTGGAGTTCTGGAACTTGAAAATGGACAAACCGAAGATTCCTGAATACGTCCAACGATTTCACTACTTGTCTAGGGTCGTCCCCTACTTAGTCAAACCGGAATTCAAAAGGGTTGAACGATTCATTTGGGGACTTGCACCTCAGATCAGGAGCATGGTTACTACCACAAAGCCCTCAACCATTGCAGAGGCTATCGATATGAGTGTCACTCTTACTGAAGAAGCTCTAAGTGCGGGAAAATTTTCGAAATCTGAGGATAACAAGAAAGAGACTCATGTGGAGTCGTCAAGCAACAAGAAGAGGAAGTCCTCAAACCTAAAGATGAGCACCCAAGTCAACTATGGAAGCTCTAAAACAAACAAAAGCAAGAAAGTGAAACCGCCGCATGGCAGGAAAGCTGATGGAGCCACTGTTGAAACCGGTGGTAAAGTTTACTCAAGGACTAAGCCGAGGTGTGGAGAATGCAACTTTCACCATGAAGGTCGATGTCTGAGGCCTAAGTGTGGAAAATGTGGAAAAGAAGGGCACCGCAAGGATGCCTGTTGGGCGAAGGACCCAGATGGAAGAAATAAGAAAGTACAAGGTTACTACAGGTGTGGTAAAGCAGGGCACGTTAGGAAAGATTGCCCTAGGAAGAAGCAAGCAAGGAAGGGTTTTCATGATCGAAGCTCGTGAAGCACGCCATGATTCAGATGCGGTTACGGGTACGTTCCCTATTAACCAACCTTATGCATCTTTTTCTGATTTATACTGGCATCAACTGTAACCTTGCATGCTCAGAACATAAGAGACTGCTTGGCCTAGTTTCAAATAAAATAGACGTCCCATATTCTTTCGAAATAGGCATATAGAAGGCTAGTTGAAGACGATGAAGCAAGTAAGGAATTATATTTTAGGGACTCAGAAGGCCTGAACCTTCTGTTACCCTTGACTCGCGAAGTCATAATATGATAGTCAGCATGGATCGGAAATCCAAGTATACAGCTGACTTCGTTTGATATGAGAAAATCAGTCGCACCCCTCTTGCGAATGATGAAACCCAAACTCCCTGCGATAGGTGCAAGGATGCTAGACCCCACAAGGTGGCAGATCTACGACATCCCTCATTGGTCGAAGAGGCATAGAAACGCCTCCGAGTAGACTACAGAGCCTGAGAACATCCCCATGACGGAAGAGGTTCCAGGAGCCTTTTCTGAAGACCTGCCAGGAATACCTCCACAACGACAAGAGAAGTTTGTGATGAACCTCGTGCCGGAAACGGCATCAGCGCCGAATGACGCCTTACCGACTTGCTTCGTCCGCGAAGCATAAACCTCTGATATAACCGCAAGAGCGGCCAGACAGAGGAAATTAAGGACATAACATCCTTAGATAAGGACTTGGGGAGAAAGTTGACAGTTCCATTTTTGCATAAATTCCAGAGAATTGAAAATCAGAATCCTTTGTCAAGAACTGATGACATAAAACAGACAAATCATAAGATCCTAGTTACCACTCAAGGATCGATTTGAGTACAAGATATCCTCCACGGTGAAAACAAGAAGGAAATATCCTTAAAACGACCTTTAGGACTCGCTTCAAGCATTACGAGTTCCTTGTCGTATCATTTGGCTTAACACATGCATCGACAATATTCATGGACCTCATGAATCGAACGTGTAAGCCATACCTGGATAAGTCATATACTTATTGACTACATTCTTATAAGGCCAACGACCAAGGAAGGTCGTGAGCAACAGCTGCAATTTACCTTGCAACTCTTAGAGAAAGCACAGTTATGTGCAATGATGACGAAAAGCAGATTTCGAGTTTGCGAAGGGAGAACTTTAAGATACATGATGGATAAGGACGAAATTCATGCCGACCCTGCAACCAAGAGCTAAGGAGCTAGAGTTGCAATTATGTGACGCCTCTCGACAAAGTCTCGATTGTACGTCGATGCAACGAGACCACAACATTGCATACGCGACACATTGATTAAGGAATCATGAGAAGAGACCTTGAGATAGATACAGTAATTGCGCGCCGCAAACTGGACGTCATTACCTGAAAGAAAACGTTGCACGATCTTTATTGATCACAAGGGTTGCCGCACACCGATGATCGTAAGAACTCGAATATAAACTGAGCTGCTGAACGATGCAGACTGTATGAACACAATACGTGCTTGTGTGATAAACTTTAATGAAAAGTCGGAACACTCACTTGCCCTTAGTGGAGTCTTCCTACAACAGTATTTATCACACCGCCGTCTAAACCGCTTCTTGTAAAGCTTTAGACGGAACATAATGAGTCAATTCCCGTCATGTTGAACGGAGACCAGAAATAAACAATCAACTGGCCCGGGGTAGAGGCAAGATCATTCAGATATGTGATCATATCAGGACAGCCCGCGGAATACAGAAAGATTACGCCGATGAGCGGCAGAAATCGTAAGAATTCGAGACAAGAAGTATGACTAAAATGAGAGCCTCGCCTAGAGAAGGCGTAGTGTGATTTGGAAAACAAAAAGGTTGAATCCCCGGAGTAGGGATCAGAACCATTGTCCACAAGATAAAACTCCCAGAAAAAGAACAGTAGTGATCGCGACACATTCATGTGTCTAGTCTTTAAAGGAGTCTGACTCAAGGAACAGTCGTTGTTCCCACAAATAAGATTCACGTCAATGACAAATGACAAGAATTACTATAGAAACCTGTTGAGGTTTTGGACCAAGAGTCCACAATACTATGGAAACCTGTTGAGGTTTTGGACCAAGAGTCCGCAATACTATAGAAACCCGTTGAGGTTAGGGACCAAGAGTCCACAAGACACAGAAAAGTCATGATCGACTTACTTGAGTATGATAGAATTCATGACATGACCCAGAGATTTCATGGGAACATAAAGACAAATCATGAATCTAAGTGACCATATTGGTTTCACAACTCCCCTGCGACCGATGGCATCGCTTGAATTTCGGGACGAAATTCTTTTAACGGGGGGAGACTGTGACAACCGTCACTTTCCCGTACATTCCGTACACGAAATGAACAGTAATTTGTGCTTAAATGACTGTGCATGATCTGGTTTACCAGACAAATAAATTTCTGAATTCCATACAAGTGAATTCATGCATGATATATGCTACAAGAATTACGTTATGATAGCGTTGCGTCAAAAACATTAGTAAACTCACCAGTAAGACACATCGTGTCAACAGTACTGCAGAAAGCAGTCAGACATTAGAATTGGAGCCTAGGTGTAGGTCCAACGTCAAGAATGCATTAAAACCCAAGAGTACATACAAGGGTTTTAATATAGACCTTCCGAAAGCTAAAATACGCACTAAAAAGCACCCGAAACGCACTTTAAGCGCATAATTTATTTAAATTCAGCTATAATCAGCATTATGACAATGAAATATTGTGCAGAAATGATGATTTATCATCCAGAATACTTCCCTAAGTGTCGGGGATTGAAAGTGTTACAAAAAGGACACTTGAAAGACACTAAACGGTGCAATTTAGCACTTTAACGAACCGTTATCCAACCAAACAACCGGACATTACCCGGAACATGGAAATATTACAAGAAGCATTGTTTTAATGTTTCTGAGCTAGTTATGGTCCCCGTACACCATAACACCCACCAAAATATCTACCAACTAAACAACCTAACTAAATACTTAGCTTTGGATGATAAACTAACTATTTGGTTAATATTTACATATAGACCCCCTCCCCCCATGATTAAAATCGGCCTGAAAGTGTAAATAGGAAGACATAAGGACCAATGGTTTAACTTATGTTGGAAGATCACTTATTTAACCACTAGTTCCATACACACTTTCATCTTCATCTTTCAACAACAAACTCCTTCTCTCCTCTTGGCTTCGGCTGAACCAAACATCCCCATTATCACCTTCAATCAACCACTTCTCATACAATCCAAGCATATACAAGTGTGTTAGAAGGTGGTTAACAAAGCTTGGAGCACTCGGAACTGGAAGAACCTCTACCCTTTGCTTTTAACCACTCGTTTTCTTCACTCGAACTTCCCTAGCCTTGTGCTAGTAGTAAGTGCTTCTAATCATCATTTTGATCTTGTTTTTGGTGGTTAATAGATGATTTAAGGATGAAAAATTTAGAAACACTAAAGCACATGAACAAGTCATAAACATAAGGTGTTAAAGTGTGGATAAAGAGAAGATATATGTGTAAAACATGATAAATCAGAGTAATACAAACACTAATCTGCTGTAAATAATATATGTTACGATAAAAATCGTTATTAGGACAAATGGTGATCGTATGTGTGCGTTTTAGTAACCTTTAAACTAAAAACAGCATGCTGAGTTGTATTTTCAGCCGACTTTAACTGGCTGTAACAGTACTTTAATAAAACGAAAAATGTAATTTCTGAAGTCTAGATTTATGCATTATGAAATACGGTTCTAATGGCACTAGAATCATAATTTTTGAACTCCGTTTACTATTTTTAAAGTGTCTTTTCGTAACAGCAGCTAGAGCTGCATTTTTGCTGCTGAAAATGTGCGTCCTGTTTTCTGTCATAACTTGTATTCTGTGTGGAGTCTGGTCACGAAACTTATACCATAGTTGACCACTGATGTATTTGTAATTCTCCCACTGGAATTTCGTAAATCGGACTTACAATGAATTTTTAATGAATTATTTCGTAAACTGCAATTAGAAAGCGACAAATCTGATTGCAGTCTGGAAAATAAATTCTTATAAAATATTGATATTGAACTAGACCCCGATATTTTTACACAATAACTTTTGGATCGTTTAAGACGTTCTGTAAAAATTTGGGAATTTTTGAAATAAGTTAACCATTTTATTTAAATGTCCGAAAACAGCCCAGTTCATATATATTAAAGCTGAAACGACATAAGTAGTAATTTGCGTGTCTAAATATCGGGCAGGTTATTTGAGAACGATCTAACGTGTTATATGTTAAAGAAAATAATATAAGAAAGTCACTTAGTTAAAAATATAAATTATTTTTAACACAAAAATACTTACATAAAAGATAGTGACTTGTACTTGTGTGTTACAAGTCTAGTGACTAACGATAATAAAACACGTTTAGGTCACGACGCTCTTTGAGCAAAATCCGGTGAAGTTTACGACGCAAGGAACGCAAAGTTGTGAGTTCATGCTCCCCCTTTTCTTTAACTGTTTTTGGTTTTATAACTCTCGGGGGTGAAATACATGTTACACATATTACAATTTTTACAAATGGTAAAAATACAAGAAGCACTCTTGGTGAGAACGAGTACCGAGTGCAATATGATTTGAGAATACAAAAAATACGAGAAGCACTCTTGGTGAGTGCAATATGATGAGCTTTAAGAAATGCCTAGAAAATACTAGATCTTGTGAGCTTAAACTAGATATTGAGATGCCATTAATACTTAATTAGGGACGAGGGTTAGATCTAACGGGTACGGCCGAGCCCCACTCATGGTCCTTATGTGACCTCTTGAGTGCTTCGGTGTCCCAATCGAGGGAAATCGACACAGTCGAGGTTAATCGACACAGTCGAGGTTAATCTACACAGCCAAGGGAAATTGACACAGTCGAGGGTAATCGACACAGTTAAAGGAGAAAATACTAATGCTCCCTAAGCTCTCACATGCCTTGAGGGAGAAAACACTAATGCTCCCTATATCCTCACATGCCTTGAAGGAGAATATACTAATGCTCCCTATGTCCTCACGTGCCTTAATGTCCTTGTATAAACAATCATTTAATACGTGGGGTACTCAAGAAAACTTGAATGATACTTGAGTACGTGGGGTACTCAAGAAAACGGGTATTATACTTGAGTACATGGGGTACTCAAGAAAAACTTGAATTATACATGACACACACTATGTTTTCATACAAAGTATACAAACGTGAAATACAAAAACGCATGAACTCGCTCAACTTTATGTTGATGTTTTCCAAAATTACATGTATTTCAGGTGACAGGATGGATCTTGGGCGCAAGTGTCATAGCTAGAAGTAGACTTCAAGTTTAGATGTCATCCACTTTTGTTGAATTGTAACCTAGACGAAGGTTGTGTTATTAAAACTTAAATAACGAGTTTTTGTAATACTCAAATTTTCATGAATGGATGAACATCGTTTTAATCATGTAGTTGTTTATTATGATTGAATGCAATGATAACAAACTAGTCACACATCGTACGCTTCCGCAAAAGACAGGGTGTGACATAGATCCGATCAAAAAAGTTAAGGTATGTGATATATTTGTGTTGTTTATGTATTGATTTTTTGTTAATTGAAGTTGTTGACATTTGAATTTATATTTTTTTGTTATTTAAATCAACATCGACGCATTTAACATCATCTTCTTCATTATGCGGACAAAATCATAGGTATGTTGTTTGTGAGTTATGTTTGGTTGTTCAACATTAATCAGAGTTACTAATGTTTTTGTTTTGATCTTTTATACTGAAACCCTAAATCTGAACTATCAATCGAACGGGGAATCTTCAAACCACTTAACAGGTTAGTTGAATTTTGCTACTGTTTTTTTATTTTAAAAAGTTTAAACGTGTTTGAGTTTATGCGGTTTCAGTTGTTAATACATGTTTGATGTGTTGGGTTTTTCACATGTTTTTCAAAGTGATTTTATTCATATAAAATAAAAAATGTAGCGGAAAAAGTATTTAAAACATATTACTTTACAAGATATATAACTCTTTTATATGTAAAACCCAATAACCAGGATCCATATATGAACATGCATGCTATCAAAAACACAACCATATGGTGTAATAAGAATACTACCTTCCAAATAGCAAAGGATATGAAGAAGATAATGTTCTTGAATGGAAATCTTCAAAGGAGAAGACCTCAAGCTTGCATACCCGAAGCCTCCAATAAACACCTTATGTTGCTAGGATTTGCACTTGTGAACTCACTTGAAAAAACCCTCTTGACAACCACCCCTTGGCCGAAAAAAAATGAGAGGATTTTTATGAGTTCTTGCAACTTGAAAATTAAGTGTGTGAAAGTATGAGAGAAGTCATGAAAGAATAAGCAAGATCTTGTGTTCTTTTCAAGAGATGTTTGCATGTAATTTGATTGGTCAAAAAACCTCTTGGGAAGACCCAAAGTGGGCGGCCCACATGGGGTTTTTATAAAAAAAATTCAAAATTTTCTTTTAATTTAAGTCTTGTTTATTTTATAACTTTTTTAAATATAACATTGATGTGCGATAAAGTGTTATATATATTAGGTATATATTTTAAGCCCTTTTTAACACTTATTTTAGCCAAGTTTTAAATTTATAAAACACAATATTTCACTAACACTAAACACACATATGGGCAAGTGCACCCATCGTTGAGTGTAGTATAGCGTTGGTAAGATACCGAGGTCGTCCAAGGACACAAGAGCTTTTAGTACCGGTTTATCCTCAACGTCTAATCAAAATAAAAGTTTAGAAAAATGTTTTAAGCTAAGAAAAATAAAAACTAACTAAAATGCTGAAAATAAAAATAAAATAAAAACAGATAGACAAGATGAATCACTTGGTTCCGACTCGTATCCAGTATAACCTTTGATTATTTCCGCACTTTTGCACATAATTAAGAGATTATCTTAGTTATTGTAGTAGGCCCCTCTTTTGAAGGTGACGTTACCCTCACCCCAGTAGTTTGAGTCAGCAAGGATACAATCCTAAAAGGGTGGATTATTGGAAGATAATGAATTAAGTTATTAATGCAGTATTGTGGTAGGCCCCGCTTTTGGCGGTGACGTTACCCTCGGCTAAGTAGTCTGAGTCAGCAGGGATACAGTCCTAAATAGCCGGGTTATAGTATTAATAGTAGTTAACTTATGAGGGGATCAAAGAGTTTGGACCCCCGCCATCCAATACCGTGAAGCATTGAAGGAGGTCCTACTAAATTTGACCCAGGTCCATTGCAGGACCTCTAAACGCTGAACAATGGCAAGACCTTTACCAAACCGTTCCCTTAACCCCCGACCAGGTAGCCAACATACCTCCATATAGACCGTGGAGATATGAATGGTGAAAATCCTTTATTTTATATAGACAGTAAAATAATGCCAAGACACCACGGACAAACAATAAGGAAAGATCACCTTCAACATAAGTAACTAGTTATTAAAGTCATTAATACAAAACCAAATAAAAAGTGCAAAAGATTAGAAATAAAAAGTATTATACTAGACACTTTGTCTTCACCAAGTGATGTAAGAGACTTAGGCAAACATGGCCTTGATTGTCAAGAACTCTTACGATCAATCTTGGATCCCGAGATGACTCACACACTCTACGATGGACAATGGATGATGGTGGTGGATGATGGTGTTGTGATGGTGGTGGGTGGTGGATGAAGTGTGAGAGAGGTGGTGTGCCAAGGGATGAGTTGAAATGAATCCAAGCACTCCTATTTATAGGCTGAACAGAGAGCTGGGCACGGCCCCGTGCCTGTCTGACACTCTCTCTCCTCATTAATTGTAATTCGCAATTACAATAAATGCGCCTGCTGTACTTTTGACACGCCCCCGTGTCCGCTGGGCACGGCCCGTGGTGGGCAATAGAAGCTTCTATAGGTTTGTCTTTTCTGCTGCTTCTTGGGCACAGCCCCGTGCTGGCTGAGCACGGGGCGTGTTCAGTCTTCTGACTTCTCTATTTTGCTTTGGAAGGTGCCGTTGAGGGGTCGGGCAGTCCACTAATGTTCCTTTTCTTGTATTTATGTTGGGTTTAGCTGTCTTTTTGCTTCTTTTGCGTTTTTGAGCTCATTTAATCCTGAAAATACAAAAGGAAGACAAAAACACTCTTTTTCCAATATTAGTACTTAAAAAGGGTTAGTTTTATGCCTTATTTGATGTAATTTATATGTTGTATTTTACACACATCAAATACCCCCACACTTGAACTTTTGCTTGTCCTCAAGCAAAACTTTTTAATATGTGGCTTACACTCCCAAGTGGAATGGGTAGAAGAGAAGGTTTTGGGCTTGTCGTAGAGTGTCGGGATATCTAAGATCTTTTTGGGTTTTATTTTTATTTATTTACACTCCTATTCGTAATGATTTATTTAGAACTTTTCATAGGAGAAATTACTTATTTGGGCATAACATGCCTTTTTTAAAATTCCATTTATATACAAGTTCACATACCTTACGGGAGAAATCACTCACACTCGGCCGAAGGTGTATTTTTAGTGAATCACTCGAGAGCGGCATGGAACTTATTCCTACCATAGGCTTGCCAAGCAATCAATCCTCCTCCTTTTTAACTTTTATACCTTTGTAGATATCAAGAGGACTTTGTGGGTTAAGGGTTAGGCTTGGGTTAAAGGTAGGTGGTTGGGATAGTGGTTAGTGGTTAGTAGAAAAAGGGCGAAAAACGTAACAAGTGTCGGTTTTCGTAGGACTTTCTATTTTTGCAACTTTTTATTTTGATGAAGCTTTTATTCAAACAAAGTTATTTTTGATGAACTTGTTTGTTTATTTTCTTTTTGCTTCATCATCAACACATTTTTTTTTACTACGAAAAACCGAACTTGTTACGAAAACAAAGGGTTAAAAATGAAAAAGGTTTTGGTGGGTAAAAGGGTTTTTGGTTTGGGTGATGAAATGAAAAGGTTTAGGCTCAAAGGGGCTAACTAGGGGGATTTTTGGGTAGGTGGTAAAAGAAAAAGAAAAATAATGGTGTAGAAATAAAAAGGGGTTAGTCCTAATGCCTCCATCATTTACTTACTCGGGTTTAAGTTGATAAGGACCGGGAATGTATCGTCATGGCAAGTTCTAGAGTCGTAAGAACCAAGCGGCTATTCACACAAGAAACGAAAAATGAGCATTTAGTTTTTAATGATATGTAATTGTGCTCAATAAAGGCTCAAAACTCACTTTTGTGGGAATGGGTTTTTATGTGATCAAGTATATATAATCAAATTTTAACTAAGTTTGCCATGCCTTTTCATAATTTTCTTATGTTGGTTCTTTTTATTACTACGCTATCGGTTGTAAATTTGTAAAAATATAACCTTTTTGAGAACTTGAATTTCCCGAGTTAAACCTAGACAAGTAAAAAAAAATGAAATTTTTGAAAAAAATTTGGGGTGATTAGCGGTTCCAATAGAGTTTTGTGTAAGGCTTGTATTTAGGACTTGCAAAATTCAAGGTTTTAGCATCCCCCCCACACTTAAATTACACATTGTCCTCAATGTGTCCCAAAAATAAATTTTTAGGTTGATTAAATGTGTAAAATGGTGTTAGAAAGCAAAGGTTTATGTTACTGGTAGTCTGGACACGGCCCCGTGTCCACTGGACACGACCCCGTGGCGAACTGCCAGTAACGAGAACTTACAGAAGGTGAACACGGCCCCGTGTCCACTGGACACGGCCACGTGTCTGACAAAAATCTGCAGGACAGTAGCCAAACAGCAGGTCTAGGAGGTGAGCACGGGGGCGTGTTGGCTGGACACGTCCCCGTGTGGACAGTCTGAAAGCCTGAAA
Source organism: Helianthus tuberosus (assembly GCA_030545235.1). Classification (NCBI taxonomy): domain Eukaryota; kingdom Viridiplantae; phylum Streptophyta; class Magnoliopsida; order Asterales; family Asteraceae; genus Helianthus; species Helianthus tuberosus. Next base: position 136,441,204 of record CM060371.1, on the reverse strand, counting down.
AACAGGTTTCTTCCTCCGGTTTTTTCCATCCTGGCCCTATAAGTGCTGAGGCTTAGCATTCCAAGCCTCGGTTTGTACCTGTTTCATCACTTAATACCACACCAAGCAACACAAACATCCTAAATTACCATAGTTAATTATTCCAAGCATAAAGTAAAAGAAAAAGAAAAATAAAATGCAGGAAATAGTTAGGAAAACTAAATTGTCTAACACTTGGCACGCAGGCCATCAATTGTTCAAGATTGCAAAGGGTTAACCTGGGGAGTCATCAATCAACCGCTTCCTCCTATGCTCCCCCCGCCTACTCCATAGCATCATCATCATCGTCATCATCCCCTCCATGGCGTGCAATGTTGTCTCCTATGTATCCGACATCGTCTTGTATCTCGGATAGGTTTCTCTCAATAGCTCCGACCCGGTGGTAGGTGTTGCTCGCCATGTTATAGGTGTTCCGAGTACACATGAGGTTTTCCTGCAACAAATCATGCAAACTTTGAAAATTAGGAAAACCACCTCCCGAGGAGGATGATTGGCCCGGATCACCGTGGGGTTGGTAGTGGTACTGATGATGTTGCGGAGCTGGGAGGACAAGCGCTTCCTGCGGGTTCCATGCATGACCTTGCATCCTTTGAAAGGTTACCGTCCCGTCTTCTGCCTCATAAATTAGGTTCATTGAGCGGCATATGTGAATATCCACCGTTCCCGACCATGGGCTCCTCTCAAATGACCTCGGAATGTGGGCGAAGTGCTTGAAGAGACGGTACACCCATCCCCCAAAGAAAATAGGAGTTGGTGCACTAGCAAGGCGGTTGTGATGCATGTTTCGGAGCATGAGGAACGGAACATCGAGCGGCCTGCGGTTGTGAATGCAATGGAGGACAAGCAAATCTCTTAACCCAACGACGCCGCCACTGTCATGTATTTGGCTAAGAGAGTAGCCGAGGAGCCTATGAATGTATCTGTATAGCGGATCCCTCAGCTTGGTACTCTTAGTGCTGCTCGGATTGTAGAACCCTTCCCCAATCTGAGCCCACATGGCTTGGCGCTCGTTGTCTTCAATCTCTCTCAATCCCCCTGTATTTTCTTCGTTTCCCGCATCCTCTTCCGCATACAACCCGATAATCGACCCGAATTGTGCCATGGAGATCGAATACCTCGTCCCGCCACACCGGAATGACACCCCGTCATTATCGAACGGGTCGCACCTTGAAGTGAATGCAAAGGTGCTGTAGAATTCCAAGGTGCATTCATGGACGGAATGGAGTCGGGTTGTTAGTGCGACTCTGAGTGGTCCCGTGACAATGTTGTTGAAACGGTCAATTTGATTCACCATGGTTAGCAGTTCTGTGCACGCCTGCCTTGGGTGTTCCTCCGGCCTTGTTTGAAGAAGCTCGTATCGAGCTCTTGCATCTAACTCATTGGCGTTGAATCTTGTAAACTTCCTGGCCATCTGCAAGCATACACCAAAAGTTAGCACGAAACAGAAATGTTTTCAGACAAAACTGCAAACAGCGGGCTGGACACGACCCCGTGTCCAGCGGACACGGCCCCGTGTCCAGAGGTCTGTTACTCAAAAACTTCATTTTTCGACCCGGTTTCGAAAACTTGAAAATTTTTTGGTCCAATAGGTGCGGTTTCCCCCGAAAATGAAACCCTAAACACCGTTTTTCCCAAAATATCCCGTTTACCCCATTAATTTTATCTTTTTCGGTTCAAGAACAAGGGTTTGGGGTTTTTGCGAGAAATCGGTTGAATCTATGAACAATACAAGTGTATTTACTTTCCTTAACACTAATCTAACTAAATGCAAACAGATTTAGGCAAAAATTTGAGGTTCGATCCAGATGAACTTCAAGAACCCTAGATTTTTCCCCAAATTTGTGGTGTTTTAACTACATGCAAGAAACTAATCTAACTACTAAGAGTGATAGAATCATACCTTGACGTTGTTAGATCGATAGGAGACGTCGAAATTTCGCAAAAAATCGCCTGGAACCAGAGCTTTTGTGGGGAAACGGGGCGTGTGGAATGAAGAAACTGTTTTGAAAAAGGGGTTTTATCCCGTCTGCAGCGCGAACACGGCCCCGTGTCCAGCGGACATGGCCTCGTGCCGAGCAGTTTTTTTTAGTGCGCGTGTGAGTGCCCCTTTTTCCCATAAGCTATGGTTAGAAAACTTACCGCTTTATTTTGTCGTCTCAATCGTTCGTAACTTACCAGGCATGATGTTTTTATTCTTGCACTGGTTGAAGCGAGATTTCTTCCTCCTCATCCTCAATGAATCATTGATAGAGTTTCAGCCGTTGGCCATTGACTTTAAATGGTGGCCCATTCCGAGATTTAATTTCTACTGCACCATGTGGAAAAATATGGGTGATGGAAAAAGGTCCTGACCACCTAGACTTTAATTTACCAGGAAACAATCGAAGTCGTGAATTAAACAAATGAACTAAATCACCTACCCGAAATTCATTAGGTTTAATATGTTTGTCATGCAAATTTTTCATTCTTTCCTTATAAATCTCGGAGTTTGAGTATGCATGATTCCTAAGCTCGTCTAATTCATTTATTTGACAAAATCGATTTTTACCAGCAAATTCTAGATCTAAGTTTACATTTTTGATTGCCCAGTAGGCTTTGTGTGCAATTTCTACTGGCAAATGACAACTTTTTCCATAAACTAGCTTATATGGGGTTGTACCTATTGTTGTTTTATAAGCAGTTCGAAAAGCCCATAAAGCATCGTCTAATTTATCAGCCCATTCCTTTTTATTTAACCCTACGGTTTTTTCGAGTATTCGTTTTAAACCTCTATTAGTTACTTCGGCTTGTCCGTTTGTTTGAGGATGATATGCTGTTGAGACCCGGTGATAGACCCCATATCTTGTTAAAAAAATTTCAAGTTGATGGTTGCAAAAATGGGTACCTCTATCACTTATTAAAGCTTTAGGCGTGCCAAAACGAGAGAATAATTTTTTCAGAAATCTTACCACGACTCTTCCATCATTTGTTGGAAGTGCCTCGGCCTCGGCCTATTTAGACAAGTAATCTACTGCCACAAGTATATATTTGTTTCCTTTCGATGGTGGGAAAGGTCCCATAAAGTCGAGTCCCCACACATCAAATATTTCACAAACAAGAATGCCATTTTGTGGCATTTCGTTTTTGGAAGAAATATTACCTGTTCTTTGGCAAGCATCACATGTTTTTACAAGACTTTGGGCGTCTTTGTAAATGGTTGGCCAATAAAATCCTGAATCAAATACCTTTCGTGCGGTACTAGCAGCACCATGATGTCCTCCGTATGGACCTTCATGACAATTGCGGAGAATTCTTCGTGCTTCACTACCATGTACGCATCGTCTGACGAGTTGATCGGCACACATTTTGAAAAGATATGGATCTTCCCAAAAGTAGTGTTTCACATTGGCAAAGAATTTTTTTCTTTGATGATGTGGCCATCCTTTTGCGACTATACCGCTAGCTAGGTAGTTAGCATAGTCGGCGTACCATGGTTCTTCCTTGTATTCCACCATTTCCAGGGACTCAGTTGGAAATTTTTCGTTGATTTGCTCGTCCCTGGTTGCCTTCAAAGCTGGGTCTTCTAAGCGCGAAAGATGATCTGCAGCGGTATTTTCTGCTCCTCTTTTGTCCTTGATTTCAATGTCAAATTCTTGGAGGAGTAGAATCCACCTAATCAAACATGGCTTTGCGTCTTGCTTCTTGAAGAGATATCGAATGGCTGCATGGTCTGTATAGACTATAGTTTTAGAAAGAACAAGATAAGAACGGAATTTATCAAAAGCAAATACCACAGCTAGTAACTCTTTTTCAGTTGTTGTGTAATTTTCTTGTGCATCATTAAGTGTTTTACTAGCATAATAGATTGGGTGGAAATGCTTTTCTTTCCTCTGTCCCAAGACAGCTCCAACTGCAAAGTCACTGGCATCACACATGATTTCGAAAGGAAATTTCCAATCAGGCGCTATCATGATAGGTGCATTGACTAGCATTTCCTTTAGGGTTAGAAATGCTTGATTGCAATCCTTGTCAAAGATGAAAGGAGCATCTTTTTCAAGTAACTTCGTTAGAGGCCTTGAGATTTTTGAAAAGTCTTTGATAAATCGCCTATAAAATCCGGCATGCCCTAAGAAACTTCTGATAGCCCGTACGGAGGATGGAGGTGATAATCTAGAAATGGTATCTATTTTGGCTCGATCTACCTCCATTCCTTAGCTTGAGATTTTGTGACCGAGTACTATTCCCTCCGTTACCATGAAATGGCATTTTTCCCAATTAAGGGCGATGTTAGTTTCCTCACATCGGGATAGCATTCGTTCAAGATTATCGAGGCATTGGTCATATGAATCCCCAAAGATAGAAAAGTCGTCCATAAAGACTTCCATTGTCTTTTCTATCATGTCATGGAAAATGGCTACCATGCAACGTTGGAATGTTGCTGGGGCATTGCATAGACCAAACGGCATGCGTCGATAAGCAAAAGTTCCATAGGGACATGTGAAAGTTGTCTTTTCTTGGTCTTCGGGTGCTATCGGAATTTGAAAGTAACCTGAAAAACCATCCAAGAAACAGTAAAATTTATGACCGGATAATCTTTTTAACATTTGATCAATGAAGGGTAAAGGAAAGTGATCCTTTCTTGTTGCTTCATTTAATCGTCTATAATCTATACATACCCTCCATCCTGTGACGGCTCTCGTTGGTATTAGTTCATTCTTTTCATTAGTTATTACCGTCATGCCTCCTTTCTTTGGAACTACTTGGACGGGACTTACCCAAGGACTATCTGAGATAGGATAGATAAGTCCGGCGTCAAGTAGCTTGATGACTTCGTTTTTAACCACTTCTTGAACATTTGGATTTACTCGACGTTGTGGTTGTATGACCGATTTGTAGTCATCATTCATCAAAATTTTGTGTGTGCACATAGAAGGACTAATTCCTTTTATGTCTACAAGTTTCCAAGCTATTGCATTTTTGTGTTTTTTCAAAAGATTAATTAATTTTTCTTTTTCTAAGTTATCTAATTTAGATGAAATAATTACAGGTAACTTACCATCTTTGTCTAGAAAAGCATATTCCAAACCTTTTGGAAGTTCTTTGAGCTCAAGTGGTGGGTCTTTAGGAGACTCCTTATTTGGTTGCTCGTTTCGATCAAGAACTTTAAAAGTTTGTTCTATGGCGACCTCTTCTTCAACAAAGTGGTCAATCTCTTCACTTGTATCGGGTGGTTCATCTTCATCTTCAATTAGGGGGTCATTATTGCCGAATGGATATTTCATTGATCGTTCGAGATCGACACTTCTTTTAAATGCCCCTAATTGAAGAGGTAGATTATTGAACTTCCGGTTTTTCAAAGCTTCGTGAGTTTTTACAAATGGTCGTCCCAACACTAGAGGAGAGTCATCGAGGATGACGAAGTCGGTTGGGATTACCATTTGATTTGTTTGAACCAAGACATCTTCAACTATACCGATTGATTTTATTACTTTCCGATTGGATAGAAAAATGGGTATTTGAAGTGGAGAAAAATCACTAATACTTAATTTTTCGAAAATGTAGTTAGGCATTATGTTAACACAAAGATCTTTATCGATTGTGACATTACTAATAAACGAATTTTGAAAGAAACATGGAACCGGTGTAATATTCATTTCAAATGGGTCTTCTTTTATTAGTGAAGTTTGATCATTAGTTAACTTAACACTTACCGTTTCGTCAATTTTAGTGTTAGTGTTTAACTCTTTTAAAAACTTAGCATGAGTGGGTACTAAACAATGATTTTCGAAAGAAGGTGTCAAGAGATTAATTTCTTCAAAATTAGACTCTTCTTGGATTTTAACGTTGTCGGACTCACCTTTTTCGTTGTTTAACTCATGTGTCGGTTTTTCACTTATTTGTTCTTCCATTTTTACATTTTCAGTTATCTCTTCTTTTTTTAATTCTTCTCTTGCGCGGGACTCCTCTTCCCTTGTGCGAGCTTCTTTTATACATCGATCGATAACTCTAATGTGTTCTAATATCCTATCGGTCACTTCGGTTATAGAAAAAGAATCATTATTTTCTAAGCTTGAATCCGGTTGTTCGACCCTTTGTTCCTCATAATACCCATATGAAGTTGATGGTTCACACCATTGTCCTTCATTGTAAGCATATGATGGATAAGGTTCGTAATTTTGTTCTTCATAATACTCATATGAGGTGGGTTGTTCACGCCATGGTTCCTCATAATAAGCATATGAAGGTGGTTGCTCATATCTTGGTTCCTCAAAGTATGAGTAAGAAGGCTCATACCTTGGTTCATCAAAATATGAGTATGAGGGAGGAGGTTCATACCTTTGGTCTTCAAAGGATGTGTATGAAGTTGATGGCTCGTACCTGGGCTCCTCATAGTAGGTGTATGAATTGGATGGTTGATATGAGTGATTATTTTGAATCGAACGTGCATTACGACAATTAGTGCAATAATTACCCCTATAATCATCCTCCTCATAGGTGTAGTTGTAACCTCCTGAGTATTGATCCATAAGAATCACTCAGCAGACCACAACTAAGTCTCAAGATCAGAAAACAAAAATAAAAACGGAAACAGAAGCTGGACACGGCCCCGTGTTCAGTAAGCACGGCCCCGTGTTCAGAATCTGTATCTGGGCGTTTTAATTAAATTTACTGATTTCGTTGAGCACGGGGCGTGTTCAGTGAGCACGGCCCGTGTTCAAGTTACTGTTACTGGGTGTTTTTATGAAAATGCTGGACACGGCCCCGTGTTCAGTGAACACGGCCCCGTGTACAGGTTACTGTAAATGCAAATCTAAACTAAAATGCAGAAAAAAATGCGCACGTTTAAATTTTTTTTTTTGAAAAACTGATTAGGCCGTCGATTTTAAGCTTTCTTAAAATCCTTGTGTCCCGGGCAGCGGCGCAAAAAACTTGATGTGCGATAAAGTGTTATATATATTAGGTGTATATTTTAAGCCCTTTTTAACACTTATTTTAGCCAAGTTTTAAATTTATAAAACACAATATTTCACTAACACTAAACACACATATGGGCAAGTGCACCCATCGTTGAGTGTAGTATAGCGTTGGTAAGATACCGAGGTCGTCCAAGGACACAAGAGCTTTTAGTACCGGTTTATCCTCAACGTCTAATCAAAATAAAAGTTTAGAAAAATGTTTTAAGCTAAGAAAAATAAAAACTAACTAAAATGCTGAAAATAAAAATAAAATAAAAACAGATAGACAAGATGAATCACTTGGTTCCGACTCGTATCCAGTATAACCTTTGATTATTTCCGCACTTTTGCACATAATTAAGAGATTATCTTAGTTATTGTAGTAGGCCCCTCTTTTGAAGGTGACGTTACCCTCACCCTAGTAGTTTGAGTCAGCAAGGATACAATCCTAAAAGGGTGGATTATTAGAAGATAATGAATTAAGTTATTAATGCAGTATTGTGGTAGGCCCCGCTTTTGGCGGTGACGTTACCCTCGGCTAAGTAGTCTGAGTCAGCAGGGATACAGTCCTAAATAGCCGGGTTATAGTATTAATAGTAGTTAACTTATGAGGGGATCAAAGAGTTTGGACCCCCGCCATCCAATACCGTGAAGCATTGAAGGAGGTCCTACTAAATTTGACCCAGGTCCATTGCAGGACCTCTAAACGCTGAACAATGGCAAGACCTTTACCAAACCGTTCCCTTAACCCCCGACCAGGTAGCCAACATACCTCCATATAGACCGTGGAGATATGAGTGGTGAAAATCCTTTATTTTATATAGACAGTAAAATAATGCCAAGACACCACGGACAAACGATAAGGAAAGATCACTTTCAACATAAGTAACTAGTTATTAAAGTCATTAATACAAAACCAAATAAAAAGTGCAAAAGATTAGAAATAAAAAGTATTATACTAGACACTTTGTCTTCACCAAGTGATGTAAGAGACTTAGGCAAACATGGCCTTGATTGTCAAGAACTCTTACGATCAATCTTGGATCCCGAGACGACTCACACACTCTACGATGGACAATGGATGATGGTGGTGGATGATGGTGTTGTGATGGTGGTGGGTGGTGGATGAAGTGTGAGAGAGGTGGTGTGCCAAGGGATGAGTTGAAATGAATCCAAGCACTACTATTTATAGGCTGAACAGAGAGCTGGGCACGGCCCCGTGTAATTCGCAATTACAATAAATGCGCCTGCTGTACTTTCGACACGCCCCCGTGTCCGCTGGGCACGGCCCGTGGTGGGCAATAGAAGCTTCTATAGGTTTGTCTTTTCTGCTGCTTCTTGGGCACGGCCCCGTGCTGGCTGAGCACGGGGCGTGTTCAGTCTTCTGACTTCTCTATTTTGCTTTGGAAGGTGCCGTTGAGGGGTCGGGCAGTCCACTAATGTTCCTTTTCTTGTATTTATGTTGGGTTTAGCTGTCTTTTTGCTTCTTTTGCGTTTTTGAGCTCATTTAATCCTGAAAATACAAAAGGAAGACAAAAACACTCTTTTTCCAATATTAGTACTTAAAAAGGGTTAGTTTTATACCTTATTTGATGTAATTTATATGTTGTATTTTACACACATCAAACATCACATGTTTACAAGACTTTATGCAACATCTCATAACCTTTTATAATGTTATTTAACCCATTAAATAACAAAATAAAATATTCACTCAAAATAAATTATGCATATAATTTATTAGTTTTTCAAGTGCAATTATTTAGAAAACCAATTTCTAACTTATTTAGAAAACCAATTTCTAAATATTCTAAGTGTTAATATTTATTTATTTGATCATATCATAAATAAATATTATAGGTGTTTGTCTAGCTTGTTATTGGGTATGACCCGACTTGGATCATAACATACTAGCCACATCAATTTAATATGTGTCTTGGGCATACAGAGTCCAACAATCTCCCACTTGCACAAGATTCATAGAAGATTGATGCAAGTAGCAAATACCGCCTAACAACGGTTTACTACTGTCGCAACCCCCGATCCCTTATCTGTCCTGGGAACGGGCGGACGCGAACTCAGAGTTTCGGTGGTATCAGCTTGTTAATTTGGCAGCGAAAATTACATCAGGACCGTAGTTAGGAAATGTTTATCAGAGTAAAACCACCATATTTAATATTAATAATCACATGGGCAAAACCCAAGTTTCTTATTACAATACGTTTATAGGGATAAACCCTATTTTATTGAATTTAAAACATCATCTTTTAGGTAACTTTTATAGCCACATTTTTCCCAAGCCTTCAGTGCTTTCCAGCTGGCTTTTTACTAATTGGCTGTCACATTGTGTTACCTGAAACGCGTTTTAAAAACATTTGTCAGTGGGAAATACTGGTGAGTGAATCCCAGTTTAATCAAGAACATTTTATTAATTAAAACAGTATTGAGAGCGATCACATTGTTTATTTCTACACAATTACTCATTCAGTACTGTCAATCCTGACTTGTGGGTCATATTACACATTGGCTAACTCGTTGTCCAATGGTAACGTGCTGTCATCCCCGACTTACTACTCGCGGTAGTAAATTTTGTATACAAAACCCCAACATACCGGCAGTAATTGAAGAACTACAAAGACTCAATCACCGCTTAATCGCATTGTAAAACATTTAAGGTTTTGTAAAATATTACAAAAAGGTTAACAAAAAGAGGATAAACTCACATTGCTATCTTAGACTTCGTGTAAGGGTTTCCTGGATATAATCTATAATTTATACAAATATACATTGGTTAGTATCATAACCCTTTGAAAATATTAATGATACCCTCCCCGAGACGGCATTCCAACAACTACGTCGGGCAAAACCACGACAATTGTTACGGAACCTTAAATCAATCGGGCAGCGTATCTATTACGAAACTGGGGTTATAATACTTACAATGGGGCTGAATCTTGCTAATTAGGGGGTATAATACCAGCTTTCTATGCCTAATATTTCAGAATTTGAGATACAGAAACGTTTGTGAACGAATTGAAATGAAATCCGATGTGTTCTATTTATAGGTGCTGAATTTGGGTCTCACGCGGCCCGCGTAAAGGATAAGGGGGGGGGGGGGGGTTACGCGGCCCGCGTCGTAGCCGGGTAGGGTTTAGGTGATCCGGGTCATCGCCTAGACTCGCCACGATGTCGACACGTATCGGCCTCTGGTGTTGCTGCGTTGTTGATCTTACGCGGCCCGCGTTAGCTTAAACGAGGTCTTATGCGGCCCGCCTTAACTTAAGAAATCAACGAAGTCAGTTTTGAGCCTTGATACCGCCCGCGTGAAGGTTGAGGTGGGTCCTACACGGCCCGCCTCAGCTTAAAAATCAGATTTTAAATTTTATTTTTAATGCTATATTGTATTTCGGGCTCGGTTTTCACATACGAGGTGTATTTAAAGACATAATGGGATATTTAAAATATACTGGGGTGTCGGAAATATTATGAGAGTGTTGGTTTTACTGAGGGTTGTTACATCCTCCCCACCTTGTTTTAGAGCTCGTCCTCGAGATCTACTGGAATAAGTGCGGATATTTTCTTTGCATTTCAGATTCGAGTTCCCATGTGTACTCAGGTCCTCTTTTGGAGTCCCACTTCACTTTGACCAAAACTAGTCTCTTATGCTTGAGGTTCTTGACTTTCCTGTCTTCAATCTGTAGAGGTCTTTCTATAAACTTGAGTTGTTCATTTACCTCTATATCCTTAAGAGGTACTATTAGTGATTTATCAGCTAAGCATTTCTTGAGATTAGATACATGAAACACATCATGTATTCCTGCCATTTCCTCTGGCAGTTGTAGCTGATAGGCTACAGGTCCTATTTTTCTAATAATTTCAAAAGGTCCAATATACCTGGGACTTAGCTTTCCCTGTTTGATAAATCTTACTATTCCTTTCCAAGGAGAGACTTTTAACAATACTTTATCTCCTGTTTGAAATTCCAATGGCTTGCGTCGGTTATCAGCATAACTCTTCTGTCGGTCATGTGCTGCTTTCAGTCGTTCTTTGACTTGAATAATCTTGTCAGTTGTTTCTTGCACTATCTCGGGTCCAGATAGTTGCTTTTCCCCAATTTCTGCCCAACAAACTGGGGTTCGGCATTTTCGTCCATAAAGTGCTTCGAATGGTGCAACATTGATACTTGTGTGATAACTATTATTATAAGAAAATTCTATTAACGGTAAGTGAACGTCCCAATTACCTCCGAAATCAATTACACAGGCTCTAAGCATGTCCTCCATTGTCTGAATTGTTCTTTCGCTTTGTCCATCCGTTTGAGGATGATAAGCTGTGCTCAATTTTAACTTGGTTCCCATTGCCTTTTGGAAACTTGACCACAAATGAGAGGTAAATCGACTATCCCTATCAGAAACAATTGATAAAGGAATTCCATGTAAAGAAACAATTTCATTTACATATAATTTGGCTAACTGTTCCATACTGAAAGTTTCCTTCATTGGTAAGAAATGGGCTGACTTGGTTAGTCTATCTACAATCACCCAGATTGTATCATTTCCTTTCTTTGTTTTGGGTAATTTAGTAACAAAATCCATTGTTATCAATTCCCATTTCCACACTGGCATTTCTAACCGTTGTAGCAATCCTGAGGGTTTCTGGTGTTCAGCTTTAACTTGTGAACAAGTTAAACATTTAGAGACATAGGCTGCTATGTCCTTTTTCATTCCTATCCACCAGAAATTCTTTCTTAAATCTTGATACATCTTGTCATTTCCTGGATGCATCGTATACTTAGACTTATGGGCTTCTTCTAATATACGATGACGTAGGTTTCCTAATTTAGGTATCCACATTCTCTTTTCATGGAATCTCCAAATTCCATCTGTTCCTTGTTCTAATTCTTTTAGCATACCTTTTTATTTTTCAGTATCATCCTTGATTACTGATTCTTGTGCTTTTCTTATCTGATCTTTTAAATCTACTTGTAGATTTAATTTAAGAGAACGTACCATTTTTGGCTTTTCATGATACTTTCGGCTTAAAGCATCTGCCACTACATTTGTTTTTCCTTCATGAAACTGGATATCACAATCATAATCACTGAGCATCTCCATCCAGCGTCTTTGTCTCATATTCAACTCCTTTTGCTTGAAAATATACCTTAAACTCTTATGATCAGTGAATATGGTAAACTTACTACCATAAAGGTAATGTCTCCAAATCTTAAGAGCAAAAATTATAGCTCCTAACTCTAAATCATGGATTGAATAATTCTCTTCATGATTCTTAAGTTGTGTAGATGCGTAAGCTATAACCTTTTGTCGTTGCATCAATACACATCCATAACCTAATTTGGAAGCGTCACAATAGACTACAAAATCTTCAGTTAACGCTAATATGGGTGTATTAGTTAATCTTTGCTTAAGGATTCTAAATGCTTCTTCTTGTTTTAATCCCCCTTCAAACTTAACAGATTTACAGGTTAGCTTAGTTAAAGGAATGGCTATTCTAGAAAAATCTTGAATAAATCTTCTATAATAACCAGCTAATCCTAAGAAACTTCTAACCTCGGTTGGTGACTCAGGGTTTTTCCATTTAGTTATTGCCTCGATCTTTGTTGGATCTACATGAATTCCTTCATGATTGACTAGGTGTCCAAGAAATTGTACCTGTTCTAACCAAAACTCGCATTTTGAAAATTTAGCGTAAAGCTTTTCTTTTCTTAATAGACTTAAAAGTGCGTGCAAATGCTTTGCATGATCATCCATATTTTTAGAATATATGAGAATATCATCTATAAAAACAATTATGAATTTATCCAAATATGGCTTACATATTCGGTTCATCATGTCCATAAATGCAGCTGGGGCATTGGTTAAGCTGAATGGCATGACAGTAAATTCATAATGGCCATACCTTGTTCTAAATGCGGTTTTAGGAATGTCCTCTTCCTGTACCTTTAATTGATGATATCCTGACCTTAAATCGATTTTAGAGAAAAATCGAGCTCCTTGCAGTTGATCGAACAAATCATCGATTCTCGGTAATGGGTACCGGTTCTTAATTGTGACCTTGTTTAATTCACGGTAATCAATGCACATACGCATTGATCTGTCCTTCTTTTTAACAAACAGTATCGTCGCTCCCCATGGTGACGAACTTGGCTGTATGAATCCTTTTTCTAGCAATTCGTCCAATTGTTTCTTTAATTCTTGCATTTCTGCGGGTGCCAAACGGTAAGGTGCTTTGGCAATCGGTGCTGTTCCTGGTATTAAATGGATTCTGAATTCAACTTCTCTATCTGGTGGTTGCCCTGACAATTCTTCTGGAAATACATCTGAAAACTGAGATACTACGGGAATATCTTTTAAATCCTTTCCTATAGTGTTAGTGATTATAGAAATCAAATACACTAATGACCCTTTTCTTATATAACTTGCAGTTTTCATCACAGAGATGAATTTTATGGATCTAGATGGTTTATCTCCTTTAATTGTGATCGTTTTACCTATTGGTGAATTTACTTGAATTGACTTTTGATCACATAAAACACTGGCTTTATTGGCTATTAACCAATCCATTCCTAATACAACATCAAATCCTGCTAGATTCATGGGATAAAGATTTGCAATAAATTTCTGATTTAAAATTTCTATGCTTGCTCCCTGCAAGATTTCAGAAATCCTAACAGTTTCTCCATTAGCTGTCTCTACTAAACATTCTTGTGGTAGTTTAGTTAATGACTGATTTAGAAATTTGCAAAATGATGTATTAATAAAACTTTGGTTTGCACCAGAGTCAAATAATACTTTAGCAAAAACATCATTAACTAAAAACGTACCAGCTATAACATCTGGAATCAACTTGGCTTCATCTGCAGTCAGAAGAAATGCTCTAGCATTTTGAGTATTCTTGTTGTTTGTAGCTGGAGCTAATTTCGGGCAATTAAGCTTGATATGACCTTGTTCTCCGCAGTTGTAACATATCCTGTTATTAGCTTTCTTTCTGCAATTTTCCTCCTTGTGTCCCGATATTTTGCAAAGGTTACAGTATATGGAGCATCTTCCTGAATGCTTTCTTTTGCAATTTTTACAGTAAGGTGCAGAGGTAGAACCTATATTTCTCCCACGGTTAGAATTTCCAGAACGAAATTCTTGTGTGAGTTTCTGGGTTAGGTTCCTCCTTTGATCCTCTTCTCGGGTACGAATTAACTAGTATGTCAAGATATTTGCTAGTTCTACAACCTCTTCCATAGTTTGAGGTCTAGCTGCCTTGACTGCGTGTCTAATCTCTCCAATTAATCCCCAAATATAACGGGAGATTAATACTGGTTCTGGTGAAGCAAGAGTTGGCACTATTCTAGCATATTCGAAGAATAATTTAGTGTATCCCTTACTATCTACACCAGTCATCCTAAGGTTTAGGAATTTGTTTGCTATCTGTTCCTTCTCATTGGGTGGGCAAAATTTCCTTTCTACCTTGTTCTTAAATTCTTCCCATTCCATATTGTAGGTTCTATCACTTCCTCTTGATTGGAGAATAGTGTTCCACCATTCTAGTGCTGAATTCTTAAACAAATTAGAAGCAAACAGTATCTTATCTTCTTCAGCACACTTGCTTATTCTTAAGACTGCCTCAGTTTTCTTTATCCAGCGTATAGTTGCAATAGCCCCTTCATTGCCCGAGAATTCCATTGGTTTACAAGACCAGAATTCTTTATAAGAACAACCGTAAGACACGGTTCTTCTCCTTTTGGGAATGGGTAATTGAAGTAAAGGTCCATTGTTTACACTGTTTTCAGGTTTGATGGGTCGCTTACTGCTATGCTTACTTTTATTATTCGCTTCTTGAATAGTTTGAATAATAAATGGCATGGCATCTATGATTCCTTGTGCCACTATATGTTGAACAACACTATTATCCATTTGGTTTCCATTGTTATTGATGCTTGGATTCTCATTAACCACGTTAATGTTACTCTGGTTATTATTATTCAGATTTCCTTGATTTTCTTCATCGGCCATCTGAATTTTAAACATTTACCCCATATTAATATCACAAGATAATATTTAATATAGTTAATCACATGATACGCAATCTAGCCAAAAACGTCGATCATTTCGACTTTTACTCTATTTTCATATACTATTATGCATCTATTACATTCTAGTACTGAATTAAAAATTACAATACCAACAGAAATAGAATCACATTAATAGTAATAGGCATCCGTACACACATATTTTATTTTATTATATTATATTATTACCATTTCCTCTATCACATCACGGATATGGATTTATCCAAAAATCCATATTGCGCTCATCGTATTTCCATACGAGACGCTCTCCCACCTGTCTCATTCTCTCACTGCTTTCTAAAATTTCCTCCCCAAAAGTCCTAAGTTCTTGCACGTTTTCTGCACTCATTGGGGGTGCAGGTGCTAGGACTGGGTTCGGAATCTGGGGTGCGGGTTCCTGATATGGGGGTGAAAGTGCCTGAAATCGGTAAGGATCTTCTAAGATCTCCAAAATATATTCATCGTGGTAATAAGGATCTAAAGGGTCCATACCTGGATAGGCTCCTATGTTCTGTATAGGTGTGTCTTCATGGATCGGGTAACATTGCACATAGTCCCTAACGTCATCCCACCAGGGATCGTAATTTGGGTCTAGGGGATTTGGTGCTGGTACCCTAGGGATTTCCTCTGGGTTGAAGTCATGCATCTCTACTTGGTTTTCAGGGTTTTCTATCTCCATGGGTTGGTCAGGGATTTGCAATTGTGGTTGGGGTGCTATTGTTTACTCCAGATTAGGGTCAGCAGTAGTTGTGGCTAGGATATGGAAATTGGCTAGGCTTCTATTAAGCATATCCTGTGTATGGGCATCTGTCTTTCGCTTAGCAGCTGCTAAAACTCTTTGTTGTTGCAATTTTCGCAATCTTTTCCTACGTGCAAAGGCTTCCTTACTGAACCATCCTCGTTTCTTATGAGGGAGTGGCTCTTCTGACTGAGCTTTAAAAGCAAACATTCCTTCTTCCTGATCAGCAAAATACCCAAAAAGGCCAGGCTGTGAAGAGGTACCTTCACTCCTAGGTGAATCAGACAACTGATGACACATGTCTGAGGGTCCTTGATCACTCATACTGTAAACTAACAAATAGTCAAATAACACATAACAAATAAATACAGTTATGCACGTATTTCAGTAATTTATTTCCTAACACAAAGTTTAGAATTTAAGTGTCAGCAGAACACTTATATGGCTTAGACCAGTGGCTAGGCTCTGATACCACCTTCTGTCGCAACCCCCGATCCCTTATCTGTCCCGGGAACGGGCGGACGCGAACTCAGAGTTTCGGTGGTATCAGCTTGTTAATTTGGCAGCGGAAATTACATCAGGACCGTAGTTAGGAAATGTTTATCAGAGTAAAGCCACCATATTTAATATTAATAATCACATGGGCAAAACCCAAGTCTCTTATTACTATACGTTTATAGGGATAAACCCTATTTTATTGAATATAAAACATCATCTTTTAGGTAACTTTTATAGCCACATTTTTCCCAAGCCTTCAGTGCTTTACAGCTGGCTTTTTACTAATTGGCTGCCACATTGTGTTACCTGAAACGCGTTTTAAAAACATTTGTCAGTGGGAAATACTGGTGAGTGAATCCCAGTTTAATCAAGAACATTTTATTAATTAAAACAGTATTGAGAGCGTTCACATTGTTTATTTCTACACAATTACTCATTCAGTACTGTCAATCCTGACTTGTAGGTCATATTACACATTGGCTAACTCGTTGTCCAATGGTAACGTACTGTCATCCCTGACTTACTACTCGCGGTAGTAAATTTTGTATACAAAACCCCAACATACCGGCAGTAATTGAAGAACTACAAAGACTCAATCACCGCTTAATCGCATTGTAAAACATTTAAGCTTTTGTAAAATATTACAAAAAGGTTAACAAAAAGAGGATAAACTCACATTGCTATCTTAGACTTCGCGTAAGGGTTTCCTGGATATAATCTATAATTTATACAAATGTACATTGGTTAGTATCATAACCCTTTGAAAATATTAATGATACCCTCCCCGAGACGGCATTCCAACAACTACATCGGGCAGAACCACGACAGTTGTTACGGAACCCTAAATCAATCGGGCAGCGTATCTATTACGAAACTGGGGTTATAATACTTACAATGGGGCAGAACCTTGCTAATTAGGAGGTATAATACCAGCTTTCTATGCCTAATATTTTAGAATTTGAGATACAGAAACGTTTGTGAACGAATTGAAATGAAATCCGATGCGTTCTATTTATAGGTGCTGAATTTGGGTCTCACGCGGCCCTCGTAAAGGATAAGGGGGGGGGGGTTACGCGGCCCGCGTCGTAGCCGGGTAGGGTTTAGGTGATCCGGGTCATCGCCTAGACTCGCCACGATGTCGACACGTGTCGGCCTCTGGTGTTGCTGCGTTGTTGATCTTACGCGGCCCGCGTTAGCTTAAACGAGGTCTAACGCAGCCCGCCTTAACTTAAGAAATCAACGAAGTCAGTTTTGAGCCTTGATACCGCCCGCGTGAAGGTTGAGGTGGGTCCTACGCGGCCCGCCTCAGCTTAAAAATCAGATTTTAAATTTTATTTTTAATGCTATATTGTATCTCGGGCTCGGTTTTCACATACGGGGTGTATTTAAAGACATAATGGGATATATAAAATATACTGTCGGAAATATTATGAGAGTGTCAGTTTTACTGAGGGTTGTTACAACTACCCCTAATACGTATGACGAAGTGCCATTCAATAACATCATCCCCTTCAAGTCTCTTACTTGAACACGATTTAGGTGAATCAGTCATTTATCCTTTTGTTGCAGATGTCATGTCAAATCCAGAGACATAGTGTGATCATTCTCTATTGATTTAACTTTAGCAGGCCTTAGACATCTTACTCTCAACGAATAAGAGGAACAAATCCCTTCTTGACTACATACGTCTCTCACAATCACCTTGTACCATACCTGAGCTTAACCTTATGTACTGCCTTATTACAGACAGCGAAGAACTAGGTCAAGGTATAATATTTGGTGAATATCAAGACCCAATATGTATCTCAGCTCAGAGGATACTATGATATTCACCTTTACTCAAATTACTTATGATCAATCACAAATGATTCCATGCAGTAACATTTGAGAGCGGGTCAGTCCAATATTTGTATCCCACAAATATCTATGAACCTTGGCAGCAACAGTTTGCTCTATATTCATACCTCATGAATATCCACCAATCTAAGTTCATAATTGTCTTACATTCATATTTGTTTCCACAAGTATGATCAACTACGGACATTTAGAATAAGTAACTTATTCATGGATTTAAACATGCTAAAATGGAACATAACTCAAAATACCATAAAGTGTCATAATAACAATTGTTCCAATATCCAAATACAAAATAGATCAAATCCAATCACTAGAATATCGAAGTCCTAAGGCACAAGTATGACCCTTCATGCTTTGTCCGTTCAAGTAGCTTCGTGAGTGGATCCGTAATATTTTGATCGGTGTGAACTTTGCTAATACATATCTTTCCTTTTTCAACTTCATCCCTGATGTAGTTGAAACTCCGTTCAATGTGCCTAGTCTTTTGATGTGCACGAGGTTCCTTGATTTGAGCTATCGCACCCTCGTTATTACAAAATATCTCTAGGGGGTCTTGAATGGTAGGGACTACCCCTAGATCAGCAATAATTCAAATGGCAGATCCATATGAATCATCTAGATCAATGAAGCGGCGATGTATTCTGATTCTGTAGTGGACAATGCTACCCCGATTGTGATCGAGAATCATCTCGATCATTTTGGAAACTCGTATCCGTGTAACCCTTTACAACGAGTTTCGAAACTCGCATCCCTTTAACCCTTTACAACGAGTTCCTCTTCACCAGATCCATATATTAGAAACATATCCTTATTCCTTCTAAGGTATTTCAATATACTTTTAACAGTCATCCAATGACCGTTACTTGGATTTCACTGGTATCTTCTCGTCATGCTTAAAGCGAATGACAATCTGGTCTAGTGCATATCATTGCATACATAATGGATCCTATAGCCGATGCATATGGGATTCCTTTCATTCTTTCTTTCTCATCTTTTGAGCTTGGACATTGAGACGTACTCAATATTGTCCCCTCTTGAATAGGTACCAAACCTTTCATAGAGTTCTCCATCTTGAACCTTTTCAAGACTTTGTCAATGTATGCACTTTGGTTTACACCTATCAAGTGCCTTGATCTATCCCTATAGATCTTTATTCTCAAAATATAGGCGGCTTCTCCAAGATCTTTAATGGAAAAACAACTTCCAAGCCAGGTTTTTACACCTTCATGGTTGGAATATCATTTCCAAATAGTAGAATGTCATCGACATACAATACTAAGAAAGTGATGGTGCTCCCACTAGCCTTCTTATATACACAAGCTTCATCAGCGTTCTTGATGAATCCAAAATTCCTAATTTCTTCATCAAAACGGTGATTCCAACTTCTCGATGCTTGTTTCAATCCACATATTGATT
This sequence comes from Helianthus tuberosus, assembly GCA_030545235.1. Lineage (NCBI taxonomy): Eukaryota > Viridiplantae > Streptophyta > Magnoliopsida > Asterales > Asteraceae > Helianthus > Helianthus tuberosus. Next base: position 136,421,640 of record CM060371.1, on the reverse strand, counting down.
TCTTTAACTTGCATACTTTGTCAGAATGTTTTGGATCGACAAAACCTTCAGGCTGAACCATATAGACATCTTCCTTAAGATATCCACTAAGGAAAACGTTTTGACATCCATTTGCCAAATCTCATAATCATATTATGCAGGTATGGCAAATAATATCCTAATTGACTTTAGCATCGCCACAGGAGAGAAGGTCCCTGTCACACCCCGACCACGTTAAAACAACAAACCACGGCGGAAACGTCGGGGAGTGTCATAACAGAATCATTGTTTCACAACACATGGATTGAAGTTTTGTTTTATTAAATTAAGTTTATTACATTGTATTGAAATCAAAAGCAAAACATGAACAAATTGTCTTTCATTTTTATTTAGTTACTAAGGCCTCGTCCATTCCTATGTGAGCATGCATCATAAACATCATCAAATCATCAAACAATGGTACCTGAAACATATGTGAAAATACGTCAGCATAAAAATGCCGGCGAGTACAAAGGATTTGTGAGTGTGTCAGATTCATGGCTTTTAGTACATGTTGCAATACCTCGTCCAACTACGAGAGTTGACGAGTGTGTACCTTGAAAACAAAAGAGTTCGATATTGCAATACGTTTTTATCAGCTTTACAAGTTGATATATGTGTAAACCAAAACCCTTGTAGCCATGAATCTTGACTGAAAACATTTGTCTTTGTAAACCAAGTAGTAAATCGTTGTTGAAAGTAAACATTATATTGTTTATATCGTTAAGAAAGCCTTGTAGTGTATCTTCGTTTTGAAAACATTCGTCCAAGTGATCTAGATAACGCAACGACATGTAATGTGTTAAAAGCACTTATATATAGGAAGTACCAGCGGCGTATTCACCATGCTTTTATCACATTACACCCGCCCCGTTACCTAATCACTTACCATAACTCAATCGTTCAATAGTTCAAATAGTTCTGATGGTTCAAATAGTTCACATCGTTCAAATAGTTCCAATGGTTCAAATAGTTCAAATAGTTCACATAGTTCAAATAGTTCCAATGGTTCAAATAGTTCACATAGTTCAAATAGTTCCAATGGTTCAAATAGTTCAAATAGTTCACATAGATCAAATAGTTCCAATGGTTTGTGTTTTAATTGTGAAAACTAACTTTTGGCCGTTTCCTTGAATACATTCAAACCCGTGTGACTCGTCCTAATCGTTCAACTTGTATTAACAAACCATCAAAGGTAAGTTAACAATCATCAGATTCTGTCGTTACCCACGTTACCCCTACAACCGTAGTGAAAGTCCGATAACAGGATTTGTCAGATCCTATGGTATCATAACATCCTATGGTACCATAACTTACTACTGGTCGGCTTGATAATAGTTAATGAATGTCATTCAATTTTCTTTCGACTAACGCCCCAACAAGTTTGTTCATATAATTGAAATCGTTGTGCTTAATATAAACCATAGCATTCGTTTTAGAAAACTTGAAATCGTTTTAGCACATAAGAATCACCCCAAAACAATTGAAAGCGGTAAAAGAGGGGAACTATGTACTCATATGATATTGCAAGGTATCATCGATTAAAGTGGACTAACAAGCTCGGGCAATCAAGGAATCAAGTGGCACCTAGTATCGGATCACTATGTTAATATATCGACACCTAAATCGGAAGATCGGGTAGAATGAGGTCTCGTAAACCAAATGAGTGTTGGAACTCATGTGATATGGTTTAACAAAGCCTACATTTTAAATCGGAACCTATCCTAAGCGCTTACGACCCATCGCGATGCGTTAAGGTAGTCTACGCTACTTTAAAGCGTCGTTCGCGTGAAAGCGCTTTCGAGACACCTAACAAGTCCTATGACAAGTATTATATGCCCTAACATGTTTAAATATGTTGCATAATCAGTTTAAGTTACAAAATTTAAGTTACATATGCTTAAATTCAAATTATGCATGAAAAGGGCATTTTGGTCATTTACCAAAGGCATATAAACTACCTATCATACAACTAATTAAACTAAGTGACCATAAGGTATAACCTCGGAAGGTTGTTCCCTATACAACTATGGTCACAAAATATGCTTGGTCAGATCCTAACGATCGACCAAATGGGTCGGGTTCGAAAGTCTAAGCGGTTGTCAAGACCGCTTGACTTACGACCCTATACAAGCACTATACTAAAAGTGATGAGTTAAACATGTTAAAACATGTTTAACTAAGTTAGAAAACAGGTTTGATATCAAAACAACGTGTTTTGATACCCGAAAATAGCTTCGTCACAAAATGCGCATTTATCGGCATTTTGACCGAAACTTTGACTCGTCACTTCGACTAATCAATGTGGTAATCAGTAGGTATAGTCACAAGGGACTATAACCATCATGATTACACTCACGTTGAACTTTGACTTGACCAATTCACGGTTAAAGCAGAAAGTCAAACACTGCTTGACCTTCATGCTTGAAAAGCATAAACAAGCATGAAAAAAAGCTAATAAAACGTCCAAGCTAGGAAGAATTGAACTAAAATACTCAGGTATGAAGCCTTAGCTTCAACTTAGAGCAGATTAGATCAATTTGAGCAAGGAACAAGAATGAAACTTGATGGGTATTTATAGGAAACTTTGAATTCACAAGATCATTACATGTGTTTTTGCAAGGATCAAGGCTTAATCTCAACCATACACATGTTACCCATAGATTAGAATACAAGGGGAGCAAAAAAACAAGCCAATGGTATGCTAAATCAGGGATTAAAATCATGAGAATAGGTTGTTTTAACCAGATTCAATGTTTCTATCTGATCTATCAGTTATGGGCCGTGAAGACATAAGCAACAGTCTTCTCCCCAAGCGAGAGACTACAGGCCAGACTTTCAAATTTTGGCAAAACAGGCCCCTGCATGCTATAAACTTGTTTTTCGACGCGTTTAAGCCCCGTTAACCCAATTTCAAGGCTCTACAAAGATTTTAAAGCATAGGGGACTTGAAATGTGCTTGAAAATTTCATGGATGTCTGTTCGTTTGGTCGTACGGCCTCGTTGTTCGATTAATTACGACGAAGCACGAACGGACGCGAAAAACGATCCAAATTACGCGACGAATCGTATTTTAGCATTCCAATCACTAAAATAAAATATTTTAATGATTACAAAAATTTTTGGATGTCCGGATATGTTCAGAACGTAAGATATGCGCGTAAATGCAAACTTAAGCACTTTTTGACGCTTTTAGTCCCTATTGATCAACTAAGCTTATTTCACATAACGAACCCCTCAAAGCCTATTTATAAGCTATGTAAAGGATATTTAGGGTATGTTTAGCTTATGATCATGTTCCGGAATGTTTGTTACTATATGAATCGGCATACTTTCGCAGTTTGTCGCAAATAGTCCATGTGATCGAATAAACTTGTTTTTGGCACACCAAACCCTTCAAAACTTATTTCTAAGTTATGTAAAGGTTATTTAAGGTATGTTAAGCCTATTTCACTGTTCCAAAGTGTTTTTTTTGCGTTAAAATGATTAGGTTTACGCATCCGTTTGCGTATAAATTTCCAGAAAGCGATTTAAAGCTTGAAATCGAACAAGAATTGTCATGTGCAAATCTCATGTATTTATACAAATCCCAAGAATGAAACACAAGATTTCATTGGTTTTGTATTTGTATGATGGTCGTAGGGGCACAGATGTCACGGTCTCCCCTACTTTAGGAAATTTCGCCCCCAAATTTATTCGAAGGAGTCTGTCTGTATAGTTGTGTTAAACAATCGTCTTGCAGGGAATCTAGGGCGTTATCTATTTGCATAGAGTAACCCATCAAGGATTTCCATGTAAGGCATAACTTTATCGTTCCCTAGTGGGTGCTTCCTTAGATAAAGTAGGAAGTGGGAACGAGAGATTTGATTAATGATAAAGATCAAACTAACCAGTAGTTCTGTGAGTATCCCTTAAGAATCTAACTATTAAGACAGAAAGATCTTGTAAGGATTTGTATTTCATTTCTTCAGTGGATATTCTTCGAAGCGAAAATGAATGGATGATTCATTCTTTCCAATGGATTCTTCATCAGAAGTGGAAATGAAAGATGAATAGGTTATTTATTTCCAATGGATATTCCTTCAAAAGCGGAAATGAATGGATAATTCATTTTCTCCAATGGATACTTTTATCAGAAACGAAAATGCAGGAATGAATAAGCTGTTCATTTCTCAATGGTTATTTCTTCAGAAGCGAAAATGAACGGAAAATTCATTTTCCTCAATGGATGCTTCGTCAAAAGTAGAAATGAAGAATTGCTGAATAAGTTATTCATTTCCCCAATGGATATTTCTTCGGAAGCGAAAATGAATGGATGATTCATTTTCCTCTTCGTCAGAAGTGGAAATGGAAGAATTATTGTAAGGAGTATTCATTTCCCCGATGGATATTTCTTCAGAAGCGAAAATGAATGGATGATTCATTTTCCTCAGTGGTTACTTCGTCAGAAGTGGAAATGAAGGATTATTGAAAAGAGTATTCATTTCCCCGATGGATATTTCTTCAAAAGCGAAAATGAATGGATGATTCATTTTTCCTGAGTGGATACTTCGTCAGAAGTGGAAATGAAGGAATAAATACCGGATTATTCATTCCCCAATGGATATTTCTTTAGAAGCGAAAATGAATGGATAATTCATTTTCCTCAGTGGATACTTCATCAGAAATATCATTAGAAATGAAAATGACAAAATTAATGCATGATTACTCATTCCCTCATTGGATATTTCTTTAGAAGTGAAAATGAATGATCAATTCATTTTTCCTCAGTGGATACTTCACCAGAAACGGAATGAATTTATTCATTTTCCTCAGTGGATATTTTTGCAGAAGCGAAAATGAACGGATAGTTCATTTACCTCAGCGGATACTTCATCAGAAAAGAAAATGAACACGGTTCACGAATAGATTATTCATTTCTCAGTGGATATCTCTTTCAGAAGCGAAAAATGAATAGCTAGTTCATTTTTCCTCAGTGGGTACTTCATCAGAAACGAAAATGAATATAGTTAACTTTTGTTTCTTATTTAAGTTGACACATGACAAAACTTGTTGTGGTTTCTGTATACTGAATTCCATAATTATGTATGCATCCATAATTACGTAATTTCTTGCACAGTCCGCATAGTTTATTTTATAATGTGTAGGGGATAGAATCGGTCAAACAACCTTGTGATAACTTTGACTAGATTACCATAGAGTTTCTTTGATTAGGTCAACACAGAAACACGTAAGCACATAATAGTCACACAATTGTTCACTTGGTTATCAATTCGTTATTAGCTTGTTATTAAATTGTTATTAACTCGTCGTTGATTTGTACACGTGCATTTAAAGTATACCAGGAATCCAATCAATGGACTTCAACTAGCACTTTAAACATCCTCAAGAATTCTATCTACAAAGACAGGATGATCTTATAAGAATTCAGTTTCGTTCTCAATGAATTGTAACATTCGTATTAAAGCATACAAAGAATCCAATTAAGGACTTTGATTTTTTTGCGCTTTAAACATCCACATGGGTCTAACTATGAGGATAGGAAGATCCTATAAGGATTTGGAATTCGTGTAGCGGAAAAAGTTTAGGAACTTTGTACTAGGTATGCTAAGACCACATACGAAGTATAGTGTTTATGAAATCAAGGTGCTAGATATGCTAAGACAACATATGAAGCAAATGGATCCTTGAAATCATTACGCTAAGCATGCTAAGTCAGCATACAAAGCAGGGTGTTCTTGAAAATCGCGTATCACATATGCTAGGGCAACATACGAGCAGATTGTTTTTTTTTGAAAGCTATGCTTGGAATCGTTAAAAATATGTTTTTGAAAAACTTTTGTAATGTTTTTGAAATCATGTACTAGGTATCATAGGAAAATATGTTTATAAAATGATTTAAGAATGATTTTGAAATTATGTATGAGGTTTTTGAAAACATGTATAATCTTTTCGAAATCACATGCTGTGTAAAATATCGTGGAATTAGGAAGATATGATATGTATAACGCGTAAGACCAATTAGGGACTTACGGAAGTACCCTTAGGTATCCAATTAAAGATTTTGTTGGTGCATATGTCTGTCGACTTCGTCTTGTATTGAGTCAAGTATTAGATTAGAAAGATCAGGGCACGAAAAACGAGAAATGTGTTTTAGAGGCTATTTCGCACGAAATGACAAGAAGTCATTTCGCACGAAATGAGGTATGTTTATTTCGCACGAAATGCACTTTTGGCCATTTCGTACGAAATCAGTAGCCTATGTATAGGTGCCTTGTATGTGTCATTTGTAACTTTCCGATTCCAGAGCCGAAGTGCTGCTGAGGTGTCTACTCGCTGTAAAAGCTATTATATCAATCAAAAAGATAATTAAAGTGAATATCAAGCTGTTTCTAATTCGATACGTTAGTTTCCGCCTCTCGTATTGAGAAGAACACCTCTGAACAACTCGTTTCGGTCGTGAAAACGATCCTACAAGTGGTATCAGAGCTCAGGAGGAGGAGTTCTTACCGAATTCAGCTTGATTTCATCTATTTTCTGACTTCTACACCTTCTTTTCAAAATTAAACAAGATTTGACGGTTAAAATGGATTGAATTTCTCACATTATAAGCGAAACAGTGTTTTAATAAAGCCTTGAAAGTATTGGACCAAAATTCAAACTAAAACCTGATCAAATTGACAAAATCATGACCGAAATGATGACATCAACAGCATTTCGCACGGAATAGATCCTTCATTTCACATGGAATAAATCCTTCATTTCGAACGAAATCAGCATATCATGTGAGCTATTTCGTACGAAATCACCATTTCGTACCAAAGTGTTCTCATTTCGTGTGAAAGTCTGTTATTTCGCACGAAATCAGCTGAAATTTGGTTCATTTCGCACGAAATACCTCATTTCGTGTGAAAGTATTTCATTTCGCGCGAAATCATTTTATTTCGTGTAAAAATCTTCATTTCGTGTGAAAGAATCGTCATTTCATACGAATCGTCATTTCGTATGAAATCACCTATTTCGTTTCAAGGAGTCATTTCGTGTGAATCATATCATTTTATGTGAGTTTGTATTGCAGATCATTCCGCACGACAGTGTCATTTCGCACCAAGACCATTTCGTGTGAAAGCTGATTTCGTTTGAAAGTTTCTGAATTTGTGAAACTTGTTATCGAATCATGGAAGAGGAATTTTATAACGCTTTTGCTACTGCCACGAGTACTCCTACTGCCATTGCTCAAAGCATGAACATGGAAAAAGAAATAGGAACTTTGCAAAAACCCCCGAAGCTAATGGGCATTGAGGAGTATTATGGTTGGAAAGATCGGTTTGAAAACTGGGTTCAAGCTAATCATTTGAGATCTTGGGAGTGTATTGAGAAAAAGTATGTCAAACCTCGTACGGATTTGGGTGTAATCAAAACAATTTCTGAACTGACGGATAAAGAACGAGATATGTACAAAGCAGAAAAGATGATGATTAGTTTACTCCAGCAAGCTGTGAAAGAAGACATCTTCATATTGCTCCAACACGACAATACTTCACGTTCAATTTGGGAAGCACTTCGAGTTAAGTTTGAGGGAAGTGAGAAGATGCTCAGGAGTAAGAAATCTTTGCTAAAGAAAGAATTTGACTTGTTTACGAGTTTGCTGGGTGAATCTTCAAAGAAGCTGATTGAAAGATATTGTCATTTAGTGAGATCTATGTCTTTGTTAGAAATAGTCAAAGATCAAGAAGAATGGGTTGATAAGTTAGCTGATGCTTTACCTCAGAAAGAGTGGGGTACATATTTGATGATCTTGAAGAACACTGGAGAGTATGACAAATTGACAATCTCCCAATTCATCGAAAAGATTGAAGGACAAGATCTTGAACAGCAAAAGATTGCAAGGATGAATAATCCAAGTAGTCAACAAGATGTCAAAATGTATTACAAAGGTAGTGTTCAGGATGTTGAAGCAAGTCCGAAGGTCCAAACTGCTTTCAGTGCAGAAAACTCATCTGGATCAGTGAATCAAAGTCCAAATAGTAGCAGTGGATTTTCTTCATATCCAAGTGTTAATCCGAAGGTTTCAACCTCAAGTCATCAGTTCCAAAGTTCAAACAGCAATAATGGTCATGTGTTACATTATAATATCGCGTTGCATCTTCAGAATGGTCAAAGTTTCTCTGAAGAGGTTGCTAGAGGTCACATGTCACTGCTAGCCACTGTGTTAGAATCATATGAGGGATTGGTTGCTGGAAGGATCAGAAATCCTATGCTGACGAAAGAGGATTACGATCAGATAGATGCAGAAAAGATGGAGCTTATGGATATTAAGTGGTTACAGGAAGAGATGATTTCAGGGATGCTAATGTTTCTACTTTAGGTTTTGATAAATCAAAAGTTACTTGTTTTCGATGTAAGGAAAAAGGTCATTTCAAGAGGGAATGTACCAATCGAGAAGCAGGAGGATCACAGAATCCGTTCGGGAATAACGATTATTATCGGAAAGCCATATATCAACAAGTTGCTCATCAACCGTATCAACAACAAGAACCACAAACTGCACATGCTAAGAAAGCAATCGAAGAGTCAAACAAGATAGCTTATTTTGGTATAATTGATCAAGATGATGAAAAAGTAGCAGAAGGTTTTAGTTGGGACAAATACACTCCACCTGATTCAAAGATGGTAGCATTGACTGCACAAATAGTCCAAGAACCAGATTTGTTGAAGGAATGGATGAAAGGGATTGCTAGTGATGAGAATAACAAAGATGGAGAGTCTGTTTCATCAGACGATAGTTCAGAAAAGACAACAATCTTTGATCAATCATTATCTGATGATAGTGATGATGAAGAAGAAACACAAATAAACATTGGAAGAACTTCATTATCTCCTGAAAGTTTTGAATTTTATTTTGCTGATAGATTGGAAAAGCTGAAGGAGAGACGAGCAGCAAAAGAACATAAAAAGATGAAATGTGAAAGTATTGCTCAAAAAGAGAAGTTTGAGCAGAGAAAAGAAGTTAAAGTCGCTGAGAAGATGGTTGAGGCTGAAAAAGTTGTTGAAGCTGAAAAGGTTGTTGAAGCTGAAAAGGTTGTTGAATTTGAAAAGGTGATCGAAGTTGAAAAGATTGTTGAAGTCATTAAGCCGTGTTTGAAGTGTTCAAAATCTTGCAAACAATGTGAAGAAAAAGATGAGAAATTGAGTGAGCAAGATAAGATGAAGGAAAAGTTATTGTTCGATCTTAATTATGTGAAAGAATCGTATGATGTTTTGAACAGAACAGTGAATGGTCTTCAGAAGACAAATTCTGAAAGAGAAGATGCATTAACAATGATGAATGCAGTGATGATGTCACAACAGAAAGCTATCAATTACTACATTGAAGAATGTGCAAAGTTGAAGCAAGAGTTGGAAACTGAAAAGATAGAGAATGAAAGAATCAGACAATTACTGCAAAGTTATTCTAGTTCTGATTATTTGATTGACAGAATTTATCCAACTGTTGCAGGTTTAGAAGTCTTTCAAGATGAGAAGCCGAAAGAGATGGATACTGGTAAGAAACAAAGTGTCAGTTATAACAAGTGTCCGCCTCCAATCTGGGAAGGTTATTCTCCCAGAAAACCAAATGAGGAGCAAGTCTAAAAGGCTGTCAATGTAAAGCTGAAATCCGAAACAACTGATGATTTACCAGAAAACATTGACGTCACATTTACATCTTCTGACACTGATCATGAGTCTGAGTTAATAAAGAAAGTTGTCGATCAGGTGTTGGATAAGGATGAGGAGTCAAAGTCAGAATCTGGAAGTTCGAGTTCATCAGTTGACAGTCCAAAGTCGTTGGTCAAAAGGGTTTATAATAAAGAATTTCTTTTATCAAAATCTAATTTGAATGATGAACCAATCAAAGTGGCATATACTTTGATTGATTCAGACAAATTATATTCTGATGAGGAATTTCCAATAAGAGGTGTTAAACCATAAATGATAAAAAAAGGTTTTCAAACTAATAGAAATTAATATTTCTGAAATAAAAGATGAAAATCTTTCTAAAAAACCTAATCCTTACACCTCATGAGTTCAACAACGTTTAAACAAGAAAAAGGGTTACAGTTCTGGTTCAGGTTATCGAAAGAAACCAAACCATAACGGTAATTTCAAAAAGAAAGGTCTTGGTTTTATTCCACCAAAAAATCATAAAAATGAGAAAACTTATACACCAAAAACTGTATTTGTTTCAGGATCAAGTTCTGAAGTAGAAGCAAAAAGTTCATTCTGGAAGCAATCAAACAGAGAATTTCTTGCTAAGAAGCAAGAAGAAATGAAGAATGGAGCATATCAAAGAAAGGAAACAAGAACCTGTTACGGGTGTCAAGAAGTTGGTCATATTGCTTGGAACTGTCCTAAAGCAACCAACATCAAACAGGAAGTTGTTTCTAAACTTAAAGAAAAGATTGTTGAGAAAAATGAACCACCAACTGAAAGATTCAAAGTTTTTAAAAATTCAACATATGAAGTTGGTGAATGTTCGAAGAAAAGATTTTACAAAAGAAGAGTTAATCTTGACAACCAAATGTGGGTTGTTAAGAAATCAGTTGTGAAATCCGGCGATGAATCTGACTCGTCAAAGTCAGAGGAGCCACAAGTTGAGCTAAAAGAAGAAAATTCAGTTCCGCCAATGGATGACGCAAACTTTCCACCATTGCGGGCTGAAAATTTTAAACAAAAAATTGGAAAGGTTGAAATTTCGAATCAATTCTACTTTGAAAAGAAAGAATTTGATGTCGAAAAGGCTTTCAATGGGAAAGTAAAACATATTTTTGGAAAAATGGTCAATGGTAAGGCCAAAGGGGTAAAAGATTTTTATGAAGAAAAAAGAAATGTTCAAACCCCAAGTGAGACTGAACAGGTTACACCTAAAGATAGTCAGTCTTGGGTGTCTGTTTTTCATATGTAAAAATTCTGACTTGCCGAAGCTCTCAAGTTGGTAATCGTGGAGCAGGAATCGGCATCTTTCTTGAGAAATTCACAACTGTGATATTTCGATCTACATGTGGTGGTATTCTTGAATATAGTCATATTTCAATTTTCAAAGTGGTATTGTTTGCTGAGAACATACAAGTTGTGATGTTTTTACCTACAAGTGGTTTATCAAGGTCATTAAGTTGAACTTGATTTAACTTTAATACAAATTGGTTGAAAAACAATGTGATGAAACCCCTAACCTACAAGTGGTTTGTGAAAATCAATAAAACTTATTTTCCGGAAAAACCATTTTGATTAAAACAAACTTAAGTGTTTTGAAATCTTAATGGGAAAATAGTTTGTTGTAAGGGGGAGTTCTGATTGTTTATGCCAAGTGGATGGCGAATTAAAGCAATTCACAACAGTTGTCATATTATTTGTACAGTTTGTTTTCAATTTTTTTTCTTGAAAATAAAAAATTGAAACCTATTTTTTATTTTAGGGGGAGTAAAAATTTTTAGAAATTTCAAAAATTTGAAAAACCCAAAAACATGATAAAATAAAAAATGAGTGTTGTTGTGAAAAAGAGGAAATGATAGTACATCAGTGGACTATCACAGCACGCTAAAGAATTAGAAAGATAAATGTGATAAACGGTCTCACTGATGATATGCCAGTAGGTTTTTGCACACTTAGTAGATTGTGTTCGAGATATAAACCTAAATTTCAAACTTACTTATCTCGTGGGGAACATCTCTCGGATATATGGGTAACCCCCGAAATCTTGTTTGAAAGATCCCTCTTTCTGAGATACTAGGTCTTTATGCTTAGTGATATCTAGGGTATTATCCCGGGACTTCTGATTTTGCGGAAGCAATGGCCTAGTCCCCGTATAATACTTTTCGCTTGCTTGAAATAAAAGCACCCCCTCAGCATAAAAATGATGACACATTGCAAAATGCTAATCATGTACTGTTGAAGAAAAGATTCTCTAAAGGGAACACACCTAAAGTCGAAGCCATCATCTCTCTGATTTTGCGGAAGCAATAGCCTGAGCTCTCATGGCCCTTGCATTTAACCCTTTACAGATATCATCTAGGTATACTCACCTGTAAGATTGAATATTGGGATCTAGATACTGGAGTATATTCTGAGGTGGGACACGCGTATAAGTTTAAGTCTCTAAAACATTAATCTCGTATCTCGAAACAGTTGAACTTTGTGTGAAAATTTAAGTGGATCAGTATACTGACAATCTAAGTGAATCGTTTAGAACTTAAAATGTTTAAAGCTTAACAGTGTTTGGTGATTTGTTTCAAAAACTAATATGATCCTCTTACACAAACTCACAAAAATATTGTTTGTAAATATTTCTTTACTGCTTTCTGTATTTCTATTCCAAAATCTAAAAAGATTTTCAGTGTGTTTTAGCATAAATTTTGAAAATACAAAAAGATTTTAGACAACTGATGTTGAAAAGCTGATTTTCAAAATTCCAAGTGCTAAACATGATGAACATCTGGTGAGGGAGAGTCTGTTTAAAATGAAAAATGATCTGAATATGTGCCTACAAGTGGTCATTAGAATCTTTTAAATGTTAAATCATTATGAACGATATCTGCATGTGATTTATAAATTTGTCAAATTTTAAATTTGTGAAATTTATTGTGAGGTAGAGATATGTGCAGGTCCCCGTGTTTAAATTTGAGAAGAGGTGAACCAGGTTTTGTTTCTAGAACCTGTGAAAGTAAGCACAATTTAAGGGGGAGTCTGCTAGCAAAAGGGGGGGTTAGCTGCAGAAGCTGATAAAGAGAAGAATTGAGGATGCTTACAATGTCAGACACTTCAGAAAGAGCAAAAAGACTGATAAAGACTGAAGACGTTGAAGACTCATACTGAAGACTTGTCGACATCCAAGGGGGAGTCTGTTGGTGCATATGTCTGTCGACTTCGTCTTGTATCGAGTCGAGTATTAGATTAGAAAGATCAGGGCACGAAAAACGAGAAATGTGTTTTAGAGGCTATTTCGCACGAAATGACAAGAAGTCATTTCGCACGAAATGAGGTATGTTTATTTCGCACGAAATGCACTTTTGGCCATTTCGTACGAAATCAGTAGCCTATATATAGGTGCCTTGTTTGTTTCATTTGTAACTTTCCGATTCCAGAGCCGAAGAGCTGCTGAGGTGTCTACTCACTGTAAAAGCTATTATATCAATCAAAAAGACAATTAAAGTGAATATCAAGCTGTTTCTAACTCGATACGTTAGTTTCCGCCTCTCGTATTGAGAAGAACACCTCTGAACGACTCGTTTCGGTCGTGAAAACGATCCTACATATTTAAAGTGATACTTTGGGTATTCGTCTAGAGTTGTAACTTGTATATTGTACTTTGTTTCGTAGAAGAAACGAGTACTTAGGATTTTCGTTGGAGATAGCAAACGATCACAAAATGGAAGAATTTCGAGAGTAGTTTGTCCTGCAAGGAACACGGTTCCATGGTGTCGGTATCGTAGGGGATATGTCGTTCATACATGTAACCACATTTGTACATCGTAATGTAAATAAAGATTTATTTATAAACCAAAATAACTGTTTCATAGTCATGGATAACAAAAGGAAAATAATAAATAAAGTTCGATCGTTTCTAAACAGGATCGTCTTCCAGTCAGTCGAATGCTTATCCACGGGCTGGATTTGCATTAACAAGCTTTGGGCAATTGTTTCTGAAATGGCCCATCTCGCTACAGTTGTAGCAAGAACCTGGTGGAAAACGAGCTTGAGATGGGTTGTTGTCAACTTGATTTTGTGCAGCCGCAGTTCGGCAAACCCTAGCTGTATGACCCGTAAGTCCACAATTTAGGCATTTGCGGCATTACACACTAGCATGATGATGAAGGTTGCATTGGTTACACAAAGGTGCAGTTCCGTTGTATGGCTTCTTAGCAGGGGGTTAAGCTGGTTGGTTAGGGACAGCTTAATTGTTTTGAGAAACCACGGCGAAGTTCTGAGAAGCCTTACGCTTCTTTGACTTCTTGGAGGACTCAGTCTGCTTATCCTTTGGTTTTGTTTCAACGTTGGTTTCTTATCGCCTTTTCGGAAAAGTTTACCCTTCCTGATCTGAGATTCAGTCAGGGTAGCGGATAGCTCAATGGCTTGTATAACTGTAGTAGGGTTGCTACCAGTAACAATGTCTTGAACGGAGTCAGGGAGGCCATCAATGTACTTTTCAATTGCCTTACTATCTTGTTTAAGATCGTCGAATTCCCTTTCCAACGCCCTGATTTCATAACGAGGACATAATTCCTTCATCATTAGAGCTCGAAGCTCTTCCGAGGTTTGAGCCAGTGCCACACCGGCACCCCTATCTCTCATCACACCATTCCACCATGTTAATGCTCGTTTCTCAAAAACACTAGATACTAATTCAACCTTTCGCTCATTTCGACACTGAACATGTCTGAATGTGCTTTCTAGACTCTCGAACCATTATAGGAGTGCAGTTGCTCCTTGAGACCCAGAAAATTTCGACGACTTAGCTGAATTGAATGTTTTGAAGTTACACTGAGCATTGTTATTGTTGTTATTGTTATTTTCTTGGTTTATCTAGGTAACGAGGTTCGGAATCACAGGAGCCATCTGCTGAACGATTGTGGCTGCGAGGGTAGCATTTTCTGTTTGATCACGTCTAGGAGGCATTTTTCTTGGTGCATACGTCTATCGACTTCGTCTTGTATCGAGTCTTATAGGTATATAGATAGATCAGGGCACGAAGTTTGAGAAAACATGTCAAAATAGGTAATTTCGCATGAAATCACCATATGTAATTTCGCACGAAATTATAATTTCATGTGAAGTAATTTCGCTTGAGTCTGTTTCATGCGAAATTATGTTGCCTATAAATAGGGATCCTGCAATTTCGTTTGAGTCATTCATGTATGTGTGATTCCGGAGCCGAAGTGTCGTTTCGCTGTAAAACTTTGTCAAATCAATCAGAAAGATATTTAAAGTGAATATCTAGCTGAATCGAACTCGATATGTCTGTTTCCACCTTTCATATTGAATAGAACACCTCTGAACGACTCATTTCGGTCGGTAAAACGATCCTACATGTGGTATCAGAGCTCAGGAGGAGGAGTTCTACTATATTCAGCTTGATTTCATCAGATTTTCTAACTTCTACACCTTCTTTTCAAAATTGAACAAAATTTCACGGTTAAAATGGTTTGAATTTCACACATTATATGTGAAATTGTGTTTTAACAAAGCCTTGAGAGAATTGGATCTAAAATCGAGCTAAAACCTGATCAATTTGACAAAAGTTTGACCGAAATGATGACATCAACATAATTTCGCATGGAATAGCATCATAATTTCGCATGGAATTACATTTTGTGATTAATTTCGTTTAAAATTGCACCTAATTTCGCACGGAATTAATATTTCTCTTGAGATATTCCATACGAAATTATAATTTCGTTTCAAAATTGTGATTTCGTTTGAAACTATGTATAATTTCGTACGAAATTAAATTTCGTTTGGACAGTTCGAACGAAATTACTATTTCGCTTGAAAATTTCTGATTTGGTTTTAGTGTTATTTCGTTTGAAAATTTACAGGTTATTTCGCTTGAGAGGTTATTTCGCTTGAAGGGTTAATTTCGTTTGAAAGTGTCTGATTTTGAAAATTGTTATCGAATCATGGAAGAGGAATTCTACAACGCGTTTGCTACAGCCCCGACTACTCCGGCTACCATTGCTCAAAGCATAAACATGGAAAATGAGACTGGAACTTTACAAAAACCCCCGAAGCTAATGGGAATTGAGGAGTATTATGGTTGGAAAGATCGGTTTGAAAACTGGGTTCAAGCTAATGATTTAAGATCTTGGGAATGCATTGAGAAAAAGTATGTCAAACCACATACAGATTTGGGAGTTATTAAAACAATTTCTGAATTTACGGACAAAGAACGAGACATGTACAAAGCAGAAAAGATGATGATCAGTTTGTTACAGCAAGCTGTGAAAGAAGATATTTTCATTTTGCTCCAACATGATAACACTTCACGTTCGATTTGGGAAGCACTTAGAATTAAGTTTGAGGGAAGTGAAAAGATGATCTGGAGCAAGAAAGCATTGCTAAAGAAAGAATTTGATTTGTTTTCGAGTTTACCTGGAGAATCGTCAAAGAAGCTAATTGAAAGATATTGTCACTTAGTGCGATCTATGTCTTTATTAGAAATTGTCAAAGATCAAGAAGAATGGGTAGACAAATTAGCTGATGCATTACCTCAAAAAGAGTGGGGTAAATACTTAATGATTTTGAAAAATACTGGAGAATATGACAAGTTGGCTATTTCATAGTTCCTTGAAAAGATTGAGGGTCAAGATCTGGAACAACAGAAGATTGCAAGAATGAACAGTCCGAGTGGCCAACAAGATGTTAAAATGTATTACAAAGGAAATGTTCTAGAGGTTGAAGCAAGTCCAAAAGTCCAAACTGCTTTTAGTGCTGAAAATTCATCTGGGTCAATAAATCAAAGTCCAAATAGCAGCAGTGGATTTTCATCATATCCGAGTGTTAATCCAAAGAGTTCAACTTCAAGTCATCAATTTCAAAGTTCAAACAGCAGTAATGGTCAAGTGTTGAATTGCAATATCGCGTTGCATCTTCAGAATGGTCAAAATTTTTCTGAAGAGATTGCCAAAAGTCACATGTCATTACTTGCTACTGTGTTGGAATCATATGAAGGATTTGTTGCAGGGAGGATCGGGAATCCTATGCTGACGAAAGAGGAATACGATCAGATAGATGCAGAAGAGATGGAGCTCATGGACATCAAATGGTGTTTAGCTAGTGTTTTGAGGAGAGCTGAAAAGTTTAAGATGATTATAGGAAGAGATGATTTTAGGGATGCTAATGTTTCAACTTTGGGTTTTGATAAATCTAAAGTTACTTGTTTTCGATGCAGGGAGAAAGGACATTTCAAGAGGGAATGTACCAATCGAGAAGCAAGTGGAGCTAAGAATCCATTTGGTGAAAATGATTATTATCGGAAAGCCATATATCAACAAGTTGCTCATCAGCCGTATCAACAAAAGGAACCACAAACTGCACATGCTAAAATGATCGTAGAAGCAAATAAGAAAGCTTATTATGGTATAATCGATCAAGATGATGAAACAGTGGCAGAGGGTTTCAGTTGCGACAAATATATTCCACCTGATTCAAAAGTGGTAGCTCTCACTGCACAAATCATTCAAGAGCCAGTGTTTGATCAATCATCATCTGATGATAGTGATGATGAAGATGAGACACAAATTAATATTGGAAAATCTATGTTATCTCCTGAAAGTTTTCAATTTTATTTTGCAGATCGATTGGAAAAGCTGAAGGAAACACGAGAAGCAAAAGAACAGAGGAAGATGAAATGTGAAATCGTTGCTCAAAAAGAGAAATCTGAACAAAGTGAAGAAGTTAAAGTCACTGAGAAGATAGTTGAATCAGAAAAAGTGGTTGAAGTTGATAAAGTTGTTGAAATTGAAAAGATAGTTGAAATTGAAAAGGTTGTGGAGGTGATTAAACCATGTTTAAAGTGTTTGGAATCTTGCAAACTGTGTGAAGAAAAAGATGAAAAGTTGAGTGAGCAAGATAAGATGAAAGAAAAATTACTGTTCGATCTCAATTACGTGAAAGAATCTTATGATGTGTTGAACAGAACAGTAACTGGTCTGCAAAAGACAAACTCTGAAAGAGAAGATGCATTGACAATGTTGAATGCAGTGATGATGTCAAAGCAGAAAGCCATTAATTTTTATATTGAAGAAAGTGCAAAATGGAAGCAAGAATTGGAGACAGAAAAGATAGAGAATGAAAGAATCAGACGATTGTTACAGAGTTATTCTAGTTCTGATTATTTGATTTACAGAATTTATCCAACTGTTGCAGGTCTTGAAGCTTTTCAAGATGAGAAGCCAAAAGAGAAGGATACTGGTAAGAAACAAAGTGCAAATTTTAACAAGTGTCCGCCTCCGATCTGGGAAGGATATTCTCCCAGAAAACCGAATGAGGAGCAAGTCAAAAAGGCTGTCAATATAAAGTTAAAATCTGAAACAACTGATGATTTACCAGAAAACATTGACGTCACGTTCACATCGCCTGACACTGATCATGAGTCTGAGTTAATAAAAAAGGTGGTCGATCAGGTGTTGGATAAAGATTAAGGAGTCAGAGTCAAAGTCCGAATCCAAGAGTTTGAGTTCATCGATTGATAGTCAAAAGTCGTCAGTTAAAAGGGTTTACAATAAAGAATTCTTGTTATCAAAATCTAATTTGAATGACGAACCAATCAAAGTGGCATATACTTTGAATGATTCAGACAAATTATATTCTGATAAGGAATTTCCAATAAGAGGTGTTAAATCAGAAATGATAAAAAAAGTTTTCAAACTAACAGAAACTAACATTTCTGAAATAAAAGATGTAAATCTTTCTAAAAAACCTAAACCTTACACCTCAAGAGTTCAACAAAGGTTAAACAAGAAAAAGGGTTACAGTTGTGGTTCAGGTTATCGAAAGAAACCAAACCATAACGGTAATTTCAAAAAAAAGGACTGGGTTTTATTCCACCGAAAAATCATAAACATGAGAAAACTTATAAACCAAAAACTGTATTTATTTCAGGAGCAAGTTCGGAAGAAGAAAAGAGCTCATTCTGGAAGCAATCAAACAGTGAATTCCTTGCTAAGAAGCAAGAAGAAATGAGGAATGGAGTTTATCAAAGAAAGGAAACAAGAACCTGTTACAGATGTCAAAAAGTTGGTCATATTGCTTGGAACTGTCCTAAAGCAACCAACATCAAACAGGAAGTTGTTTCTAAACTTAAAGAAAAGATTGTTGAGAAAAATGAACCACCAACTGAAAAATTCAAAGTTTTTAAAAATTCAACATATGAAGTTGGTGAATGTTCAAAGAAAAGATTTTACAAAAGAAGTGTTAATCTTGACAACCAAATGTGCATTGTTAAGAAATATGAGGTGAAATCTGGCAATGAATCTGATTTCACAAAATCAGAGGAGCCACAAGTTGAGGTAAAAGATGAGAAATCGGTTCCTCCAATGGATGATGAGAACTTTCCACCATTGAGGACTGAAAATTTCAAACAAAAGGTTGGCAAAGTTGAAATCTCGAATCAATTCTATTCTGAGAAGAAATAATTTGATGTTGAGAAAGCGTTCAATGGGAAAGTAAAACATATTTTTGGAAAAATGGTCAATGGGAAGGCAAAAGGGGTGAAAGAATTTTATGAAGAAAAAAGAAATGTTCAAACCCCAAGTGAAGTTGAAGAGGAAACATCCAAGTTTGGTCAGGCTTGGATGTCTGTTTTTCATAAGTAAAATTCTGACTTGCCGGAGCTCCCAAGTTGGTAATCGTGGAGCATGAATCGGCATCATTCTTAAAATTTGTACTTCTAAAATTGTTAAATTCTACAGGTAATGGAATTGCTGGAACTTCCAGGTTGGTAAGTGTGGAGTAGGTATCGGCATCTTTCTTACAAGTGGTATTTCAGTTTGGTAGTGGTAGTTGTTCTTAAAATTGTCATATGTCATTTTACATCTGGTAAAGTTGAACTTACAAGTGGTTGAAAACAGGTCTTTCATCTACAAGTGGTTAATCCAGGTCATTAAGTTGAACTTGATTTAACTTTCATTCATAAGGTTTCAGAAAACATTGTGATGAACCCCTAATCTACATGTGGTAAAATCAACCAAACTTATTTTCCGGAAAAACCATTTTTGATTAAAACAAACTTGAGTGTTTTGAAATCTTAATGGGAAAATCGTTTGTTGTAAGGGGGAGTTCTGATTGTTTATGCCAAGTGGATGGCGATTTGAAGCAATTCACAACAGTTGTCACTTTATTTGTACAGTTTGTTTTCAAATTTCCTTTAAATGATTTTGCATTTTAGGGGGAGTAAGAATCAGAAAATCCAAAAACATTTGAAAATTTGAAAAATCCAAAATCATGATAAAATCAAAAATGAGTTTTGTTGTGAAAAAGAGGAAATGATAGTACATCAGTGGACTATCACAACATGCTAAAGAATTGGAAAGTCAAATGTGATAACGGTCTCACTGATGATGTGCCAGTAGGTTTTTGCACAATTAGTAGATTGTGACGAGATATAAATCTAAATTTCAAACTTACTTATCTCGTGGGGAACATCTCTCGGATATATGGGTAACCCCCGAAATCTTGTTTGAAAGGTCCCTCTTTCTGAGATACTAGGTCTTTATGCTTAGTGATATCTGGGGTATTATCCCGGGACTTCTGATTTTGCGGAAGCAATGGCCTAGTCCCCGGAGAATACTTTACGCTTGCTTGAAATATAGCCTACCCTCAGCATAAAAATGATGAAACATTGAAAAATGCTAATCATGTGCTGTTGAAGAAAAGATTCTCTAAAGGTATATAGATATATCAGGGCACGAAGTTCGAGAAAACATGTCAAAATAGGTAATTTCGCATGAAATCACCATATGTAATTTCGCACGAAATTATAATTTCGTGTGAAGTAATTTCGCTTGAGTCTGGTTCATGCGAAATTATGTTGCCTATAAATAGGGATCCTGTAATTTCGTTTTAGTCATTCATGTATGTGTGATTCCGGAGCCGAAGTGCTGCCGAAGTGTCGTTTCGCTGTAAAACTTTGTCAAATCAATCAGAAAGATATTTAAAGTGAATATCTAGCTGAATCAAACTCAATATGTCTGTTTCCGCCTTTCATATTGAGTAGAACATCTCTAAACGACTCATTTCGGTCGGTAAAACAATCCTACAATTTTCTAAAAAGAACAAGAAAACATGAGAAACGAGTGAGATTGACATTTGAATGGACAAAAGAGACATTGAAGATATCGACAAAACATAAGAAAGGCGATCATTCGTTTGATATCTCGAACAAACAAACGACGCACAATGGCTGAACAAAGTAGATATGTCCTTATAATGTATCGCGAAGACATGCTTTAGCCTATAAGTGGACACTCACCCCAAGAGTTCCCAAGTAAGAGTGACTGGTCCGATTAGGTGGATTTGTATGAACACTCTAGCCTTACACAGAAAACTCGGGATACAGGCACCCACCCTTCCAGATTGCACGTGCTCACATTAATAAGACCCAAACTTTGAGGAGATTTTGAAAACTTTGAAGGTTCAAAACCTTATAATAAATCATCTAAGAAGAGATGATTAGTTTTCAAGTTGGATTCGTAACTCGTGTTCTTGTTGTGGTTGTCACCTAAAGATAGGCAACGGTATTGTTTTAAGACTAAACACAAGATAACTTGTGTTAGGGGTCCTAGGAAGGTTATAGTCTAGGTCAAAGCATTACTAATAACCTAATTCCCTATAAACATGAGCTCTGAAACCAACTCTTCTGTCACACCCCGACCACGTTAAAACAACAAACCGCAGCGGAAACGTCAGGGAGTGTCATAACAGAATCATTGTTTCACAACACATGGATTGAAGTTTCGTTTTATTGAATTAAGTTTATTACATTGTATTGAAATCAAAAGCAAAACATGAACAAACTGTCTTTCATTGTTATTGAGTCACTAAGACCTCGTCCATTCCTATGTGAGCATGCATTATAAACATCATCAAACAACGGTACCTGAAACATATGTGAAAATACGTCAGCATAAAAATGCCAGCGAGTACATAGGATTTGTGAGTGTGTCAGATTCATGGCTTTTAGTACATGTTGCAATACCTCGTCCAACTACGAGAGTTGATGAGTGTGTACCTTGAAAACAAAAGAGTTCGATATTGCAATACGTTTTTATCAGCTTTACAAGTGATACATGTGTAAACCAAAACCCTTATAGCCATGAATCTTAACTGAAAACATTTGTCTTTGTAAACCAAGTAGTAAATCGTTGTTGAAAGTTAACATTATATGGTTTATATCGTTAAGAAAGCCTTGTAGTATAACTTCGGTTTGAAAACATTCGTCCAAGTGATCTAGATAACGCAACGACATGTAATGTGTTAAAAACACTTATATATAGGAAGTACCAGCGGCGTATCCACCATGCTTTTATCACATTACACCCGCCCCGTTACCTAATCACTTACCATAACTCAATCGTTCAATAGTTCAAATAGTTCACATCGTTCAAATAGTTCCAATGGTTCAAATAGTTCACATAGTTCAAATAGTTCCAATGGTTCAAATAGTTCAAATAGTTCACATAGTTCAAATAGTTCCAATGGTTCAAATAGTTCAAATAGTTCACATAGATCAAATAGTTCCAATGGTTCTTGTTTTAATTGTGAAAACTAACTTTTGGTCGTTTCCTTGAATACTTTCAAACCTGTGTGACTCATCCTAATCGTTCAACTCGTATTAACAAACCATCAAAGGTAAGTTAACAATCATCAGGTTCTGTCGTTACCCACATTACCCCCATAACCGTGGTGAAAGTCCGATAACGGGATTTGTCAGATCCTATGGTATCATAACATCCTATGGTACCATAACTTACTACTGGTCGGCTTGATAATAGTTAATGCATGTCATTCAATTATCTTTCAACTAACGCCCCAACAAGTTTGTTCATATAATTGAAATCGTTGTGCTTAATTTAAACCATAGCATTCGTTTTAGAATACTCGAAATCGTTTTAGCATATATAAATCACCCCAAAACAATTGAAAGCGGTAAAAGAGGGGAACTATGTACTCACATGAGATTGCAAGGTATCCTCGATTACAGTGGACTAACAAGCTCGGGCAATCAAGGAATCAAGTGGCACCTAGTATCGGATCACTATGTTAATATATCGACACCTAAATCGGAAGATCGGGTAGAATGAGGTCTCGTAAACCAAATGAGTGTTGGAACTCATGTGATAAGGTTTAACAAATCCTATATTCTAAATCGGAACCTATCCTAAGCGCTTACGACCCGTCGCGACTCGTTAAGGTAGTCTACCCTACTTTAACGCGTCGTTCGCATGAAAGCGCGTTCGAGACGCCTAACTAGTCCTATGACAAGTATTATATGCCCTAACATGTTTAAATATGTTGCATAATTAGTTTAAGTTACAAAATTTAAGTTACATATGCTTAAATTCAAATTATGCATGAAAAGGGCATTTTGGTCATTTACCTAAGGCATATAAATTACCTATCATACAACTAATTAAACTAAGTGACCATAAGGTATAACCTCGGAAGGTTATTCCCTATACAACTATGGTCACAAAATATGCTTGGTCGGATCCTAACGATCGACCAAATGGGTCGGGTTCAAAAGTCTAAGCGGTTGTCAAGACCGCTTGACTTACGACCCTATACAAGCACTAGACTAAAAGTGACGAGTTAAACATGTTAAAACATATATAACTAAGTTAGAAAACAAGTTTGATATCAAAACAACGTGTTTTGATACCCGAAAATAGCTTCATATCAAAATGCGCATAATCGGCATTTTGACCAAAACTTTGACTCGTCACTTCGACTAATCGACGTGGTAATCAGTAGGTATAGTCACAAGGGACTATAACCATCGTGATTATGCTAACGTTGCAAAGTTCGATTGAACTTTGACTTGACCAATTCACGGTTAAAGCAGAAAGTCAAACACTGTTTGACTTTCATGCTTGAAAAGCATACACAAGCATGAAAGAAGCTTACAAAAGGTCCAAGCAAGGAAGAATTGAACTAAAATACTCAGGTATCAAGCCTTATCTTCAACTTAGAGCAGATTAGATCAATTTGGCAAGGAACAAGAATGAAACTTGATGGGTATTTATAGGAAACTTTGAATTCCCAAGATCGTTACATGTGTTTTTGCAAGGATCAAGTCTTGATCTCAACCATACACATGTTACCCATAGATTAGAATACAAGGGGAGCACAAAAACAAGCCAATGGTATGCTAAATCAGGGATTAAAACCATGAGAACAGGCTGTTTTAACCAGATTCAATGTTTCTGTATGATCTATCTATCGCGGGCCATGAATACATAAGCAACTGTCTTCGCCCCAGGCGAGAGACTACAGGCCAGACTTTCAAATTTTGGCAAAACAGACCCCTGCATGCTATAAACTTGTTTTTCGACGTGTTTAAGTCCCGTTAACCCAATTTCAAGGCTCTACAAATATGTTAAAGCATATGGGACTTGAAATATGCTTGAAAATATCATGGATGTAGGTTCGTTTGGTCGTACGACCTCGTTGTTCGGTTAATTACGACGAAGTGCGAACGGACGCGAAAAACGATCTAAATTACGCGACGAAAGGTATTTTAGCATTCCAATCACTAAAATAAAATATTTTAATGATTACATAAATTTTGGATGTCCGGATATGTTCAGAACGTAAGATATGAGCGTAAATGCAAACTTATGCACTTTTTGACGCTTTTAGTCCCTATTGATCAAATAAGTGTATTTCTCATAACGAACCCCTCAAAGCCTATTTCTAAGCTATGTAAAGGATATTTAGGGTATGTTTAGCTTATGATCATGTTTCGGAATGTTCGTTACTTTATGAATCGGCATACTTTCGCAGTTTGTCGCAAATAGTCCCTGTGATCGAATAAACTTATTTTTGGCACACCAAACCCTTCAAAACTTATTTCTAAGTTATGTAAAGGTTATTTAAGGTATGTTAAGCCTATGTCACTGTTCTGAAGTGTTTGTTGCGTTAAACTGATTACGTTTACGCATCAGTTTGCGCATAATTTCTAGAAAGCGATTTAAAGCTTGAAATCGAACAAGAATTGACATGTGCAAATGTCTCATGTATTTATACAAATCCCAAGAATGAAACACAATATTTCATTGGTTTTGTATTTGTATGATGGTCATAGAGGCACAGATGTCACAGTCTCATCATAATCAACCTTTTGCTAGAAGTCTCACCTTATAAGTATCCAAGTTACCATGCATATCGGTTTTCTTCTTGAAAACCCACTTACTTCCAACCACTTTGGAATTAAGAGGTGGCACAACCAATTCCCATACTTGGTTGTCATACATGGATTGCATCTCTACGTTCATGGCTTCAAGCCATTTGTCGTAATCGGATTTTGACATTGCATCATGGTATGTGGTTGGTTCACCTGAATCTACCACGTAGCATCCATCCATGAAAAATCCATATCTTTCAGGTGGACTACTAATTCTACCAGATCTGCGAATGTTTTGTGTGTATTGATCAACCACTTGATCGTTTTCAACAACCTCTTGTTGACTGCTTGTATCAACCAAACGTGTATCGGCTTGTGGTTCTCGATCCTCATCAAGTTCCACTGTTCTACTAGTTCCTTCCATAAGGAACTTAGCTTCCAAGAACTCAGCCTTTTGAGCAACAAATACCTTTTGCTATGTTGGATCGTAGAAATAATATCCTATACCATCTATAGGATATCCTACAAATATACACTTAGTGGATCGTACTTCCAATTTATTTGGGGTGTATTGCTTCACATAAGTTTCACAACCCCATACCTTCAAATATGATAATGATGGAGCCCTTCCATGCCATATTTCAAAAGGTGTCTTATCCACTTTCTTGGTTGGGGCCATATTTAGTATACGGGCCGCGGAGAGCCAAGCGTAACCCCAAAATGATAGAGATATTGTGCTCCTAGTCATCATAGATCGAACCATATCCAATAGAGTTCGATTCCTCCTCTATTGGAATGAAAAACTTTGATTGTCTTGGTGAGTTGATTTTCTACTTCACTTTAGAAGATTTTGAACGTTTCAAAACTTCATCTTTGTGTCTTAATGAGTACACATAACCATAGCGACTATAATCGTCCGTAAAAGTAATGAAGTATTTTCACCATTCCTAGTCATTGGCTTAAAAGGACCACATACATCCAAATGTATGATTCCTAATAAATCTTTTGCCCTTTCTCACTAAAGGGTTTCTTAGTCATTTTACCTTGTAAACAAGATTCACATGTATCAAATGAACCAACTTCATTTGTCTCCAAAAGACCATTCTTTTGAAGTGTTTGCATGCGATTTTTGTTTATATGACCAAGTCGACAATGCCAAAGATAGGTCTCACTCAAATCCATTTTGAGTGTCTTGGTGATTGCTTGGTACATTGAACTATCAAATGATGTATTAACATGAACCAATTCATAAATACCATTTGAAGGCATAACTTTAAAGTAAAACATGTCATTCATCGAAATGTAAATGTCATTGTTTACAAACTTTAAATCAAAACCATATTGTCTCAAAAGGAAAACTGAAATAATGTTCCTAGTCAAACTAGGGGCATACAAAACATTTCTCAAAACGATTTCCAAACCACTTGCAAGTTTCAAAACATAGTCTCCTTCGGCTTCAACTTGAACTTTCGCTCCATTGCCCATGAAGAGACTAATGTCTCCCTACTTGTAATGCTTATTTCCTTTGAACCCTTGCAACAAATTGAAAATATGAGTTCCACATCTGGTATCTAATACCCATGTGTTAGAAGAAATAACATTAAGGTCGATATGTATCATAAAGATTGTACCTGAGGTTTGCCGCGCATCCCTCTTGTTTTTCAACTCCTTGAGATAGGTTGGACAATTCCTTTTCCAATGCCCTATCTCACCACACTCAAAGCATGGATCGTTCGTGGCAACCTTTGCCTTCTTTTCTTTTGGTTTTGGTGGTTCCGCTTTAGCCTTTCTTTTCCTTTCCCTTTGAAATGCCCCTTTCCTTTTGCAACATTTTCCTTGGAGTCGGGGTGATGCCCTTTCTTGTTGCCACCCTCATTGATCG
Source organism: Helianthus tuberosus (assembly GCA_030545235.1). NCBI lineage: Eukaryota > Viridiplantae > Streptophyta > Magnoliopsida > Asterales > Asteraceae > Helianthus > Helianthus tuberosus. Next base: position 136,394,863 of record CM060371.1, on the reverse strand, counting down.
TTAGAACGGGTAAAGCCCTTTTACCCATATTGAGCCTTTCAAGGTGATCAATGTGGCTTTTCATCTTAAGGACGTAAGATGAGACAGATCGGGTTCCTCCATTCGACATGTATGAAGCACCCAAACCATTTTGAAGCGTTCTACCCTTGCTTGTTGTAGGAACATTTCCTTTAATTGGGTAATCATGTCGTACACCCATGATGTTTAAAATCCTTTTGAATCTCGGGAATCATAGTTCCCAACATGAGGCAAGAGGCTTGCATAGAATCATCGGTATACTTAATCCAATCGTTAAAGGCATCCTCATCTTCCATAAGAGTTTCATCAGGAATAGGATTGTTCAACACATAGGATATCTTCTCTTTCTTGAAAACAATTCTCAAGTTTCGATACCAATCGATGAAGTTGTTATGGTTGAGGCGATCCTTTTCAAGGATTGTTTTTCGTGATAGATTACGAACGGTTTGGGTAATTGTTAGCGGCCATCTACAAAATTTTACAAGGTTCAATTTTAGTATGTTCGATATTATTAAATTTTAATCATTAATACCCTTTTTTTGTCTCATAGACAATTAATAATTAAAATCTAGAATCCAACGTTACATTTAAATATTGGTTAGGTGACCTTTATCCCATTATTTAAATTAACAAGGTAGTCAACGTTTGACAATTGCAACCCTTTGCAACTTCTAGGCATATGGGATCGGTTAAACATCTTTATGTTTAGTTGGCATGTTTAATCCCATCAACACCTTTGTACGCCATGCTTCGGTGACCCTAAGCACATGGTTCCCAAATCAAGTCGTCCAACTTACACACACATGTGAGTTTACACATACAAGTGGTTAGGTGACCTTTATCCCACAAATATGGTAACCCCACCTCAAACACACAAGTTTCCTCAAATATGGTTAGGTGACCTTTATCCCAAAAAGAGTTCCCAATTTATTCGAGCGTTGTATAAAAGGATGGTGTTTGACTTGTTTTATAAAAGGGGTTTTGAGTTTTCAAAATTCTAGTTTAGAAATCTTTATGTACCATACATTTGCATGCATTCAAATCCTTGGTACCTTGGTAAAAACCAATTTTCAAAGTTCTTTTAATAAAACCCATTTTATTATAAAACCATTAACCTTTAATAACCTTTTTTAACGGCAAATTTGGATCACTGACGGACCACTAGAGTATCATCGTGCCACCAGCAGAACCACCCGATCATATCCATCTCCACTAGGCCTAATGCCTATACACCAATTCAGGAGGAAACCCAATAAATATGGTAAACCCCCTTGTGGGAATCAAACCCAGGACCTATTGGTCCCAAAGCCTGATCCCACCCCCAAGATGCCACTAGGCTATAAAGCCATGGGCTTAAAGAACCATTTTTAAGCTTGTTATGGATTATTAGTTATTAAGCATGCATATCCAAATATCATCCAAACAACAATAAATAAAACAACCATACAAGCACAACACATATTATCACAAAAGAGTGCATAACCATAGCCAACTATTTTTTACAACACTTATTAGCCGAAACAAGTGTGCCAAAAGGTCCCTCCTAAGGGGTGAATATTGACACAAGAAATGTGTCATTGAACTCCCACTTGAACCCACATCCAAATGCTTCAAGTCTTCCTTTTGTGTTGTGATTTCTCCACTTTCTTTGGGCTTCCAAATGATCTTTAAATTCAGCTCCAAACTCCTTTAGGCTTCAAAAATGTGTTTTGGTTATTGGGCTAAAATCCCGTTAAGAACTATAAAGTCCTTTAGGCCCAATATTAGCCAAAACCAAAAACACATTTTTGTGTGCATCTTCTTTTACAATAAAGTATCCTAATACATTTTTCTAGTAAAAGAAATGCAACTAATCTATTTACTTACATACCAAATGAAAATAAATAAATTACATATTTTACAAATGGAAGAACAAAGACATTTAATTATTACAACCCATTGAAATAATCAAATATAAATCACAAACACAATCATTCAACATATTCAAACACAAGGTCATGGCTAGGTTATGAACACCAAAATATACATCCACAAATGTATATTATTCAAGAGCAAAAATGGTTCCCTTTTTACAACCCATTTTTCGGCCAAGAATGAAAAAACCGAAAAATGTGGGTTTTTGTCCAAACAAACAAATCATCCAAATGACATAATTTTTCAAGATACTTTTATGTATGAGAAACATCTTGAAAAACAAAAGGAGAACCATAGTTAAAATTTTCGGCCATAGGGTTTCTCTAAACCCAAAAACCCAAAATTTTTAAATCCTATGAACCATGCAATCCTATAAGCGGCTTTTGATACCATTGTTGGGTTTTTCACATGTTTATCAAAGTGATTTTATCCATATAAAATCAAAAACGCCGCGGAAAAAGTATTTAAAACATGTTACTATACAAGATATAAAACTCTTTTATATGTAAAACCCAATAACCCGGATCCATATACGAACATGCATGCTATAAAAAACATAACCATATGGTGTAATAAGAATACTACCTTCCAAATAGCATAGGATATGAAGAAGATAATGTTCTTGAATGGAAATCTTCAAAGGAGAAGACCTCAAGCTTGCATACCACAAGCCTCCAACAAACACCTGATGTTGCTAGGATTTACACTTGTGACGTCACTTGAAAAAACCCTCTTGACAACCACCCCTTGGCCGAAAAAATGAGAGGATTTTTAAGAGTACTTGCAACTTGAAAATTAAGTGTGTGAAAGTATGAGAGAAGTCATGAAAGAATAAGCAAGATCTTGTGTTCTTTTCAAGAGATGTTTGCATGTAATTTGATTGGTCAAAAAACCTCTTGGGAAGACCCAAAGTGGGCAGCCCACATGGGGTTTTTATAAAAAAAAATTAAAATTTTCTTTTAGTTTAAGTCTTGTTTATTTTATAACTTTTTTAAATATAACATCACATGTTTACAAGACTTTATGCAACATCTCATAACCTTTTATAATGTTATTTAACACATTAAATAACAAAATAAAATATTCTCACAAAATAAATTATGCATATAATTTATTAGTTTCTCAAGTGCAATTATTTAGAAAACCAATTTCTAAATATTCTAAGTGTTAATATTTATTTATTTGATCATATCATAAATAAATAAATATTATATGTGTTTGTCTAGCTTGTTATTGGATATGACCCGACTTGGATCATAACATACTACCCACATCAATTTAATATGTGTCTTGGGCATACAGATTCTAACATGATGATCTTCTCATGTAACATATAAAAGGTTTTTTTGTATGGATTTTTTGACTTTTTACATGAAAATATTTATAGTTTGTGTATATGTTATCAAGATTTGTTTATATTTATGTCCAGATTAATTGTTTCATGTTTTTTTATAGATTGTTCATGTTTTTCATTCATGGTTGTTTGCATTCAAGAATTATTTGAATAATTACAATATTTAGTGTTTTAGATCTTTCAAAAACCACTTCACAGGTTAGTTGAATTTTGCTACTGTTTTTTATTTTAATAAGTTTAAACATGTTTGAGTTTATGCGGTTTCGGTTGTTAATACATGTTTGATGATCTTCTCATGTAACATATAAAAGGTTTTTTTGTATGGATTTTTTGACTTTTTACATGAAAATATTTATAGTTTGTGTACATGTTATCAAGATTGGTTTATATTTTTGTCTAGATTAATTGTTTCATGTTTTTTTATAGATTGTTCATGTTTTTCATTCATGGTTGTTTGCATTCAAGATTATTTGAATAATTACAATATTTAGGTTTTAGGGGTTAGGATCATGTGAGAAGCACTAGGCTAATTGAGAAACTTGAGAAGCATTCTCGACCTCACATTTTCCCTAAGCTTTTCGTAATATACACATATGTATAGTTTAAAATTGACTATATACATATATGTATATTGTCAAATCTTGAATTATACACATATGTATATAGTCAATTTTAAACTATACATATGTGTATATTACGAAAAGCTTAGAAAAATGTGTGGTCCAGAATGTTTCTCAAGTTTCTCAAATAGGGTGGACTTCTTTTAGGATCCCTACCCTAGGTTTTAGATCTTTCAAATTTTATCAATGGTTGTTAAAGATGAAAAATATTGACACTTCAATGATTGCCTTTTTTAAAGTAATGAAAAATAATTTCAATTATAGATTCTGCAGTAAATGCTAAATATTGACACTTCAATTACATCTTTGATGATTTGTATTTAGTATTATTAATATTTGATTATTATTATTATTATTATTGTTATTATTAATATTATATAATGCATTTTTTAATTGAGATGACAGATTTTCTGTAGATATGAATCCAAAGAAGATGAATCTCAGTTTCTTAAATTTATCGATGATCTAGAATCGTTATACTTGGTATGTTACATTATTCTTTTTTTATATACTTTTATTAAGCTTGAGTATTCTTATAATATGTTTAATCTGACTTTTTAGTATGTTCTTTCACATACAATACCAAGGGATTTTGCAGCCGACCTGTGTGCAGATAATGTGCATTATGGTGAGTCGATCTAAATTCAATATATAAATGTTAACTATATGTAAATAAATAGATTTTCTAACTAATCAGAATTTTTGGTTTTAGATTTTCAATTAATTTTTGTTTTCAATCTTCTTATGTTATATTTAGATAGATTCAAAAATATTTGAAGTTTTATAAAACGGATTTTGTTATTTTTACATGTTTAATGATGTATACTGAGTAAATGTTAATAATTTTTTTTACTGTATTTATTGCATTGTCTAAATAATTATCATATGCGGTTATATATATTCTTGAAATTTGTAAATTTGAAATATGTTTATTTATGACCGATTTCTAAATCAATTTTCATCATTCTTTAATTTGTAATTATCATTTATTAACTTTCTAATTTAACAACTTTATAATTTAAACTTACTTTATTTGTTTATTGTCGAATATAAAAGACTTTATCATGATGGTAATCTATTATATATAATAAACAAGAAGATTTGGGCTGATGTGTCATTAGATTAGAGCCTCTAGGAGTGGGTTTTGGCGGGAAAACGAAAATGCAGTCCAAAAGTACACGCGGATCTTTTGTGTTGGGTAAACCGACCCATTGAATTCGGATCATTTATAATAATCTATTCCATCAGACCTTTTTCTTATTTGATCATTACAGTCGCCTTTTCCTCTCTCTAACCTCCTCGGTTCTCTCCCTGTGTGAAGATCAAATCTTTTCACAAGCAATCCTGACTATCAATCTTCAGTGGATTCATCATAAAACGATTCACACTATTGAAGGTATTAAACTAACAATCTTAAGTTTTATATTTTTCTTTGTGTTTGATCGTCTTCTTCTTCCCTGTTATACTCTTTATTTTCTGTTTTTGATGTTCAACAAAAGTACTTGTAGTCTCTTTCAGATTTCATGGTTTTATTGTTGATCTGTTTTTTGGTCTTTCATTTATTAGTGTATGTTCATATTAGGGTTTGTTTGCATGTTGATATTAGGGTTTCTTTGCATTTTTTATTTATTAGTGATGATTAGATATCGGTTAATTTTTTCATATTTTATTAGTAATTGATGTAATTTAGGGTTTTTTATGGTTAACGGAATTGTAATAATATTTTGGAAGAATCTTTATTTTTATGGTAATTTATTTTTCTTAAATTAAACATGATTTTCTTATGAGTAATTTTTTCTGATGACAGAATCACCATTACAACCAAGAGGATGGCTTTTTGCAAATCTATGTCTGCACTAACTAAAGAATTCCTGGTACTCTTTTGTTCTTTATCCCTTATTTCTACTGCATGTCCATATTTTTTTCGAATATTTTTAACTTTTTTATTCACCATTGTTTGTTTTTATGTTTATTTTAAGGTTATACCTGTTCAGTTTTCTAAGATTTGGTTATCATCTGCGGATGGTGATAATAATGTGGTTATAAAGTCCATAAATGAAAAGGTTTGGAATGTTAATTTCTCCAAGAACAATGGTACTTTTGCCTTTACGGAAGGATGGTCAAAGGTTGTGGCTGACCTTTGTTTATCTGATGGTTGTTTACTTCTTTTCAAGCAAGTTGATCCCTATAATTATATACTCACACCGTTTTTCAAGGAAACAACTTATCCACTCTGTGATCCAGGCATAAGTTTGTTTCTTTCGATCTCATCTTTTCCGAATAGGAAATACATAGAGTCTTTCTGCCATGTTTTCAATGATCAAACCTTTAACAACAATTTCGATAAATTAGCTAATCATTTGTATTAAATTATCCGTTTCTTAAATTATCATTAGATTTCGTATCTTGGAAAATATGTTATGAAATTAAAAGTTATACAACTCTTATTTTGTTTATACAGCTATTAAAAAATTAAAAATATTTTATTTTTTTAATTATTTCGAATAGGAAACTTTCCCTTAGTATGAATACCGTTTCTAAATTTGTCATCTTCATTGGCTTCCTATATAACCAGAATTCGTTCAACAATACGAAATCACTTTTCTCATTTCATTCAATCTTAAATCTCAACGTGTATTGGTACATTGAACTTCATTTTTTTATTTTTTTTAATTTACATTTATGCTAATGCTAATTGTATTCTGACGTACTGTATAATGTTTAAATTTCAGCTGTAAAATGGAGGTTGCAAAGGTTACTATGCTTAATGATTTAAACAGTTATTCAAATAACTATTCCATTAGAGTCAAGATCGTCAGCACATCAAGGAAGATGATGAATCAGAATAAGAATGAAACATATCGGCTTGATATGATCTTTATGGACGAGATGGTACCTTATATATTCAAGTTTATGTTTTTTTTTTTTGTTAAATGTAAATAAAGTAAATTTATATCAAATATATATATCTAATGTCATCGTTTCATGTTTTTAGGGCAATATGATACAAGCTAGCTGCCTTCATAAGTTATTAGAAAGATTCGAAGAGTTCCTGCAGCTTGATGAATGTCTTCAGATTACTAAACCTTCCCTTGCTGCTAATAAGTCATCTTCTAAATTGGTCAACAGGAATGAAAAAATATCTTTGTATTTTTACACATCTGTTGAGAAAGTACTTGACTGGTGTGGTCCGAAATACAAATTTAATTTCGTAAATCTAAAAGATGTTGTTCAGAATAAAGTAGAAGTGAATACTACTATTGGTATGTGTATGACATCATATTGTTTTCTTTCAGTTATATGTTAAGTTTTTATAAGATTTTTTTTTTTGTCTAGATTTTATTGGATTTGTTGAAGTGTGTTTCAACATCGAAGACACAACAAAGAAAGATGGTAGCAAAGGAAAGAGACTCAATCTGAAAATTGAAGACCTTGAGTTAGTTTTTTATTTAGTAGAAAACATTTACAATTTTATCTACGTATTAATGTTTCTTTTTGACGTTTGTATATTATATTTTGTTATTTTTAGAGGTCAAAAATGTCCGGTTACGTTGTGGGACTCTTTTGCTGTTGACATGTTTACGTACATGAATGACAAAAAAACGTGAGAAATTTGTTGTTATCATTTGCCACTTTGGTACAGTAAATCTTTACAAGGGTACGTTACAAATATTCAACACAATATTGTTTATTTCATTAGTATCTTATAATTTTTTATTATATTTAGTTATATTTTAGATAATTTTTTATTTAAATATTGATTTATTTCAGGCAAGCGTGGAGTGGCCAACAGTTTTGATCTAAGTAGACTTTTTATTGATAATGCTGATATTGAAGAAATTTCATCTTTCAGAGAGAGGTATATTTAGTACTACCGAGACAAACATTAAACAATATTGTTTTAATTGAAATTATAATTTTATTAATTATTACCCATGCATATATCTTGCAACTATGTTTAGGTATGTTGCCAAAGTTTCTGCTTCAAAGTCATCTAATCAGAATCTTGGTTCTTATATTATTTCAACTGTGGAAGATGAGTTCCTCAACAAAGGAGATTTCATGCTCATTGGTTTACTTGGAACCATATTAGAGGTATAGTTTTTTTGTATTTTGTAATATCTATATTACATAGTGCTATCTTTTGTATTTACATTTTAAGATTAATATGTTTGGACAATTTTTTGTAGAAAAAGAAGGTGTTGGTTATTGGCACAGTCACGGCCATATGCACTGATAAGCTTTGGTATTACAATGGTTGTAACCACTGCAAATCACGTGTTGAGGATAGATTTGTAACTAAAGAGGGTGATGATGGTTCATGTGATGCAGCTGAAACAAAGGCTTTGGTGTGTACCAACAATGAATGTCAAGGAGTGGACATTTATGCAATTCCGCGGTTTGATTTTCTTATTAATTCATTATAAAATTGTAAACTTAAATTATTTTTTTTAACTAATATTAACATTCTCATATTTTTTTAATTTTAATATAATAGTTTCAAGATACCTATCAGGGTCCAAGATTCATCTGGAACTGTTTCATTAACCCTGTTTGATTATGAAGCTTTAAAATTTTTTAAGAAATCGGCCAAATACTTACTTGCTATCCAAGATCAGGTAATCATAATCTTTAACCCCGTTATTTGTTTATGTACTCGTAGTAATTTAACAATTATTTGTATTAAATTATAGGTTGTTAATTCCGGTGAGATTCCCAACCCCTATCCTGAGGTATTTGACACATTGGTTGGAAAGAAATATGCTTTTGTCATAAATGTTAGCGACTATAACATTGAATATCAAGTTGAGAACTACGGTATTGCAATGGCAACCAACGATGATGACATCATTGCTGCTCTCTACTCCAAATTCAATATTAACCAGGTCTAATTCCTAATAACGACATTCTTATTGTTTCATATTCCCTTAGTTTTCATTCTACATAATTATAACCACTTGTATTTTATTTTATTGTTAATTTTATAGTTACAGCATGAGCAGTCTGAATCGTATGGTGTTCCGTTGTCCGCCAGTGTGTCTAATGCTTGTGAGGTTACGAAGGTAATATAATAATTTATTATTTTATTTAATTTGTTTTAAATATTTATACATTTTGTGTTTGTTTATACTAGGATGACGTGTCAATCACCGGTGACAATGTTACGCCTATTTCCAATGGACCTGGAAGCAGCAATAAGGTGTCTTCTTTTGAAGTAAAACGTAATCTTGGTGAAGTTTATGAAGTAGATGATGAATTACGTTGTTCTTCTACAAAGCGCCGCATGAGTGATGAAATCGTCGAAGATGAAGTTGTTGGTCATTCGAAGACATTGATTCCGAAGACTGAGAAATAATTTCCCGCATTTTATAAACAATATCACTGTTTGGTTTGATTATGGTTTTTTGTTTGAACATATGGTTTTGGGTTTCTTATGGCTTTTTAATTGGTGTTTTTATTTTTTGGGATAATCCGTGAATTTTGAATTTAATAAACAATTTCTCTGTTTGCCTTGATTGTGGTATTTTGTTTCAACACTTGGTTGTATTATTCTTATGGATTTTTAATTAACTTCTGACCACTAAATTTCTTTCAACGGATGTGGTTAGTTGTGATTGTTTTATTTATTAACTTCTTTCCACTAAAGTTTATAAATTAAGTTTAGTATTTAATGTCAAACTTTAATAAAATGCTATTACAATTAAAATTTATATTTTTCTTAAATTTTTTTATGCATAAAAAAATCTAAATACATCAAATTAAAAATTCTAATTTTCAAAATTATATTCAAGTAATCAACTCTATATTTGATATTCTTATTTTTATATAATAAACTATGGATCCTTCTTATATTGTAATATAACAAAATATAATTCACTGAATATTCTTTTTATATAAATAGATTTCATTTTGTTATATACTTCTAATATAATGAAATTCAATTTCATATAACCGTCTTATATAATACACCATAGTTCCTTCTTATAGTAGTCAATTTCATGTTGATTAATATTGTTTTTGTTTAAAATTTTGTAATATGTGTGTCGCAGTTTTTCATATTCTTTTCCTTTTTTTTTCTTATAGTACTTGTAATATATTTGATTATCTTCATTGATTCTACAATACAATTTAACATTTTCACATGTGGATATTAAAATTTGTCTCGGTTTATATAATTTTTAAAATTGGTATTTTTAATTACATAAATCGAGATTAGATAGTTTCATAATATACATAATGTTTAAATGATTTTGAATCTAAATTGAAAAATTGTAAATAAATGTTTACCTTAATTGATTGTATTTATTTTTAGAAAAAACCTTTACTGTAAATAACTCAAAGACTAAGTATCGATGATATTATGGTATGTTTGTGATAGATAGTTTAATATTTAAGTATTTATTTTTTTATTTTAATTCGGTTATATATGAACTTCAATATTGTAAATCTTTAATATTTCGTAAACTGATTTATAACAACTTTTTATATTATACAACATATCTATATGAATAAAGAAGAACCATTATTTATAATTGGATCGGACCAGGCTCATACAAAAAATTTTTAAACCCATTTACATATAAATTAGATGTCTAACCTATTTACTATCATTGTTAAAGGTTTTAAGGTTTTAATACAATGGTTTATTTGCCATTTGATATGGTTCTATTTGAGATTTTAACAAGACTAAATGCTCGATCAATTGATCGCTATAAATGTGTATGCAGACAATGGCGTGACGGTCTATCATCCTTTGAGTTTCTTCTTCATCATTCTACCTATGTTGAAAATTATTTGGTAAGATCTTATTGTATATTATTTTTAATATATTCGTTATGATAATACAATTTTTCTTCATATTAATGTCATATTTTAAACATTTTTGTAATCAGGATTATCTTCGAGACGAAGGTTTCTATGTCGTTAATGAGTATTATGCAGAATTTTGGCCTCCTGAACAGCTTCAGAAATATGACTTTTTAGATCAGAATTAGTAATTCCGTGATTTTAAATTGTTTGTTTTTGTTATGGATTAGTCAGTGGGTCTTTTTATTTTGAATAATAAAACAAGTTTTAGATTTTGTTTTATTAACAACATTTATTCACAATTTTTGATTTATAATAATGAAATATAACTTATTTTGTCTTAATAAATCACTTATATTTCGTGATATTGTATGTGGCGCGTTTTTGATTATTTTTTGTATTTTTTAGTTATATAATGTTTAAAAAACTTCACATATTACATATACTGAAATGTTAACTAAACATTTAGAAAACAAACTTCCAACAACATGTTCATATGTTTTTCTTATAAGTCACATAATTCAAAAATGGATATTACATATATTATATAACAGATTATAATTATAATAAGCAAAAACCATTGATTTGCATACCACAATTTTTTTTTAATCCAACAAAAATTAAAACTGGAAATATTATTCAAACATAGGAAACACTTATTATAACGAACAAACAAGCCATAACTCAAAGGTTCGAAAAGACTAATGATTTTTTTCACCAATCGTGTTATCTTCTTCAATTGCCTCATATTCTTATATTTTCCTGCGTTTCGATTCAGGAGGAAAATATTCTTCATACATGATTTTATATAGCGATGGGCAATCCTCCCAGAAACTTTCCTGCATCCATAAATCGCAAATAATTATGAAGAAAAAACGAACAATGTTGATAAAAGTAATTTAAATTTTGAATGTAAGTAGAAGACAAGTATAATATATTACCACATATTCTTTAGCATAGTTGACGTGTAACCATTCAAATGGCCATGATGTTAGCCCTTCATTCCATTGTTTACATACACATTTGTACTGATCAATTTCTCTACCATTGAGCCTGATTAAAATTTCAAACAGTATAATATCGAAAGGAATATAAACCATTATCAAAAACTTTTAAACCTATAATTGAACATGCTATGTTGATCCTTTATATAGTAGATTAACTTGGGCCTAAGTGAATAAACCAAAAAAAAAAAAAACGAAATCTAATTCAAAAATGCTAATGAAGTTTCTAAATGTTAGTGTACATTCTTTTTATGGTTTTTATTATAGTTAAAAAATTCCAATATTTTCAATAACTTTGAACAAATATTTCAATGATAATATACCATTAACAATTAATTTTCAAGAAAACTTTATATTACAATTAAATTTTATAATTTTCGAAAATATTGTTAAGTAATCAATTCCATATTTGTAATGTGCGACCACAGTTGACGCCTCAAGAAACAATATAATCCTAATATAAACAATATTTTTAACATTCATACATATAGTTATATAATGTTTAAAAAACTTCACATATTACATTTGTTAACTCCATCACCTGTGTTGAGGTAACAAAGTTGAAGTGAAGAATGTCACCATTCTTCAAACTATTTGCTGACATAAAGTTACCCCAATTGACCATTTTGTAACGCGGTACGTCACCATTTTTTTCGGTTTCCACTTCATTCTCCATCATTTTTCCATCCAAAGTTTTAATCTTCAATGCATGAAGCTTCTTTGTAAGACCAGATCTCCTCGCTACTTCAATAGGAAGCCTCTACATAAAATATGTTACATTATATTATTAGAATTTACCCTATAATGTATACATTATGTAACTACAACTCATTATACAAATTATCATACCAATCTATTTTCTCCCTTTTTTGTAAACTCATAATTTTCTTGATCAGTTTCATCCTTCTTTCGTTTTCCACTATGTTGTCTGGTTTGGCTTTCTTCTTCAACTTTCGATACCTTATGATAGTAGTTAACAACATTTCAAGTTTAATATCAATAAACAATAATAACCAATAAATAATTTTAATTTTTGTCAGTTATTACATATTTGAATAAATCAATTGTTACCTCTTTTTTTTTTATGATCTACGACAGCTTGAAACACCTGGTTTGAGCACTTCTGGAGTTTGCTCAATTTCCTTTCCCTTTTTTAATGTTGAAACAACAACTTGTGCAACCTTTTTGCGTTTGTTTTCAACCTATTTAGTATATATTTAAAACATATAAATTTATAAATCAAATACATACTAATTATATGGAATGGTGTTTCTATTTATATTAAGTGATTATTACCTTTTCACTGACGTGAACATCTGAACATGAAGCATTCTTTTTTGTTGGTGTCAATTGCTCATCTTTTACAACCCTTTTTTTTTATTCAACATCTTCTCAGTTTCACTTCCAATGTCTTTAACCTGATATCAAATTTTTTATTCAATTTTAATATATATATAAAATAACATAAAATAAAAAACTACATTACTTCATTAATCAAATTAATATTAAAAAAATACAAAGTATAACACACTACCTCATTCATCAACGTATCTCCACTTGTATCTGTTCCATTATCAGATTCAACAACGTTCTGTAAATAAAATTTATAAATATTAGTAATCAAATTTATTTGATAAAGATTTTTTTAAACAAGAAGAAACTTACATAATAAGCATTTTGTTGGAATGTTGATTTAGATATTATTTCACAGAAATCGCTCTCTTCTGCTTCTTTTTGAATACCCAATCCAACTTCAATTCCATTCCTGAATGCCCTCAAATGAAATACCACATTACCAATCTTATCGAATATCAGTGTGTCACCATCACATATGTTCAAACTTTCACACAGTTTCGGCCATCCATCCTTAAAAGCATAAGTAACATGAAGTTTAGCTGCCATTACATCCCAGTACTTACCACCCGCAAATACTTGGTAAATGCCGTTTAGCTCGTGATTTCTGTAAAACATGTTAATAAATTCATCTGGAATTACCTGCAAGTTATGAAAACATATTTATAATTATAACTACTAAATATGTATTACATTTCATCTGTGTACAACGTTCACATTTAATTTACTATCAAACAGTACGCTTACCGTAAGACCCAGTTTTGTGTAGTTGTTCTTTGTTATGTATGATTGACCATGCACATTGTTTATGAAAGGAAAAACCTCCAACACTTTGTCCCCAATGCTTCTAAATAACAGCCATGTGTTTTTTACCAAATGAAGATTATTAACAACAGCCCTCCAACCATCTGTTAATACTGGTAGCTCATCCATGTGTCTAAGTCGAACCATCCAATGTCTACCGTCTTCATGACGAACCTCTATGTTCATATGTTCCCAGTCATTGCCCCATTTTTTTATAACAAATGCAACAGGTACCATCTACATTAACGTTGATATATGCATTATATGGCGTTTATTAGATACAAAGTACCATATGTAAATAATTCATATGCTGACAACTTTATATTTGATCAACGGAGAAATGGAAATTACACATACCAACGAAAGCTCTTTAGGATCTTCCATCAGTTGAACAAACCATAGAACCATTTTGTACACTGCAATGGATAATACTTATTATTTCGAATTCATATTTTTATCACTTGAACAAACCATAGAACCATAGACCATTCTTACCCATTATTTTTTTATTTCCTTCTTCATGAAACCTATTTGTTTAGCATACACTTATAATTTTTACATAATTTTATAAAAAAAATTAATTATTTTCACCATTTAGTTATTTCTTTAAGCACAAATTTATTCCTTTTATGACTTATAGCATCTATTATCTTTGTGAACACTCTAAATCCTTGATAATCTTAACATGCAATCTATAAATACTACTGATTTGTTGTGTTAATCGATTTCCCTCTTCATTCTACATGAAATCTATACTTGAATATCTATTTAACTGATCTTATGATACAAAAAATAGTAACCGATTTACAAAATTGATGATTCGGATCTTACCTTTTCTTCGTAATTATACTGCAACCTTTCTTCAATTCACTTGGATTGTCTTCAAGATAATGAGATAATGTATGAAGCAACTTCAAACCCTAACCGTTGAATGATTATGATGTTGATGAAGTGATATTATTTTGTTTTTAATATTTAGATATTTAGATATATTAGATTAATTCAAAGTAATGATGGTATTTCTTTGGGAGAAGGTATTGAAGTCATGTTTCTTGAAAAGGAACGACTATGTTTATTATTTTTTTTAAACATTTTGTATTATTTTAAAATAATTGTCATATATCTTCTGATTATCTAATACACAAAATGAGAAATGACAGTATTTTCGAAAATTAAACCATTGAAATATATAAATGTTAAATGTAGAGTAAATTATTTAATTTCCATATTAAAAGACTTTCTAAATTTTTAGAATGTTTCATAAAATTTGAGCATTCAATTTTCCATTATATTTTAGTCATTCAAATCTTACCAAATATTATTACTTATTACAATTAGTAACTAATATATATCAAGGTTTTACATCCCAAGTATGAAATACATATTAGGTATTTGAAATTTTAATTCAATAATAAAAAATTTCGGTTATTATTCAATAATATTAAAAGAAATACTAAATAATTATACTTAATTTTATTCCTATATCTCATATAATTTTATTTCCAAATTTTTCTTATATTTTATAATATTACAAAATCTCTGGTATACAATAGATTTCTTATTTCCTAATCTTTTTCAAAGTTATTGAATTTTCAAACCTTATAAATACAACCGGTTTAATATTAAACCTATTATCTGAAATTAAATTTTGCCTTTTATTTGTAAACAATCATGTTTTCAAACTCTCATGATGTCTCTTCTGTGTTTTTTAACAATGCATCTTTCAGTAGCATTGACGTGTTATGGGAAACAACTAAGGCATGCGTAATTAATTTTCCATTGAACTTTTCAATTATTTATTTTAACTGTTTGTTGGATTTTGCAATTTTTTTTAGCCAAAGTCTCTTATCATATTCGGTATCATCAAGAACGTATTTACTGGTTTTGGTTGGCACTACATGACATGTCCAACGTGTCTACATGAGGCTACTATGGAGGTTGAGCAATATCTTCCACTTGATGGTTCTTCTGATTTTAAGAAATATGATGTTTATCGGTGCTCTAACTATGAATGTTTTGAACACATCATAAAACCTCTGCCGAAATTTAAGATCAAAATCGAAGTTGAGGACGATAGTGATTCAACTCATCTTATATTATTTCATGATCAAGCTATAGAGGTTTTGAATAAATCTGCTGATGAATTGCTAAAAGAGAATGAATCGGTATATTTTCAGTTTATAATAATTTTATTCTATCATAATGTTGTTAACATTTGTAAAATATTAACAGATTGATAATTATCCGACGTTTCCAAAGGAGATTAAGTCTTTGGTTGGGAAGTTGTTTGCGTATAAGATTCAAGTTACCCACGAAAATATCGAAAAATTTGATGAAGTTTATGATATCACTGCCATAAGCAGCGATTATTCTGTTATTTCCCATGTTAAAAAGAGCTTTTTGACTGCACAGGTGATATTATTGCTTATGAGGAATACATATAGTAAATTGTTAAATATTTAAGTAACTAATAAAAAAATAATTTGTATTTACAGAAGGAGAATATCGCAAAAGGTAAACGTAATCTGTATGAGCTGTATGACATTGATCCAGCATTTCCGAGTTGTTCTTCAAAGCGCAAGATCGATGAAGAAAAAGATGAGAAAGATTTTGATTGAAGTCTAGAGAGTTACTAATGAAGAAATCATGTTTCTTTTTTGTTTAGTCACCAGAATTTAAGATTTCTTATTTCAGTCTTTGTTTTAAGTATTAGACTCTATTTTAATTTTTATAATTGACGTTCCTGTGTTTTCCTTTATAATCGTTTTATTTATACTTAAGATAAGATTTTAAAAGTTACAGTTTTCATAAAATAGAATAATATTATTGAGTATGTATAGATGGGAACTTTAAACTAAATTTAGAAAGTATGTAACTGAATGTAACCGAAAATCAATTCACTAAATTTAATAGATAATTTCAATTACTGCAGTATATAAAAAAGACCTTATTTAACCCTCTCATCTTGCATTAGAATATTTGTTATGCATAATACTTAATGAAATTCAAATAGACAATTTCCCACTTTCAAATACATTCATACACACATTTCAATTCTTTATGTTCCAGTTCATGCGTATCTAAATTTCCGAAGGTAATTCTATATGTATTCATCATTAGTTCATGTTATTAACAAGATGTAATTATCACCGATTGCATTTCCTTTACCTATTCTACAATTTTAATATGAACAATTTTGTTTTCTAATAATTTTCTTTGTGTTTGTTTTCAATGAAGTTGTGATTAATCACGTATACTATGTCAAAAAGATCAAATCACTCGCGTTCATCTTCAAAGGATCCGAATTCATTACAACAAATATTTAAGAGTAAGTGACATTCTAAGTTATTCAGTTTTCATTTCCTTAACTACAAATGATTCATATTTTAGATTACATTTCTATTCATATTTGTGTTTTTGTAGGTCCTGTTATCAGAAATCCTCTTTCAGATATATCAAATGGTAAATGCTGTTACATTTAATTAAAACTATAATTTTTATGTTTTATGTTTCGAATGCTAATAATTCTTATGTTCCTTACTTATTCTACCTTTTTATTTATTAAGTTAATTCACCTGCTGAAAGGCGTAAGCTTCGAAAAATAATACTTGATAACAAGAGATCAAAGAAATCGTCATCATCAACAAATGTTCTAAACATATTGCCTGAGAACATAAGTTCGCTGCAGTCTTCTAATAATAACAAGAGATCAAAGAAATCTTCATCATCAACAAATGGTCCTAACATATTGCCCGAGAACATAAATTTGATGCAGTCTTCTAATAATACTGACCGGAACATATACACCATTGGTCCTCATACAAGTATAAATCATACAAGTTCATTAGTTTCAACCATAACAGGTATGTCTTATGTTTATTTTTTCTTAGTTTTCTATTATATTTCACTAACCAATATTGTTATACTAACATTTATGATAAAATATGTAACCTTTAGATAACTCCAGCAATAAAACTACACCGTCAAATGATAATCGTCGATATTCCATTTCTCTTCGCATTAATAGTAGTAACAATCAAGTGGTATTTGGTTCTACGTCTACCATTACAAGGTTGTCTTCTGGTAAACGTAAGCTCGAGCACAAGAAACGTGACACTACTCCTATACCTATGGTCAATTTGGATTCCGATGAAGATGATGTTTTAGTCAGAATGGAGGACCCTTATAAAGGGGTATCTAAAGGTTTAATTCTTTTTCATCTTTTTAGGTCATATATTATATTGAAACTGCAATATAACCATTAATATTTTTTTAATAGATTATTTGGACCATGGTGACCAAGTTCTTACATGCGAAATCTGTAGTGCAAAGTTATGGACATCAGAAGGTGGAAAAGGTCGAATAACTATGAATAAGTTGTGTTATAGTATGTGTTGTGGGTATGGTAAAGTTGAGCTACCGCCTTTAAAGGATGCGCATCCGTCTTATCAAATTTTGTTTTCTTCCTCAAATGAAAAAAGCAAGTTTTTCCAAAAGAATATAAGACGATACAACTCTATGTTCTCTTTTACATCTATGGGTGGAAAGGTTGATTCTGCTATTAACAAGGGCAATGCTCCGTTTATTTATCGTATAAGTGGGCAAAACTATCATTGCATCGGTAGTCTTAAACCTTCTAATGGAAATCAACCTCAGTTTTGTCAGCTATACATATATGACACTGAAAATGAAATAACAAACAGACAGGCATTATTCGGGTATGATTCATTATAAGCCCCATCTTTTTTACTTATATATATTTATAGAAAACGATTTTCTATTATTATTATGCTATATTAAGTTTATGTTGTTTATTTATATTTTGTCAGGAAAACAAGCAAACCTTCATCCTCTAATGATAAAGAGCTTGATGTTGAAATGATTCATTATTTGAGGAATTTATTAGATTCAGAAAATATGTTGGTTAAGACATATAGGATGGTCAGAGACCATTTTCATGAATCCCCAGAGGCCAACCTTAAACTTCGTCTTATGTATAAAAGAGAAAAAGATGGCAGAACATATAACTTACCAACCACGTCTGAAGTTGCTGCTTTGGTTGTTGGAGACATAGATAAAGCTATAGACCATCATGATATTCTTGTCGAGACTCAGTCTGGAATGTTGCAGCGTATTAGCAAATTACATCCTTCATATCTTGCTTTGCAATATCCGTTGCTTTTCCCATATGGTGACGATGGATATAGAATTGATATTCCCCATAGAGATTTCACGGCGACACAAAAGAAAATAAAGCCAAAGTGCACGATGAGAGAATTTTTTGCATATAGGATCCAAGATAGAAATTATGGGTTTTCCTTAATTCTTAACGGAAGAAGGTTGTTACAACAGTTTTTGGTTGACGCATATACGATGATCGAGAGCGAGAGACTACATTACATTCGGAGACAACAAAACTTCGATCTGAAACATTTGAAAATCTTCAAAAGCATAAAGCTAAAGGTAAACAAAGTTTAAAAGACACTGGAAAGCCTGTTATACTACCTTCTTCATTTACTGGTGGTGCAAGATTCATGCAACAAAACTACCTCGATGCAATGGCCTTATGTAAGTCTTACGGGTACCCAGATTTCTTCATAACTATAACTTGTAATCCTAAGTGGCCTGAAGTAAAACGATTTCTAAAAGATTCCACCATCAAAGCTGAGGACAGGCCTGACATATTGTGTCGATTGTTTAAAATGAAGCTCGATTCAATAATCAAAGATTTGAAGGATTCGAATTATCTCGGTGAGATTAACGCTGGTATGTTAGGTTTTTTTTTACATTTATTATTTTTGTGTATAATTTGCAATTAGTTTTATAAAGTACTAAATTTGGTTTTTTTTATTTAGTTGTTTATACGGTAAAATTCCAGAAGCGCGGTCTTCCTCATGCACATATATGCTTATTTATGAAGGTCGATCACAAACTTCCTACTGTAGATCACATAGATCCATTTATATCGGCTGAGATTCCCGATAAAAATCAAGATCCCGAACTTTATTCCTTGGTAAGTGATTATATGATTCACGGTCCATGTGGAAATGCTAATTTGAATTGTCCTTGCATGGTTGATAAAAGATGTTCAAAAAATTTTCCAAAGAAATTTTCACCACATACAGCTGTTGATTCAAATGGTTTCCCTGTATACCGAAGACGAGATACCGGCCACATAGTTATAAAATCTGGTGTTAGATTGGACAACAGAAGCGTTGTTCCATATAACAAAAGGCTTCTAAAAAGATATCAAGCACACATCAATGTAGAATGGTGTAATCAATCCGGTTCAGTTAAATATTTGTTCAAATATATTAATAAAGGCCCTGATATGGCTACTGCGGTTGTTTCTGGTGTTTCAAATCCAAGCATTAAGGATAAGCCAAGAGATGAGATCAAGGAATATTATGATTGTAGATATATTTCCGCTTGTGAGGCATCATGGAGAATATTCTCAAACGAGGTTCATTATAGGTATCCTGCAGTTATGAGGCTTCCCTTTCATATGCCGGGTGAACAGAATGTTGTTTATGGTGCGGATGACGATATTGATAATGTGTTAAGCAAGCCTTCAGTTGCTTCTTCAATATTTGTTGAATGGATGAAATTAAACGAGTCAAATGAAGATGCTAGAAAGTTGACTTATGTCGAGTTTCCAACCAAATTTGTTTGGAAACTTCAAGATAGATGTTGGCAGGTACGTAAGACGTACCAAACTGTTGGCCGTATACATTCTGTGTCTCCTGCATTAGGCGAACCTTATTTTTTTAGGATACTTCTGAATAAAGTTAGAGGGCCCAGATCCTTCGAGGAAATACGTACTGTTAACGGTCAGTTATTCCCGACTTTTAGAGATGCTTGCTACGCAATGGGGCTCTTAGATGATGACAATGAGTACGTTGAGGCCATTAAAGAAGCAAGTTTCGAAGGACATGCTGGGTATCTCCGAGCGTTATTTGCTACCTTGCTGTTATCAAATACACTTTCACGTCCAGAGTTTGTGTGGGAGAACACGTGGAAATACTTAGCAGATGATATTTTATACAGACGTCAAAAAGAAACAAATATTTCAGGTTCTCAGCTGTCTTTTTATTTTACATTCTAATTTTCTGTTTGATTATTAACAACAATTATTTTGTTTGAATTTTTAGGTTTAGTGCTTCCTGAACATCAAGTTAAAAACCTTACTTTGTTGGAAATTGAAAAATATTTAGTTTCGAATGGTTCGTCGTTACGAAGTTTTAACACGATGCCTTTTCCTGATGATGATTCGTTACGTGATGCTACTAATCGTCTAATCAATGAAGAGCTATCACATGACGTAGATGAAGTACAAACTGAGTTTAATAAGTTGCATAAATGTCTGACAGATGAACAACGAGCTGTTTTTGACGAAATAATGGCAGCAGTTGCAAGCCGTAAAGGAGGGTTATTTTTTGTCTATGGTTACGGTGGAACTGGAAAAACTTTCTTATGGAAGACTTTGGCTTCGGCAGTTCGATGTAGAGGTGAGATAGTTTTAAATGTTGCTTCAAGTGGTATTGCTTCGTTATTACTTTCTCGTGGAAGGACAGCCCATTCTCGCTTCCATATCCCAATTAATCTCACTGAAGATTCCATGTGTCATATTAAGCCAAATAGTGATATCGCCAATTTATTAAAGGAAACTCAATTGATCATATGGGACGAAGCACCGATGGTCCATAAACATGCCTTTGAAGCTTTAGATAGGACTATGTCTGACGTGTTTTCTGACGGTAGGAGTATTCGATCTGATGTTCCGTTTGGAGGGAAAGTTTTTGTATTCGGCGGTGACTTTAGACAAATCCTACCAGTTATTCCTAATGGTACTAGACAACAAATAGTTTGTGCGTCTTTAAGCTCTTCATATATATGGTCAAAGTGCAAACTGTTAAGGTTGACCAAAAACATGCGCCTAACAATTGGAGCTGATAGTTCTGATATGGACTCTATTAGGGATTTTGCGAAATGGCAGCTTTATATTGGTGAAGGTAAGTTGGGAGATGATAACGATGGTGAAGCAATTATTCAGATACCGAATGATCTATTAATCACCGATAATTCTGATCCAATACAAAGATTAATTGACTTCGTCTACCCTTCAATTATGGAACAATTTCGAATCCTGGTTTTTTTTCTGAACGAGCAATTCTAGCACCAAAAAATGACGTAGTTCATGAAATTAACGATCGATTGCTTTCGTTATTTCCAGGTGATGCTAAAGAGTATTTGAGTTCCGATAGCATATGTCAAACTGAACAAATGCTTGATTCATTTCAAGAAGGTTTATACTCAACAGAAAATTTGAATGCTCTTAAGATTTCTGGGTTGCCTAATCATAGATTAGTTCTTAAAGTTGGTGTTCCTGTCATGCTTCTCCGCAACATTGATCAACAGAAAGGTTTATGTAACGGTACAAGGCTAAAAATTACTTTTCTAGGCAAACGAGTAATAGAAGCTGAAGTAATATCTGGCGGTAATATCGGCACAAGAGTTTTCATTCCAAGGCTTAATATGATTCCGTCTGACAAAAAAATACCATTCGAATTTCAACGAAGACAATTTCCTCTATCAGTTTGTTTTGCCATGACAATTAACAAGAGTCAAGGTCAATCCTTATCAAAAGTTGGTCTTTATTTGAAAGATCCTGTGTTCACTCATGGTCAGTTGTACGTTGCATTATCAAGGGTCAAGACCAGAGAAGGAGTTAAAATATTGATATTCGATGCCGATGGAAAACCAACAAATAAGACGTCCAATGTCGTCTATAAAGAAGTCTTTGGTAGCTTATAATGTAAACTGTTGGTTTTTGATTTAATATAACATGTTACTTATTTTTTTATCATTTTATTTAAGTATTTATTGCTTGTAAATAATAAGTGACATGTATAACTTTCTCGAGCCCGGGAAGCTCTCCCGGGTGATAACCTAGTATAATTATAGAGAAAATTAAGACCAATCAAGTTATTATTTTGCTGACTTTTAATTTTAAAGCATAGATATTATATTATATGAGATTCATTGTTATTGAATATTTAGTAATGTATATTTTTTAAATTTTGAATTTTGAAATAAGTTTATTTATGGCAGATATCTAAATCAAGTTCAATCATTCTTTAATTTGTAATTATCATTTATTAACTTCGTGAAAGATTTAATATGATATTAATATAATTATAGAGCAAATTAAGATCAATCAAGTTGTTATTTTACTAAGAGGCTGTTTGGCAACCTCTAAATAGTTAAGTGCTGAACCAGTAGGATGTCTGAACCATTAAGTGCTGAACCAGTAAGAGGTTTGGACCATTAAGAGCCAGTATAATGCTTAACCCTTCAGAGGCAAATGTCTGACCAATTCAGATTAGAGGTCTTAACCATTCAGACTATGTATAATACTTAACCATTCAGAGGCAAATGTCTGAACCATTCAGACATCTACTCACGAAGTAAACAGTCTGAACCATTAAGTGCTGAACCAGTAAGAAGTCTGAACCATTAAGAGCCTCATTAAGAGGTAAACAAACAGCCCCTAACTTTTATTTTTAAAGCATAGATTTTATTATGGTGTTAACATAATTATATAGCAAATTAATATCAATCAAGTTATTATTTTACTAACTTTTATTTTTAAAGTACAGCCGTTGTATTAAATGACACTCATTTTTATTAAATATTTAGTTATATTTTTTTTAAATTTGACATATGTTTATTTATGGCATATTTGTAATTAAATTTCAATCATTCTTTAATTTGCAATAATCATTTATTAATTTCCTAAATTAGCAACTTTAAGACCAACTAACTTATAATTTTAAAACATAGATTTTATATTATATGAAACTCATTTTATTGAATATTCAGTTCTATATATTTTTGAAATTTGAAATATGTTTATTTATGGTAGATTTCTAAATCAATTTCAATCATTCTTTAATTTGTAGTTATAACTTATTAGACCATGTGTAGTGGTTAACACCCCACCCTTGGGCGTTTTGCGCCATGTGGCAGCCCAGTCAGCAATGGGGCATTATGGGGCGTTTTCTAAAATGGGTGTAGTGGGGATGTTGGCATTGTGGGGCATTATGTTTGTAATAAAATTAAATAAAAAACATCAAAAAAATCTGATTGGGTTAACAAAATGGAAAATGAATCTGATTGGACACAAAATGAAGGGCTGGGCGTGGAATATATCACGCCGAAAGTGATTTGGAGCAAGAACACGCCCACAGGGGCGGAGGTGGTGGCGTTTTCGGGCGTGTTTGGGGGGAAAACGCCCAGTACGCATGGTCTTAAATTCGTTAAAGATTTTATCATGGTGTTAATCTATATCTATATATTATATATAAGAAACCAATTGGGAACACCTGTCACCCTCTGGTTAATCCTCAGATGGTTTTCCCCCCTAAATGTACCTCATATATGAAGCACCCGATTTTGAATATGGATAGATCCGAAATCATTGATTTAGTTACCTAAAATACTAAAACTTATACCGTAAACTTCATTATTCCCATTTAACCCTAATTATCATTCTCATTCTCTCTCTCTCTGAGGATCATCGGCGATGTTTCAATCATCAATCATCGACGACCAACTTCTCCAACGTTTCAATCATCAATCATCGGCTTTCAAGCGTTTATACTCGACGGTAATCTCTAACATGAATAAGTTTCCTTAGTATTGATGTATCGTATCAAAAAACCCTAGATCTAAATCTGTATTTTACCTAGCCGATTCTGCTTTCAATCGATTCATCTTCGTCTTTTGTTTGTTCAATTCGGCGATTCGTCTTCGATTGCTTCTTAATTATAGGTAATGTTGTGTAATCTATCCATAAAATTCTTTAATGTATTGTTTGTTTGAATGTGTTAGATGAAATTTTTGTATGTTTTATGCAGTTTATAAGACTTCTTAGATTCGGTGATTCATCTTTTATTGCTTCTTAATTATCGGTAATGTTATGTAAGCTATCCATAAAAAAATTTTAATAAATTTTTTGTTTGAATGTGTTAGATGATATTTTCGTATGTTTTATGCAGTTTATAAGACTTCTTCGATTCGGCGATTCATCTTCGATTGCTTCTTAATTATCGGTAATTTTTTTTATTCTATCCATAAAATTCTTTAATGAATTGTTTGTTTGAATGTGTTAGATGAGATTTTTGTATGTTTTATGCAGTTTATAAGACTTCTTTGTTCTTTTTTTTTGTACGAAAATCCCTGTTTTGATGTTCATTGTATAGATTCTAAACCCTAAGTGTATTTGTTCATCTATTTTAGGGCTAACTTGAGATTCTATTAACATGTCAAATTGAATTCAAATCATAAAAGATTTGTTTGACTTTTATTGAGCATATAGATTTTATTAGTTCTAATATATATTCATATTTTTTTAGATTTGTTATTAAGCATATATATTTTATTAGTTCTGTTATTGACTTTTGTTTTTGTGATTCGAAATCATTAAAAGAAACAAACTTTTTTTTTAAAAAATTTGGTGTTTATTTCTGAGCTGTAAAAGGGTTTGATTTGAATGTGTGTGTATATGTTAAAAGTTTGAATCTTTAAGAATTTGAATAACTTTATTAACAAAAAAGACTATATAAAGGCATGACAGAGTGTTATAAACATAAAAACATTCTAAGCCATTTACTACATAAGGTTAGCTTAAATCATAAAAAGGTAAACTTTAATATATATAACATATCATTCATTTATAAAATTTAAAAAATGAAAAAAGGATATTGTTATTGTTTGATTGAATGTTTGTTTGAATGTGTTAGATGAGATCTTTTGTATTTTTTATCCAATTTATAAGACTTCTTTGTTCATTTTGTTGTACGAAAATCCCTGTTTTGATGTTCATTTTATAGATTCTAAACCCTAAGTGTGGTGAGTTTTTTTAAAAGATATAGATGAATGTGAGAGAAGATTATATAAAAGATGGGGAGTGTGGTGATTTTTTAGGTATAGTGTTTAAAATAAAAAAAACAATTGATTTTTTTAGTAAATAGCCGTTATTCAACGGCCAAAATTTTCAAAATTCAAACATTAAATCATCGGGATGGATGCGGAGATTCTCCAAATGGGACCGAAGGTAGGACGGGGGGGGGGGGGGTTTCCCATCGGGGTCCTCCTCCACAACTGTGTTTTGGTCAAAAATCAGTTTAAGGATAATGTAACCAAATTTTGATTGTGAGGTAGAGTGCTAATGTGTATGAACAACAATGTGATCAAAGTATAAAGTAAAAAGTAAAAATGACAATGAACACCGATATATGTACGACGAAAAAGCCCTTGATCCTTGATAGATCCCCGACACAAAAAACCTCGGGTGATGGAAACTACCGATCACCAAGTATATAGAAAAGTAAAAGTGATTCAAGTACAACTTCGGAAGATAATGAGCTCAATACAATGGTAACTAGTGTTTGTAGTTTGTGAGAGAGAGTGAGTGTTGTGTGTTTATATGAAAGCTTGTTGTATTGTGTACGTGAATGTTCTGTTATGTTCCATTCCTAATGAGCCTCATTATCCCCTTTAAAAATAGAAATAACAAGTTAACAAACAATCCGAAATATGTGCAAGTATCCACATGTTCTACATAACGGCTACACTCGTCCAAGCACGTGCTAATTGAGAGCATATTCCGTGATATTCTAGCATAGACCAAGTCCAATTCATTAAACTCCTACAAATACAAGTTTAAACAAAGGATATAATTGTTAGTAAATATAAATAATAACAAGGATCCTTGATCCTAAGACTTCCTGCACCATCTGTTAAGGATCAGTGATCCAGATCAGATCTAAGGATATGTGTTCCATAGTATTAAAAATTAACCCATAACAATTGCCTCCAAATATGGCTGATATTAGATTAATTTTATCAGCCATATTTCTGATATAATCGAGCTAGCCATTACAGACTGATGCGATAACCTGCAACCATCATTGCGATAAATAGGGACTAGATAGAGTTTGAAAACCCATTTAAGATCAAGAATTGCCTGTTTAAAACCCATTACGGAGCTTTATCAGGTATTCTCTCCTCTTCCATCCCTTTATCTTCTGTATTCCTTCTTCTTCTTCAATCAATCCATGGTTAAGCTGATTACTCGATCCTCTCCAAACAAAGGTCAGGATCTTAATGGTTCACCACAGAGCCAAAATCTCCTAAAGAATCCTTCCACTGAGTTATGCAGATTCACCAATCCAGAGATTGTTCGGTTGTACACCTGTTTTCCTCCGGAAACAATTTTTCGTCCTTTCGATTCATCAACCAAAAGTGACTCTGTATCACTCATTTGGGTGTGCTTCCTACCATACCTTTCCAGATAGGTTACATATATCCAGTCCCTGAATTCACCCAGCGGATCTTCACCCTAACTGGCCTGTGCTACAGTCAGGCAATGCCCATGTTGTGGAGGGTATTGTACACTTTAGAACAGATATTGTACACTTTAGAACAGATCATTAGCGATGAAGGACTGGATTTCAATCTTTCTAAACTCTCACACATGTATGCCCTTGTGTCTCACGGATCCCATCGGTTCCTGTTCAAAGCCAATCCACATCAGCCATTCCCAATCCTTAAGACCACCAAAAATGACACCTCATGGAAGAACCCGTTCTTCTTTGTGAGGAGGGATTCTATTCCTTTAGGGGATAGTCTCCCAAAAAAGTGGATCTTAAAGGGTAGGATATAGGATCCTTAGGTTAAGACTGTAGAGAAGTATCTTTTTGTTGCGAACTGATCCTGTTTTGTTTATTTGTATGTATGTAGTGGACAATTTCGGATCTCTTGCTGAGCTACCAGGCACTGAAGAAAGAATCGCCACATTCTGTGCTTTGGATTTAACCATCAGGACGTTCAAGTTAAAAGCAAAGGATTTAGAAGAAACCACATCCACTTCCTTCACAATGTCAAGTAAGTATTCACATATAAAAAAATGTTTATGTATTGAAATATAGTTAATGATTAAGGATACTTATCTTTATGTTGATTGAGTAGGTGCTCTGAGGTCCACAAGGAAGTCAGCCTCTAAGTTTGATCTAGGTGACATCGATAGTATGATCTCCCCCCGTTCCATCAAGAAAGAGCTGGCCAAGGGCCAAATCCAACCGGAGCCCAAGACTATGACCACCCGTGCCAAGGCAGGATCCAAGAGGAAGAAGCCTTCAGAGCCTGAATAGGACAGCTTCCAGATTGGGCGCCAGTTCCATAACTTTGTCACTGAGGTAAGGATCCTTGATCCTCATAATTATTCTTTAACTGCTGTAAGATCCTGACTTTCCCTTCATGTAATATGCAGAGGTTTGTCCGACTCAAAGCCCTTCAGGATAAAAACCTTGCACAAGCCAAAGAAGACTTGACTGATCTCCGTTCCATTGCCGCCGCTAAGGATAAGAAGATCACACATCTGGAGAAGGAGGCCAACAGCTTGGAGAAGCAGATCATGGTTGCCAAGATAAAGGCTAACTAGGCTGAGATGGAGGCCACTAATGATGCCAAGGTCTGTGCGGCCCGTGCTATCCTTCAAGCAAGGATCAAGATAGCCCAAGAGTCTATGGATCCTGAGTTTGACCGATCTGCCTGAGACGTTGCTAGCTGGAGGCAGAATCTCCTGGAGCTGGGTGGTGATGGTGATGTGGAACAGGTGAAGGCTCTGGAAGCTAGTCCAAGCAGTGTAATGGATGTGAAGGTAGGTGGTGAAGGAGGTGTTGGTACAACTGAAGGTGATGCTACAGAAGTAAGCAATGAAGGATAATGTAGACGAGGCCTGAGCCCACTTTTTTAGGATTTATGGTTTTTTTGTTTGGTGATGTTTTGGTTTGAACAATATGGTCTGTATAATCTTTCAACAATAGTTTATTAGGGTAAGGATCACTGATCCTTAAAACAATGGGGGGGGGGGTGAAAAAGGTGGATGGGTCCTTCTTTTTCATGGAGGATGAAGCCTTTACAATTAGTATGGACACCCTGCATCAACCCGAGTGGACGGGCCATGTTTTGCTGGTAGAAACCCGGGTTGATCGTTTTGGTAACCTTTTAACAGGGTTTTAATAAAAATCACAACCTTTTAACTATACTTGGTGTTGTACTTTTATCTTTGAAATTTTGTTCTGATATGTTTGTGAATATCATCAGTTTTATTTTATAAAAAACTTAGAGAATTTTGGGTTGTTAAAAAATATATATGATCATATATCCTTAATTGAAAGGTCTAGGGTGTAGTCAATGATATAAATAAAACTAAGGATAAAACATACCAGAGAATCCAAGTTAGGATCATATATCCTTGAGACTTACAATAGTATAAACAGACCAATAAAATTAGTTAAGGTTTAAGGATTCGGGATCCTTATTTTCAAACCTTTAGAGCTTCAATAACCTGTAAAAAAAGAACTTGGGACTGAGCCAAATACTCTAGGGATAAACCCATTATGCCTGGGGACAAGCCCAAAATCCTTGGGGTCTGGCCCAAACTTGGGACAAGCCTAACGTGAGTGACATGAAAATGCCAAAACCTTAGCTAACGTGAAAACGTTAGAAACCTTAGGATAATGGATGTATGGTACGTCTACCATTATACTTGCGATCCTATATATGGCCAACAACAATGAAATTGTCAGCCACTAAGTGTGTACTGGTCCCATTGCCTCGAACCATACTTGGATAAACGTGCGCTACTGGCGGGGTGTCAAAGCCCAATTCGTGTGAAAGGCGAAAACCTTTAAACCTTAGAAGGTATAAGATACCTTAAACGTGGGAGAGAGGTGGCCAACCCCTTAATCCTCCGTAAAAGATGTTAAAAACTTCTACAAAAGCTTAAAATTTGATGAAATTGGATGTTAAATATCCAACATCCTCTCCTTAGAACATATAATCAATATAAAATGAAAGAAAGTGAAAGTGAGATGTTACCGAAGTAAGGATCATATACCATTTGAGGATCATTGATCCTTGGCTAAAATACTGAAGTCTCTAAGGATCCTTGATCCTTCTTACATGAAGTATTTCTTCAAATGAACAACATTCCAAGCTCTTGGTAGGAGATCACCATCCATAGTCAATAGACGATATGCCTCCTTTCCAGCCTCTACTTCTATCAAATATGGGCCTTCCTACTTTGGTGCCAATATACCATCAGCTGGATTTGTAGTGTTCTTGAATACTTTCCTCAGAACCAAGTCACCAACTTGAAATCTTCTGATCCTGACATTCTTGTTGTATGCTCCAGCCATCCTTTGTTGATAACTGGCCATCCTTATACTTGATAAGTCTCTGAGCTCATCCACAGTATCCAAGTCTTGACTCATATTTTCAGCATTTACTTGAGGATCACAAATGCTTGTTCTGGCTGTAGGAACCACCATCTCTGTAGGAATCAATGCCTCAGTTCCAAAGACTGAGGAGAATGGAGTCTGGCCTGTGGCATTCTTTGGAGTTGTCCTATTTGCCCAAAGGACATATGGAAATTCTTCAGCCCACTTTCCTTTCTTGGATCCTAATTTCTTCTTTAAGTTGTTGATGATAATTTTGTTTCTTGATTCTGCTTGACCATTAGCTTATGGGTGGACTGGTGTTGATGTTACCATCTTAATCCCCCAGCTGTCACAAAAGTTAGTAGTTCTATTCCCAATAAATTGGGATCCATTATCACAAATAATTTCAGAAGGAATTCCAAATCTAGTAATAATGTTTCTTTTAATAAAGGATATGACTTCCTTTTCCCTGACTTAAACGAAAGCATCTGCTTCTATCCATTTGGAGAAGTAGTCTGTCATAGCTAGCATGGATACTTTTCCGCCAGGTGCTTTTAGGAGTTTGCCTACTATATCCATCCCCCATTTCATGAATGGCCAAGAGGACATTATTGGATATAAAGGCTCTGCTGGCTGATGTAGGATGTTGCTATGTCTTTGGCAAGCATCACATTTCCTTGCATATTCCACAACATCCTTCTTCATTGTAGGCCAATAGTAACCTGTTCTAAGGATCATTGAGAATAATGCTCTGCCCCCAGTATGATTTCCATAGTCTCCTTCATGAAAATCCTTCAAGACCTCTTGAATTTCTGGATCCTCAATCACCACAAATAGGGACCTGCAAGAGATCTTTTATACAACATGTTATTTAATATAGTGAATTGAGATACCTTAACCCTAAAGGCTCTGGGATTCTCCCATGTGGGAATTTTCCCATTCTGAATGTACTTCAGAATTGGAAGGATCCATGATCCTGAATTTGACTACACATCACTGGGTACAATTGCAATATCCTTAACTATCTCCATTGCTTCATTTTCCTCAATTATAGGAGAAAGAATATGGATGATAGGTATCCTCACATCCTCTAGTATTTTCAAGGATGATCCTAGGTTTGCCAAGGGATCTGCCTCTGCATTCTCCTCTCTAGGCACCTGTGTTAAGTTGAAAAAATCAAAAGAATCTGCCAGTCTCCTGACTATTTCTAAATATTTGATTAGTTTTTCTCCTTTGACAGTATATGAGCCATTAAAATGGTTAGTAATTAGCAATGAATCTATATACACTTGAAGATACCTGATCCTCATTTGCTTAGCTAATTGCAAACCTGCTATTAAGGCCTCATATTCTGCTTCATTGTTAGTGGTTTGGAATTCACATGCAATGGATTGGGGTAATATGTCCTCCTGTGGTGATTTTAGTAGTATGCCTAGTCTAGTTCCTTTGACATTTGAGGCCCCATCTGTGAAGAGTGTCCAAGGATCCTTGGTCTCCTCAAGTTGTTGAACCTCTAGTTCAGCTTCCCTTTGTAGATCACTACTGAAATCAGTCACAAAGTCAGCCAAAGCCTGAGACTTGATAGCAGTCCTAGGTTCATACTTAATGTCATATGCACTAAGCTAGACTGCCCACTTTGCCATTCTTCCTGACATCTCAGGTTTCCTGAGAATATTCTTAATAGGAAAGTTAGTTTTCACAATAATAGTGTGAGTTTCAAAATAATGTCTAAGTTTAGTGGAAGCCATAATCAAAGCAAGAATTAATTTATCTAAATGAGAATACATGGCTTCAACATCAAGAAGTTTTTTTACTTACATAGTATACTGGATGTTGTTGGCCTTCATGATCCTTAACTAATACTGCACTTACCGCTTTACCTGAAACAGCTAAGTACAAGGATAAAGGCTCACCATCCTTTGGTTTCATTCAGGCTGGTGCTGAGGATAGATAATCATTAAGAGCCTTAAGTGCAGCCTCATGCTTCTTAGTCCACTCAAATTTCTTATTCGTCCTCAAAATGTCATAAAAATCCTTGCACTTCTTATGCTACTTTATTCTTCGTTGACCTGATTTGCCACCAACAG
Source organism: Helianthus tuberosus (assembly GCA_030545235.1). Classification (NCBI taxonomy): domain Eukaryota; kingdom Viridiplantae; phylum Streptophyta; class Magnoliopsida; order Asterales; family Asteraceae; genus Helianthus; species Helianthus tuberosus. The sequence continues at coordinate 136,362,613 of CM060371.1, read as the reverse complement.
CGAATCCACATGAGCCAGAACGGACTTTACCCCAGCCTTGGATGTAGTTTGAAGCCCATCCAAAAGTGCTTCATACTCGGCTTCATTGTTTGATGTTTTGAAATCAAAACGTAGGGCATATGTGAATTCAATTCCTTCCGGATCGATCAAGATCAATCCTCCCCGGCGCCCTCCTTGCTAGAAGCTCCGTCCGTATAAAGATTCCATACTTTCAAAATAACCAGACTTTCTTTTATGCTTTCCCCGGTGGGGACTTCGGTCAACAAATTGGCCACCGCTTGCCCTTTTACCGTACCCTGTGTTCGATAGGTTATATCAAAGGCGCTGAGCTCGATGGCCCACTTGGTCAATCGGCCAGAGATTTCTGGCTTTCTTAGGACTTGCTGAATCTGAAGATCGGTTTGTACTTCGATGTTAAAGGCTTGAAAACACCTCCGGAGTCTTCGGGACACATGAACCAAGGCCAAAGCCAACGTTTCAATCATGGGATATCTTGTTTCATAATCTTTTAGGACACGACTGACTTAGTATACCAGAATTTGAGCCATGTTCCGATGGACTACTAGTATCGCGCTTATCGTGAAATGGGAGGCAGACAAATATACCATTACCGTTTCACCAGTCACTGGAGCTGTTAACGTGGGCAGGGATCCTAGACAGATTTTTAGTTCTTGAAAGGCTGTGTCCGCTTCTGTGCTCCAATCAATCTGTCCCTTTCTGATGATTCGTTTCAAAGCGTTCATGAATGGTATGGTTCTATCTGCAGCTTTGGAGATAAAGCAGTGTAATGCGACTAGCTTTCCATTCAGCGATTGAATTTCCTCTACTGTTCAAGGTGGCTGCATTTTTATCACGGCCTGAACTTTATCCGGATGGGCCTAGATTCCAGATTGTGTCACCCACACCCCTAGGAATTTTCCCTCTTCAAGACCAAACAAACATTTTTTTTGGGATTTAGCTTCAAGTTTATAATCTGAAGTCTTGCGAACGTTTCAAGTATATCATCCAACATGTTGTCTTTGGCCTCACTTTTGATAACCAGGTCATCGGCGTAGATTTCCAAGTTATGACTGATTTGGTTCTTGAAGGATTTATCCATCAGCCGCTGGTATGTAGCCCCTGCATTTTTAAGCCAGCTAGCATCTTGGTGTAACAGTACAATCCTTCGTTCGTAACAAAAGCTGTTTTATCCTCGTCTTCACTGGCCACCTGTATCTGGTGATAACCTTTGTACGCATTAAGGAAACATTTAAGATGAAAACTGGATAATGAGTCAATCTTGAGATCGATTTCCTGGAGAGGGTAACAATCTTTTGGGCATGCCTTATTTAAATCGGAGAAGTCTACACACATTCTCCAAGTGTTATCTTTTTTGGTAACCATCACCGGGTTCGAGACCCAAGTTTGGTATTATACCTCCCGGATTATACCTGCATCCAATAACTTCCGTACATCTTCGGCGATTGCTTTATTCCTTACGGGAGCCATGTTTCGCTTCCTTTGGGCCATTGGTGTGGCACCCGGGGAAAACTTGCAACAATCTTGATTTATCACTTCACTCCTCTGTGCTTACTTGTCAAATTTCGGGACGAAATTTCTTTCAAGTTGGGGATGATGTGACAACCCAAACCTCTAAGGTTAGCGTTACTTAAACTTCACAATCTTTGGTGTTGGATTACACGTGTACATCACTGAATATTTATGTGTGCATGCTAACTATAAATGAAGTCGTTAAACGTGTTATATGTGCTAAACGTGTTATATGTGTTTAAATACTTAGGTCGCAACGGCATATTTGTACGTACGTAGTAGAGTAAATAATGTAATGAGCCTCGTCTAGTTTCTCACTTGGGCCACGAACATGTTTAATCTTCACAATATTAGTTTGGGCCAGAGGCCACACTACTCGAAACCGTTCCTCGGCCCACACTACCTCTCCCCGGCCCATACTTCTTGAAGCCCGCATGCCCTTATGTATTACGTATTATATGTGTTGTTACCCTCATGATTTTCTGGTCGCACATGAGATTACAAACCCTATTCCCCCACTTGGTTGTGCGACGGCAGACTGATTCCCTCGAAGACCTTCTCAGTTTCATCATTGTATTCGGTTAGTTCGTGTTTACAGTTATGGGTTTAATTCTTGATACAAATTGTTGCAACAATAAATGGTAGGATGATGTGCTATTAATTCCTAGTTGATAATTATGGTATGTGTGATAATAATAACAAACACGTTATTATCCTTCTGGTAGATCTAATTAAGAAATACTATGAATATGGATTGTGTTTTGTTAATTTATTGAGGCTTAGAATGATCTAGACATAGGAACGAATTAGGACTTCTTGCAATATTCAGATGGTAATTTGAGTTAGTAGGAAGTAGTAATACGTAATTGATATGGATTGATATTTGATGGATCATCATGCACATACTTGAGACCCTACGGCTTGTGGTTACAAACGTGATTTGATTAATTGGAATGGAAACCTACGAATTAGTGTTATGTCCTACATGAAACAAACAACCTGTTGATTAATGTGGATTGCCGGTTAAGTGGTATATTATGTCATGATTGTGGCTGAAATCTTAATGTGTAAATCGTTGATTGAATTAACATTGGGCCTGGTACAGTAGGATTACATATCACAATTAGTGCATATCTACACTGGGCCGCATGGTCGGTTGCATCATTTGTTTTGGGCCGGCACCCAACTGGGCCGTACCGGGGTTGGCAAAACGGAGGGGAATCCAACGGACTGAAACGAGGATTGGGGATTGGGTAATTTTACACATACATCTAAAAAGTTTGTAAAGTTCATAAGTTAAAGGCAAATTGGAAAATAATAATCTCATCTTTCTGAAATTGGCCGATAATAATCCCAAGTCAGTTATTAGCCAATAATAATCCGACCTCGTCCAATTTTTTTGTAAAATAGTCCGCCGTTAAAATAGCTTAACGGAGTTAAGTGTTTTTCCGAATTACAAACCGACGTTTTAGGGCTTTTGATCAGAACGAGGATACGAGTCGATTGATGTAAAACTTACCTCAAAATACTGCCCCCAACCCACGAAAACGGTGCTTCAATTCGGGTGTTTAACTTCCAATTAACAAAATTCAAGCCATTTCGAACACAATTTCGAGGTAAGTTTTACATCAATCGACTCGTATCCTCGTTCTGATCAAAAGCCCTAAAACATCATTTTGTAATTCAGAAAAACACTTAACTCCGTTAAGCTTATTTTAACGGCAGACTATTTTATAAAAAAATTGGACGAGGTCGGATTATTATTGGCTAATAACTGACTTGGGATTATTATCGGCCAAGTTCAGAAAGTTGGGATTATTATTTTCCAATTTGCCTAAGTTAAATTATTCAAAATTAACAACAATGGATGTGCACTAAATGTCACGGCCCCAGCCCCGGTTTTACCCGATCCAGGAGCCGCGGGACAGGAACCCGTGGTATTTATTATTTGATGCGATAGCGGAAGATTTTTAACAGGATCTTTTAAAAACTTGAAATGCCCGATTACTTTATTTCATAATTCGGGATCAACCCCGTAGTTTACAATTGAGGAATTTCACAAGGAAATTCCGTGATTTATAAAACATGTTTATTTATTTTTATTAAGCCACCTCTTCAAGCTTGTTAGTGCTCCGTAGCACGTTTTCCTTGAATCACAGCAGGTCGCCTGAAACATGTTTTAAAAATATTTTATCAGCGGGGAAATACTGGTGAATCATTCATTTTGCATAAAACGACACATGGTTATAAATTACAGTATAAGAGCGATTACAATGGCTACTATCTTATTTTTATCTGGCGCCATGTCACCTCCTGGTGACGATGGTCATACCACTATTGGGTCCTTCCCCAAGTAGTGATGATTATCACTTTTAGGATTTATTAGCCTAACTGTGAGAAATTTAGTAATGTGCACAATACCCCACTAGCCAGTGATTTAAGATAACCACGACTTAATCCCTGTAATATTATAACATTTGAAAATGGAGTATTGTAAAACATTTGATAAAATAGAATGACTCACATTGCAAGTTTAACGGGCAAAGTTTTAGCCTACTGATTATCCTGGTAACCTAATTCAAATAACAATGCACACGAAAACTAGGTTAGTAACTTTAATCTAACTTTTTACGACAACTCACGAGATCAAAACCTTCACAACGAATGACAAAGTGCCATACTTAACATCCATCGAATTCACTACGAATGACAAAGTATTACCCAAGTTTGAGCAGCACTTAAACATCCATTGGATTGGTTTCTATCGATCGAACATTAAATCGTAGCAGCGATCGAGTTATTACCCTGTTATCGTAGCAGAGGTTCAGGATTATAACTACCTTTGAACAAAACAACGTATAAGTGAGTGTACGTAAAGAAATTTAACGTCGAAACATGCAAACTGATCAAGTCCCAGGCCAGGGGCTTTATAGCCCGAATTGGAACCTCCCACGAGTCGCGGAGGTTTCCTCCATCCCTGTCGCGAGTCGCGGGGTATACCCCCTAGCCTAGGGTAGCCTCGTGTCTTGTGTAGCCTTGGTGAGTCGGAATTTTTCATAAATACGTGTTTTATAACCGTTTTCGAAGGATAAACACAATTAGGGTATACCCCCTTGAGTTTTAGGGGGGCCTGATCCTAGTTCCAACTATTCTAAAAATTATAGGGGTCATGCAATATTTCTTGAGGGTCTCAATTAGGATTTCCTATTGGACATAATAGATTAAGAAATAGATATTTTGCGAGAGTTGTTACATCCTCCCCACCTTATTAAAATCTCGTCCTCAATATTTACTGGAACAAGTAGGGATATTTGCTCTTCATTTATGATTCCAGTTCCCACGTGTATTCAGGTCCTCTTTTTGAATCCCACTTGAATTTGACTAGTACTAGTCGCTTGTGTTTGAGAAACTTGACCTTTCTGTCTTCTATTTGCAGTGGCTTTACCACAAATTTTAACTTTTCATTTACCTCTACATCTTGAAGAGGTACTACCAGAGATTCGTCCGATAAACATTTCTTGAGATTGGATACATGAAATACGTTATGTACTCCAGCTAACTCTTCTGGTAGTTGTAAGCGATAGGCAACTGGTCCTATACGTTGGATTACTGGGAATGGTCCTACATACATTGGACTTAGCTTTCCTTTCTTTCCGAACCGAACTACTCCTTTCCAGGGAGAAACTTTCAAGAGTACCTTGTCTCCAACTTGAAACTCTAGTGGTTTGCGTCGATTATCGGCATAACTTTTCTGGCAATCTCGAGCCGTTTTCAGTCTTTCCTTGGTTTGAGTAATCTTATCGGTAGTTTCTTGCACTATTTCAGGACCTGATAATTGGCTTTCTCTTATTTCTGCCCAACAAACTGGAGTTCTACACTTTCGTCCATACAGTGCTACAAATGGGGCAGCTTCTATGCTTACATGATAACTATTATTATAGGAGAATTCAATTAAGGGTAGGTGGTCATCCCAATTTCCACCAAAATCTATTACACATGCCCTAAGCATGTCTTCCAGGGTTTGTATCGTCCTTTCACTTTGTCCGTCTGTTTGAGGGTGGTATGCAGTGCTCAAGTTCAGTTTGGTCCCCATGGCTTCTTGGAAACTTGTCCAAAAATGCGACGTGAAACGACTATCTCTATCCGATACAATGGAGAGTGGAACTCCATGTAAGGATACTACTTCATCTACATACAACTTTGCTAACCTTTCCATGCTAAAGGTTTCTTTCATGGGTAGAAAGTGAGCTGATTTGGTTAATCGATCCACAATTACCCAAATCGCATCATTACCTTTTCTGGTTTTGGGCAACTTAGTAACAAAGTCCATAGTTATAAGTTCCCATTTCCATACATGCATTTATAATTGTTGTAGTAGACCTGAAGGTTTCTGGTGTTCTGCCTTAACTTGTGAACAAGTAAGACACTTAGAAACATATCTAGCTATATCCTTTTTCATTCCTTTCCACCAGAAATTATTCCTTAAATCTTGGTACATTTTATTATTTCCCGGATGCATGGTATACCTAGATTTATGGGCTTCCTCTAAGATCTTATGTCTTAATTCTCCTTGTTTAGGTATCCAAATTATTTTCTTATGGAATCTCCAAATTCCATCAGCTCCTTGTTCTAATTCCTTTATTCTTCCTTTCATTCCTTCAGCATCATCCTTGATTGCTGTTTCCTGAACATTCTTTAATTGTTCCATTAAATCTAATTGTATACTTAATCTAAGAGCACGAACTTGTCGTTGTTTTTCATGATACCTTACGACTTAAGGCATCTGCAACTACGTTTGCCTTTCTTCGTGATACTGAATATCACAGTCGTAGTCGCTTAGGATTTCCATCCATCTCCTTTGCCTCATGTTCAATTCTTTTTGCCCAAATATGTACCTTAAACTTTTGTGATCCGTATAGACAGTAAACTTACTTCTATACAGATAATGTCTCCAAATCTTAAGGGCAAAAATTATGGCTCCTAACTCTAAATCATGAGTCGTATAGTTTTCTTCGTGCTTTTTCAATTGCCTTGAGGCATACGCAATTACTTTCTTGCGTTCCATTAGCACACATCCTAATCCTAACTTAGAAGCATCGCAGTAAACTTCAAAATCTTCTGTTCCCTCTGGTAAGGCTAGAATTGGGGCGTTTGTTAACTTTTGCTTTAAAACCTTAAAGGCCTCTTCTTGCCTAGATCCCCATTCAAACTTAACTGCTTTACATGTTAGTTTAGTTAATGGTACAGCTATCTTAGAAAAATCCTTAATAAATCGCCTATAGTATCCAGCTAATCCTAAAAAGCTTCTAATTTCCATAGCTGATTGTGGGACTTTCCATTTGGTGATTGTTTCTATCTTGGAGGGATCTACGTGAATACCCTCGTGATTCACCATGTGTCCTAAAAATTGCACCTCCTGTAGCCAAAATTCACATTTCGAGAATTTGGCGTAAAGCTTTTCTTTTCTTAACAAAGTTAAGAGTGCATGCAGGTGCTGACAGTGTTCATTCTGACTTTTGGAATAAATAAGTATATCGTCGATGAAGACAATTACAAATTTATCCAAGTACAGTTTACAGATCCTGTTCATCATGTCCAAAAATTCTGCAGGTGCATTCATTAGTCCGAAGGGCATGACTGTAAACTCATAATGACCATACCTAGTTCTAAAAGCAGTTTTAGGTATGTCTTCTTCTTGTACCTTTAATTGATGATATCCGGAGCGTAAATCAATCTTAGAAAAGTATCTAGCTCCCTGAAGTTGATCAAAAAGATCATCAATCCTAGGTAATGGGTATCGATTCTTGATTGTAACCTTATTCAGTTCCCTATAATCGATACACATTCTCATTGACCCATCTTTCTTTTTCACAAACAACAGTGGTGCTCCCCAAGCGGATGAACTAGGTTGTATGAATCCTTTACTGAGCAATTCATCTAATTGCTTTTTCAGTTCTAACATTTCAGTGGGTGCTAAACGATAGGGTGATTTAGCTACAGGTGTAGTTCCAGGAATTAAATGAATTCTAAATTCTACCTCCCTATCTGGTGGTAATCCTGGTAACTCTTCTGGGAATACATCCCAGTATTCTGATACTACAGGAATGTCCTTAAGTTCCTTACCCTTAGTGCTAATGATTACCGAAATCATATACACTATTCCTTGCTTTCGTTCATAACTAGCAACTTTCATTACTGAAATGAACTTTATGGATTTTCGCGGCTTATCTCCTGTAACCATGATTACTTCTCCAGTGGGTGCACGAATTTCTATGGAGTTCTTATCACAAAGAATTCGAGCATGGTTGGCTACTAACCAATCCATTCCTAATACGACATCGAATCCAGCTAAATTCATAGGTAATAGGTTTGCAGAGAATTTATGGCCTGAAAGTTCTATATTTGCTTTCTGCAAAATTGTATTTTGGTTAACCGAGTTTTTCATCAGCTGTTTCTACTGTAAAAACTTGCCTAAGTTTCGTTAAGGGTAACTTAAGAGCTTAGCAGAATGAAGTATTTATAAAACTTTGGTTTGCACCAGAGTCAAATAATACTTTCACGTAAACGTTGTGAACTAAGAACGTACCAGCTATGACATCTGGGATTAGCTCTGCTTCTTGGGTAGTCAACTGGAAGGCTCTTACGTTTTTCTTGGTAGTTCCTTCTGCAGGTTTGGCTTTGTTATCGGTTGGTTTAACCAATTTTGGGCAATCTGGCCTAAAATGTCCAGCCTCTCCACAATTGTAGCAGATTGTGGATCTCTTCTTCTTGCAGTCTTCCTCTTGATGCCCTGGAATTTTGCAGAAATTGCAATACCCTTTGCATCTTCCAAAATGCTTTCTTTTGCAGGTATTGCAAAATGGAACAGTGGAAGGTCGCCCGGTTCCCTTTTTCTTGAAGTTGTTACTATTACCCACACGAAATCCCTGGGTAATCTTTTGGGCCACTTCCTTTTTCCGATTTTCTTCTCTTGTGCGTACCAGCTCGTCAGTTAGGGTGTTAGCTAATTCTACCGCATCATCAATAGTGCGAGGTCTTGCAGCTTTAACGATATTACGGATTTCGCCAATCAATCCCCAAATATAGCGGGAAATAAGCATCGTCTATGGCGAAGCCAGGGTTGGTACTACTCTAGCATACTCAAAGAATGTTGAAGTATACCCTCGACAGTCTACACCCATCATTCGATGATTCAAGAATTTATTCGCCATTTGTTCCTTTTCATATACAGGACATAATTTTTTCTCCATTAGGCGCTTAAATTCTTCCCAGCCCATGGCATAGGCTACATCTCTTCCTTTGGCTTGAAGTATCGTATTCCACCATTCTAGCGCCCCTTCTTTAAAAAGATGCGATGCATACATGACCTTGTCTTCCTCGACACATTTACTTATCATAATTACTGCTTCGGTTTTCTCCAACCAACGCAGCGCCGCAGTCGCCCCTTCATTGCCTGCAAATTCAGCTGGTTTACAGGCAAGAAATTCCTTGTAAGTGCAACCAGGCATTGCAGCTTTCATTCTTTTGAGAATTGGGGCTTGCAGTTCTTCATTATTGTTGTTAGTATGGTTGCCGCCTCCGTTTATGCTATTACTGAAGTTGTCTTCATAAGTACGTTTACTAGGAATAATTTGTTGAGGTTCAACAGGTTTCTGGGCAGCAGCAAGGATTGTGGGAATAGCATTGGCTATTCCTTGAGCAACAATATTCTCGATATCTTGCCTATTGAGGAAGTGATCCTCATTATTTTGCTCAGACTGGTTAACTTCGTTAACTGGTTCATTACTAGCGTGTTCCATCTGGTAATTTAATATATATATATAAATTATTAGCCTAAAATAAATAATAATTATATGTAAGACAATCGCACAATAATCACAGCACACGTATAGCCAAAATTGTTGATTTCTCGACTTCCATTTTTATAGATTATATTATGCGTCCGTACACACTTGTTATCTTACAAAAGTTTTATTTTTAGGTTATTTTACAGGATTATATTTTATTACTACTATTATTATACAACCACAAACATGCCGTCACACCCTCCTCGTCAGCTGTCACCTTAGAAGCGACGTTCTCTTTCGTCGTACTTCCAGGAGATCTGTTCTCCCACCTCCTTGATTCTATTCCCTGCGTCCACCAGCTCTTCGCCAAAATGGCGAAGTTCAGCCAGATTCTCATTACTCATTGGTGGATTTGGTGCAGGCTCTGGGTCGAACTGAGGGAAAAAAGGTATAAGGGTTATTTAGAAGGTTTTGAAATTGCCAGTCGTTGGTCCACCATTCGTCCATTTCTCCTAGAGGTTGGGTGTGGATCAGAGGGTCTGGGATGGCTGGTTCCAAGTTTATTGGAAGTTGGGTTTTGGCAGGATAAGGGAAAAGGTTTTCATTGATAGGCCTAAGGATATCACAACTTACCAGTATGCGATCTAGTTCTTCTTGCAATGGCAATTCCTCGGTTTGCATAGAACTTTCCCCAATTTCTATTCCTACTTGCTTAAAATTTTCCTCAATTTCGATCCCTTTTCCTTTATCAATGAGATTTTCTATCTTGGGAACTTTCCTAGTTGCTGGTTTTCTTCTGCGCACACGCCTCCAGCCCACAAATCTTCTCCTTTTCTTTGGCTTTGATTTCTCCGGAGGTTGAGCTTGGAATTCCATAGGTTCCTCAATATCGGCTAAGTAACCAGTAAAGTCTCTGGAAACTTCCACTTTCACAGGATAGAGATTGAGATTCTGAAGAGCTTCAGATAACTCATTCATGCTGTTTAGCATATATGCGAAATGCACACAAAATGCTAAGTTAACAATTTCACAGACGAATATTTAATATAACTATTCAAGTATTATTGCACATACTCTGGCTTTTATATATTTGTCTAATATAAAGTACAACTGAAATTCAAAATATGCTAGGGGTTGTGCATTTATTTTATCTTACTAAGTTGTTTATCTAATGGACAAAGTTCCTTTGAAGTTTCTGGATTGCAGGTGATATGGGTGCTAGTACTGGGTCAGGGTATTTAAAAGTTAGCATTTACTGCGGTAGTGGCTAACATATAAAGATCTGCCCATTTTTCATCCAGTTCATCTTCCCATGGTGGATTATTGCCTATTTCCTGAGTTTCCTTATTAACCTTTACTTCTTTTGGTCGTGACTTCCTTACTTTCTCTTGACTTTTTCTAATAATCCGACTTCTTTTCTTAGGGGTAAGTGGTTTCTCAATCTGTGCTTTACGAACAAATATTCCTTCCTTAGTATCTGCTGAGTATCTTGAGGAATTTGATTGGAACAAAGTTCTCTTATCTTTTGGTGGACTATCTAATTGACGATAGATGTCCGAATTTCTTTGCTTACCCATACTGTAAACAAGTAGTCAAATAACACAAAGGAACACATAATCACAGGATGGCAATTAGAAAAATTAAGTATTTCTAAATACTTAATTGGCTTAAATCAGTGGCTCTGATACCACATTTTCATGTCACGGCCCCAGCCCCTGTTTTACCCGGTCCAGAGCCGCGGGACAGGAACCCGTGGTATTTATTATTTGATTCGACAACGGAAGATTTTTAACAGGATCTTTTAAAAACTTGAAATGCCCAATTACTTTATTTCATAATTCGGGATCAACCCCATAGTTTATAAAAGAGGAATCTCACAAGGAAATCCCCTGATTTATAAAACATGTTTATTTATTTTTATTGAGCCACCTCTTCAAGCTTGTTAGTGCTCCGTAGCACGTTTTCCTTGAATCACAGCAGGTCGCCTAAAACATGTTTTAAAAATATTTTATCAGCGGGGAAATACTGGTGAATCATTCATTTTGCATAAAACGACACATGGTTATAAATTACAGTATAAGAGCGATTACAATGGCTACTATCTTATTTTTATCTGGCGCCGTGTCACCTCCTGGTGACGATGGTCATACCACTATTGGGTCCTTCCCCAAGTAGTGATGATTATCACTGTTAGGATTTATTAGCCTAACTGTGAGAAATTTAGTAATGTGCACAATACCCCACTAGCCAGTGATTTAAGATAACCACGACTTAATCCCTGTAATATTATAACATTTGAAAATGGAGTATTGTAAAACATTTGATAAAAGAGAATGACTCACATTGCAAGTTTAACGGGCAAAGTTTTAGCCTACTGATTATCCTGGTAACCTAATTCAAATAACAATGCACACGAAAACTAGGTTAGTAACTTTAATCCAACTTTTTACGACAACTCACGAGATCAAAACCTTCACAACGAATGACAAAGTGCCATACTTAACATCCATCGAATTCATGACGAATGACAAAGTATTACCCAAGTTTGAGTAGCACTTAAACATCCATTGGATTGGTTTCTATCGATCGGACATTAAATCGTAGCAGTGATCGAGTTATTACCCTGTTATCGTAGTAGAGTTTCAGGATTATAACTACCTTTGAACAAAACAACGTATAAGTGAATGTACGTAAAGAAATTTAACGTCGAAACATGTAAACTGATCAAGTCCCAGGCCAGGGGATTTATAGCCCGAATTGGAACCTCCCGCAAGTCGCGGAGGTTTCCTCCATCCCTGTCGCGAGTCGCGGGGCATACCCCCTAGCCTAGGGTAGCCTCGTGTCTTGTGTAGCCTTGGTGAGTGGGAATTTTTAATAAATACATGTTTTATAACCGTTTTTTAAGGATAAACACAATTAGGGAATACCCCCCTTGAGTTTTAGGGGGCCCTGATCCAAGTTCCAACTATTCTGAAAATTATAGGGGTCATGCAATATTTCTTGAGGGTCTCAATTAGGATTTCCTATTGGACATAATAGATTAAGAAATAGATATTTTGCGAGAGTTGTTACACTAAAGTTACATATGTGAACATAGGGATGGTTGATTAAGTGGACCGGGATGGTTAAGATAGGCTGTTGGGTTCGGTTTCAAGTGATTTAGGGTGCAAAGCATATGTAAACAAATATGGGCCGGTAGGTAAGCTTTGTGTATGGGAACCAAGAACCTGGGCCTCATATTTAGAGTGGCCCGATCTATAGGATGCACATCAGGAGGCTTTGCTTGTGTATTCATGAAATATGTTGATTAAATGTGTATCACTGATTTGTATGATATACACTTTGGGCATCAAAGGATTTACTATTATTTGATTTATACATATGCATGAATGAGGGGTATTGGCTTATGAACTAATTACATGCTAAGAAACAGTGTGGTGATGTTGTCATGAACTGTATGGGTGTTATTTATACAATAAAGCATGTAATATGTGAAATGTACGTGACTCGAATGTTCATTATGTGACTACGTGATAATTGATGCAAATTGCTACTTGCGTGGTTTGATACATGGCTAGATAGAATGGGATTCTAACTGTTAGTGGTAACCACAATAGGAACTAATTGATCAACTCGGAACACGTAAAGTATTCTACCGAGCACTATAAGATGAGTTCATTTCTCTTGAGCATGCATCCCGGTGCTTGGGACAGTCATTGGGTATCCCGGAGAGGGATAGGTTTTTGGGTAAATCAACTGGGTATTCCGGAGAGGAATATGTCTTGCGGGTAAAACTGGTATGTTGGATAATACACTCGTCCTATCACTCTTAAGTCCCATCTTTTTGTTACCGGAGAGGTAACGGGGTATTAGTTGGTAGCGCTACTTAGGTTTGGCACCCTCACCCTGTACTAGAGAGGACAGATGTGAACTAATGACCTTGTCATGACCAATGCTTTGATAGGAGCATTGGAGTTAAGGGCAAAATAAATCAGGAGCCGTCTTGTATCTGAGGTGTTATCAACATTGTAAATTCAATGGATTAATTAAACACTTGGTAACCAACGTTTTCGTAAAACTATGAACTCACCAGCGTTGTCTGATACACTTGTTGCATGCTCGCAGGTCGTTAGGTATCTTGGATTTGGGAACTTGCTGTCTGGAGTAGTTGGAGTGGTCATGGGTCGACTGGAGGGATTCATGTGACTGAATTATTGATATTACACATTGGCTTTGAAACAGTTTAACTTTGGTTTACTATTTGCTTCCGCTGAACATGTTGGTTTTTATTGAAACTCGTTGATGGTATTTTCATTAATAATTAAGGATTTTATTTTGAAACTAGTATGGGTTCAATGTAATTAGTGGCTCATTGTTGGTACGTCACATGACTAACAGGGATATTCCTTAGGTGGTATTTTGGGGGTGTGACAGTTTGGTATCAGAGCCACTGGTTATAGTGAACTTGGTTTTAAAACGTCTTTGTAAAACCATACTATAACGGAACAGTTGTGAATACGTGAATACGACCATGACACTCAACTCCAGATTGCAAGGTTCGCCTTTCTCACTTGTTGCATACATCACATTACTAGTACACATTTGTTTATGACGTAGCATATGAACACACACTCGTCACTATAGCATGGTGGCATGGATTGCTTGCTTACTTTATGATGCGTTGATAGTATGCCATAGTCTTTGGATTTTTGTGATCTTATTACTTTGACAACCTCTGTTGATATCTGGGTTTGAAGAACCATTTAACACGAATTAGGAGGAACTGAGATGAGCATGCAAATCACAATATTATTGTGGGTGCACACATAATAATAATGTGGGGTGCATGCGAGTCCCAGTGAGCCTTAACAAGTGAAAAAAAAGGGTTCTGTTATGTTATTTAATCAATGAGAAACGTAACAAATCTATAGGGGTCCTAGCAATGATTGCCTCCTACTTAAACGTGTTCTTTCCGCTCCTCTCTGTATCCCTACGAATCTCAAAGCTATCGAGTATTACTTGAACACCCATCTGAACGCCTAGCGAACTGTGTAGAATGTTAGGTACTAGTACGAACGTCCTTGAGTTAGATGTCACAGCGTTGAATGATTGGTCGCTACCTTTCCCACTTCTCTTCGTTTACTGGAACTCAATGTATTGACGTCCTAGATCCCGAAGTGCGATCACTTCTGCAACACTCTCGTAACATACCATGTATTACTCAATTAACTTGCTAGATCGATGTATAAGAGGATGAGCGTAGTACTTTACCGGTCCCAGTAATTGGACAACCCTGATTATCGGCAACGAACACCAGCAAATTGACCTCAATCGAATCCTTAACCTTGGTCAGCGACTTAAGGGAGTCAACTCTTACGAATCAATCGGGACATGAACGATGACGATTGGCTATAGAGTGGAATGTGTAACTTCCCGCACAGTGAGTAGTGCCTTAGCACGTGACCTGGAATGGGAAAAGATGGACCCTGTTGGTGAAAGGTCACAGGACCCCGTTACAAGCAGCGACATTATGGCAACAGACACGGCGATATCAAAGTTACAGTGTGGAATCAAAGGTAACTTCGAGAAGGATTGACTGTTATTAAGTCAAAATGTCAACAACCAAGAGAACAATGACAGTATAGGAAAATCCTCGTAACCGTAACAACAACACTAGAAGTGGTGTTCGTGGAAGAGTATTTAGGATTGGCATAGGAGATGCCAGGCAGAAAAGAAACGTGGTAGCTTGTATCGGTAGCTAATCACTTCATCTCTGTTCTGCTTAACCCTGAAGCTTTTGGAAACCAACCCTGTTGTGGGACCGACTGATGGCAAGTCAATGGAAACCTCCTATGTTCGTTGGGTTGCAAACTCGACCTTGTGGGACAAGTGTTCAACATCTACCCTTGATGGTTTTGTTGTAGTAGATAGTATGGATTGGTTATCCAGATATCGCGTAGATATACCCTGTGAGGAGAGAACTTTGCGTATCTCTCTCTAGTGGAGAATCGTTATTTGTTCTAAAGCGTCAGAATGGCATAGGGGTTAGTATCATTTCAGCATTGAAAGCCCGGAAGTGTCTACGGAGGGATTACCTCGCTAGGTTGGCAACCGTTATTAATGTTAAGACTAAGGAAAAGAGGATTGAGGACCCACCAATTGTTCGTGATCCCTCTCAGTGTGCTACCAGAGGAACTTTCAGGTTTACTTCCACAACTGATTAGGTAGAATCCCAGTTTGATTTCGCGCCAGAGGCAGCCCTGATTACTTGCACCTGTTGCCGCCTTGCACCAGGAGGGTTGCAAGAACTGTCTAATCAACACCAGAAAACTACGGGACGGGAGTTTTATAGACCTAGCTCCTCGTTTTGGGGAAACGCCCACTATTGCGGAAATGAAGGACAAGTCCTTTCGCACGTGTACAGACCACCACAAGGTAGCTATCATAGACCGTCACCCCCTGTCTCGCATCGACGACCTGTTTGACCCGTCGCAATAATCAAGAATCTATCCGGAAACTGACTTAAGACGGGACTGTCATTTGATGGAAGACCATGGGGAGGATGATTCCTAACCCTGCGTTACAGATCTAGTATGCCACTACAATTTTCTGTTCAAATTATTTAAGATATCTGACACACCAGCAGCCTCAGGGATCACATGAGTAGTATGCGTCAACCTCGTTTAGCCAGATCCGTTGACCGTATTTACCTGAGATGTTTAGAATCACTACCAGGGGAAAGGAACACCATGAACGACACCTGTATTTTTTCCCAGAGCTCCAGGGGGAGGAGCAACTCCACGCGAAGTCTACCTAAACGTGACTTCTGGATTCGAGAGGTACATTCTTGGTCATGTAATCAACGAAGTGGAATACACGTGGATCTCGCCAAGATCCATTTTGTTAGAAACTATTTGGCACCAAAGATTCTTTCAGGGATACAGCAATTTCTTGGTTTTGCGAGATGCTATCGTAGATTCATCACGGAATTTTCGAAGATTACATAGCTTTAACCTCTATAGTACAGCAGGGTGCTGTGAACTCGTGGGAGACAAAACAGGAGAACGTCTTTTCAGCTTCTGCAATTCAACTCTACAATGCACTGAGATCTAGTGGTATACCATGATGGTTCGAATCAGAGTCCCAGTTACACGCCGATGCAACACGAGAAGGTGATGACTTACGTAGTGGATTTACGAAGGGGAATTGCACGAGTCACAATCTACGGTGGGAACCGTGGTCTTTGGATTTAAGTTGGAGGCATTACTTGGACGGTACCAAATGCACTACTTAGACCGATCACAAGGGCCTCCCGTGTACCTTTGTTTCGAAAGAGCTAAAAATGTGTGATAGCATCGCTGGAAGGAAGTTCTGAATGATTTCGACTATGGAACCTAGCGCGTATGAGCTTGCAGCCCACCATTGACTCTAGCCTACACGATCAGATTTGCCCTGTCCAAATCGAAGCACTAAAGGAAGAGAATTTTCAAGTTGGGTTCATGCGGAGCATGGAGGAGCAACTTTTGGCAATGCGGACGATATTCGCTACTTCGTGGAACGAAGGTGGACCCCACTATATGGCAACCGTAGGGAACTTGCGTTGAACAAGGCACACCAGCCTCGTTATTCTAGTCGCCTGGATTCTGATAGGAGATATTAGGATCTATAAACCTGGTACTGGCAACCAGGCGTGAAGGTCCATATAGCAATGTGTGTGAACGATGTTCAACTTGTGCGAAAGTCAAGGTGGAATACCAAGAACCTTCTAGTTCGTGCCAACAATCAGAAACACCCATTTTGGAAATGAGAACAGACTGCCACGAATTTTGTCACTGGACTACCTAAAACTCAGAACGGAAACAACATCACTTGGGTGCTCGTTGATTGTCTCATGTAACCAGTACACTTTCTTGCAATCAAGGAAACTGACGAGTCTTCACAGCTTGAGAATATTCCTCTGAGAGAGGCGGCTTTTAGGCACGAGGTGCCAACCCCTGTTATCTCCGATTTTGATCTATACCTGGTATATGACAAGCATTACATAACACTTTTGGCTCACGTCTAGACATGAGCATTACTTATCACCATAGGAAAAATGGTCAGAGTAAACGAACCCCCTGACACTCGAAGACATGCTGCGAGCATGTGTGTGATTGACTTAGTAAAAATTGGAAGAACACATACCTTTGGCTGAGTTCTACTGTAGCAGTTATCATTCTAGTATTCAGACAGCTCTGTTTGGAGCATTGTATGGATGATAATGCCAACCTTCTTGTTTGGCTAAGGTGAGTGACAACCTAATCACAGGTCCAGGAGTTGTACTCGAAACTCTTGGGAAGATTGTTAGATCGGAAATCGCGTGTCGATAATGCGTGACCACCTGGAAAATCGATAAGCTTAGGAGGCGCTGGGAGTTCGCTGCAGGCGAACGTGTCATAATTGAAAGTCTCACCCTGAGATGGTGCGGTGTGGTTTGGGAAACGCGGTAAGCTTAATCCACGTTACGTTGGGCCATTCAAATCTTGGAGCGAATCGATAAAGTAGCTTACAAGCTCGAGTTACTTGCTGAGTTGGGTAATGTTCACGATGTCTTTCATGTTTTGAAATTGTTTCAAGAGCTCAAGATTGACGACAAGTTGCAGTTTGTCGAAGAACCTATCAAGATCATGGATCGAGAGGTCAAGGTGCGTAAACATAGTCGTATTCCGATTGTGAGAGTTTGTTGGAACTCAAGACGTGGACCGGAGTTCACGTGGGAGCGTGAGGATCAGATGAAGCTTAAATATCCTCAACTTTTCCCTAATGACCAATCTAAATCTGGTACTACTGGTGAATTTCGGGATGAAATTTCTCTTCAAGTTGGGGATGATGTGGCACCCGGGGAAAACTTGCAACAATCTTGATTTATCACTTCACTCCTCTATGCTTACTTGTCAAATTTCGGGACGAAATTTCTTTCAAGTTGGGGATGATGTGACAACCCGAATCTCTAAGGTTAGCGTTACTTAAACTTCACAATCTTTGGCGTTGGATTACACGTGTACATCACTGAATATTTATGTGTGCATGCTAACTATAAAGGAAGTCGTTAAACGTGTTATATGTGCTAAACGTGTTATATGTGCTAAACGTGTTATATGTGCTGTTGATGCATAATGTCTAACGCCTACGTCATCAGTCTAGGTCGTGTCAATTACGGGTAATAGGGTTAAAAGTTATGTTTTATATGTATTCAGGCCAGTTCGCACGAACTGACAGATGTAATGGTCAGGTCGCATGAACTGGGGGATGTCAGTTTGTGCGAACTGGGTGTGTTAACTCGTGCAAACTGGTTGGCCTATAAATAGGCTGATGTTGTTTTTCATTTGTAACTTTTCAAAGAATCTTGACACGAAGTGCTGACGAATTCTCTCCGTACGAAAACGTTTATAATCAATGGAAAACGTGTTTAAAGTGTATTTCTGCTCTTCTACTCCTATTCTAACACTGATTCAAGGTTGCTAGTCTGTTTCCGCCTTTCTAGTGACCTATATTTGACTCAGACCGACTCGTTTTGATCGAATCTCGATCCTACAAGTGGTATCAGAGCTCAGGATGAGTCAAATCTGCTGAAATCAGTGTTTTGAATGGTTTAGAACTCTAAACTTCTACTCTTTCTTGGATTTTTTGACGAATTCACGGACAAAATGGACTGAATTTTTGATATTGAGTGTAAAACAACATTTTAAACAATCCTACAAAGTTATAGACCATAAATCAAACTAAAACTGATCAAAAAGCGTCAAAAACTTCACTTCGTATGAATATGATGCTCAGATCGTGTGAATTATGCCAGGTCGTTTGAAAAGTTGTCAAATTGTTTGAAATTCTTGTCCAGCTCGCACGAGTTGGATCAGGTCGCTTGAAACTTTCAAACAGTCTGACCAGACCGCACAAAGTGTGTATCCAGATCGTGCGAACTCATCACTTCGCACGAAATGAAATTTTTTTACTAAAACTTGTCATTTCACACGAAGTTGTCAATCTAGGTCGCTTGAAATCATTAGTTCGTTTGAAGTCCAGTTTGTTTGAAACTCCAGATCGTTTGGAAGTCAGTTCGCTTGAAAGTCTAAGTTTTCAAAACTTAAAAAAAATTTCGAAACATTTTTCAAAGTATAAAATGGATAATCAAGAGTTTTACAATGCGTTTTTCGGAGGAGGTATTCAAAGTCCAGCAAGTATAGCTCAAAATGTGAATTTGGAGAATGAGCTTGGAACCATGCAAAAAACACCAAAACTGCTCAACATCGAAGAATATTCAGGGTGGCAGGATAGATTTCGCACGTGGGTTCAGGCGAATCACCTTGAATGTTGGTTAAAAGTTGAAACAAAATATGTAGTTCCTGTGAATGATGCTGGTATTCCGAAAACACTTAACGCGTTAACTCCAGATGAAGCAGAAAGTTTTAAAGCCGAGAAGAAGATGGTCAGTATATTGCAACAGGGAATTAAAGAAGATATTTTGGTACTGTTACAGCATCAGAATGATGCGTAATCTATTTGGAATGCTCTTAAAATGAAATTTCTTGGAAGTGTTGCAATGATCAAAAGCAAAAAAAGGCACTACTGAAAAAAGAATTCGACATTTTTACTGCTATTAGTGGAGAATTAATGAAAGAGTTGATTGAGAGGTATTGTCACTAGGTAGTGGAGATGAAGCTTTTGAGTATAGATAAAACAGACGAAGAGTTGGTTGATAAGTTAGCTGACGCATTACCACAAGAAGTGTGGGGTACGTTCTTAATGGTTTTGAAGAACAACTTGGAATACATTGGTTTCAATTTGAGTACGTTCATTGAGAGAATTGAAGCTCAAGAGCTTGAAATGCGGAAGATGAGTAAAATGAAATCTGCAAACGTACAACAAGATGTTCAGCTTTACTACAAAGGAAGCTCATCTACCACATCTACTCCGAGTCCAAAAATTCAAAGAGCATTCAGTGCAGATTCTTCATCGGGAACACCTCAAAGCATGCCTAACAACAATTTTTCACCGTTTCCAAATTACGAACCGAATCCTAAGGTTCAGAATTCTCAAGAACAAGTTTCTTCTCAAAGATCTTCAGGTTCAAACAATCAGAGTTATAGTCATGGGATATTGTGCAATATAGCTGTTAACATTAAAAACGGTCAAGATTTTACTGAGACGGTCGCAAAGCAGCATATAGCACTTCTAGCTTCTGTACTTGAGTCTTACGAGAGTCTAGTAGTCGGACGAATTGGTAACCCAGACATGACGAAAGAAGACTACGATCAAATTGATCCCGAGGAACTAGAACTCATCGACATAAAATGGGGTATGGCGAGTCTTGTGAGAAGAGCTCAGAGGTTCATGGAAATTACGGGAAGAAATAGTCTCTTAGGTCCTGATTGTAAACTCGGATTCGACAAATCAAAGGTGACCTGCTTTAAGTGTAAAGAAAAGGGACATTTCAAGCGTGAATGTCCGAACAGAGAAGTCAATAACCACCAGAATCCATTCGTCAACGATTATTACCGACAGGCCATCATCTATCATAAAAACAGTCAACAACCATTCAATCCAAGACCTCAAATTGAGAACAGTCCATCCAAACTAACAGAAAAAGCTCTTTTGGTGAATCAAGATGATGAAAAGCTTCCAGAAGGCTTCAGTTGGGATAAATACATTCCCGGAAGTGGTCTTGCAATGATGGCTGAAATTACTAAAATTCCTGAAGTTGAAGAAGTCAGTAAAGTGATGACTGAAGAAAGTTTTGCTGATCTAGAAGAGGCGGCAGCAGCAGTCTATTATTATCAGTCTGAACAGGAGGTTATTGTTAATTCATTCAAATCTATAATGCCAGCTCATGTGTTTGATTCTTTTGCAAGTTTCTTTGGTGAACCGACTACGGGTTTTTACCCACAGTACGAAGCTGAGAAAACACCGGTTCAAGAGATCATTGATGTCTCAAAGGAAATGAATGAAGAGACTTTGAAAGAAATAGCAGGCAAAGCTCTCATGGTCAAACTGCAAGAGGTAGAACAAACTAAAACACCTTCTGATAACAATGAGACCAAAGATGCAACTCAAAAGTCAGTGTCAGTTGAAATGGAGTCAAATGAGGAGTCCGTGTCCGATGACAAATCAGAAAATGACAAGTCCGAGTTCAATGACAAATCAGAAAATGTGAAGTCCGAATCCAGAGAAAAATCTGAGTCCGAGTCAGGAAAGATTGGTAAAACAGGAAGTAAAAATGATAAACAAGAAAATGCTTTTTAAAAAGTTGATCTAATTCCTGAAACACCATGCAAAAACTGTTTAAAACCATGCATGGATTGTCTTGAAAAAGACAAACAGTTTCAAGAGTTGAAAAAGTTTCACGACAAATTAAAATTTGATTTTAATGATGTTAAAGAAGCTTATGACACTCTGTCACGATCAATTAAAGCGATTCACAATGAGAGTATAGAAAATGATAAAATTGTTAATCTGCTCAAAGCTACGGTCATGGATAAGCAAATGTCGATTAACATTCATTTGGAAAAAATCGCATCTTTAAAGAAGGAACTTGAACTGATGCGCATTGAGACAGAAAGAGTCGACAAAAAGTTGATCAGTTATCTTTCATCTTCATATGTGATTGATCAGATCATTCCTCAACAAGCTGATTTCAAAAATGTTCCACCCCCAATGTGGAATCATTATTCTTAGCAATATCCAGACGGGGTGGAAGAGGCATTGAATCTCAAATTGAGAACAGTAGAGAATGAGTTATCGGAAAACATAAATGTTACATTCTCTCCGTCTGACACCGACAACGAGTCACAACTGGTTAAAACAGTTGTAGACCAAGTGTTGGGTGAAGAGAGTGCTAACACCGATTTCGAAACGGTCAAAACTCATTTTGAGAATTCCAGTTCAGATTCTGAAGATGACGGAAACTTTCTTGATAAGTTTATACCAAAATCAGATAAAGTTGTGGATGACGATTCGATCATTGTGGTTTACACGATGACTGGAACTGACAAACTGTATATTGATTTTGAGTATCCGATTCAGAATGCGAACCTGGAAAATGTTGAAAAAGTTTTCAAACTTGTGGAAATTGACATCTCAGAAGTTAACAACAACTCGTTTCTTTCAAAACCAAAAAAATCTTTTGTTAAACAACAATCGTCAAACAACCCGAGAAAGAAGAATGAATGGGTGGGTAACGATTGTAACAAAAGACATGGTAATAATTTCAAAAAGAAAGGTGTTGGTTTTGAGAAGAAAATGGCTAAGAAAAAGGTTAAGCCAAAAGAAAAATTAAGTGAAGTGTTTGTCGCTGGTAAAAATACAGAAGCCGAAAAGGATTATATCTTTAGTAAGCAAGCAGTTGACAATTTTATTGCGGCCAAAAAGATAAGAGACGAGGCCAACATATCCACTTTTGTTGAATATGACAAAAGAATCTGTTATCGATGTAATGAAATTGGTCACATGGCAAAACAATGTGTCAAAAAGATAATAAAACCAGTTTTCTAGAAACCAAAACCAAAAATTTCAAAAGTTGTTAAGGGAAAATCACCTATGGTATCCCCCGTGCATATTCTGAAATGCGGTGAATCATTGAAGTCCGAGGATAAACCAAAATCAACTTTTGAAATTGGTGAATCTTCAAAATCACAAAAGACTTCAAAGATTTATCCTAAAACAAAGACTTTCCAAAGTCAATCATGGGTGGAGAAACCTAAACGTTCTTTTGAGGAAAAGAAAATGGAAGAGGTTTTAAAATCTGATCCAGAAATTTTTGCAACCACTGTTGAGCAACTTGAATTTGAGTTAGACAAATTGATTGAAGAATTCCCACCTATCAAGGAAGGAACTCTAAAATAAAAACAAGAACCTGATGTTCCAAATGTTGTCTTTAACATTCCAAAACTTGACAAAGTAGCTCATGATATCGTCTTTGGTAGTATACCAAATGTTGAAAAATCTTGGGCATCGTTGTTTAAGTAAATATCTTTTGATGTGTGCAGGGGCTTCCAAGGTCCATCATTTCTAAATGGATAATCGATAGCGGCACCTCGCGACACATGACAGGGATGTTATCACTGCTATATGACGTCAAATCAATCTATGGAGGTTATGTTAGGTTTGCCGGAACTCAAGGAGGGAGAATTGTTGGAGAAGGAATACTCACAAACGGGGTCGTCTCATTTGAAAAAGTGAACTACATTGCTGAGTTGGAAGACAATATGTTGAGCATCTCTCAGATTTGTGATAACTTATTTACTGTTCATTTTACAAAAGATGAATGTCTTATTCTAAAACCAGGGTTTAAGATACCTGAAGAAATGGTGTTGATGCGAGTTCCTTGTGAAAACGATCACTATATACTAGACATGAGAGTTGCAACAACGACATATTGGGTTCAAATTCAAATCTAATCAAACTCTTATGCTTGTGCAGGTGTTCAGAGGTCAATTCAAGTTCAACAATAATGAAACAGCCTGGCACATGAGGAGAAAATCCTGTGTCTGTGGTTTAAAACAGGAAGTGATTGGTTTAAATTGTTAAAAAATTGAAATTTAAAAAGGAATACGCCGAAACCCTCACGGCTGAACAAACATGATTAATTTCACAAGATTGAAAAACGGTTTCAAAATGTTATAATCAAGTGGTTTATAAATCATGGGGGTGCATGTGAGCTAAACAGAGAATGTGAAGTAGAGGAGGACGGCGATCAGAAGTGATCTGCGTCTTGTTGTCATGTTTTCTGTATAGTTTCTTTACTGCTTTTAATAAAACCAAAATCACAAAAATATGTTTTTGATTTTAGGGGGAGAAAGTTTTTAGAAAATACAAAAACATAATAAAATTTCTTAAATACAAAAACATTGAAAAAGTCAAAAATGAGTTTTGTGTGAAAAAGAGGAAATGATAGTACATCAGTGGACTATCACAACATACTAAAGAAATGGAAAGTCAAAATGTTTTTAAACAAGTCTCACTAATGATGTGCCAGTAGACTTCGCACAATTAGTAGTTTGAGTTCGAGATATAAACCTAAATTTCAATACTTGCTTATTTCATGGGGAACATCTCCCGGATATATGGGTAACCCCCGAAATCTTGTTTGAAAGACTCTATTTCTGACATACTAGGTCTTTGTACGTGATGATATCTGGGGTATTATACCAGGACTTCTGATTTTGCGGGAGCAATAGCCTAGTCCTCGTATAATACTCTGCACTGCTTTATTCTTAAAGCTCACCCTCAGCATAAAAAAATGATGAAACATTGAAAAATGCTAATCATGTGCTGTTGAAAAGAAGATCCCCAAGGGGGACCCACCTAAAGTCGAGCCATCATCTCTCTGATTTTGCGGAAGCAATAGCCTGAGCTCTCATGGCCTCGCATTTAACCCTTACAGATATCATTAGTGTGCACTCACTTGTAAGACTGAATATAGGAGTCTGGATACGAGAGTATATTCTGAGGTGGGACACGCGAATAAGTTAGTTCTTAAAACATCTAATCTTGTATCTTGAATCAATTGAAACTTGTGTAGAAGTTTAAGTGGACAACAATACTGACAATCAGAAGTGAATTTGTTTAAAACTTAAAGTTAAATCAAGATCAACGGTGTTCGTGATATGTCTCAAAAACTGATATGATCCTCTTACACAATCTCACAAAAAGATGTTTGTAAATAGGTTTGTACAGTTTACTGTTTCTTTAAATCCAAAAAGATGTTATGTTTGTTTAGCAAAATGTTGAAAAATCCAAAAAGATTTGATATTTCATCTTATTTTCGACAACACATTGGGGATCTGAAGATTAAAGTCTCACAGTGCTAAACATGTTGGATCATTTGGGTTGGTTAAGAAAAGTTTGTGAAAAGGTGTTGGTAATTGCTCAAAATGTTTAAAAGTTCATTAATTTGAACTTAATTTGTTTCAAAATTGTCAGCGAGATCATAATTTGGTCAGCCAAGGTCATTAACTTGGACTTGGCAGGCTAAACAGTTGACCAGTGTCATTAATTTGGACTTGGTTAACTGAGTGTGTTAGTTAAAAAGTAAAAAAATTCAAAAATCAAAAACAGTTTGTGAAGTCTCCAAGGTCATTAAGCTGGACTTGGATGATTGATTGTGAGGGATTTGGATGCTCAAATTGGTAAAATCTGTTTATAAAGAGCTAGGTTTAGTTGTTGGATTCTTAATATCGTCAAATCTTTATAGTATTTTGAGAGGGGGAGAGAATCAAGTAATCCTGGACAACTAAAAATGCTTTCACTGTAAAAATATTTTAGCATATGATGAAAGAGCCAGGTCATCAATCCTGGACATTCAAAATGATTTTTCTCATTAATGTTTGAGATTTGCAGATGAAAGTTCCAGATTACGATCCCGATAGCTGAGTCTAAGGGGGAGTCTAAAAACGAGCTCTACGCAATGGGGAGCTTGTAATTGGAAAGCTAGGTGTCGATCCCAAAAGCACGGAAGCTTAACGAAAGGGGGAGCCTGAGGAAAGCTTTGTTGAAAAAGCCGAAACAAAGAGAAGTAGTTTCCAAGTCTTTGTGAAAGAATGTTTTGAAGACTGCGGCAATATCCAAGGGGGAGTTTGTTGATGCATAATGTCTATCGCCTACGTCATCAGTCTAGGTTGTGTCAATTACGGGTAATAGGGTTAAAAGTTATGTTTTATATGTATTCAGGCCAGTTCGCACGAACTGACAGATGTAATGGTCAGGTCGCACGAACTGGGGGATGTCAGTTCGTTCGAACTGGGTGTGTTACCTCGTGCGAACTGGTTGGCCTATAAATAGGCTGATGTTGTTTTTCATTTGTAACTTTTCAGAGAATCTTTCCACGAAGTGCTGACGAATTCTCTCCGTACGAAAACGTTTATAATCAATGGAAAACGTGTTTAAAGTGTATTTCTGCTCTTCTACTCCTATTCTAACACTAATTCAAGGTAGCTAGTCTGTTCCCGCCATTCTAGTGACCTAGATTTGACTCAGACCGACTCGTTTTGATCGAATCTCGATCCTACATGTGCTAAACGTGTTATATGTGTTTAAATACTTAGGTCGCAACGGCATATTTGTACGTATGTAGTAGAGTAAATAATGTAATGAGCCTCGTCTAGTTTCTCACTTGGGCCGCGAACATGTTTAATCTTCACAATATTAGTTTGGGCCAGAGGCCACACTACTCGAAACCGTTCCTCGGCCCACACTACCTCTCCTCGGCCCATACTTATTGAAGCCCGCATGCCCTTATGTATTACATATTATATGTGGTGTTACCCTCATGATTTTCTGGTCGCACATGAGATTACAAACCCTATTCCCCCACTTGGTTGTGCGACGGCAGACTGATTCCCTCGAAGACCTTCTCAGTTTCATCATTGTATTCGGTTAGTTCATGTTTACAGTTATGGGTTTAATTCTTGATACAAATTGTTGCTACAATAAATGGTAGGATGATGTACTATTAATTCCTAGTTGATAATTATGGTATGTGTGATAATAATAATAATAAACACGTTATTATCCTTCTGGTAAATCTAATCAAGAAATACTATGAATATGGATTGTGTTTTGTTAATTTATTGAGGCTTAGAATGATCTAGACATAGGAACGAATTAGGACTTCTTGCAATATTTAGATGGTAATTTGAGTTAGCAGGAAGTAGTAATACGTAATTGATATGGATTGATATTTGATGGATGATCATGCACATACTTGAGACCCTACGGCTTGTGGTTACAAACGTGATTTGATTAATTGGAATGGAAACCTACGAATTAGTGTTATGTCCTACATGAAACAAACAACCTGTTGATTAATGGGGATTGCCTGTTAAGTGGTATATTATGTCATGATTGTGGCTGAAATCTTAATGTGTAAATCGTTGATTGTATTAACATTGGGCCTGGTACAGTAGGATTACATATCACAATTAGTGCATATCTACACTGGGCCGCACGGTCGGTTGCATCATTTATTTTGGGTCGGCACCCAACTGGGCCGTACCGGGGTTGGCAAAACGGAGGGGAATCCAATGGACTGAAACGAGGATTGGGGATTGGGTAATTGTTACACATACATCTAAAAAGTTTGTAAAGTTCATAAGTTAAATTATTCAAAATTAACAACAATGGATGTGCACTAAAGTTATGTATGTGAACATGGGGATGGTTGATTAAGTGGGTCGGGATGGTTTAAGATAGGCTGTTGGGTTCGGTTGCAAGTGATTTAGGGTGCAAAGCATATGTAAACAAATATGGGCCGGTAGGTAAGCTTTGTGTATGGGAACCAAGAACCTGGGCCTCATATTTAGAGTGGGCCGATCTATAGGATGCACATCAGGAGGCTTTGCTTGTGTATTCATGAAATAAGTTGATTAAATGTGTATCACTGATTTGTATGATATACACTTTGGGCATCAAAGGATTTACTATTATTTGATTTATACATATGCATGAATGAGGTGTATTGTCTTATGAACTAATTACATGCTAAGAAACTGTGTGGTGATGTTATCATGAACTGTATAGGTGTTATTTATACAATAAATCATGTAATATGTGAAATGTATGTGACTCGAATGCTCATTATGTGACTACGTGATAATTGATGCAAATTTTTACTTGCGTGGTTTGATACATGGCTAGATAGAATGGGATTCTAACTGTT
Source organism: Helianthus tuberosus (assembly GCA_030545235.1). Taxonomy (NCBI): domain Eukaryota; kingdom Viridiplantae; phylum Streptophyta; class Magnoliopsida; order Asterales; family Asteraceae; genus Helianthus; species Helianthus tuberosus. The sequence goes on along the minus strand of CM060371.1, from coordinate 136,334,605 downwards.
AGTGGTAACCACAATAGGAACTAATTGATCAACCCGGAACACGTAACGTATTCTACCGAGCACTCTAAGGTGAGTTCATTTCTCTTGAGCATGCGTCCCGGTGGTTGGGAGAGTCATTGGGTATCCCGGGGAGGGATAGGTTTTTGGGTAAATCAACTGGGTATTCCGGAGAGGAATACGTCTTGCGGGTAAAACTGGTATGTTGGATAATACACTCTTCCTATCACTCTTAAGTCCCATCTTTTTGTTACCGGAGAGGTAATGGGGTATTAGTTGGTAGCGCTACTTAGGTTTGGCACCCTCACCCCGTACCGGAGAGGACGGGTGTGAACTAATGACCTAGTCATGACCAATGCTTTGATAGGAGCATTGGGGTTAAGGGCAAAATAAATCAGGAGCTGTCTTGTATCCGAGGTATTATCAACATTGTAAATTCAATGGATTAATTAAACAATTGGTAACCAACATTTTCGTAAAACTATGAACTCACCAGCGTTGTCTGATACACTTGTTGCATGCTCGCAGGTCGTTAGGTATCTTGGATTTGGGAACTTACTGTCTGGAGTAGCTGGAATAGTCATGGGTCGACTGGAGGGATTCATGTGACTGAATTATTGATATTACACATTGGCTTTGAAACAGTTTAACTTTGGTTTACTATTTGCTTCCGCTGAACATGTTGGTTTTTATTGAAACTCGTTGCTGGTATTTTTCATTAATAATTAAGGATTTTATTTTGAAACTTGTATGGGTTCAATGTAATTAGTGGCTCATTGTTGGTACGTCACACGCCTAACAGGGATATTCCTTAGGTGGTATTTTGGGGGTGTGACAATTGGTTTGACGGCGTGTAAGACTTTTAACTTATGCTCATCCAGTGCTCTCGGAACTCCAACCATATCGGAATGTTGCCAGGCGAATACATCCAGAGAACTAGATAATAGTTTCCACAATCATCGCTTGGTATGGTCGGGGAGTTGTGCACTAGTAATTTTTTGTTCCAGAAAATCGAGGTGAATTGCCCATTCCTCTATGAGCGTAGCCGGTGGTTGGGATCTACTTCCTTCGCTCTGTCTTACCTCCGCAATGCACATTGTGGATTTGGAATGGAGGGTGGCTACCCCGGCTTCCATTGGAAATTTTAGAGAACCGTGAATCGTGGAGCTGATAATACCGAAAGCACACATTCCTGGCTTTCCTAAAATTACATTGTGTACCGATCGTGCCCCTACCACCAAAAAGGTAAGATTTACAGTTCGCACTAGGTCTCCAGTACCCAATGTAGTAGGTAAGGTGATTTTCCCGATGGGCTGAATGACTTCACCAGAAAAGCTTATTAGAGGCATGGAGACTTGAATCAACTTTGCTTTCGACTGTGGCGCCAACTGCTGGAAGCATTGCTGATACATTATTTCTGAGGCACTCACACCATCCACGTAGATCCTTCGGACCTTATGCCCCACGATTATTGCGGATATGATAACGGGTCCGTCCTTAATGTCTCCGGAGGTAATGGGTGGAAAGGCCATAGGCTGCTGCATCCACGATGTCAAATGCTGGTTAGAACGTTTTATACCTTGATTATTTGCTTTTCGGATAATACAGATGCCGGATTGATTGTTCGGATTATCGATAAAAGCCTTAGCAGACTTTCCTTCTTTAACTTCTTTCACAAGGTGCGACAACTTACCAGACCTTATTGCCTTTTCGATTTCTTGCTTTAAAGACCAAAAGTCATCCGTGTTATGACCCTTCGCTCGGTGATAATCACAATACTTTTTGGAGTTTTTGTCTCCGGTGGACAGGAGCTTTGGTGGTACGGGGAAGTTTGCTCCGTCAGTACTAAGGATTTCACTGGGGGTTTTTGAGAGATCAGATAGGTTACATAATTGAGGATTAACGCTCCTACCCCGTGGGGCACGGTCACTCCTTATAAGGGTGTGTCCGTCCCCGGTTTCCGGCCGGAGTCTTATCGAAGTGAAAGTAAAATCTTCTGGAACCTGGGTTAATGATGCTTAAATATTAGAAGTCAATAAAATAACACATATTAACGGTGTTTTTCAAAAAAAAAATATTTTAAATTAAAAAATAAGTTAAAAAGTTATATAAACTTATTATTTGCTACCTGCACCGATGTTTCATAATCATGCCCCACTTATTGCTTCCAGCTGGGTCCCATGTCTGCTGACGTGGACATACCGGCATCTGATGACGTTTTCGTTTTTTTTTTTTGGCTTTTGCTCACACTTTTTTCCCTCCAAAAGCCTGTGATTTCCATTGGGTTAAAGACAAGTGAAAGTAAAATCTTCTGCCACGTGGAAAAGGTAGATTGGGATGTGTTTTAATTCTGTCACAGTGGCTGTCGTTTAAGGAGTTGTTGGGCGGAAAAACACTCGCAAACAACGTTGAAAAACCGACCACGCCTGCCCCCGAAACAAGACATTTTTTTTAGTCCAAAATTCCACAAAAGCTACTCCACCTACATATTTAAAGAAATGGAAACCAGCTATAAAAGCTACTCCACCTATATATTTAAAGAAAAATGGAAACCACCTACATATTTAAAGAAATGGAAAAAAGTAAATTATAAATAAGACTTTCTTACTTTGAATGTTCTTTTTATGTTAATAATATAATTTATAAATTATGTAAAAAATATACATAGCTTTTCAGGATATCCTCAAGCCCCCGATCCCCTACAAAGAACTTCTTATCTAACAAAGTGATGATGCAAAGCATCTATCTAGCCACTGTGTGGTTCTTATGAAGAGGGTCTAACAACGTCTTTAACAATCTAAGGTGGTAGAAGAGATAAGGCTAAAAGGTGTGGAGGAGGGTAGTCCCTTGAAGATGATCTTCCACGTAGGCGTCCACGTCCGTAGGTGTAGGATGAGCCTAAAGGGATTGACGTAGGGTGTGGGGATGAGTCCCTTTATACATACATATGTATGTATTTATATGTATGTGTGTGTGTGATAAAAAGAGAGAGCCCGTCGAGAAAGTCTAGGAGGGGACGATGACGACGCAACACAAAAGGAGGGGGCGGTGTAACCGGCCCTCGACGTTGCTCGCCGTCCCGGGGACGAGCCCCACACCTGATAACCTAAAAACAAACACATTCCCATGTGTCAAACAAAGGGGTAACTTTTTTTCACTTTTATATCAATTTATATGAATTTTTTTAATATTATGTATGTATAAAAAGTTTTTTCACTTTTATCTCAACTTTTTATGAATTTTAGTTTATATTATGTATATATAGAATAATGGGAGATTTGAAAAACGTGTTTGAAAGGAGAAAAGTGAAAAAACTAAAGCAATACCACTATTAAGGGTGGAGAAGGGTAGTATTGACGTCGATGGTAGGGAATGACAATGAGCGGAGGTAGACATTGATCGGTGAAGGTAGATGACATCAATCGGAGGTGAGACGTGATGGAAATTGGTGGCCGATGGCGGTTGAGGAAACTAACGGTATTTATTATTTGGCAAATTGAATTTTAATAATCCAAACTGGCTTTTTTTAACTGATAATAATTCCAACTCAGTTAATTACCTACAATAATATGAACTCTTTCATTTTATTTGTAAAATGGTCCACCGTTAAAAAAAATTATAGTGGGTAATTAACTAAATTGGGATTGTTATTTTGATACGAATTACATAGTAGCCTACTAATTTTCAACAACAAAACTAAGGGTGTAAGGGGCACTCCTCTAAGGGGGGAGTGACCTCTCTTACCCACACCCAATCAGCATGCGCCACGTCAACTCCCCCCACACCCTCAATTTGATGGCGGCACTCCTCTCTTAATTACATCTCTTCATCTTCTCTCTCTCTCTGAGCATCTTCTCTCTCTCTCCTCTCTTTTTGTGCGGTGAACACCCACCGAGCCACCCTCCCCGCAAACACTCCCCGAGGGGTCGGCGGCGGTGTTCCCGCTCGGGGACTCGCCTCACCGAACCCCTCCCCGCAAAGCGCCCCGTTCACCCTAAGTGTCGGCGGCAATAGTTATTGCCTTTTATTGGAGGAAAGGGGCGGCAGGGAGAAGGAGAATAGTGTCAGGTACCTGCCTGGCATTCCCCTATTGGCCCAATTAACCTTATTGGCCCAACAAATTTATGATTTTATCCCGCCTTAAAATTACTATTTTGCCATCAGTATAAAATTATGTTTCTGCCCCCACTTAAAAATAAAATTGCGCTTTTACTTCCAGCTAAAAATTTTGATTTTGCCCTCGGATAAAAATTACGAATTTGCCCCGTTTAAATTTACACTTTTGCCATTAGTTTTTCCCCTTAAAATTACGATTTTGCCATCAATTCAAAATTATGTTTTTACCCCCACTAAAAAAATAAATTTACGCTTTTGCTTCCAGCTAAAAATTTTGATTTTGCCCTCGGTTAAAAATTATGATTTTGCCCAATTTAAATTTACACTTTTACCATTAGTGTTTTTTCCCTTGAAATTACGACTTTGGCATCAGTTCAAAATTATGTTTTTACTCACCACTTAAAAATAAATGTAGGCTTTTGCTCCCAACTAAAAATTTCAATTTTGACCTCGGTTAAAAATTACGATTTGGCCCCGATTAAATTTAGAGTTTTGTCATTAGTTTTTTTTTCCTCACAGCCAAATTACGATTTTTCCCCAACTTAAATTTACATTTTCTCCATCGTTTTTGTTTGTTTTCTTGGTTAAATTACAATTTTGCCCCGAGTGTAAATTTGCAATCATGCCGGCAGGTGCCTGGCACTCACCCATTGGTCCTTTTAATTTACGATTTCATCACTGAATTCCTGGCACTCCCCCATTGGTCATTTTAATTTACGATTTCATCACTGAATTAAAATTATCATCTCGCCCTCGGTTCAAAATTACGCTTTTCCCATCGTTTTATTTTTTAGCAAAACTATAAAAGTTTTTTGTTTTAATTGGTTTACTCCATTTAATTTTTTTCGTGTCAAAGAGCTGCCTAACACTCGCTCGTTAGTCCTGAAATATTACATTTTTGCAATGAGCCAAAAATTACGGTCTTATCAGCGTTTTAGTTTTTTCCCTAACAAAATTATGTTTGTGTTTTTTTAATTGCTTGGGAATTATTTGGCCATCGCCCCGCAACGCGGGCGGGGCATCAACTAGTTAGGAACAAACAATAATATTACATTGAGTAAATTGCCATTTTAGTCCCTAAGGTTTGGTTTAAATTGTCATTTTAGTCCAAATAGTTTTTTTTCTCCTCTGGGTCCCCGACTTTTCCTTTTTCTTGCCATTTTGATTACATTGCCTAACTTAGTCTAAAAACCAGTTTATAATCAGGGGTATTTTTGACATTAAATTATTATGAGGTTTATAAAGTATGTTGTAAACTACCCTACTTATCACTACACAACAGTTATGCCAAAAATACCCCTGATTATAACCTGGTTTTTAGACTAAGTTAGGCAATGTGATCAAAATGGTAAGAAAAAGGAAAAGTCAGGGACCCAGAGGAGAAAAAAAACTATTTGGACTAAAATGACAATTTAGACAAACTTAGGGACTAAAATGACAATTTATTCTATTATACTACATATACATTTACAAGATGGGGGGAATAGTGCCAGGCAGCTGCCTGGCACTCCTCCATTGGACCAACACGTTTATTGTTTTATATCAATTTTAAAATTACATTTTAGCCCCCAACTCAAAATAAAATTACGCTTTTTGTCCCCACCTCAAAATTACGATCTTGCCCTCAATTCAAAATTACGACTTTGTCTGGCACTCTCCCATTGGACCAACCAGTTTATTATTTTATATCCATTCTAAAATCACGTTTTTCTCCCTGTTTAAAATTACGGTTTTGTCCCTAGCTAAAAATAAAATTACGCTTTTGTCCCCAACTCAAAATTACGATTTTTCCCTCAATTCAAAATAAAATTTTGGTTTTGCCCTCAGCTCAGAATTACCTTTTCGCCCCCAGTTCAAAATAAAATTTTGTTTTTGCCCACAGATAAAAATTACGATTTTGCCCTCTGTTCAAAAATGTGATTTTTCCCCGTTTAAATAATTGTGATTTCGCCCTCATTTCAAAATTACGTTTTTTTCCCCAGTTCGAAATAAAATTATGTTTTTGCCCCCAATTCAAAATTACGATTTTGCCCTCGGTTCAAAATAAAATTGTGATTTTGCCTCCAGCTTAAAATTACGCCTGTGCCCTTGGTTCAAATTTATATTATGTTGTTACCCCAAGTTCAAAATTACGAATTTGCCCCTGTGAAAATTTACAATTTTGCCTCTGGGTCAAATTTACAGTACTGCAATTACTTTAGCTTTTGGCAAATTACGATTTTACCCCAGTAAAAAAATACAACTTTCCCTCAGTTAAAAATTACAATATTGCCATTGTTTTAGTTTTTTTTTAATCAAAACTATAAAAGTGTTTTGTTTTAATTGGTTGACTCGATTTAATTGTTTTTCGTGTCAATGAGCTAACTAACACTCGCTCATTATTCGGCCATCGCCTCGCAACGCGGGCGGGGCAACACCTACTTACATACATAGCAGACAAAAATTTCGTATTTGACATTTATGACTTTTCTTGATTCCATTTGAAAACTTTCTTATGACTCAAAAAATCTTACATCGAGTAAAATATTTCACTGTGAACAGTTAACTTACATATTTCAAAACTCATTTTGAAATTTTAATTAGTTAACAATTTTATATATATTAAACACAAATGTCGATGAGATTTACCTATTTAGTACTTCACGCTTTTTTCTTTTGGTCCTTCATGTTTGAATTTCTATTGGCTTCAATTCTTATGCATTGTTTACGTACTTATTTTTTTTCTATTTGTTTTCCCAGACTACTATGACGAAAAACAAAGTGTGCAACAACTGTTTTATGTTTCTAACCCTTCTATTTTGGTAATTAGCATTTTTAGCCTCTATTTCATTTTACATGTTATGCGTTTTTAACCTATTAAGTTTTTTACTAATTTAATTTTCCTTCAATAACTTTCGTTCGCTAATTTCTTTCTAAAAAATCTAATTTGTCGTTGTCTTTATGAACATTGTAAAATATCATTTTGACCCCCTCGAGTTTCTAAAGTTTCGAGTTTGCTTCTATCGTTTCTTTACTTAAAAAACTATTTTTTTACATGTTGGTCTAAATTCGAATTGGTCTATGTTTCGGCGCAATTATTTTTCTTGAAAGGAGTGTGGTCAAATATAGTGAGTTTTCGTTTAAAAGAACAATATTTTACGTGCATATTTTTATGTACGTGTCGGTATAAATTCGAGTTGATCTACATTTCAAGTCAAATATAATACGCATTCTTGCTTATTTTTATGTACATTTCGTAAATTTTAATCCGAACCGAGTGAAGTCAAATTTTCATTTTTATGTACTTTCTTTCTTTAACTTTAAAAAAAAAACTATGTTCTTATATGCTTATTTTTATGTATGTGTAGGTATAAATTCAAGTTGGTTTACGTTTCAATATCATTTTTTTGGAAACGATTAGGGTCAAATATAATACGTTTTCATGCCTATTTTTATGTACGTTTTCAGTTCATCTACGTTTTGACGTAAATTTTATTCGGAAACAAGTCAGGTCAAATATAATATGTTTTTCTTCGACGGAATAAATTCGAGTTATTGTATGTTTTGACGCCGCCGCAACGTGCGGCGGGTACAATTACTAGTACGATACATACCCCACAAAAGTGGTATGGGTACAAATGCTTACAAGTCTTATTTAGATGTAAAAAATTGTTAGTTAAATTCTTTTATTATTATTACTTTGATAAACATGATTGTGTTAATTAGTTTTGATTTGGTATCCGGATGAATTTAAATAAAAAATTATAAATTGTCACAATACAGATGATTGTGTTAATTAGTTTTGATTTGGTATCCGGATGAATTTAAATAAAAAAATATAAATTGTCACAATATAGAATTTATATATTGTTAATTATGGTTCATTTAAAGCTAAATAAGCATTTATTCTTAAAATGCTTTAAGCAGTGGCGGACCAAAGAATTTTTTAGGGGTGCGAAATTATTTTAAAGATTTTAGGCCCCTAGCTATAAAAAAAATTCGGTTTATAGCGGACCAAATTAAGGCCGGGTCATGTAAAAACAAGTAAGGGGTAACTTTATAAAATAGCAACCAAGTTTAATATTTGTTTCACTAAAGTCACTCAATCTTTTTTTGTCTCTCTAAAGTCACTCAAGTTTTATTTACCGTTTCAATCTTGCGTAATTACCAGGTCATCAGGTTACTTGATGACAGATTAGGTCACAATTTTTTTCTAATTCCCAAATTGAAACATACATGTTTGCCAAAATCAAACTGCCAAGAAAGATTGAAACTACGTTCCTGCCAAAATAGTTTGATTAAGTTGAATTGATGGTTATGCCCAAATTATTTATGGAACAACAAACAATCAAGTGGGTTGGATTGTTTCTGAAAGCAATCAACTAGTTCTATTAAAATAGATGTCGCCAACATCAGTTCTCCTAATATCGAAGTCGCTAGGACTGATTGAGTCGAAGTAGATTGGATTGTTTCATAGCACGATCGAGTCGAAGTAACCGAAATTGTATTGTCTATGATGAACATGGTTCTTGAAATGGATTGGATTGTTTCATGATTGATTAAGTCGAAGTCAGCAAA